>OX578141.1:44012499-44737499 GCA_951213105.1 Amaurobius ferox | reverse complement strand
GAGCTTTTCTCCTTTATTCCGAAAATCGAATATTTTGGTGTGCGGCACCCCCTAAAGTAGAAAATATTGGTAAACTGAAATTGTACATTTTCGCCCTTTCAAACTATCTATCCTTACACCAAATCTGATATCTCTATCTCATTCCAAAGCATGGTTTTCTTTATCAATTGACTTTTCGAACGTTTTACTCTGGAGCACCCCCTTAAACGAACATTTTTGAAAAACTGTATTCGTCTTGGGCGTTTTCGTCAAATTATTAGCCCATATACCAAATTTTAAGCCTCTATCAAATTTTAAAGGCGTATTTTCCTATTTATTCGGTAAATCGAACGTTTTGGTGTGCGATACCCCCTTAAGTAGAAAATATTGGAAATCTGAAATTGCACACTTTCTTCCTTTCGAACGATTTACCCATACACCGAATTTGAAGTCTCTATCTCATCGCAAAGCATGCTTTCCTATCATATCAATTTTCGAACGTTTTGGTGTGCGGCACCCCCTTAAGTAGAAAATATTGGAAATCTGAAATTCCACACTTTATTTGTTTCATACGGTTTACCCATACTCCAAACTTGAAGTCTCAATCTCATCGCAAAGCATGCTCTCCTATCATATCACTTTTCGAACGTTTTGGTGTGCTGCACCCCCCCTTAAGGATAAAATATTGGAAATCTGAAATTGCACACTTTTTTCCTTTCGAGTGATTTACCCATATGCCAAATTTGAAGTCTCTATCTCATCGCAGAGCATGCTTTCCCGTCATTTCACTTTTCGAACGTTTTGGTGTGGGGCACCCCCTCTATAGAACGTTTTCGAAAAATTCGATTTTTCCAGGGGGTTTTATCGAACGACCGAGCCGTGTACCCAATTGCAAGTCTCTATCTATTCGGGAAGTGCCTAAAAAAAGCGTGACAGACAGACAGACGGACACTTGGCAATTAGTATATACTAGCCGAATACCCGTTGAAAATCAACGGTCTCGCAATAAGCAACCCCGAATAATGTAAATTTTTTAATAATTCGCGTTTCACATTTATTCGACAAATTGAATATGTTGGTGTGCAGAACCCCCTAAAGAAGAAAATATTTTGAAACTAAATTTCCGCATTTCTTCCTTTCGAATTATTTACCGGTACACCACATTAAAGTCTATCTCATCCCGAGGTACCCCTATATTAATATTTCTCCTTTGGAACTTTTTTCTGTGAAGCACACCCATAAATGAACATTTTTGAAAAACTCTCTTTGTCTTGGGTTTTTTATCAGATGATTGGCTCATATACCGAATATCAAGCCTCTATCACATTTAAAAAGAAGCTTGCCTCATTTATTCGAAAAATCGAACATATTAGTGTGCGGCACCCCTTAATGTAGCAAATATTGGAAATCTGAAATTTCACTCTTTCTTCCTTTCAAACTATCTACCCGTACACCAAATTTGAAGTCTCTATTCTATCGAAAAGCATGTTTTTTCTATCACTTCACCTTTCGAACGTTTTTCTGTGTAGCATCCCGTTAATGAACATTTTTGTCAAACTGTATTCATGTTTGGTTTTTTTTGTCAAATGGTTAGCCCATATACTAAATTTCAAGCTTCTATCACATTGTATAGGAGGAGTTTTTCATTTGTTCGGCAAATCGAACATTTTAGTGAGATGCACCCCCTACAATAGCAAATGTTGGAAGACTGAAATTGCACACTTTCTTCCTTTCCAACTTTTTACCCGTACACCAAAATTTGAAGTCTCTATCTCATCCTGAAGCATGCTTTTCTAGTATTTCATCTTTCGAATGCTTTTGTGTGGAGTACCCACCCCCTTTGCCATACATTTTTGAAAAACTCTATTCTTTTTGTGATTTCTATGATATGATTCGCCCATATACCAAATATAAAGCCTCTATCACGTTTTAAAAGGAGCATTTCTCCTTTATTCCGAAAATCGAACATTTTGGTGTGCGGCACCTCCTAAAGTAGAAAATATTGGTAAACTGAAATTGTAACTTTCTTCCTTTCAAACTATCTACCCTTACACCAAATTTAATATCTCTATCTTATTCCAATGCATGGATTTTTTATCAATTAACTTTTCGAACGTTTTACTCTGGAGCACACCCTTAAACGAACATTTTTGAAAAACTGTATTCGTCTTGGGAGTTTTCGTCAAATTATTAGCCCATATACCAAATTTTATACCTCTATCAAATTCTAAAGGCGCTTTTTCTCATTTATTCGGTAAATCGAACGTTTTGGTGTGCGACACCCCCTTAAGAAGAAAATATTGGAAATCTGAAATTGTACATTTTCTTCTTTTCGAACAATTTACCCATACACCGAATTTGAAGTCTCTATCTCATTGCAAAGCATGCATTCCTATCATTTCACTTTTCGAACGTTTTAGTGTGCGGCACCCCCTTAAGTAAAAAAAAAATGGAAATCTGAAATTGCACACTTTCTTCCTTTCGAATGATTTACCCATACAACGAATTTGAAGTCTCTGTCTCATCGCAAAGCATGCTTTCCGATCGATCACTTTTCGAACGTTTTGGTATGCGGCACCCCCTTAAGTAGAAAGTACTGGAAATCTGAAATTGCACACTTTCTTCCTTTGGAATGATTTACCTATACACCAAATTTGAAGTTTCTATCTCATCGCAAAGTATGCTTTCTCAACTTTTCACTTTTCGAACGTTTTGGTGTGGGGCACCCCCTCTATAGAACGTTTTCGGAAAATTCGATTTTTCCAGGGGTTTTTATCGAACGACCGAGCCGTGCACCAAATTGCAAGTCTCTATCTATTCGGGAAGTGCCTGAAAAAAGCGTGACAGACAGACAGACGGACACTTGGCAATTAGTATATACAGATAATAATAATAATAGATTAGAAGTTTGGACAGTTTAGGATTCAAATGACTAATAATCCAAGTAATAAACTTCAATTGGAATTTTCCCTTCTAATCAGAAAATTTCTACATTTCTAAATGTTAACAATGATCATTGTCACCTGAAATATGACATATCTATTAAGACTTTTCTGGTAGATATTAATTAATTATACGAATGTATACCAGATTTGTTACTGTACATTTGCACATAATGCAGATAATATATAATAATAGACTGAGGTGTGTTAATTATGGGACCAGGAATCATGTAGACAGATTTATATGTAAATTTTTGATAGATAGATTACCCATACACCAAACTTGAAGTCTCTATCTCATCGCAAAGCATGCTCTCCTATCATTTCACTTTCGAACGTTTTGGTGTGCTGCACCCCCCCTTAAGTAGAAAATATTGGAAATCTGAAATTGCACACTTTCTTCCTTTCGAGTGATTTACCCATATACCAAATTTGAAGTCTCTATCTCATCGCAAAGCATGCTTTCCCGTCATTTCACTTTTCGAACGTTATGGTGTGGGGCACCCCCTCTATAGAACATTTTCGAAAAATTCGATTTTTCCAGGGGGTTTTATCGAACGACCGAGCCGTGTACCAAATTGCAAGTCTCTATCTATTGGGGAAGTGCCTAAAAAAGCGTGACAGACAGACGGACAGACAGACAGACAGACAGACGGACACTTGGCAATTAGTATATACTAGCCGAATACCCGTTGAAAATCAACGGTCTCGCAATAAGCAACCTTTGAATAAAGGTAAATTTTTTAATAATTCGCGTTTCATATTTATTCGACAAATCGATTCGACTAAATTTGCTGATTTCTTCCTTTCGAATTATCTACCCGTACAACACATTAAAGTCTATCTCATCCCGATGCACTCCTATATTATTATTTCTCCTTTGGAACTTTTTTCTATGAAGTACATCCATAAATGAACATTTTTGAAAAACTCTGTTTGTCTTGTGTTTTTTATCAGATGATTGGCCCAAATACCAAATATCAAGCCTCTATCACATTTAAAAGGAAGCGTGCCTCATTTATTAGGAAAATCGAACATATTAGTGTGCGCACCTCTTAAAGTAGCAAATATTGGAAATATAAAATTTCACACTCTCTTCCTTTTAAACTATCTACTCGAATATCAAATTTGAAGTCGCTATCCTATCGAGAAGCATGTTTTTCTATCACTTCACCTTTCGAACGTTTTTCTGTGTAGCACCCCGTTAAAGAACATTTTTGTCAAACTGTACTCATCTTTGGTTTTTTTTGTCAAATGGTTAGCCCATATACTAAATTTCAAGTCTCTATCACATTGTAAAGGAGGCGATTTTCATTTGTTCGGTAAATCGAACATTTTAGTGAGCGGAACCCCCTACAATAACAAATGTTGGAAAATTGAAATTGCACACTTTCTTCCTTTCCAACTTTTTACCCGTACACTAAATTTGAAGTCTCTATCTCATCGCGAAGCATACTTTTCTAGCATTTCATCTTTCGAATGCTTTTGTGTGGAGTACCCACCCCCTTAATTATACATTTTTGAAAAACTCTATTCTTTATGTGAATTCTGTCAGATTATTTTCCCATATATCAAATATCAAGCCTCTATCACGTTTTAAAACGGGCGTTTCTCCTTTATTCCGAAAATCGAACATTTTGGTGTGCGGCACCCCCTAGTAGAAAATATTGGAAATCTGAAATTGCACACTTTCTTCCTTTCGAACGATTTACCCATACACTAAATTTGAGGTCTCAACCTCATCGCAAAGCATTCTTTCCTATCATTTCACTTTTCAAACGTTTTGGTGTGCTGCACCCCCCCCCCCTTAAGTAGAAAATATTGGAAATCTGAAATTGCACACTTTCTTCCTTTCGAGTGATTTATCCATACACCAAATTTGAAGTCTCTATCTCATCGCAAAGCATGCTTTCCTATCATTTCACTTTTTGAACGTTTTAGTGTACGGCACCCCCTTAAGTAGAAAATATTGGAAATCAGAAATTGCACACTTTCTTCCTTTCGAACGATTTACCCATACACCAAATTTGAAGTCTCTACCTCATCGCAAAGCATTATTTCATATCATTTCACTTTTCGAACGTTTTGGTGTGGGGCACCCCCCCTTAAGTAGAAAATATTGGAAATCTGAAATTGTACACTTTCTTTCTTTCGAGTGATTTACTCATATACCAAATTTGAAGTCTCTATCTCATCGCAAAGCATGCTTTCCCGTCATTTCACTTTTCGAACGTTTTGGTGTGGGACACCCCCTCTATAGAACGTTTTCGAAAAATTCGATTTTTCCAGGGGGTTTTATCGAACGACCGAGCCGTGTACCAAATTGCAAGTCTCTATCTATTCGGGAAGTGCCTAAAAAAAGCGTGACAGACAGACAGACAGACGGACAGACAGACAGACGGACAGACAGACGGACACTTGGCAATTAGTATATACTAGCCGAATACCCGTTGAAAATCAACGGTCTCGCAATAAGCAACCTTTGAATAAAGGTAAATTTTTTAATAATTCGCGTTTCATATTTATTCGACAAATCGATTCGACTAAATTTGCTGATTTCTTCCTTTCGAATTATCTACCCGTACAACACATTAAAGTCTATCTCATCCCGATGCTCTCCTATATTATTATTTCTCCTTTGGAACTTTTTTCTATGAAGTACATCCATAAATGAACATTTTTGAAAAACTGTTTGTCTTGTGTTTTTTATCAGATGATTGGCCCAAATACCAAATGTCAAGCCTCTATCACATTTAAAAGGAAGCGTGCCTCATTTATTAGGAAAATCGAACATATTAGTGTGCGCACCCCTTAAAGTAGCAAATATTGGAAATATAAAATTTCACACTCTCTTCCTTTTAAACTATCTACTCGAATATCAAATTTGAAGTCGCTATCCTATCGAGAAGCATGTTTTTTCTATCACTTCACCTTTCGAACGTTTTTCTGTGTAGCACCCCGTTAAAGAACATTTTTGTCAAACTGTACTCATCTTTGGTTTTTTTTGTCAAATGGTTAGCCCATATACTAAATTTCAAGTCTCTATCACATTGTAAAGGAGGCGATTTTCATTTGTTCGGTAAATCGAACATTTTAGTGAGCGGAACCCCCTACAATAACAAATGTTGGAAAATTGAAATTGCACACTTTCTTCCTTTCCAACTTTTTACCCGTACACTAAATTTGAAGTCTCTATCTCATCGCGAAGCATACTTTTCTAGCATTTCATCTTTCGAATGCTTTTGTGTGGAGTACCCACCCCCTTAATTATACATTTTTGAAAAACTCTATTCTTTATGTGAATTCTGTCAGATTATTTTCCCATATATCAAATATCAAGCCTCTATCACGTTTTAAAACGGGCGTTTCTCCTTTATTCCGAAAATCGAACATTTTGGCGTGTGGCACCCCCTAAAGTAGAAAATATTGGTAAACTGAAATTTTACACTTTCTTCCTTTCAAACTATCTACCCTTATACCAAATTTGATATCTCTATCTCAATCCGAAACGTGGTTTTTTATCAATTCACTTTTCGAACGTTTTACTCTGAAGCACCCCCTTAAACGAACATTTTTGAAAAACTATATTTGTCTTGGGTGTTTCCATCAAATGATTAGCCCATATACCGAATTTCAAGCCTCTATCAAATTTTAAAGGAGCGTTTTCTCATTTATTCTGCAAATCGAATATTTTGGTGTGCGGCACCTTCTTAGGTAGAAAATATTGGAAATCTGAAATTGCACGCTTTTTTCCTTTTGAACGATTTACCCATACACCAAATTTGAAGTCTCTACCTCATCGCAAAGCATTCTTTCCTATTATTTCACTTTTCGAACGTTTTAGTGTGCGGCACCCCCCTTAAGTAGAAAATATTGGAAATCTGAAATTGCACACTTTCTTCCTTTCTAACGATTTACCCATACACTAAATTTGAGGTCTCTACCTCATCGCAAAGCATTCTTTCCTATCATTTCACTTTTCGAACGTTTTGGTGTGCTGCACCCCCCCCCCTTAAGTAGAAAATATTGGAAATCTGAAATTGCACACTTTCTTCCTTTCGAGTGATTTATCCATACACCAAATTTGAAGTCTCTATCTCATCGCAAAGCATGTTTTCCTATCATTTCTCTTTTCGAAAGTTTTAGTGTACGGCACCCCCTTAAGTAGAAAATATTGGAAATCTGAAATTGCACACTTTCTTCCTTTCGAACGATTTACCCATACACCAAATTTGAAGTCTCTACCTCATCGCAAAGCATTCTTTCATATCATTTGACTTTTCGAACGTTTTGGTGTGGGGCACCCCCCCTTAAGTAGAAAATATTAGAAATCTGAAATTGCACACTTTCTTCCTTTCGAACGATTTACCCATACACTAAATTTGAAGTCTCTACCTCATCGCAAAGCATTCTTTCATATCATTTCACTTTTCGAACGTTTTGGTGTGGGGCACCCCCCCTTAAGTAGAAAATATTGGAAATCTGAAATTGCACACTTTCTTCCTTTCGAACGATTTACCCATACACCAAATTTGAAGTCTCTACCTCATCGCAAAGCATTCTTTCATATCATTTCACTTTTCGAACGTTTTAGTGTGCGGCACCCCCCTTAAGTAGAAAATATTGGAAATCTGAAATTGCACACTTTCTTCCTTTCGAACGATTTACCCATACACTAAATTTGAGGTCTCAACCTCATCGCAAAGCATTCTTTCCTATCATTTCACTTTTCGAACGTTTTGGTGTGCTGCACCCCCCCCCCCTTAAGTAGAAAATATTGGAAATCTGAAATTGCACACTTTCTTCCTTTCGAGTGATTTATCCATACACCAAATTTGAAGTCTCTATCTCATCGCAAAGCATGCTTTCCTATCATTTCACTTTTTGAACGTTTTAGTGTACGGCACCCCCTTAAGTAGAAAATATTGGAAATCTGAAATTGCACACTTTCTTCCTTTCGAACGATTTACCCATACACCAAATTTGAAGTCTCTACCTCATCGCAAAGCATTCTTTCATATCATTTCACTTTTCGAACGTTTTGGTGTGGGGCACCCCCCCTTAAGTAGAAAATATTGGAAATCTGAAATTGCACACTTTCTTCCTTTCGAGTGATTTACCCATATACCAAATTTGAAGTCTCTATCTCATCGCAAAGCATGCTTTCCCGTCATTTCACTTTTCGAACGTTTTGGTGTGGGACACCCCCTCTATAGAACGTTTTCAAAAAATTCGATTTTTCCAGGGGGTTTTATCGAACGACCGAGCCGTGTACCAAATTGCAAGTCTCTATCTATTCGGGAAGTGCCTAAAAAAAGCGTGACAGACAGACAGACAGACGGACAGACAGACAGACGGACAGACAGACGGACACTTGGCAATTAGTATATATAGATAGATAGATTACCCGTATTACAATATAAGTCTCAAAAATATTTGCCAAAATAAAAGAGATGACGTCATAAATTGAAAATATCAATAATCCCTGTACTCTTTATACCAGAAGGTCGTAATTGATCCCAATATATGTTAATATATATCAAAACATATGTCAATATACCTGTACTACTTATATTCTCGTAGATTAAAATATATACCCGTGTATTTGTAGAACATTACTCGTACAACGTACAATATATGAGTTTAAACAATTTTTGTCGTAATAAAACAATGGCATAATAACTTGAAAATATCAATAATCCCTGAATCAATAACCCCCGAAAATATCAATAATAATAATGTTTAAATCTGAAGACCGTAAGTGATATTATCCAGTCAAAAATGCTATAAGAAAAATCAAATCGTTCTTTTCAAAATATATTTTTATAACCATTTATTTATTATTCAAAGCGAAAAAATAATTATTAAAATTAACAGACAGATTTAATTTAATTGCGTTTCTGATCAACATGATATAAGATAGAATCTTCCTCATAAACTGCCAAAATAAGTAACCATTTGATTTCTTTATACTTTTCATTGTTCAGTAAAAGTTTGTATTAACTAAACCATGGAGATAGATTTCCCCTTTAAATCATGTTTCAAACAATTCATGTTCTCCGAAAGAGACTAATTAGCACAAAAAATCTCCCATCAAACTCAGATATATATATATATATATATATGGCTAATTAAAATATACGTATATAATATAAATAGCTAATTAAAATTCATATAGCTATATAAATAAAATTGAAAATCTGTCTGTCTGTCTGTTTGTCCCATCATCACGGGAGAACGGCTGAATCAAATATTTTGTGGTTAGACTTGAAATAATCCCATTTAAAATTTAGTCCATGTTTGGAGTTTCTACGATCAGTGGTTCACGAGATATTAGTAAAAAACTATATTTTCGTTTGTTTCATCATCACGGGAGAACATCTGAATCGAATTTAATGAAATTTTGTGGATGGCCTTGAAATAGCTCTTCATAAATTTAACCCAAGTTTTGAGTATCTAAGATCAGGGGTTGTCGAGATATTAATGAAAAACGAAACTTTTTCCTAGGAGTTCTACTCTCTAACTC
Source organism: Amaurobius ferox (assembly GCA_951213105.1). NCBI lineage: Eukaryota > Metazoa > Arthropoda > Arachnida > Araneae > Amaurobiidae > Amaurobius > Amaurobius ferox. The sequence goes on along the minus strand of OX578141.1, from coordinate 44,728,052 downwards.
CGTGGTTTATCCAAACGAGAAGCTTAAAAATCTTTTGAAAGTGAATTAAAACTATATCTCTGAGTTTGATGGGAGATTTTTTGCGCTAATTAGTTACTTTTTGAAAACATGAATTGTTTGAAACATGATTTAAATGGGAAATCTATCTCCATGGTATAAGTATTTTCCTTAATGTATAAAGAAAACAAAATGGCTATTTAATTTCGGATGTTATGAGGAAGATTCTATCTTATATCATGTTGCTCACAAACGCAATTAAATTAATTCTGTCTGATAATTTTAATTATTACTTTCTAATAATATATAAATGGATAATAAATATATGGATATAAAAATATATGTTAGAAAAAAACGATTTGATTTTTCTTATAGTATTTTTGACTGGATAATATCAATTACGGTCTTCAGGTTCAAACGTTATTATTATTGATATTTTCGGGGATTATTGCTTCAGGGATTATTGATATTTTCAAGTTATTATGACATTGTTTTATTATGACAAAAATTGTTTAAGCTCATATATTGTGCGTTGTACGAGTAATCTTCTACAAATGCACCGGTATATCTTCTAATCTACTTGAATATAAGTAGTACAGGTATATTGGCATATGTTTTGATATATATTGGCATATATTTGAATCAATTACGACCTTCTGGTATAAAGAGTACGGGGATTATCGTATTTTCAATTTATTACGTCATCTCTTTTATTTTGGCAAATAATTTTGAGACTTATATTATAATACGGGTAATCTTCTACTAACACACTGGAATATTTTCTAATCTGCTGCACTATAAGTAGTACGGGGTTGCATATATTGATTCAATTCCTTTTTTTTTTTCGTAAATTTGCTTGCAAAAAGGGCCAGGATGTTTTATTCTTTAGATCTGCCCGTGAAGATAATTTTGCATAGTGAGAACAGATATTGTTAAACTTCTCTTTAGGATCCATAAATTTAATATTTTAACAGAATTTGCACATGATTGCGAATTATAAGTTTCTTCATATTATATACTCCGTTAGAAGAACGGGTATGCTGCTAGTATAATATAAATAGTTAATTATAATTTATATATACAAAAATGATTTTGAAAATTTATATATACAAAATGAAATTTTCGTCTTTTAGAGTCTAATCAAAATATATAAATGCGATATTAACTAAAAATATATTTAAATACTATGTATTTCTGAGTCTCGTACGGCATACTATACTCGTACGGCATTAATTTGAGTAGAATTTTATAAACCTTAATTTTATACATAACTATGATATTGTCTAAATAGATTTAGAATATAGAAATATAAATACAAAACAGTACTATCTTATAATAAAAAATATGTCTGTATGTTTCTGTCGTCTTTAGATAAAAGTCCAAGCTTCAACAGCGCTAAAATTTAGTATAGATTTTTTTTTACTATGGCCTAGGCACTTGATCTGTCATTCTTCTATACAGCGGCCTAAGAGTGAACCATTTTGTCGTCATACAACGTTTCCCAGGTAAGCCGGGCAATGTTGTATGATGGTATACAGGCTCCGGATCACATTTCGGCATAGAGGAACCAAAATAATAAGGCTCAGCAAGAAATTTTTAATATTCGAATTAGTTTGAAAGCAGTTGAAATTTTAAAGTCAAAAATCCCATTTTCTGCCATTTTCAACACTTTCAACATAGTTAACAAGAAAGATCAATCATGCATAAGGCATTGACTATGAAACACGTTCCAACTTCAATGCAATTTTATATAAACATCTCTAAATTTCGATATATTTCTCGGTAATATTTTTTAAATTATCGCAGTACTACATTAATTTATTATATTTGTTTACATTAATTTATATAATTTATTATATCCAAATAAAAACGCCTGGCTCTCTCTATAAAAGCAGCATTTCATTTATAATCGTTTTTCCATTCCTTTCATTCATCACAATACTATAAAAATTTATTTTATTTAAAAGCTTAAAACCACGGCGGTACAAGTAATTTAACTCTATGCTTAAAACTTCATCGAAAAAACCGTCTGGTTCTCTGTGTAAAATCAATGAATGTTTCATTCATATCAGCTATATTGCATTCCTCGGTAATATTCCATGAGCTAAATAATTTTGGGTTAAAGAAATGCAGCAATTCTAATACAACTCATTCTTTTGGTGTTTACGTTCTCCATAAATGAAAATAAGGTTTCGTTGTAGAAATAATCAAAGTTTGATGATCATTTAAACTCAAATATATTGTAATTGCGTTGTTTCAGTATGAATGTGCTCAGAATTTAAGCAAAAATAAAGCGGTTTTAGGACGGATACAACACTACATATGAATTAAAAAGAACTTTGAAAATCACGATTTTGACACAAGACGGATACCATATTTTATTTTGAAGTGGGTCACATGATCTCTGCATATAAACACTGTAATTAATATTTTAATTTTTATTTAAAAATCTACAAAATGTATTTTGCTGAAATTTTTTTTATATATTTTATGGGATAATTTGAATATTTTCTAAAACGTTCGAAGCAATTTGTGAATTTTAAATTCACTTAAAAAATGTTTGTAAATTTGGTCCCATAGGGTTTAATGTATTTCATTTTGTCAACCTAGGTTAAATTCAAAACTAATTGGGTGATATTATTCATTTATATTCCAATAGGTCCCACCAACCGTCAGAACAACATGCTAAAATTTCCTTTTGATAAAGTCATTTTTACTGCAGTTATCGTGCTAATGGACAGACAGACAGACAGATAGACAGAATTAACAAAGTCATAAACATTTTTCAACTATGATGTAACGTGTTAAAAAGTGTTTATAACTCTGTTCATTCTGTCTATCTATCTGTCCGTTCACACGATAACTGCCTTAAAAATGACTTTAATAAAATGAAATTTTAGTATGTTTTTCCGACGGTCTGTGGGACCTATGAGAATATAAATGAATAATATCACCCAATTAGTTTTGGATTGAACCCGGGTTGAAAAAATAAAATTCATTGAACCCTATGGGAACTAATTTTTCAAATTCAGTTTTGGGAAATATTCAAATTATCCCATAAAAATAAAAAAAAATGTCAGCAAAATATATTCGGTAGTTTTTTAAATAAAAATTAAAATAAAAATTACACTCATATCATATGACGGAATCACGTGACCCACTTCAAAATATAACATGGCATCCATCTTGTGTCAAAATCCTGATTTTTAAAGTTATTTTTTATTTATATTTAGTGCTGTATCCGTCCTAAAACCGCTTTATTTTTGCTTAATTTCTGTGCATCTGTATTCTGAAACAACGCAATTAGAATATATTTGAATTTAAATGATCATTAAACTTTGATTATTTCTACAACGAAGCTTAATTTTCACTTATGGAGAATGTAAACACATGAAGCTGTAAGATATGTTGTATAAGAATTGCTGAATTTCTTTTACGCGAAATTATTTAGCTCTACAGTCTGCAATATAGCTGATATGAATAAAACATTGATTTTACATAGAGACGCAGACGATTTTATAGCAGACTTTTCAATGAAGTTTTAAGCTTAGAGTTAAATTACTTTGACGTCCATAGTTTTAAGTTTTTAAGTAAAATAAATTATTTAGTATTGGGATGAATGAAAGGAATGGGAAAAAGTGTATGAATGAAATATTTACTGCTTTTTTACAGAGAGCTAGCCGATTTATATTTTAAAAACGTTATTTGAATACAGTTCATTTTTTTCGATGAAGTTTTAAGTTTTCAAATATAATGAATTAATATAGTATTGTGATAATTTTAAAAATATTACCGCTTAAAATTTATCGCATTTTAGAGAATTTTAAATGGAATTGCATTGTAGTTGGAAAGTGTTTCATAATCACAGCTTTAAGAGTGAATGATTTTTCTTGTTTAAATTGGAAAATATTTAATGTAAAGAGTCTGTCTCATGAACACATTGGATATATCATTTTATTCAACTAAATTTACAGGAAAAAATATCGTCAGCATAATGCTATGTCAATGGAAGATTTAACTGTGCATTTTTATTTAACATCTAGACAACCATTGGCCATAGAAACTCGAAACATGAATTAAATTTTAATTAGGGCTATTCCAAGCCTGCCCACAAAATTTCCATAAATTCGGTTCTCCCGTGATGAGGAGACAAACATATATACAGTTAGACAGACAGACATATTTTCAATTTTATTTATATAGACTGTTGTCTTTTAAGAAATTTAATGGATGAATTCCTTGAATCCCTGGCTTTAAATTCCGAGCAACGTCTGATACATTTTTCAGTACATTATACAAATCATTATTATTAATTAACAGATAACCTCAGAAACATTACTTTTGCTTTAGTGGATAATATATTTTTATACGTAATATTCAATTTATCTGTTGTTAATTGATATATATTGTATTTTAGTGGATTTTTCTATGTCGGAATTGAAAAACCGATTGCGTCTTCAAAGCATCCCCAAAAATACATATATATTTTAAATTCACGAGAATTCATCTATTAATAATATGGATTCTGTTTAAAAACTTATTTAAAGAGAATTCTTCATCGACCTTTGCGATGGTGTAAAGATGAAAGCTCTGAGATAATATTTTCGATCGCTAAAGAACCGATGTGATCAAAAATCACTCAATAAGACGCTTTAACTGTAAATAACTAAAAACCTAATTTTAATTATAAAAAATCTGATGTGGGCAGCACATGACTTTCCTTGTAGACTTATATTAATGTTCTCTATATTTTAATTAAATTTATTTTATTTTAATTCAATTTTCGTTCTCATTCGGTAACCGGACTTATTTTCAAAGGTGGCGTAGAGAAAATACGGAAAACTAAAATATCTCGAGAACGGCTAGACCTAGTGTAATGGGGTTGGTCTTATTATTTTCGTCGTTAAAAATTACGTATTAAACGTGCATGTAATGGATATATTTGAGTATACCTAGTTCTGTAGTTTAGAATTTGACGATTTTTGCGGGCCATTTTGCAAAAAAAGGCAGGTTATTTTTTTCCGTATCGTACCAAAATCTAATCAGCACCAATGTTATCCATAAGTGACTCATGTACCGAATTTTGTGAAATTTGGTCCATTAGTTTTTCAGTTAGAGAGGATACAAGCTTTTGCGGGCCATTTCGCAAAAAAAGGCGGGTTCCTTTATCCGAAATCGTACCCAAAACTAATCAGCACCACACTCGCTCACAAGTGACTTACCTACCAAATTTTGTGAAATTCAGTCCATTAGTGTTTTAGTTAGAGTGGATACAAAATCTGCACAGACAGACAGACAGACACACAGACAGACACACAGACAGACAGACACACAGACACACACACAGACGTCACGCTAAAAATGTTTTTTTTGTATTCTAGAGGTCTCGAAACGTGTAGATCCGTCGAAAACTCGAGTTGTGATTTTCGGCATGATTCCAATACTTTCCCTATACATTACCATGTATTGCAGGGAAAGTAAAAATGTCGATCAGGCGCTTCATTTATGGAGTCGTGTGATTGTATTATCCTTGTACCAAATTTCATGACTGTACGTCGTTCAGATTTTCCACTAAAAACGGCACGAGCAGACAGAAAGATAAACAGATATTTTTTTTATTATAAATTATTGATCTTATTTAAGACTAGCAGCATACCCGTTCTTCGTACGGAGTATATAATATAAAGAAACTTGAAATTCATAATCATGCCCAAATTCTTATAGTATACTAAATGATATGTTTAATCAACATATTCTGTTAAAATATTTAATATAATGCTCCTAAAAAGAAGTTTAAGAATCTCTGTTCTCGCTATATAAAATTATCTTCATGGACATATCTGAAGAATAAAACATCTTGGACCCCTTATGTAAACAAGTATAAAAAAAATATGGAATTGAATCAATATATGCAAAATAAAAGCGTTAAAATTGTATGGGACCCGTACTAATTATATACGCGAATATTAGAAAATATAACCTGTATTAGTAGATTACATGTATAAATTGAAAATACCAATAAACCCGTAATCTTTAAATCTGAAGACAGTCATTTATTCCAATATATGTCAAAATTAAAGTGCTAAAATTATATGGGAAGATATACACGTACTACTTATAATGTTCGATTAGTAGTAGAAGATTACCCGTTTTGCAATCTGAGTCTCAAATGTTTTTTGGTAAAATACAACAGACGACGTAATAAATTGAATATATAATTAATCCCCTTAATCTTCATACCAGAAGACTGTATTTGATTCCAATATATATACCAATACATGTCAAAATATATGCCAATATACCTGTACTACTTATATTCTTAGAAGATATACCCGTGCATTCCTAGAAGATTACTCGTACAACGTACAATATGCGTGTGTCAGCAATTTTTGCCTTAATAAAACAATGGCGTAATAACTTAAAAATATCAATAATCCCTGAATCAATAATTCCGGAAAATATCAATAATAATAATGTTTAAACCTGAAGAGTATAATTGATATTATCCAGTCCAAAATGAAATGGCAATGAAATTTATTTTATATACATATCTTCATTATTCAAATCGGAAAGGATTTAATAAAAATCGTCTGCCGCATAAACACATTGGATTTAAATCCGTTGCTAAGCGACATGATATATATCATTTGCTTCAAATAAATTGGTAGAAAAAATATCGTCTAAATAGTTATATTTCTATGGAACATTTGGCGACAGTTTCGTCAAATTAGCGACATTTTAAAAAATCGCCAAGTTTATCGCCAAGTGGGACTGTAGAACTGACAGTTCCACTTTGCGACAAATTGACGAAATATCATCACAATACTATCCCCTAACAAAAAACAATTAATATCATTTATGTAGCGTAATTTTATCAATTTCAAGATATTTTTATAGATTTGAAAACATTTTTATCAATTTGGTGACATTTTAAAAATTCGCTAAATGTATTACTAAGTAGTATGGTTGGCCTGACAGATAAATGCTAACCAAACATCATTTCAGTACTCTCTTCTAACAAAACAAAAAAAAATTTCATTGATATGTAGAAGACCCAAGCCACACGACCAACCCGAAGGTTTATGGCAGCTGTTTGTGTGTCGTTTATATCAATTTAGCGACATTTCCGTCAATTTGGCAAAGTTTAAGAAAAGTTGTCAAATTAGCGATATCCCTCCAAATTCGTAGCTTTGAATTTGCAGATCTGAATGAAACATTCTTATCCCGTTTCAATATACTAAATGAAAACACTACAATTGCATTAGAAGATATACCCGTTCTACTCTTTTTCTGTTTCAACAATCGGCTATATGAATTTATTGGCTAAACACAATATATGAGTTTAGTAGCTAAATACGATATAAGCTTGAAAACTCTTTGCCAAAATAAATGAAATTGATGTACGCAGTCAGCAATTAATATAATTAAAAGAAAAATCAAACCGTCCATTCATAAGATATACTTTTATATCCATTTATCCATTTATTTATTATTTAAATCGAAAAAAAATAATTAAAACATTAACAAACACATTTAATTTAATTGCGATGCCGAGCAACATGATATATCCTCCTAAAATGTTAAAATTTATTAACCACTAACAGCACACCCGTTATTCGTACGGAGTGTATAATTTAAAGAAACTTAAAGTTCGCAATCATGTGCAAATTCTGTTAAAATATTAAATTTATTGCTCCTAAAGAGAAGTTTAAGAATATATGTTCTCACTATGCAAAATTATCTTCATGATCAGATCTGAAGAATAAAACATCCTGCCCCCTTTTGTAAGCAAATTTACAGAAGAAAAAATAGGAATTGAATGAATATATGCAACCCCGTACTAATTATATTGTCGCAGATCAGAAAATATGCCAATGTGTTAGTAGAAGATTACCTGTATTACAATATGCGTCTCAAAAATATTTGCCAAAATAAAAGAGATGACGTAATAAATTGAAAACATCAATAATATCCGTACTCTTTATACCAGAAGGTCGTAATTGATTCCAATATATGCCAATATATATCAAAACATATGTCAATATACCTGTACTACTTATATTCTCGTAGATTAAAAGATATACACGTGTATTTGTAGAAGATTCGTACAACATACAATATATGAGTTTAAACAATTTTTGTCATAATAAAATAATTGCATAATAACTTGAAAATATCAATAATCCTTGAATCAATAATCCCCGAAAATATAAATAATAATAATTTTTAAACCTGAAGACCGTAATTGATATTATCCAGTCAAAAATGCTATAAGAAAAATCAAATCGTTCTTTTCTAAAATATATTTTTATATCCATTTATTTATTATTCAAATCGAAAAAATAATTATTAAAATTAACAGACAGATTTAATTTAATTGCGTTTCTGAGTAACATGATATAAGATAGAATCTTATAACATGTTAAATATGCCATGTCTTGTAACATAAACTGCGAAATTAAATAACGATTTTGATTTCTCTATACTTCTCATTGTTCCGTAAAAGCTTGTTTTAAATAAACCATGAACCATGGAGATAGATTTCCCCTTTAAATCATGTTTCAAACAATTCATGTTTTCAGAAAGTGACTAATTAACGCAAAAAATCTCCCATCAAACTCAGAGATTAAATTTTAATTCACTTTCAAACGATTTTCAAGCTTTTCGTTTGGATAAACCACGGAGTTAGGGAGTAGAACTCCTAGGAAAAAGTTTCGTTTTTCATTAATATATCGACAATCCCAGGTTTTAGAAACTCGAAACTTGGACAAAATTTATGGGGCGATATTTCAAGGCTATTCACCAAATTTCATTAAATTCGGTTCAGCCGTTTTTCCGTGATGATGAGACAAACGGAAATTTCGTTTTTTACTAATATCTCGAGAACCACTGGTCGTAGAAACTCAAAACACGGATATAATTTTAAGTGGGGCTATTTCTGGGCTACCCACAAAATTTCATCAAATTCGGTTCAGCCGTTCTCCCGTGATGGTGTGACAAACAGACAGACAGACAGACAGACAGACAGACAGATTTTCATTTTTATTTATATAGACTAGCAGCATACCCGTTCTTCGTACGGAGTATATAATATAAAGAAACTTTAAATTCATAATCATGCCCAAATTCTTATAGTATACTAAATGACATGTTTAACCAAAATATTCTGTTAAAATATTTAATATAATGCTCCTAAAAAGAAGTTTAAGAATATCTGTTCTCGCTATATAAAATTATCTTCATGGACATATCTGAAGAATAAAACATCTTGGACCCCTTATGTAAGCAAATATAAAAAAAAATATGAAATTGAATCAATATATGCAAAATAAAAGCGTCAAAATTGTATGGGACCCGTACTAATTATATACGCGAATATTAGAAAATATAACCTGTATTAGTAGATTACATATATAAATTGAAAATACCAATAAACCCGTAATCTTTAATCATTTATTCCAATATATGTCAAAATTAAAGTGCTAAAATTATATGGGAAGATATGCACGTACTACTTATAATGTCCGATTATTAGTAGAAGATTACCGTTTTGCAATATGAGTCTCAAATGTTTTTTGGTAAAATACAACAGACGACGTAATAAATTGAATATATAATTAATCCCCTTAATCTTCATACCAGAAGACTGTACTTGATTCCAATATATATGCCTATATATGTCAAAATATATGCCAATATACCTGTACTACTTATATTCTCGTAGGTTAGAAGATATACCCGTGCATTCCTAGAAGATTACTCGTACAACGTACAATATGCGTGTGTCAGCAATTTTTGCCGCAATAAAACAATGGCGTAATAACTTAAAAATATCAATAATCCCTGAATCAATAATTCCGGAAAATATCAATAATAATAATGTTTAAACCTGAAGAGTATAATTGATATTATCCAGTCGAAAATGAAATGGCAATGAAATTTATTTTATATACATATCTTCATTATTCAAATCGGAAAGAATTTAATAAAAATCGCCTGCCGCATAAACACATTGGATTTAAATCCGTTGCTAAGCGACATGATATCATTTGCTTCAAATAAATTGGTAGAAAAAATATCGTCTAAATAGTTATATTTCTATGGAACATTTGGCGACAGTTTCGTCAAAATAGCGACATTTTAAAAAATAGCCAAATTTATCGCCAAGTGGGACTGTAGAACTGACAGTTCCACTTTGCGACAAATTGACGAAATATCATCACAATACTATCCCCTAACAAAAAACAATTAATATCATTTATGTAGCGCAATTTTATCAATTTCAAGATATTTTTATAGATTTGAAAACATTTTTATCAATTTGGTGACATTTTAAAAATTCGCTAAATGTATTACTAAGTAGGATGGTTGGTCTGACAGATAAATGCTAACCAAACATCATTTCAGTACTCTCTTCTAACAAAAAAAAAAAAATCATTGATATGTAGAAGACCCAAGCCACACGACCAACCCGAAGGTTTATGGCAGCTGTTTGTGTGTCGTTTATATCAATTTTGCGACATTTCCGTCAATTTGGCAAAGTTTAAGAAAAGTTGTCAAATTAGCGATATCCCTCCAAATTCGTAGCTTTGAATTTGCAGATCTGAATGAAACATTCTTATCCCGTTTCAATATACTAAATGAAAACACTACAATTGTATTAGAAGATACACCCGCTCTACTCTTTTTCTGTTTCAACAATCGGCTATATGAATTTATTGGCTAAACACAATATATGAGTTTAGTAGCTAAATACGATATAAGCTTGAAAACTCTTTGCCAAAATAAATGAAATTGATGTACGCAGTCAGCAATTAATATAATTAAAAGAAAAATCAAACCGTCCATTCATAAGATATACTTTTATATCCATTTATTTATTATTTAAATCGAAAAAAAATAATAAAAACATTAACAAACGCATTTAATTTAATTGCGATGCCGAGCAACATGATATATCCTCCTAAAATGTTAAAATTTATTAACCACTAACAGCACACCCGTTATTCGTACGGAGTGTACAATTTAAAGAAACTTAAAGTTCGCAATCATGTGCAAATTCTGTTAAAATATTAAATTTATTGCTCCTAAAGAGAAGTTTAAGAATATATGTTCTCACTATGCAAAATTATCTTCACGATCAGATCTGAAGAATAAAACATCCTGCCCCCTTTTGTAAGCAAATTTACAGAAGAAAAAATAGGAATTGAATGAATATATGCAACCCCGTACTAATTATATTGTCGCAGATCAGAAAATATGCCAATGTGTTAGTAGAAGATTACCCGTATTACAATATGCGTCTCAAAAATATTTGCCAAAATAAAAGAGATGACGTAATAAATTGAAAACATCAATAATATCCGTACTCTTTATACCAGAAGGTCGTAATTGATTCCAATATATGCCAATATATATCAAAACATATGTCAATATACCTGTACTACTTATATTCTCGTAGATTAAAAGATATACACGTGTATTTGTAGAAGATTCGTACAACATACAATATATGAGTTTAAACAATTTTTGTCATAATAAAATAATTGCAAAATAACTTGAAAATATCAATAATCCTTGAATCAATAATCCCCGAAAATATAAATAATAATAATTTGTAAACCTGAAGACCGTAATTGATATTATCCAGTCAAAAATGCTATAAGAAAAATCAAATCGTTCTTTTCTAAAATATATTTTTATATCCATTTATTTATTATTCAAATCGAAAAAATAATTATTAAAATTGGCAGACCGATTTAATTTAATTGCGTTTCTGAGTAACATGATATAAGATAGAATCTTATAACATGTTAAATATGTCATGTCTTATAACATAAACTGCGAAATTAAATAAAGATTTTGATTTCTCTATACTTCTCATTGTTCCGTAAAAGCTTGTTTTAAATAAACCATGAACCATGGAGATAGATTTCACCTTTAAATCATGTTTCAAACAATTCATGTTTTCAGAAAGTGACTAATTAACGCAAAAAATCTCCCATCAAACTCAGAGATTAAATTTTAATTCACTTTCAAACGATTTTCAAGCTTTTCGTTTGGATAAACCACGGAGTTAGGGAGTAGAACTCCAAGGTAAAAGTTCCGTTTTTCATTAATATCTCGACAACCCCAGGTCTCAGAAACACGAAACTTGGACAAAATTTATGGGGGGATATTTCAAGGCTATTCACCAAATTTCTTTTAATTCGGTTCAGCCGTTTTTCCGTGATGATGAGACAAACGAAAATTTCGTTTTTTACTAATATCTCGAGAACCACTGGTCGTAGAAACTCAAAACACGGATATAATTTTAAGTGGGGCTATTTCTGGGCTACCCACAAAATTTCATCAAATTCGGTTCAGCCGTTCTCCCGTGATGGTGTGACAAACAGACAGACAGACAGACAGACAGACAGACAGACAGATTTTCATTTTTATTTATATAGACTAGCAGTATACCCGTTCTTCGTACGGAGTATATAATATAAAGAAACTTGAAATTCATAATCATGCCCAAATTCTTATAGTATACTAAATGACATGTTTAATCAAAATATTCTGTTAAAATATTTAATATAATGCTCCTAAAAAGAAGTTTAAGAATCTCTGTTCTCGCTATATAAAATTATCTTCATGGACATATCTGAAGAATAAAACATCTTGGACCCCTTATGTAAGCAAATATAAAAAAAAATATGGAATTGAATCAATATATGCAAAATAAAAGCGTTAAAATTGTATGGGACCCGTACTAATTATATACGCGAATATTAGAAAATATAACCTGTATTAGTAGATTACATGTATAAATTGAAAATACCAATAAACCCGTAATCTTTAAATCTGAAGACAGTCATTTATTCCAATATATGTCAAAATTAAAGTGCTAAAATTATATGGGAAGATATACACGTACTACTTATAATGTCCGATTATTAGTAGAAGATTTCACGTTTTGCAATATGAGTCACAAATGTTTTTTGGTAAAATACAACAGACGACGTAATAAATTGAATATATAATTAATCCCCTTAATCTTCATACCAGAAGACTGTACTTGATTCCAATATATATGCCAATATATGTCAAAATATATGCCAATATACCTGTACTACTTATATTCTCGTAGGTTAGAAGATATACCCGTGCATTCCTAGAAGATTACTCGTACAACGTACAATATGCGTGTGTCAGCAATTTTTGCCGCAATAAAACAATGGCGTAATAACTTTAAAATATCAATAATCCCTGAATCAATAATTCCGGAAAATATCAATAATAATAATGTTTAAACCTGAAGAGTATAATTGATATTATCCAGTCCAAAATGAAATGGCAATGAAATTTATTTTATATACATATCTTCATTATTCAAATCGGAAAGGATTTAATAAAAATCGTCTGCCGCATAAACACATTGGATTTAAATCCGTTGCTAAGCGACATGATATCATTTGCTTCAAATAAATTGGTAGAAAAAATATCGTCTAAATAGTTATATTTCTATTGAACATTTGGCGACAGTTTCGTCAAATTAGCGACATTTTAAAAAATCGCCAAATTTATCGCCAAGTGGGACTGTAGAACTGACAGTTCCACTTGGCGACAAATTGACGAAATATCATCACAATACTATCCCCTAACAAAAAACAATTAATATCATTTATGTAGCGCAATTTTATCAATTTCAAGATATTTTTATAGATTTGAAAACATTTTTATCAATTTGGTGACATTTTAAAAATTCGCTAAATGTATTACTAAGTAGGATGGTTGGTCTGACAGAGAAATGCTAACCAAACATCATTTCAGTACTCTCTTCTAACAAAACAAAAAAAAATTTCATTGATATGTAGAAGACCCAAGCCACACGACCAACCCGAAGGTTTATGGCAGCTGTTTGTGTGTCGTTTATATCAATTTGGCGACATTTCCGTCAATTTGGCAAAGTTTAAGAAAAGTTGTCAAATTAGCGATATCCCTCCAAATTCGTAGCTTTGAATTTGCAGATCTGAATGAAACATTCTTATCCCGTTTCAATATACTAAATGAAAACACTACAATTGTATTAGAAGATATACCCGCTCTACTCTTTTTCTGTTTCAACAATCGGCTATATGAATTTATTGGCTAAACACAATATATGAATTTAGTAGCTAAATACGATATAAGCTTGAAAACTCATTGCCAAAATAAATGAAATTGATGTACGCAGTCAGCAATTAATATAATTAAAAGAAAAATCAAACCGTCCATTCATAAGATATACTTTTATATCCATTTATCCATTTATTTATTATTTAAATCGAAAAAAAAATAATAAAAACATTAACAAACACATTTAATTTAATTGCGATGCCGAACAACATGATATATCCTCCTAAAATGTTAAAATTTATTAACCACTAACAGCACACCCGTTATTCGTACGAGGTGTATAATTTAAAGAAACTTAAAGTTCGCAATCATGTGCAAATTCTGTTAAAATATTAAATTTATTGCTCCTAAAGAGAAGTTTAAGAATATATGTTCTCACTATGCAAAATTATCTTCACGATCAGATCTGAAGAATAAAACATCCTGCCCCCTTTTGTAAGCAAATTTACAGAAGAAAAAATAGGAATTGAATGAATATATGCAACCCCGTACTAATTATATTGTCGCAGATCAGAAAATATGCCAATGTGTTAGTAGAAGATTACCCGTATGACAATATGCGTCTCAAAAATATTTGCCAAAATAAAAGAGATGACGTAATAAATTGAAAACATCAATAATATCCGTACTCTTTATACCAGAAGGTCGTAATTGATTCCAATATATGCCAATATATATCAAAACATATGTCAATATACCTGTACTACTTATATTCTCGTAGATTAAAAGATATACACGTGTATTTGTAGAAGATTCGTACAACATACAATATATGAGTTTAAACAATTTTTGTCATAATAAAATAATTGCATAATTACTTGAAAATATCAGTAATCCTTGAATCAATAATCCCCGAAAATATAAATAATAATAATTTTTAAACCTGAAGACCGTAATTGATATTATCCAGTCAAAAATGCTATAAGAAAAATCAAATCGTTCTTTTCTAAAATATATTTTTATATCCATTTATTTATTATTCAAATCGAAAAAATAATTATTAAAATTAACAGACAGATTTAATTTAATTGCGTTTCTGAGTAACATGATATAAGATAGAATCTTATAACATGTTAAATATGTCATGTCTTATAACATAAACTGCGAAATTAAATAACGATTTTGATTTCTCTATACTTCTCATTGTTCCGTAAAAGCTTGTTTTAAATAAACCATGAACCATGGAGATAGATTTCCCCTTTAAATCATGTTTCCAACAATTCATGTTTTCAGAAAGTGACTAATTAACGCAAAAAATCTCCCATCAAACTCAGAGATTAAATTTTAATTCACTTTCAAACGATTTTCAAGCTTTTCGTTTGGATAAACCACGGAGTTACGGAGTAGAACTCCTAGGAAAAAGTTCCGTTTTTCATTAATATCTCGACAACCCCAGGTCTTAGAAACTCGAAACTTGGACAAAATTTATGGGGGGATATTTCAAGGCTATTCACCAAATTTCATTAAATTCGGTTCAGCCGTTTTTCCGTGACGATGAGACAAACGAAAATTTCGTTTTTTACTAATATCTCGAGAACCACTGGTCGTAGAAACTCAAAACACGGATATAATTTTAAGTGGGGCTATTTCTGGGCTACCCACAAAATTTCATCAAATTCGGTTCAGCCGTTCTCCCGTGATGGTGTGACAAACAGACAGACAGACAGACAGACAGACAGACAGACAGACAGACAGACAGACAGACAGATTTTCATTTTTATTTATATAGATTGAAATGATGACAAACTTATTCCGCATCCAGCCCACGAGAGAATGTTTTACAACCTAAGAATCTGGAGTACTTTAAATGTGAAAAATAAAATGCAATTAAATAGTTTAATATTCTTAAATGAACAAGTATTGATACTAAATAATCATAAAACACTTGTCTCTTATAAAAATATATATACATCACATAAAAGAAATAATATCAGTATTTTTTAAAAAGTACGTTTAAATAATGTTGTTCCCCGAAAAATATCAACTGAAAAATGCTTTCCGCAGTTAATTTTTAAATAAAAAATTAAAATTCTGTAAGCAGTGATTTTATTGGCAACCTATACAGACACCAAAGGCGAATAAAATGCTTTTTCTTATTCCCAATTTATTTTTATTACCAATGTTTTCTCTTATTCATAACAGAGACTCAAGCGTTAACAACGTATTTAATTTTATTAGACCATGATTACGCTCTATAAAATGTATATAACATCATTTTTGTTTAATTAATACAAAAAACGGGATGAAAAATTGAATTATACACCTTTTGTTTTAAAAATAAAGACAGACAAGATAAAATAAATGTTTTACTACCGAAAGGTAATTCAATAACCTATCTTTGTCCAAAGTAAAGACATTTAAAGATACAGCTGGAGGCAAAATCTTAAAATGTCATGTTTGTAATATAATTTATGTAACTTATCTTCATATTATTCAAAATCAACGATCTAAATTTTCTTCTTTATACAACCAATGATGCGAACCAATTTGTACTTCATTTAATTAGGCTATCAAATTGTTTCTAAAATATTACTTTTTTAAAACGCTAGTTTATAACCTTAACAGTGATGGTAAACTAATATTTAAATAATGTTATAATGTCCTATTAATTTTTTCCATTGTGTTAAGTCCATTATAATATAGATATCTAAATGTATTACTATTAGCCATTTCCACCCATGCTTAGCAAGGCTAGTTACCACTAAATGTGACACCCACACACTTATAAAAATTTCGAATATCATCAATCATATTTTGATAATTATAATTTGATAATTCTGTTAACATGAAATTAAGGTATGTGATGCAGTATTTCATTTCCAAATACTGCTGATATTTTTTGTCAACGATTTCAAACAAATCAATGAATTATAGCCTCAATTCTTCAAGCAATGAATTATAACCTGAATTCTTGAATCAATGTATTATAGCTTCAATATGCTTCAATATTTTGCTTTAAATAACAATCAACACATAATTTTGGTATATAAAATGATAATCGGCTACCAATTGCCAAATATGAATCAATAACTATAAATAAATTCATTGATAAATAAAAAAAAAATGTCTGATGTAACTATACATTACAATAATTTTAGAACAGTTGATTGTACACCAATAGAGTTAATTAAGGAATTTTAGGATATTTTTTTCTGCATGTGATGGGATATACAGCAATTTTTTGTCTCTATCTGTCCACGGGTTACAGCTGAAATAATTTTAGAACAAAAATTGTGATTTAAAAATTTGTTGAACAAAATTCCTAGACTTTAGATTTTTCTCATTACACTAATAGAGTTAATTAAGGAATTTTAGGATATTTTTTCTGCATGTGATAGGATGTAAAGCAATTTTTTGTCTCTAGCTGTCCGCGGGTTACAGCTGAAATAATTTTAGAACAACAAATTGAGATTTAAAAATTTGTTGAATAAAATTCCTAAATTTTAGATTTTTCTCATTACTTAAAAACCAAGTCCTCTGTATATGTAAAGGTTCAAGTTGCTACCCTCAGTAGCTTGGGATATGTAAGTGTTCCAGTCAGTCTCATCACGCTGTATGTATCTTTATATACAGGGTGGCATGAAAAACTTTCCCAATATATGAACCCCTAGCGGCCTATCCGCTCGGCCAATCGAAAGGAAACTTTAGATATTGTTATTTGAAGATATGCGCTCGAGATTGGGATGATTTCAAACAATAGAGCTCTCAGAGTTGCGGTTACAGTGAAAACATTTTGAAGCACATTGAAAAATCATAAATGCCGTTAGAACGGTACGCGTATGACGAAAATTGGCAGCGTAAAATATTTGTAAACGTTGTAAATAATTCATTCATACACTTCTATTCCATTCCTTTCATTCATCACAATGCTACAATAATTTATTTTATTTAAAAATTTAAAACCATGAAGGTAAACGTAATTCAACAATTAAATGTAATTTAACTCTATGCTTAAAATGTCATCTAAAAAATCTTCTATAAAATTGTCTGTTATCTATGTAAAATCAATGAATATTTCATTCATATCAGCTATATAAGAGCTAAATTTTGTGTTAAAGAAATTCAGCAATTCTTATACAACTCAACCTACATTTTTATGTGTTTACATTCTCCATAAGTCAAAATTAGTCTTCGTTGTAGAAATAATCGAAGTTTGATGATCATTTAAACTCAAATATATTGTAATTGCGTAGTTTCAGAATGTAGATAAACAGAATTAAGCAAAACTAAAGCTGTTTTAGGACGCATACTACACTAAATATAAATGAAAAATAACTTTAAAAATCATGATTTTGATACAAGATGGATGCCATATTTTATTTTGAAGTGGGTCACGTGATCTCTTTATATAATGTGGGTGTAATTATTATTTAAATTTTTATTTAAAACACTACCGAATATATTTTGCTAAAATTTTTTTCATATTTTTTATGGGATAATTTGAATATTTTCTTAAACTTTCAAAGCAATTTGTTAATTTTAAATTCGCTTAAAAATGCTTGAAAAATTAGGTCCCATAGGGTTCAGTGTATTTCATTTTTTCCACCCGGGTTCAGTCCAAAACTAATTGGGTGATATTATTCATTTATATTCCTATAGGTCTCACAGACCGTCTGAACAACATATTTAAATTTCATTTTGATAAAGTCATTTTTACTGCAGTTATCGTGCTAACGGACAGACAGACAGATAGACAGGCAGACAGAATGAATAAAGTCATAAACACTTTTCAACTGTAAAGTGTTAACAATGTAAGGAGAACGGTTATACCTCCCCATATAATTTTAGCTTTTGGAATCAATTTTGGTGGTAATTGCTATTCTCCCTTTATCAAATCATCTGTTGTATTTTGCCAAGCATTTTTGATATTCTTATAATGTAGTATTGATAATTTTCTACTGATACAGGGGCATATCTTCTAATATTCAGGAATATAAATTGTACGGCTGTATCATCCGATACAATTTTAGTGCTTCTATTTTGTCATATATTGATTCAATTTCATATTTTCTTGCAAATTTGTTTACCAACAGAACCAGACTGTTTTATTCTTCAGATCTGGCTGTGAAGATAATTTTTGTATAGTAAGAACATATATTTTTAAACTTCCTTATTGGAGCATTGATATAAATATTTTAATAGAATGGTTTGAATAACAATGTAATTTCAAATAGTATAGGAATTTGCACATGATTGTGAATGCTATTCTTCTTTATATTTTATATTCCGTACGAAGAACGACTATGTAGTACGGGTAATTTTTTACTAAATACGCGGGTATACTTTCTAATCTACGAGAATGTAGGTAGTAGGAAGAGTGTATTTTCCCATACAATTTTAGCACTTTCATTTTGGCATATATTGGCATCAATTATGGTCTTTGGGTTTAAAGATTGTGGGATTATTGACATTTTCAATTCTTAAGTTATTTGTTATTTTTTGGAAAATATATTTGAAACCCATATATTACAGACGGATAATCTTCTGCTGATACACAGGTATATATATAAATTCTAAAAATAAGACTTTTAATATCAATTCTAGAATATTAACAGTACGGGCATATCTTTCCATACAACTTTAGCTCTTTTACTTTGGCCTTTGGCATATATTGATTTAATTTCATATTTTTTGTAAATTTGTTTAGAAACAGAACTATGATATTTTATTCGTCAGATCTTCCTGGAAAGACGATTTTGTATAGTAAGAACAGAGATTCTAAAATTTCTTTTTAGGAGCATTAATTTAAATATTTTAATAGTATTCTTTGAATAAAAATGCCATTTGGAATATTATGGGAATTTACACATGATTGCAAATTTTGAGTTTTTATTATATTATACTTGGTACGAAGAAAGTGTATGCTGCTAGTAATAGATAAATGAATCCCTTCTGTAAATTACAATGGTGGTGAATTTTAAATAATCAGACTTTGCGGGTTCCTTTAAAAGCCTGACTACGGGTCTCTTCTTGGATTCTCAGTTTAACATTTTTTTATTCAGTTACCAGCCATCTTCCTCAAAACCCACAACATAATATAAATGAACAAAAATCATTAGTTCCCATTTGCAGCAAGGGATGTAATGTTAAAGATGACGCGATAAATTTTATAAGAGAGTTAAATAAACTTTTTAAAGTACACATCGCTAGGAAAACAATTGTGTACTTTCTGATGACATAAAAATTTTAACCGATGAGTTCGCATTTAAATAATGCTAGAGATGACGCCATCAACAAAAATTTGAGCAATCGAAAAAGTTGCAGAGTCTGATAAGTGAAAGTTAATCCCGAATGTGCTAGCGGAATTGCTATAGATTTTCCTTTGAACCGGGCTCGTTGGATTTTATTTGTTTCCTTATCGATAATTTGAACGATGGGCCAAAGTTGAATGGGCCGATCATGTCCCTTTCGAACTGTAAGCGAAATACCAAAAACAGTTTTGGTAATTAGTTTACGCAACGGGCTATAGATGACACACCAATCGTGAGTAACCGATGGATTGGAATAGGCCCAAATACACTCTGTTGCAAAAATAAATATGCACCCATAAGAAATTAAACTACAGCCGCGAAACTCGGCGTGATTGTAAAGTTTAAGGAGATATGTAAATGATGAGAATTTGGGAGCAAAAAAAAGTTTTATTAAGAAATGGTGGCAGCAAGAATGGCTGGTACTGTGGTAAGTGGTAAATTCTCCTCTGCAGATATACGAGCCGACATTCGGAGCTGCTAGCCAATTATGTTGCCTATGTCCCTCTCCTGAAAATTCTGCCACAAATGTTGCAACTGGTTAGTTAATTCAATTCATATTCTGAAAAGGCTGGAATTTTTGTCCCAACATATCCCACGCGTGTATTGATGATAGATTTGGGGATATGTATGGTTACAGGTAGAGTATTAAATCCTCAAAGATATTTTTGATAAAGTTGTGCAGTATGTGGCTGAGCATCACTTGTGGGTAAATGTGACCTGGGCGGGTTGACAGCATAGGCAGAACAATCGGCTGCAAAATGTCGTCGATGTCAAGGGTACCGTCAGATTGACTTGCTGCACAATTAGAGGAGATCAACTGTCCCACAATATGACTCCAGACTGTCACACCCATGTTGATCGTGTGCAGCTCTACAATAAATGTGGAATCGAAACGCCGGCCAGTTCTTTTCCACACACACACACATATTCGGCGGTGTTCAACACTGAGAAAAAAATGGGATTCGTCGCTAACTCAGCATGCCTCCACACGGACACCATCCAGGCTGATCGAGCTCGTCAACAATCGAAACTGCTCTGCCTATGTTTAGAGGTCAGTGGCAGGCGCCTTAATGGACGTGGACACTTAATCACACATTCTGAAAGTCGTCTCCAAATAATATTGCTTGATACAGGATACATGGAGGATGGCAAATACCTTCAAATGGCTGATAGCGACGTCATTGTTGTGGACTCCTCTCTGGACTGCATTATTCTCTCGAGATGTTGACTGTCTGGTGCGTCCTGAGCCTCTGCGACTGTTACATGTGCCTTCTGTGATTCACTGTTGCAAACACTGAGTAACTACTATATCTTTCCGACCAAGATGGCTGCTGATACGTCTGTTAGATCAACTAGCTCCCGTTAGGCCTATGATGCGACATCTCTTTAAATCCGACAATTATTAGTAGCGCCGTCAAGTACGCTTCAAAGACATCTTTGTGCACAACTTGCAGTATCAAAGCAGTGAGAATACCGATCGTTTTAAATGCTACACGATGCATCGTTCTCATGCACGTTGCATGATCCCTATAACATCATTGGCGCTGACAGCTTGATCTTTTGCATAACTCTTAAAATGACATATGTATGGAGAGTTTTGTGGCTGTGGCTTATTTTTTTTGTGGGTGCATGTAATTTTTGACAGCACATGCTTTCCTTTTAAACTAATTTGAATTTAAAAAAAATCTCGATGAGGCGTTCCCTTTCCGGAGTCGAGGTATCTCTGTGACAAATTTCATGGCTGTGGGTCTCTTAGATGTTACGCTACAGACAACATAGATAGATCGACATCGTCTTTTATTATTATAGATTACTGGTGAAATCTCAAGTTTCCGAATAAGTCTTTGGAAGATGACAGACTGCTACTCGGAATCTGTTATTTCGGATGGCAGACTGTTACTTCGGAAAAAAAAGAACCTGCCGTTTTTTGCAAAATGACCCTCAAAAATCGTTAAATCCAAAAATAAAAGACTACATATGCTCAAATATATCCATTAAATGCTTATTTTATACGTAATTTTGACGATGAAAAGATTAAGACCAACTAGGTCTAGACATTCTCGAGCCATTTTAGTTTTTTCGCATTTTCGCAATACCACCTTTGAAAATAAGTATAGTTACCAAATGAATACGAAAATTGAACTAAAAGTGCAAATTCAGTCAGTGTAATTTAAAATTATTATGGCTGTTATTTTGTGCAATTAAACTCAATTTAATGAATGGAAGATATTGAAGGAGTAAAGAGAACTCAATTTAATGAATGGAAGATAGAGAAAGAGTAAAGAGAATATTAGTCTGCAGGGAAAGTGATATGCTGCCCATATCAGATTTTTTACGTGCACGTGTCATGTATAAACATTTTACACCATGTTGAAATTGATGAAATATTTCTACTGAAACATTAATTTTATGGACATCGTTTGTACGATATTTCAACTTTTGGTTCAAGCTAAAATGACGCGAGTATTTACATAAATTTTTTTATAATAATTTGTATTCATATGATAAATATCACGCACGTATCCATGTAGTGGATCTTGCACAGGATAAGGAACATGACATACAATAATGAACTGGTTTACAGCGTAAAATGCAGTATAAATCAAGATAAATTAACCTAAGTACGTTTTCAGAAACCAACTGGATTTTCTTCTTCAGTGCAAAAAGTCACTACTTGAAGGCCCCAAAAAGCTAAAAATGTTTGCCAAACTGGCAGATATTTTACTTTGCAAACCAGTTCATAACTGATAGTGTATAAAGTCACGTGCTTTACTTATTTCATATAGCAATAAAAATTATGAAATTTTAAGAATTGAAATCAGGATGTCAACATGTACAGTATTTTGCATTTTTTGTATATTTATTGATTATAATGAAGATTTCGGTGTAATTTCCCACTTAAACAGAAAAAAAAAAATTAAATGATATAAATATTACATAATGCAAAGTTTTCGAAGAACGTTCAGAAACAATAAACACAGTATTTACGATATATTTACTATGAATATTCTCCGCTTTTTCATTTTATGAAAAATTTATACTGAAATTGCAAAAATTTAAATTAATTATTTAGAAACTCATATAACTATGAATTTTTAAATCTTCGATAGTTACTGCTTAATGAAGTAAGAAAATACATGAATTCATTATATACAGAATAACTAAATAAGCAGAAAGTATAACCAGCGAATTATAAGTAAGTACTCTTTGTAAACATTAAGAATACATATAAAAGTTAATCATGCTTAATACATATGCATAAGGTGAAAATGATCTTCATAATAATTAAAAAAATATTGGTGTAAAAAACCAGAACCGGATTTTTACTATTTCTACATGTATTGCTATAGCATAAGCGTGACCAGAATTTCAGGAAGAGGAAGGGAGTAATAAGCGTATAGGGGATATTACAGTGTTGAAATTCGTTCTACAATACAGGACCTACAATACAGGAGGACTAATGTAATTTATCCACAAATGGAGAATTATGATCCTTAACATTCCATTCGATTACGCATATGATATATTGGAAAGGTATTATGATGAGGTCTATTATTTTTCACCAGAAGTGGATACACATCACTATTTAAAAATTATCAGGAGTAGTTCTTGAGATTATATTTCTGTTTTATATTTATTTATTTTTTTTTCACATAGAGCGCAGTATTGTTTAAACAAAACATGTATTTAATCAAAATTTGGAACGATTTTTTAAATCAATAAATGTTATAAACGTGTAACTTTCAGTGTTCTCAAAGAAGAGAAACATCCTCAATTTTTCAAACATTTTCACTTTCTCACACTGTGTAATATAATAAAGAGAAGGAATTATTTTCACGAAAATTTCTGAATTCGAGGTTTGGATGCCAATATGTTTTAAGACCTCCTGAACATGTTTTAACTATTTTTCGAGTGATGTCGTTTGGCTGTAGTTGATTTCTTATGTATAGGATAGCGGTTACTAATATTAATGGATTTTCATGAAACTTTATATCCCGCTTTGTTATCAAAACTCTATAATTTTTTTAAAATTCGTGTTTGAAAATTATTCTAAATTTCCTATATTTTTAACACGGCAGCATAGAACAAAAACTGGCATAATCATGCATGAAAGGGTTTATTTATGGGTCAATGATCACGAGACTTAATAGTTTCAATCATTGTTGTAAAAGATAACCACAATACAATTATTTTTGTTCTTGATGTCATTAGACCGGAGGAAAATTACCCCCCTACCCACCACGAGAAACATTGTCTAGAAGTATGGTTTCAATCGCAAGATTTTTTAAGCACTTTAAATTAAAAGGAAGCACATTGTAATTGCAATCATTTGGACCCACAATACCGATTTTTTAAATGTTTCTTGTAAAATTTGAGAAAAAAAAAAGCTACTAAAAAAAATTTAATTTTCCTCGAAAATCGAAACAATATTGAAATGCACTTTTATTTTAAAATTTTCTACGAAAATTGTCAATTAATATGTAAAGTTCTATTTATAAACAAATAACACAACTTTTAGAGCGATAATCTACGCTGTTGAGATATTGCCCATTATTGATCCGAAATGGTGAAAATTTTAAAACATTAAATATTTTCACATTTATCATATGACAAAATACTTTATGTACATTTAACCAATAATTAATAAACACGATTGTTTAGTAGTTATGAGCTGCTCACTAGTTATTAGGTATTTTAATTTTTCACCAGAAACACGATATCTTACAAATAATGAACCACTTTTCATAAACTTATGCATATTTTAATTGGTAACAGAAATAAGCCTATTTATTTTAGCGAGATCTAATTTGTGTTATTGTTTTCCAACAAAATAAAAATCTGTTAAACTGTAGTGAAAGTCATGAGTTGGATACATTACTTATATATATTTTATTTTATTTTTGAAAGAAAATACGTCTGATTTGGGAAAACAACGTTTCTCTATTGTACTCCATTGAAAATATAGTGATGAATTCTGTAAATCGGAGTACTTAATTAACTCAGTCATATTAAATGGCACCTAATCAGGATGAACAATAGAAACAGTAAAACAGTTGGACGGAAATCGTAGTTCCTAGACTGTATTCACGGACTAATTTTATTTCCCAAAGTTTTGATTGCTGGAAAATTTTAAAGAAATTAAAAATGAATATATATAAATATTATTGAGTATTTATGTTAAAAATGTATAAATTATGGAAATATACTGGATTAATAATGAACTCCAAATCCTATTTTATAGGTCACGTCTTTTCTTCCTTGTTTGAAAGATTAAAATTCCCCGTTCTCCGATTCTTTCATCCTCTATCCGTGGGTCAGGAGAGGCGCATCTTCTGATCTATTGTATGTTATCTCTGATGGGTGGACGTTAGTGCCTGCAAAGGGGGGTCGAGCTGTTTGGGATAGAGTATTTCCCATACCCGTCTTTTGGGGAGGTTCTATGGTTTTTGGGGAGGTTCTATGGTTTGGGGAGGTTTGGGATTGACGCTGTCCCACCCGTAAGCAAAAGGTACGATTCTCTTGCTTCTTTTTTTTTCTCTATTAAAATATACCCTAAATTATTTTAAAGATTTGCACAAAAGCACTAAACTCGAATTGAAGCGAATGAGTCTAAAGCGACTCTAAACTCTTTTAATCTCCGATAAAAAAATTAACCCTTTCCAATTATGTTTTAAAATAGTAATTATCTTAGTAATACAATAATCACACAATTGATATCATAGCTGTGATACACGAAATATTTTCAAAAC
Source organism: Amaurobius ferox (assembly GCA_951213105.1). Lineage (NCBI taxonomy): Eukaryota > Metazoa > Arthropoda > Arachnida > Araneae > Amaurobiidae > Amaurobius > Amaurobius ferox. The sequence goes on along the minus strand of OX578141.1, from coordinate 44,701,894 downwards.
ATATATTTTCATCTAAAAAGTAATTTTGTCATCACTTGGGGGGAAAAATTACTTTTTATCTGCATGCGTTATTTTTCTAACTGAAAAAAATAGCAAAAGCGATTTTTTTTTCATCACAGTGATTGGAAAAGTTTATCATTTTTGATCACCACAAAATAAACACATGAGAAATTGTTTGTTTATTTTCTGCATTTCTTTAAACTTTGTAAAATGGCAAGTATTTATTTTATGTTTATCGCATCATCTAAATTACCCAGTATAGTAAAATATTCTTCTCTGTGAATGATTAACAAATCCCCTCCTCTAAAAAAAATCTTCCTGAGAAAATCTGAAACGTGTTATTGGTTTCATACATCCAACTCTGGTCTTCAACGGAAGAGATTCATTCCCTCTTCCAAACCACCTCTTCTCATTAGGGAATCATAGGAGGCGAAGCACCGCCTGGCCGTGAACCGGCCAAACAGGCGGTGTTGCTTCGCTTCCTCCTCGGAACCGTCTCCTCTGAACCTAAAATACCTTTATTCCTCAGCAATCACATATTCTAACTTTTCCCTCCTCATGAAAACCATTTTCACTCATCTTCTCTTCGATAACCCATTTCAACTCTATGACTCACTCCATCTTCCAATCTCCTCTTCTGGTGAACGTAGAGTTGCTCTGTATCCTCTGAGGAGGCAATATAACTCCCTCCTCCGTTTTCCAATGTCCCCCACCAACCAAGGTACCTTATCTCCTGAGAACATCTTCGCCTCAACTATGACTCACTCCCTCTTCCAATCTCCTACAAGGAGGCAGAACCGAGTTGCTGCAAAGAGCCTCTAATCCCCTCCTCCTCATCTACAGAGGAGGCGCTGCAGAGTTGCTGCGCTGCTGCGCTTCCTCTATTAGCTGGTGAATGCCTGTTTCTTTACTACTGATGTTCTTAAAAATACATTTCCTCCATTTGCAACTGGAGTTCTTTTCTGATAATCTAGGAGTAGTCAGCGACAAATAAGGAGAAAGGTTCCACCAAGATATCTGAATGATAGAGAAGGGATATCAAGCCAGATGAGATCCCTCAATGATGAGTGATTACTGCTGGTTTCTGAAGAAGGAAGACAACATGACACATAAGAGAAAAACAAACTACTTGTGTGGGTAAACGAGTATGTGTGTATGCATTTACATTCATATTAATACTTGTTTATTCTATGTATTTTTTTTTTGCTGTCTCATATGCAGTGATATAAGAATATGGTATTTATACTTTGTAACACTAATTCTATACCTCACAAGGCACATAAATGTTGAAATACAATGATGTTGTAATACAATTTAATGTGAAACTGTAATGTGTATATCGCACATTGGATATACTATGTATCTGAAAATAAAGCAACTATTCATACACAAAATACTATATGCGATGTTCAGTTTTTATAGTCATATTTGAATTCAGTATCCCGAAATTATTTAAAGACACCGTATTTCACTCATGTTATGCAAAAAAGTTTTAAAATGTTGACTAGTGTCATTAACGAGATTATTTAAAAAATAATTTTAAAATTCGAAATGATGAACTTTCTTTTGAAAATATGTTATCAACTGGTTCCTGCGGAAAGTGGAATATATGGAGGTACAGCTATTTTTATTTATTATTGAGAATGTGGTGTTTATTTTAAGCAATCTAAAAGTCTAACTTCTTGAATATATGTTTTCGAACTTTGCAAATTTAAAAGTTATCGTTCTGGATTTTTAAATTTGATCTTTAAATTCCCAAATTGCTCCTAAAATTTTAGGAAATATTCAAATTATCCCATAAAATATATAAAAAAAATTCAGCAAAATATATTCGGCAGTTTCTTAAATAAAAATTAAAATAATAATTGCACGTACATTATATGAAGAGATCATGTGACACACTTCAAAATAAAATATGACATCTATCTTTTGTCAACATCGTGATTTTTAAAGTCCTTTAAATTTATATATAGTGTTGCCTCCGTTCAAAACCGCTTTATTTTTGACATTTTCTGTGCATCAAAGCAATTACAATATTTTAAGTTAAATGATATTCAAACTTTGATTATTTCTACAATGCCTAATTTTCACGTATGAAGAATGTAAACACTTCAAACTATAAGGAGAGTTATATCAGAATTGCTTAATTTCTTTAACGCAAGATTATTTAGCTCTGGAGTCTGCAATATAGCTGATATGAATGAAACATTCACTGATTTTACATAGAGAAGCAGACGATTTTAGGAAATTGCTTTTTACGATGAAATTTTAAGCATGGAGTTAGAAAGTTTCCTCCATAGTTTTAAGCTTTAAGTAAAATAAATTATTGTAGTATTGTGATAATTTTAAAAATATCACCGCTGAATGAATGGAATGGAGAAAAGTTTATGAATGAAATGTTCACGGCTTTTATATAGAGAGCCCGGCGATTTATATTTCGATGACGCCATTTGAATAAAGTTAATTTGTTTTCGATAAAGTTTTCTAATATAATAAATTATTGTAGTGTTGTGATAATTTTAAAAAGTATCACTGTTGAATGTATCGCATTTTAGAGATGTTTAAACAACATTGCATTGCAGTTGGAAAGTGTTTCATAATCAATGCTTATTCATGATTGATCTCTCTTGTTTTTCTACATTTGATCAAAAATTTGCCTTAACGAACGCAATATCTCTTCTGAAGTGAAAGAAAAAGAAGTGTGCTTAGAAGTGTTTTTTTTATTTTCTATCGGATAGAATTTTATTTCTCTTGATGCTTTGCTTACCGTTTTTACAAGCATGTTCTTTCAAATTTCGATCTATACTGTTTTAGACGTTTTCGCCCCTTATCGCAAGAATTGCAGTCAAGAATGCAAAAATGTGAGGCATATTTTCCGGAATAACATTAAAATGATTTTGTAAAGCAAAAACATTTTAGTGTTTTTCGGACTATAATAAGCATCTAATAAAATTGATAAGAACAATGAAATCAAAATCACAAAGAATCTTAGTACAACAGACCCAAAAGTTAAGCACAACATATTTTATTTTATTTAACTTTGAAACATCTATAAACTATTTATTTCTAAATTAGAATCAAAAATAAAAAAATAGAATCCAAAACCTCATTTTACAGCTTTCGTTACTCAAAATAAATCACACACACTATAAAAAATATATTTTAGTGTTTTATGGACAAATAAGCATCTAATATTATTGAGAAAACAATGACATCAACATTGTAAAGAATCCAAGTACAACAGATCCAAGATTTAAGCACAGTATATTTTATTTCATTTAACTGTGATAATTATCTATACAATATTTACTTCTAAATTAGCAACAAAATATAAGAAAATAGGATTCGAAACCTAATTCACCACATTTTGTAACGTAAAATGAATCACACACACTATAAAATAAACATTTTAGTATTTAAGAGACTAATAAACATCTAATAAAGTTGAATGCAATAACATCAACATAATACAATATATACATAATACAGTTAAATAGAATGACATCAACATCGTAAAGAATCTTAGTACCACAGACCCAAAAGTTAAACACGGTATATTTTATTTTATTTAACTATGCAACCGTCTATGAAATATTTTTTTCTAAATTAGCATAAAAAATAAAAATAATAATATCAAAAATCTAATTTTACACCTATTGTTACTCAAAATAAATCTGGACTAATAAGCATCCTATAATATTGATAAAAACAATGCCACAACATCGTAAAGAATATTAATACTACTCCAGAGATAAACACAGCATATTTCATTTTATTTAATTATGATAACCATCTATAAAATATTTATTTCTCTTAATTAGCCTCAAAAATATTGAAAAAGAAAATCCAAAACTTGATTATATACCATTTGTTACTCAAAATAAATCATACTCACTGTAAAACAAATATTTTAGTGTTTTACGAACTAATAATCATTTACTGTTATTGATAAAAAACAGTGAAATCAACATCATAAAGAATGTTAGTAAAACAGACCCAAGAGTTAAGCACAACACATTATTTTATTTAACTATGATAACCATCTAAAAAATATTTATCTCTAAACTAGTATAAAAATATCTCTCTCTAAAAAAATCGGCTCCAAAACCTGATAATACACCTTCAATATAAATCACAGACACTATAAAACAAATGTTTTAATACCGAAAAGTAATTCAATAATATATCTTTTTCAAAGTTAAAAGTATACTCCTGGAAGCAAAATATCTAAGCAATTCATAGAAATTCCTTTTCAGTAATATAATTTATGAAACTTATCTTCCTATTATTCCAAATCACTGAATTTTATTCTTCTTTTCAGAAAACGAATTAAACCAACGTATATCCAATTTACTTAAACTGTAATCTGTTTTCTAGCAAAAACATAGTTGTAAAATATATTTAACAATATTCGAAAGATTTATATTTTTTTCCATTTATTAGAAATTATATTTATTATCCATCTTTTGCCTAAATGCTTAAAATGCAGAATGTTTAAATGGTTATTACAATAGAATTAAACTAAAATTTTCTTTCGCATGTAAATGGCCTTTGGCCACCAGCTTCGTCACATTTTGATGAAAATTTTAATTAGCAATAGTTTTGTAATATCTTTCATTGTATTTTTTATGGAAATTATTGCAGTAGTGAATTGTTCACACCTTGTCATATGCTGCAACAGCGTGTACGTACCTACGTACACGTGCCTACGTACGGGATGCGGGTTCGCCCCCGTACGTAGGCACCTGGAAGGCTCTATATCTACAGGCTATTTAAATCAGTCATGGCAAACAATATAAAAAAATCTAATGTGGACAGCACATGATTTTCCTTATATAATGCAACGAATTAACTTATTTAACGGTGAAAAGGTGATAAAAAACCCACTGCACAGTGTTTGCAGCGTTAAATTGTACATTTAGCCCTCTTCCGGATGCCAACATGTAAAACTATTTCACGTCCAAGTAACTTCTCGCACCTCTAAATTAACAATTATCAATATTGCTGGCATCCTTAATAAGCAATGTTGTTCATATATTTAAGTATTTAAATAATAAATTCATCAATTAGGTGTCATTTTCTTTAATTTAATGCAATTTTTGCAATTTTGACGATATTTTCGTCAATGTGGGACTAAATTTCGCCAAGTTGGCGATATTTCGAAGAACATTTCTTATAGGGAATTTCTTATATAGCATTATAGGGCATTTCTTATAGGGTCTTTCTTATAGAGCATTTCTTATATATGAAAGGTGAATATGAGTCTGTAGTGAACACCATGTACTGCCCGCATCAGATTTTTCCTTTTTAGGGATGACTCATTAATTCATGCCCACAAAACGCATTGTACATTTCTCGCCAAATAAAAGAGTTTAAGTTTCAAGAAAAGTATTACAAGAGTTCGGGTTGAAAAGTAGTACAACCCGAACTCTTCCCGGCCGTCCAAATGGATGCTCTATGCATTCGGATGAGTCAGACGGTCTGGGTCTTCAACCTGAACTCTTCGTCCCTGTGGATGCCTCCCCACTGGGTTCCAGTCTAAATTGGGTGGCTCTTCCCGACCGTTCAAACAGTTATCTTACACTTTTCTGGTAGGTTGAACGGTCTGGGTCTCAACAACAACAACCCGAACTCTTCAATTTTAATAAAATATTTACTACTATCGTAATAAATAATTCTAACCATTACGAAGAAAATATTTCCACCAAATCTCAACAGGAACACTGACTGTATTTATACATAAAGCTCATTATCGTTCTCAACAAATTATTTTCGTATTCCATAAATTGTGCGTTAATTCGCACTAAAGGCGCTAATACTGGAAGCCCGTTCTTTCTAGTACGTTTCTACCTCTGTCATTGAATTTAACTAATGAACTCGTCCAAAATTATGTGACCCAAATGTTTTCTTGTTAGAGCCGAACAGTAGTTTTACATGTTGTCATCCTGAAAATCGCCAAATGTACAATTCGATTAATTCTATTAATTAGGGAACACATGATGTTTGATGATGTTTGCGCAATATAGTAATACCTTTCAAACGTGATGTCGGTGTGAAATAAGTTTTTACTTATTAAGGTACTGTCTGAGCACCAGGGAACATTTGTTGTGCAATTAAAATGCACAAACAATGCAACAATATGTTAAGATCTCTGCCAGACATCTTTTACACGAGACAACAAGTGTGGCTGCTTTCATCCCGCTGTATTTCAGAAACTACAAGTAATAAGGTTGATTCCTAAATTTTCTGAAAGGCAGGCATGAGGAGGCAAGATGTTCCTAATTAGGTTTATTTTGTCGCAGCAAATTTGCTAAAACAAAGCGTTGACTATACAGAGTGCTTCAGAAAGTGTGTCCGAAAGGAACATATAATCAACGGTCGGTCATGGAAATAAATTGACAAATGAAAAATAATCAGAAAATAGAGGATAATTTATCTATAATGATCCTCACCCCCACGAAACTGATAATTTAATAAAATTGCAAAATTTAATTTTTTGTAGGGTTTAATTTTTTACTTGGTACCTTTTGACGAAAAATTCGCTGAGTTATTTTACTTATTGTATTTTTGTTTGATTACAATGGCCCAGCAATACCTAAATTATACAATAGTAAAGGGTACAATTTGGAGAAACCAACCAAATATGTTTATGATGTTTTTAATGTTTGTGATAAATAAAATGTAACTAATAAAATGTGAATTATCTGTATACGAATCAATTCGAACTTTTCATAATTTCTGGAAAGACAAAATTTTGGTTTTCTTGCTTAAATAAGATTTGTTGATTGTCCCCCCCCCCACTCATATCCTTTTTGAAAAAGTTAACTATTCACACTTGCAGTTCAGGTAAAATAGAATAAATCAAGAATTAAAATTACTCATATCTGAGAGAATTTTTCATCAAAAGAATCAGGGTAAATTCCCTCCACATTAATCAAGGGCAGATAAAATTTTATGAAATGACATTTTTTTTGTTGGAAGGACCATATAAAAAAGTAAATTTTAAATTTTAATGTAATTATAAGTTTTCGGGGGGTGCTACTACTATAGCTAAAACTTCTCTTCTGTTTGCTAATTATTTTCCATATTTAACTTTATTTCAACATCAGCCATTAGTTGATCTTGTTTCATTTTCTATAAAATTTCTACTTTTGCAACTAAGCTGTAAAGTCATGTATCAAAGTTAGATACTTAAAATTCGGGGTATATTGATTATTCCTCAACTACTTTTAAAGAGAACACCCCCCCCCCCTTGAGATTTCTCATTTTTTAAATTTCAAGCAACCGTAATGACTATGCCAGATTTCACAAATACCGTATTTATCATTTTTTTGCTTAAATGCATTCACTGGCTATTGAAATAATACAAGAAATCTGATGTGAGATTCATATGATTATCTGTATATATTGCAGAGAATGTACTCCTTGTACAGTAAAAAAAATAATGTATGAGAATAATGTCCACGGTATTGTGTTTTCAACGTTGAATTGTACATTTGGCGAGTTTCAGGATGACAACACGTAAAACTATTTTAAAATACCGAATTAACTTATATTTCACACAACTCTAAATTAACAATTATCAAATTGATACCATCCTTAATAAGCGATATAATTCATACATTAAATATTTAAACAATTCATCAATTAGGCGTCATTTTTCATAATTAACGTCATTTTGGCAATTTTGACGAAATTTTCGTCAATATGGGACTAGTTATCTTTGCTAGTTATTCACCAAGTTTACCAAATACATCAGCAAGTGTTATAGACAAACGGGGAGAAGAGCATTTCTTCTATACTATAATGTATGCCAGCCATACATATGAAGGAAATCGAAATTTGCGAAAATAACTTCTCATTTGGCGTCATTTTTATCAAGTTGGCGACATTTTTGATACTTTGACAACATTTCCGCTAAATTTCTCGACAAGCGCTACGGCTGGAAGAAATGTTATTCTTATAGTCCGTTCTTATGTTCTATCCACGATATTGAACTTTCAACAATTAGTCGTCATTTCATTGATTCAGTGTCAGTTTCATCAATTTGGCGAATTTTTATCAATTGAGGGACATGTTCGTCAATTCGGCAACATTTAAAAAGTCACTAAGTTGGAGATATTCAGAAAAAATCGTTACTAAAATTTTATCGAAACATCACGGGCGGAAAAAAAAGTTATTCTTATAGTACTCGTAGATTCTTATATTCTTTTCAAAACATTGAATTTTCGTCAATAAGTCGTCATTTTCATTAATTTAGCGTCATTTTAATCAATTTGGTGACATTTTCGTTAATTTGACAATATTTAAAAATTCGCCAATTTGATGACATTCTGCCAAATTCGCCGCTAAAATCTCGCCAAGTGTTATGGACAGGGAAATAAGTTATTCTTATAGCAAATAAATGACTATTGGCTTCCAACTAAAAAAGTATTATCTAAAGTATCTTTTACCATGAATGGAATGATCTAGATCCACGAGAGGGAGGTCACCAAATTTATCGCAGGATAGTACATAAGAAAAGTGAACATATTTCACAATAGCTAATATTTCTTTTTTTTTTATGTGATTTTTTGATAAATTTATTTGAAAAAAAGTGCAATATCTCGATAACGGTTCATGCTAGCGTTCTGAAGTTTCTGTCAATCGTTTTCTATTAAAAAATTACATGCGAAATGGCTATGTGCGTAACTTTATGAAATTTTTGATTTTTTGATGATTTTTTCAAATTTTCACTTAAAAATTTATTGGGGTTCTGAACATCCTATTACGTTCAAAAACTACAAGCTTCCAGCATTCATGTATTGTAATTTTTGTACCAAATTACGTTCGAATCGCTGTTCGTCAGATATCGTGTCCACAGGCTCACTGACACTTTGAATTTTCGTCCCGTCGTTCCCGTCGTTTCAAATATTTTGTAAGCGAATGTAAAATTTACGTAGTTATAAAATAATGTCACATTTAAAAGCCCATTGAAGTAGATTTCTGCCTGTAACTAAATTATTAGATGGATGCCTAAATTTGACTAAAATAAGTTTCTGTTTGCACAATAAAAAAAAAGTCATTTTTTATTAATTTTCAGTTAAATAATATAAACTCTTACAAATTTATTAAAGATATGTATTATTTCCTATTAAATGTTGTAGAAATTATGTATGTCGAAACTATTGTACATATTTCGAAATGTTGTACATGTACGTACAAATCGATTTGATCAACCGATACTCTACGGAGGTTCCTTATTTATTATCGAAACAGCAACACCACCTCGCCTTCCTACCGGAAACTTCTCTATGTTATTTCCGGACAAAATAATAAATTATTCATCATTCTTCTTCCGCTGAATTGATTATTTCTAGGCATCGAAACCCACACCTTCCTCTAGTTAATTGTAAACACATCATCTCTAGTAATTAAATTATTTAGTGCTGAATATTTATCAAGATACTCTTTGACAAAGAAATCGAGGCACATTTTTTTCTAGGAAATGTAACACTCTAGCTGTGCATCTTGGGCAGATGTGCAAATAATAGTTTTGCCCTTACAGTCGTTTAAGGACACGCATTACTCGTCTCACTTTGATCATTTTATAGGGACAGTGAGAGGACTGGTGTTAGGATTTTAGTGCAACATTCATAGTTAGGTTGACTTTACAGGGTGTTTCTAATAACTCAGGTATGAAAATATTAGTTTTGACATTGCAGTCTTTTAAGGACACCATTACTGGCTGCACTTTGATCATTTTATAAGGACAGTAAGAGGACTGGTATTAGGATTCTATCGCCGCATTAATAGTTTGGCTGACTGTATAGAGTATTTGTAATGACTCGGATATGCAAATAGTTTTGACATTATAGTGGTTAAGGCTATGCATTACTCGCTGCACTTCGATCATTTTATAGGGACAGTGAGAGGACTGGTATTAGGATTCTATCGCCACATTAATAGTTTGGCTGACTGTATAGTGTATTTCTAATGACTCGGATATGCAAATTGTTTTGACATTATAGTGGAAGGCTATGCATTACTCGCTGCACTTCGATCATTTTATAGGGACAGTGAGAGGACTGGTATTAGGATTCTATCGCCACATTAATAGTTTGGCTGACAGTATAGAGTATTTGTAATGACTCGGATATGCAAATAGTTTTGACATTATAGTCGTTAAGGCTATGCATTACTCGCTGCACTTCGCTCATTTTATAGGGACAGTGAGAGGACTGGTATTAGGATTCTATCGCTACATTGATAATTAGGCTGACTGTATAGAGTGTTTGTAATGACTCGGATATGTAAATAATTATTTGTCATTACAGTTGTTTTAAGAGTCGTTTTAGGAGCTGCATTCTGATCATTTTATAGATACAGTGAGAGGACAGGTGTTAGAATTCTTGCTGTACAGTAATAGTTAGACAGACTGTACAGATTATTTGTAATGACTCAAAAACCTACTCCAAGTTTCTAATAAATAATCAAATGCGATAATTGCGATTCATCATTTAAGTGAAATAGCTGATCTTTCACTTGAAGTGCATGCTATTTTGACTGTTTTTGTGATGACAAATATGAATTAAATTTCAAATCTGAGAAACTAGCAGCAGATACACTGCGTTATTTGGGATTTAAAATGCAAGGCTATGATTAAATTTACATAAGAAAATACATAGAATTCTGGAAAACTAAATAAGGATGTTTTGTCTTCAAATAATATTATAGAAGCATCCGGCGAAGCAGGTTCGTTTGTGATTTCGCCGGGGGTGGGGTGAGGGACTGCCTTTTGGATTTAATTTTTGTTCTTAGAGATAATGTATACGAAAATGTGCCCTTAGCGATAATGTCAAAGACCCAGGCCACTTGACTCACCCTAAGGTATGAGCAGCTGGTTGAATGGCTTAGCGATAATGTGTCGAAGTTGAAAATGAACCGACGTGAAATGAACCGATAGCAGAAAAATATTAAATTTGGTATCAAGCGGTTTCAAAGATTAAAATCTAATGCGGGCAGCATTACTTTCCCTACCAACTCAAATGAATTTTCTCTGTAGTTTGTTTAATGATTCAAGCTAATTTCATTTCACAAATTAACGCAGATAATTATTTGAAAATACACTGAATTTGCACTGGACGTATTTTCAAGGGCAGTGTTACAAAATTGTAAAAAAATAAATGATCTCAATAACTGTTAGTCTTAGTTATGATGTTGAGTTATGGTGTTGTACTCTATTCTTTATGTCATCAAAAATTGCGTAGGAAACAAGTGTTCATTTAATTGATAATTTGAGCATATGTAATCTTTTATTTTCGAATTTGACGATGTTGTGGGTCATTCAGAAATAGGCAAATGGTTTCACCTACCAAGTTTTATGAAATCTGGTCAGCTAGGTTTTGACCTAGAGTGGATACATATATTGCACATACATAACATATATACAGACAGACAGATATGCACACACACAAACGTAAGTTAAAAAAAGTTTGTTCGGGTTCTAAATAGCTCGAAGCTCGGAGATCTGTAGAAAACTGGAGTTGCGATTTTTGACATGATTCCAATTATTTGCCTATACATTACCATGTATAGTAGGGAAAGTAAAAATAGACATCTTAGTTAGGATAAATCTGACAGAACACCAGTGCCAATGAGGTCTGTCCCTAGTTTGTTATTTTAGCGTATAAGCATGCAGTAGTAAATAAAATTATTATGAATTTTATAGAAATATTTTATTCTATTCACATATATATATATATATATATATATATATATATATATATATACATATATATATACATATATATATACATATATATATACATATATATATACATATATATATATATATACATATATATATATATATATATATATATATATATATATATATACATATATATATATATATATACATATATATATATATATATATATATATATATATATATATATATATATATATATATATATATATATATATATATATATATATATATATATATTATAACAAATGCATATATCGCATTATATATCAAATTATATTCTTTCAAATACTTTAACAAATCACTCTCTTGATTTGTACTTCGATATCAAATAATCTGCATTATAAAACATATTTCAGCATTTGAAGGTATTTCATATTAGCAATTTTAAACTTAATATCATTTCTACTTGGCTTGGAACTGACATCTTATCAAGAAAATATATTAAAGATTCTCTTCAGCAAGTTCGTGTAAATCAGTTCATCCTGTTTAGTTCGATGGGCATAAAAGTCGATGTTCCATGAATTCTCAAAATTACTATATAATATTAATTTTATTTATGTTGAATCAAATTTTAAAAAACGTTATTTATATTTCTTAATTCCCATTCAGCCAGGTTAGGATTAGAGCTAAAAGCCAAGTTTTTTCCAAATAAATTATTTTTTGAAAATATTAAATTTTACGTACAATAATACCAGATGATTTTGGTCTTCATAAAACTGTGGGCAATGCGAGATGGAATACCAATTTAAATTTTTATCTTTGAAATTTTAAATTTTATAAAATCTGGATCGGACCGTCCGTAAGTCTATCTCGTACGCTCCCTTTGATCTAGCTCCTCGAAAAGATAGCGTTTTTCACACAAACCGACCGCTACGCTCGTGACGGTAGCAAAACATCACGCACTTCAAAACTCTCCATCCAAGGCGACAACACGTACTGCCTTTCCAACCGACAGAGGGACGGCTCAGATCCAGAGCCTCCAAACTCTCTCAAACTTTACTTTCCCAGGCGTCGAGAAAGAACCAAACAAAAACTGATGTAACTACACAAATCAACGGTCTCTCAAAATGCGGAAGTGAAAACCGCAAAATGAAAGTTCCGGACAACATGCGGATTCTTTCGCACTCAGAAGAACATCTAAATCAGCATATATTACGCAATTACATTCAGCATGAAAATACATTTATAATCAGAGAAATTGAGAATTTATAAAATACCGACACGACAATATGCTAAAACTTAAATTTTAAAGCGTCTGAAATTAAATAACAATCAAGGCGAATCCTTACGAATACATTATTGTTATTTGTTAAAATGTATAAAAAATACTATGATTGTGTTAGATTAATGTAGTCCATTATAATTTAGTTTAAACAAACACAAACAAAATTAATATGGTCTCAATTATGTGCAATATACATTCCTTGAGTTGGGTTTGAATGGCAGTTCCTTTTTAAATCCATGGTTAATGTGTCTTCTCTTTCTCCTGGACACTACTCATTGCTCTGTCATTCAATCGCAGCTGTTCTACTACTAAACACGTGACTCCAGGAATCCTGCCTCATGGTTCATGGTAATACTTGATTTCTCAATAATTTTTCAGTTTTTATCCTCTATTTTTGATTGGAGTCAGACCTATGGAAATTATAGTAACTAACTATTCCCATATCCGAAACAAGCATTTATTTGGGTTAATTTAGGATGGATGCTCAGACTTGCAGAATAATCGAATTTGAATTAAAATTCAATTTAAGCCTATTGCTGTCCATATCTATTTCTCGGCATGGTGGCCGTCTATCTTAATATATATATAATAAAATATAATATGAAAATCCAATGATAGAATAGGGAGAAAATCTAACTCAAATAAACCTAACTTAAAATATGCCTAGAAATTAAAAGAAGTATTAAATAGAGAACCTTTAAAAATGTGGAAAATAAAATGCATATTTCTAGTCATCAGACTATAGTTAATCAACAAAATTCATTTCGAAAACATTAATTTTGAAGAAACTATTTATCAAGTCCAAGTATTTAATGAAAATAAACACAAAATATGCTTGTAGTATTTTTTATGTGACATTATCTACAAATTTTATAAAATAACTGTAACCGATAGTTACCGTTTATATTTAAATAAAACTGATGGCAATATACATACTGGACTGTCACAGGTAAAGCGTGTGATAACTGATATGGCACCTCTTGAATAGGGTCTATTGTATAATACGTTATGGAAGATATGCTTCATCTTGTATGATACGGTATGGGGATGTACATCTACATGTATAATGCTATTGATTGTCATTCTGGTAAATGGTTTTGCAAATAGACTTTGTTATAATTGTGCTATTAAGTGTCAATATTTAAAGTCTTATTTAAGTAGAAGCAATGTGGATTTGCTCATTTATACTTGTGAACATATTTCAAACAATATTTCAGACATATTTCAAACATTTACTGTTGATGAATTTTGATAAGGCTGGATCTCGACAATTATATCTTATACTAGCTGCATACCCGTTCTTCGTACGGAGTATATAATATAAAGAAACTTGAAATTCATAATCATGCCCAAATTCTTATAGTATACTAAATGACATGTTTAATCAAAATATTCTGTTAAAATATTTAATATAATGCTCCTAAAAAGAAGTTTAAGAATATCTGTTCTCGCTATATAAAATTATCTTCATGGACATATCTGAAGAATAAAACATCTTGGACCCCTTATGTAAGCAAATATAAAAAAAAAATATGAAATTGAATCAATATATGCAAAATAAAAGCGTTAAAATTGTATGGGACCCGTACTAATTATATACGCGAATATTAGAAAATATAACCTGTATTAGTAGATTACATGTATAAATTGAAAATACCAATAAACCCGTAATCTTTAAATCTGAAGACAGTCATTTATTCAAATATATGTCAAAATTAAAGTGCTAAAATTATATGGGAAGATATACACGTACTACTTATAATGTCCGATTATTAGTAGAAGATTACCCGTTTTGCAATATGAGTCACAAATGTTTTTTTGGTAAAATACAACAGACGACGTAATAAATTGAATATATAATTAATCCCCTTAATCTTCATACCAGAAGACTGTACTTGATTCCAATATATATGCCAATATATGTCAAAATATATGCCAATATACCTGTACTACTTATATTCTCCTAGGTTAGAAGATATACCCGTGCATTCCTAGAAGATTACTCGTACAACGTACAATATGCGTGTGTCAGCAATTTTTGCCGCAATAAAACAATGGCGTAATAACTTAAAAATATCAATAATCCCTGAATCAATAATTCCGGAAAATATCAATAATAAAAATGTTTAAACCTGAAGAGTATAATTGATATTATACAGTCCAAAATGAAATGGCAATGAAATTTATTTTATATACATATCTTCATTATTCAAATCGGAAAGGATTTAATAAAAATCGTCTGCCGCATAAACACATTGGATTTAAATCCGTTGCTAAGCGACATGATATCATTTGCTTCAAATAAATTGGTAGAAAAAATATCGTCTAAATAGTTATATTTCTATGGAACATTTGGCGACAGTTTCGTCAAATTAGCGACATTTTAAAAAATCACCAAATTTATCGCCAAGTGGGACTGTAGAACTGACAGTTCCACTTTGCGACAAATTGACGAAATATCATCACAATACTATCCCCTAACAAAAAACAATTAATATCATTTATGTAGCGCAATTTTATCAATTTCAAGATATTTTTATAGATTTGAAAACATTTTTATCAATTTGGTGACATTTTAAAAATTCGCTAAATGTATTACTAAGTAGTATGGTTGGTCTGACAAATAAATGCTAACCAAACATCATTTCAGTACTCTCTTCTAACAAAACAAAAAAAAATTTCATTGATATGTAGAAGACCCAAGCCACACGACCAACCCGAAGGTTTATGGCAGCTGTTTGTGTGTCGTTTATATCAATTTGGCGACATTTCCGTCAATTTGGCAAAGTTTAAGAAAAGTTGTCAAATTAGCGATATCCCTCCAAATTCGTATCTTTGAATTTGCAGATCTGAATGAAACATTCTTATCCCGTTTCAATATACTAAATGAAAACACTACAATTGTATTAGAAGATATACCCGCTCTACTCTTTTTCTGTTTCAACAATCGGCTATATGAATTTATTGGCTAAACACAATATATGAGTTTAGTAGCTAAATGCGATATAAGCTTGAAAACTCTTTGCCAAAATAAATGCAATTGATGTACGCAGTCAGCAATTAATATAATTAAAAGAAAAATCAAACCGTCCATTCATAAGATATACTTTTATATCCATTTATCCATTTATTTATTATTTAAATCGAAAAAAAAATAATAAAAACATTAACAAACACATTTAATTTAATTGCGATGCCGAGCAACATGATATATCCTCCTAAAATGTTAAAATTTATTAACCACTAACATCACACCCGTTATTCGTATAATTTAAAGAAACTTAAAGTTCGCAATCATGTGCAAATTCTGTTAAAATATTAAATTTATTGCTCCTAAAGAGAAGTTTAAGAATATATGTTCTCACTATGCAAAATTATCTTCACGATCAGATCTGAAGAATAAAGCATCCTGCCCCCTTTTGTAAGCAAATTTACAGAAGAAAAAATGGGAATTGAATGAATATATGCAACCCCGTACTAATTATATTGTCGCAGATCAGAAAATATGCCAATGTGTTAGTAGAAGATTACCCGTATTACAATATGCGTCAAGCTTTTCGTTTCAAGCTTTTCGTTTGGCTAAACCACGGAGTTAGGGAGTAGAACTCCTAGGAAAAAGTTCCGTTTTTCATTAATATCTCGACAACCCCAGGTCTTAGAAACTCGAAACTTGGACAAAATTTATGGGGGGATATTTCAAGGCTATTCACCAAATTTCATTAAATTCGGTTCAGCCGTTTTTCCGTGATGATGAGACAAACGAAAATTTCGTTTTTTACTAATATCTCGAGAACCACTGGTCGTAGAAACTCAAAACACGGATATAATTTTAAGTGGGGCTATTTCTGGGCTACCCACAAAATTTCATCAAATTCGGTTCAGCCGTTCTCCCATGATGGTGTGACAAACAGACAGACAGACAGACAGACAGACAGACAGACAGACAGACAGACAGACAGACAGACAGATTTTCATTTTTATTTATATAGATTTGTTTGTGTATGATGTCTGTTTACATCTTAATATTTGATACATTCGTATTCTATTTTGCAATATACCGGCTCTCCGGGAGTGTTGTCGCGACGCAAAGCATGCTTAACCGGGGTGAGGGGGTCACAACTCCCCCCGGCCATCTTTTGGTATATTGTTTCCATCCATACCTCTTTTCTTTTTGAAAATATTTTTAATCCTCTTTTTAGTGCAGCTTAGCGCCTTTTAAGTGTGATTTCTGATGATTTTATAATATTATATTTCACGGTATTTTCATATTATATATATATATATATATATACACGTATATATACACACACACACACACACACATATATATATATATATATATAATCCAAATGGTAAATAGTTCTAAATCTGAAAATCAAATATGAAACATATGAAAAAATCAAGAAAGATAAACCTAATGGAATACGAGTGGAAGAAAGATAAACCTAAGGAACTGAAGAAAAATGTAATTATGCTACTAGTCTTTTAAGGATCCAATAATTGGCCATATCGTTACCGGAAAAATGAATGTAATTAATCATTATGATTTAATAAAGGCATTCAAACTGGGAACCAAATATAGTAATCCACATGGAGGAAATGCCTATGACACCTTCTCGAAGTATTTGGACGATTTTATATATAGGATGTCAATTAAATTTAGCATTCCAGATAGTAATTTCAACAAATGGCGCACTATGGTTTTAGATGACTTTAATTTTTATTATAAAATCAACTATTCCTATAGTAATGGATGTAAACTAAACATACAAAATCTAAAGAACTTACAGAACCAATTTATAATTACATACACTGATAAAGTGCCAGGAAACTATGCCTTCACTTGTAAATATCTTTACATCAAAACCCTGATAACTAATTATGAAAATGCTTTATATCGCACTGTAAAAACGCCAACTACTGTGATTACTAATCGGAGCCTTATATTTTAAAGCCGGAGTCAAGTACATGGGAAGAATCAAATATCCGTATTTAATAAATATTCCAAAACTTCATAAAACACCTATACGATTTCGACCTCTAATGGTAGGTTTTAATACTTACCTAACTAAAGCTAATTATATTCTCCTTAATATTCTGAAACCAATTATGAAGAAAATAGAGAGAGGATCATACATTATCAAGAATAGTAACGATGTAATCGAGATTTTAAAAAAAATTATCTAACAAGATTAGACTTAAAAACTTATGACTTCTAGGAATTATTTAATAATATTAACCTCAAAGATTTATATCACATTTTGAACATGCTATATGAAGAATTTGAAATGAATAAATATATTAATATCAACAAATACAGATCTATAATAAAAATTGTTATTAATGAAAACTATATTTTTAATGGATTGACATATTATCAGCAAATCAAATGCATCTCCATGGGTGGGGGGATAATGCTCGTCTATTTTAGCAGATATATACCTTAATTATTATGAAAATAATTCACATATTAATAATGAAATCATATTTCTCCGATATGTTGACGATTTGATCATTGGTCATGAAAGTGAGCACTTTCAAATGAATTTTGAGTTTTACACTTCTAATTTAATTTTGAAAGGAAATTCACAGGTTAATAAAAGTGTAGTCAGTTTTTTGAATCTGTGTATAGACTTCAACAATCACAATCTCTCAATTTATTTTTATGACAAACGAAAAACCTATAACATACCCATTTCAGGTATAATCCACTGGACTTCAAATTTACACACAAATATATTCAGGAACGTTGTCATTGGAGGATTGTCCAGAACGAAACGTATTGTTAGAAATGACGTCATAAGAATGAAAACTGATAAGACATTCATAAAAGAAGCTTTTAAATATAAATACACTATCCCTTTTATGAGGAATTATATCATTAATATTTATGGTCAACATGATAATTATGGTTTGCAATTGTGTTAGTTTTAGAACACTTTTTGAAGATCGGTCTTTATGCATTTAGCAAGTGATGGCACCATAACTTTGTACTGTGTTTTTTTAACCTAGTTGGAGTACTTAAGAGGATGCCATCAAAGTAGAGTTATTGCATATTTTGACACTACGGAATCGATTTTACTTTATGTCCATTTCCCTTCTACCTGGTCTTGTGATAATTATGATTGCCACTACGGGGGTCGGCTGCAGTCGTCCAGGAGTGCAATGCCGCGGCATTTGAGACATGCATGTTGATAACTGGGGTGTAAGGTCATTACCCCTTACCGCCATTAAGTAAGCACCTCACGCTGCCTTCCTTCTCTTTTTCACTCTGATATGTTTTTTACTTGTTAATATATATATATATATATATATATATATATACAGTTAAAAAAATAAGGATAAGAGAACAATGAATTCTGTATCATTTCTTGCGTGTAACATAAACTGATTCCACATTTTCATAATTTTTATATTGTAATTTCATTTTCAAAAGTTTTATTTAGATGAATTACGTAATACCTCTTAGAATTCGTTTAAGAATTTATTTTGAAGTAAGGATATCAAATGTATTACGAGAACACGAATGTCTATAATTTTCTACGTGTGTGCAACACATTAGTTTATTTTTGTGTTTGAAACAGATTCAATACTTCTTAATAAGAGATCAACATAATTGCTTTGTAGACTATATTTTTCACTAAACAATTGTTCATTATATCTATTTAGGTAAAGATGAAGAGCAAAAGAATTTTTCTGGAATTTTATTTTGAAAAAAGAATATTTAATGCATTTTCTAATAAAAATAAAGAGGCATGTTACTAATGAGAAACAAGATAAATAAGGGAAACTCCTGGGTAATGTTTATTGATTACAACAAAATATACCGTCATTCTTTATTTCGAAAGTTACTAGTTAACTTTTGTCCTCTAGCTGAAATATTTATTTAAGTTATCTGGTTAGTCTCATCTTGCTCATAGCGTATGAAATCTCTATTATTATTCTCATTTCCCAATACTTTAAAGAATGAACATAGTTTGTTTCTAAAGTTTAATTACAAATTTAACTATTTGTCTTTAGCGATAATTTTTGTATTGGAGATAACTTTAATTGCTTTCTAATGCCAATTTAACTTTTTATAGGGATTTCTTGTCACATATGCACTGAACTAACTATTATAATTACGTAAAACGTGGTAATTGTTTGTAACATTATAGATAGTCTCTGCAAAACATGTATTGGATAATCATATAAATAGATTGATATATTGTAAAAATATAGTCTACTTTCGAAAAAGAAAATATTTTATTCTTTAATTTAATGTTTTCTTTAGCCATACATCAATAATTTGTATGGCTAAAGAATAATTTAAACGGGTCAGTTTACTAAAGAACTCATATCATTAAAATAACTGCAATTAATGTAGCATACAACATAAAAGCTATTAGTAATAACCTGTTTCGGAAAGAAGAAACTACCTTCACTCGTGATAGCAAGATCGACGACTCTGTATACACAAGAAGCGCAGCCTTCACTTGTGAGAACAAGATCGGCGCTGATGGCACAACACTAAGAGCGATCTTTACTCATAAGAGCAAGACAGGTGATTGTGGACACACATGAAGCGCAATTTTCACTCGTAAGAGCAAGGTCGGCGATTAATGAACACACAAGAAAAGCAACCATCATTCGTGAGAACAAGATCAATCTTCATTTGGGAGTCAATCTTCATTTGGGAAGCATCAATTGGTTTGCAATCTTCATTTGGGAAGCATCAATTGGTTTGCAATCTTCATTTGGGAAGGTAGTAGTCATCGATCTTGCATGAAGGTTGCGGTTCTTGTGTTTCCATGCTGAATAAGGCTATCTCTGGACTTCGAAACCTGTTGATACTATTACTTTTGTGTTGTATACTACTTTTAACAAGTTATTTTCGATTTATTAGTAGCAGTTTGGGTTGTACGTATGGAACTCATGTTTACATAAAAATATCGATAATGCAGTAATTGAAATAAAATATTACTTTTATAATAATAAACTTCATGCATGTAATTTAGACAAAAATGTGCATTTAAATATGCAAATTACTTGACTTTGTGACAGGAAATCTTAATTAAAATTTGTAATTATTTTACACTAAAGGTTTTATTAGTAGTAGAATATAATTAAAACTTATAGCAGAAGACATAAAGTTTGAAATCAAATAACTCCATCTTGGGTCTTTCTAAAGTACTGATTTTGAACAATTTAGATTTGTCAGAAGGAATGGTTTTCTCAATTATATGAATGCCACAGTTTCTCTTAGAAAATATTTCATCCATTTAATTGATTTAGAATTCATATTTCGTCTTATACATGGCTTGCTTCTATTAGGTAATTGACAATACGTTCAGATAAAGTGTATTATGTCATAAACATTATATAACGTTTTGAATGTTGATTAATTAAATATAAAATATTATTTCAGCTTGATTCCTGTCATGGTTTCAATCGTATATACGTGGGATATATATGTATAAAGATCTTGAAGATATTGGTAGACTTAACATTTCAAAGTAAATGAATAGGTTGGACTTTGACACATTTCATAATTCCTAATTATGTGACGTTTTGTGTGTATCTTAGGACGTTAAAAGAAATTAGGTATTTGACTTCGTACTTTAAACTGTTTTAATACATTAAATAACTTCCATTGAATAAGTATATGTACAATAATTCCACTGTGAGTACCATGCTATATTAGACATTTTTAATTTAAGGCTATTAGTTTTTGATATTGTATGCACCAGTAATTTTTTACTGAAATAATATTACATGTATGAGGTTACTCATTACAGAGAACAGTTTATGCTGTATGTTATGAAAAAATAAACATTTAGAATTTGTATTTGGACCTTTAATTATCAGCCTAGTCAATCGACCCAATGAATAAATTAGCATTTAATTCGATTTATTTATCATCCTTCTATTTTTCTAAATAAATATAATAGCTGCAATAAATGGTAACTAATAGCAGCATGAATGACTCCTTTGATAGCGTTATATTTCTAGCAGTTGATATTAGCAGCACCAGCTGACGATAAATGCTGACATAACTATCTTATAGCATTGTTTTTAAAGCGCTCGTCTCGAAAATAAGTCTATCTCTCATAACGAAAGAAGAAGATCCGCTATAATGATTGAAGATCTGCGATAATGTTTTTGATAACTATGAATAGAATCGTAAACAAATTGATCAAAATTATATTTATTATTTAAACAGCTAAATAAACATTATATAATAAATAAATGAATTAACATAATCACAATTTAACCCTGGAAAGGTGCCCCGTGATCTAAAAATTTCTGAACCTAAGAAGTTTATCATTAGCTGCACAAGGTTTTCTTGATTGAAACATAAAGAAGTCACATTTTCCTGCAAAATAAAATTCTTGAAAAACTGTTAGCAAGACTACGGTATGTGCATGTGCAACAACTTTTCAAATGAACTCTGTTTAGTCTTTTAATACTTTCAAATGAAGTCTGTTTAGTCTTTAACCTTTTTTAACACTTTACAACATAGTTGAAAAGTATTTATGACCTAGTTCATTCATTCTGTCTGTATGTCTGTCCGTTAGCACGATAACTGCAGTAAAAATGACTATCAAAATGAAATGTTAGTATGTTATTCAGACGGTCAGTGGGACCTATGGGAATATAAATGAATAATATCATCCAATTAGTTTTGGATTGAACCCGGGTTGAAAAAATGAAATACATTGAACCATACGGGACCTAATTTTTCAAACGTTTTTTAAGCGAATTTAAAATTCACAAATTGCTTCGAAATTTTAAGGAAATATTCAAATTATTCCATAAAATATATAAAAAAATTTAGCAAAATATATTCAGTAATTTTTTAAATAAAAATAAAAATAAAAATTATATCCTTTATATGAAGAGATCATGTGACCATTATATGAAGAAATCACATGACCATTATAATGAAATCACGTGACCCACTTCAAATTAAATTATGGAATCCATCTTGTCTCAAAATCGTGATTTTTAAAGTTATTTTTAATTTATATTTGGTGTTGTATCCGTCCTAAAACCGTTTTATTTTTGATTAATTTCTGTGCATCTACATAGTGAAACAACGCAATTACAATATATTTGAGTTTAAATGATCATCAAACTTTGATTATTTCTACAACGAAGCTTAATTTTCATTTATGGAGATTGCAAACACATCAAGCTGTAAGGTGACTTGTATAAGAATTCCTGAATTTCTTTAACGCTAAATTATTTAGCGCTGGAGTCTGCAATATAGTTGATATGAATGAAACAGTCATTGATTTTACATAGAGAACAGACGATTTTATAGCAGATTTTTCGTTGAAGTTTTAAGCACAGAGTTAAATTACTTTTACTTCCATGGTTTTAAGTTTTTAAGTGAAATAAATTATTGTAGTATTGTGATGAATGAAAGGAATATAATAAATGTTTATGAATGAAATTTGCATTGCTTTTTCATACGGAGCCAGGCAATTTATATTTCAATGACGTCATTTGAATAAAGTTCATTTTTAATGAAGTTTTCAAATATAATAAATTATTGTAGTATTGTGATAATTTTAAAAATATCATCGCTGAATGTATCGCATTTTAGACTTGTCTAAATAAAATTGTATTGTAGTTGGAAAGTGTTTCATAATTAATGCTTTATGTATGATTGATCTTTCTTGTTCTTATATTATAATAGCTTATTACATTTTATTAATTGCCATATCAAACTTAACGAAGGAAGTCAGATAAGTGTGTTAAAGTACGGCTTTTGATCCTTCAGCGATTATTTTGAGCGAACTGTAAGAAATTTCCTGTATCTAGTAATTTTAAGATGAAATTAGGCTTAATACATAGAGTAGTAAGCACGGGAGACACATTTCTTTTTTTACAGAAATATCTTTCGGAAAAAATGATCAGTAAATACTGGGAAATGTTGTGGATTCTATCCAGGTCTCAGTTTAAAAGTTACTCTTTATAATTTATTTTATTGGTGTTGCAATTGTTCGATTATTTTTTTCGATGGATTTGTGTGTCAATTGTGAAAATTGCTGAAAAGTCTATTTCAAGATTAAATAACTAAACTTCTATGGATTTTTGTTAAATCTTTGCTTCGAAAAGTTTCATCTCAACATCTATACGACTTATTTAAGTGAAAACTTTACTTTCTATACCTAGAATTTATTCTAAAATCCGAGAACAACCGAAGATTAAGAAAAGTTTTGTGTCTAGACTTTTTACAAAGAATTTAAAATTGATTATTTTTCTTTTATGTTCATTTTCTTAACTGCTATATCAAGTTCTGTACCTCCCATTTGAACAATCTTTTACACTGAGAATTTACGTCATGAATTTAGGCTCAAAACCTGAATACTTTGACGAGAAAAATTGAAGTTTTGAGGTATAGTCTGTGAGTAAAAGAATAGACGTTTTGAATTTCACGTTCAACCAAGATATTTTAAATTTTCGTTTTCTCAATTTTCATCCCAACTATTTTCAACCCAACTTCACCCAAGTTCGTTGGTACCTGTTAGAGACAATATTGTACTCAAAGAATTCTGATTTTTGAATTTAGGTTACGAAAGCTCAGGGATAATAAAAATTTACCAAATTTGCAAATATAGAAAAATGTATTAACTTTTCTTTAATTTTCTCTTCGTGAACAAATCACTTCTTAAATTTCATTCGCTTAATTCGTTTAATTTTAACTTCGTGGATGCCAAGACATGTATTGCTCATATATGAGCATCCTATACTTTCTTGACCTAGTGACCTTGACCTAGGACATTAAATCCCTGGAGTCACAGACGTTTTTTGAAAGTGTAAGTTTATAAGCTGAGACTTTCAACAGCTTCTGCTACTTCTAAATTCTAATGAAAATCCTTGAAATCCAACTATTGTAGTTTTATTTTGTATGAGAACGAAAAGAAGAGTCATATGACGAAATAAAAGAGTCAGATAATAAGAAGCACATTAATATTTTTGGGGTATTTTTAAACGAACCAATTCATTTCGGGTTCAATATAAGTCGGGCCTTAAATTGTGGGGTACCATAGGCCCATCTGGGGTAAAAAATGTTAAAATAAGGACATTTTGGTGCAATAACTTTTAGGGTAAAATATGGATCGCATCATTTTCGGGTTAAATTTAGGTGTAGCATATATTTTGGGGTAAACATAATTACTAAGGTAAAATAAAAGGTAATTGAAAACCATTTATGTGAACAAATATTTTGAGATTAAAAAAATACACATCTCTCGCCTTTATTTTTTATTAAAATATGTATTTCCGCCTTTATTTTGCATGCCTTATAAGCTGAAACTTTCAACAGCTGCTGCTACTTCTAAATTCTAATGAAAATCTTTCTTATTATTAAATGAAATTCTGTATTTCTTATTAAAATATGTATTTCTTAATAGGTACATCTCTCATAAAAGGTAGTAAAATATTTCCCGATGTATTAGAAACATGACACAAAATCTACATATACTTTTGTCAAAAGGGAACAATTTTTTTATAAAATTAATTACTTAATTTCTTTCATCAACTGTACCGCCTGCATTCAGTTGGAAAGTTTAATAGGAAGTTATTCAGTGTATAGAGAGAGAAATCCTTTCCAACGAATTAATAAATTATTCATTAACGTTGGACTTGCAACTGATAATGCCTAGCAAATTAAACGTGTATCTCTCTGTGGAATTTAAATTAAGTGTCATTGGTAATTAGTGAAATCAGTAAAGTGATAGACTCCAGTGGCTTGATTCAAAGAAATCTTATTTGATTCGTTCATTTAAAATACTGGGTCTAGGTATGAAATGGTAGCCAGTAAAAAACTGAATGCTTCGTGAAAGTTAGATTCTGTTTAACTGAACAATGCTTTAAATTTTCTGACAAATTATTAGTTATTTTACCGAATATTCAATTTTTTGTTTCAATGTTAATTGTTAGCGAAAAATAGTATAATTTGGCACTGATTTTTACTTTTCTGATACATAGTATAATGTATAAGGAAAGTATTGTGCCGCGGTCAAAATTTTGAATTCGCGTTTTCGACTGGAGAGCATATTTCAAGCATCCCTGAACACGAATCAAACGTTTTTGAGGTGATGTCTGTCTCTGTGTGTGTGTGCGTGTGTGTGTTTGTGTTAGTGAGTCTGTGGAGACGATATCCCACGAACAAATGAAGCGATTCAAACGAAATTTGATACAAAATTGAAACCAGTGAATACTGGAAGCCTATTGCTTTTAAACGTAATCAAATTTCCTGAATCCGCTCAAATTTTGAAATGAAATTTTGAAAATATCGTCAAAAAGTCAAAACCTTTAGTTCAGTTACGCAAATAGTGACATAAACTCTAAAACGCTAGCATGAACCGTTCTCGAAGTATTGCACATTTTTCACATAAATTTATCAAAAAATCACATAAAAGTAAGAAAAAGGTATTAACTATTGTGAAATATGTTCACTTTCCATATGTAATATTATGAGTTAAATTAACTTCGCGAACTTGGCGAATTGTTTTATGTATTGCCAAATTGACTAAAATGTCGCGCAATTGATAAAAGCGTAGTTAAATTCATAAAAATAACGGTAAATCAATGAAAAATGACGGTAAATCACCGCTGTTTTACAAACTTGTGAATGAATGTGAAGGAGAATGTTTGACAAATTTCGCGTTTTAAAGTTTCTCTGTCACGTTCCGCAAAATCTATAGCATATAAAAATATAAAAGTCTGTACATTTGTAGAGAAATATTAGGGGAACATAATGATATAAACCGTTTTTCAATTTAACATTTTATTTAGGAAATATTTAATATCAAATTCAAAGAAAGCGTTTTTGACTTGCGATTTCGCGTTTTGGAAAGACTAGGAATGGGAAGACCTCCAATTTTACATAGTTGAATACATAGTACTACATAGTTGAATATCTGCCAAACGGAGCCTCTTTTTTAAATTTCGATTTAGTTAATGAGTTATTAATTTTTTTATGCACTTCTGAAGTGATAATTTTCCTTTCCTGCGGGCGAAGATGTTATTGGTCGAGACGACTGCTAGCTTCTTTCTAATTGGTTCCTGGTAGAAACGTTTCAAAATGGGGGATGACGACTGAGTTATTAAAGTATATTAAAAGCTTTAAAAGTATAAATATTTATTTTTAAACATGCCTACAGTCTTAGTAGTGCACTTGGGAAAGTGTGAAATGTTGACAATCATATGACATATCGCTCATTCTGACAAACAAACAGAGAGTTTCGCAACCATTGTTGTCATGGGCATCAGGATTTTATTATTATATAGCACAACAATTAAATATTTTATTATTGTAAATATTTCTATACTGAAAGCCTAACACATGTTATGATATTGTATTACGAACAAGAAGCAATCCCCTAGTGTTAAGGAAACTGACGACTAATTGATGAAAACGCAATATCTTAGAAAAAATATAAGAATCTACTATAAAAATAATCCATTTCTCCATCTGTAACGATGCTTGGCAGCATATCTCCAACTTGGCGAGTACTTTTAAATGCTGCTAAATTAGTGAAAGTGCTGCCAAATTGATAAAGTCGATGCGAAATTAATGATAATAACGATTAATTGATGACAATTCAATATCTTGGAAAGACCATAACAAATGACTATATGAATAACTCATTTCTCCAGGCGCCTGTAATGCTTGGCGAAAAATTTGGCGGGATATCTCAAACTTGGCCACTTTTTTAAATATTGCCAGATTGACGAAAATGTAGCCAGATTGATAAAAATGACCCTAAATAGGAGACAATGAACTTTTTAATTCTATAATATGACGGATATGATTTTGTAATATATAAGAAATGCGTTTCTCTCCGCTCGTTTGTAACGCTTAACGATGTACATGGCGAACTTGGCGAAATTAACCCCAGATTGATGAAAATATCGTTAAAATTTCAAAAACGAATCCAAGTTGATGAAAATGATGCCTAAGTAATAAATGTGTTATTAAAATATTTCAATATATGGACTATATTGCTTATTGCGGATGCTATCAATATTGATAAATGTTAATTTAGAGTTGCTTAAAATACGAGTTCATTGAGGACGAAATATTTTTACATTTTGTCATCCGAAAATACGCCAACTGTACAATTCAACGTTACAAAAACTGTGCCGCGTGGATTTTTTCATCAAATGTTAACTGTGACAGAAGTAAATTTGTTGCATTATATAAGGGAATTCGTGTGCTGCCCACATCATATACTTTTTGCGAAATGGCCCGAACAATTGTCTGTATCCACTCTAGATAAAAAATCTAATTGACCAAATTTCACAAAATTTGGTAGATAGGTCACTTGTGGGTTACCCTGGTGCTGATTAAACTTTGGCGCGATTAGGAAAAATGAATATATTTTGTGAAAAGCCGTATAAATATGGTATATTTTGCGAAAAGCCGCGAAAACAAAAGACTCTAAAATAAAAGAGTAAGTATGCTAAGATGTATAAATTAAATGCTTATTTTTTATGTAATTTTTGACGATAAAGAATAAGATCAACCCCATCTAGGATTTTTCTCGAAATATTTCTTTTTTCGAATTTTTGCTACGTCCGTTTTCAAAATATGTCCAGTTACCAAGCGAAAACAAAAATTGAATCAAACGCGTGATTTTAGTGTAATTTCAAATAATTATTCTTGTTGTTCTGTGTAATGAAACTCATTTTAATGAAATAGTAATAAAATAAAGAGAAAATGAATTTAAGTATGTAGGGAGAGTCATGTTCTGATCACATCAGATTTGTACTCTTCCTGCAATACATGGTAAAGTAAAGAGAAAGTACTGGAATCGTTTTGAAAATCGCAACTGGAGTGTTTAACGGAACTACACGCTTTGGGACCTTTTGAACAATAAAAATAAATTTTTAGCGTGACGTGTGTGTGTGTGTGTGTGTGTGTGTGCGTGTGTGTGTGTGTGCGTGCGTGTGTGTGTGTGTGTGCGCGTGTGTGTGTGTGTGTGTGTCTGTGTGTTTGTGTGTGTGCCTGTCTGTGCAAGGTATGTATCCACTCTAATTCAAATACTAATGGGCTAAAGTTCATAAAATTTTAAGGGTAAGTCTCTTGTGGGTGACTTTATGCTGATTAGGTTTTGGCATGATTCAGAAAACCTGCCTTTTTTATGAAATGGCCCGCAGAATTCGTCAATATCTAAAATAAAAGATTACGTATGCTGAAATGTAGCGCTTAGTTACTCATTTTATACATAAATTTTGACGATGAAAATACTAAGACCAGCCCCATTACTCTAGTACTAACCGTTCTCGAGATATTTTAAATTTTTCGTGTTTTTGCTACGCAGCCTTTGTAAATAATCTAATGTGGGCAGCATATGACTTTCTCTGCAGACTCAAATTCAGTTTCTCCTTATTTCTTTAATAATTCATTAAATTGGGTTTAATAGCGAAAATAACACTGAATTTATTTCAATTTAAATTCAATTTTTGTTTTTATACAGTAACTGGGCATTTTTCAAAGGCGTAAAAAATGCGAAAAAAAATAAAAATATTTTGAGAACGGCTAGTCCTAGAGCAATGGGGTTGGTCCTATTTTTTCCTCGTCAAAAATTACGTATAAAACAAGCATTTAATTGATACATTTGATCATACGTAATCTTTTATATTAAATTTTGGTGGTTTTTCGTGCCATTTCGTAAAGAAGGCAGGTTATTCTTTTCCGAATCGTGCCAAATTCTGTTCAGCAGCAGGATCTCTCACAAGTGTACCAAATTTTATGTAATCTGGTCAATTAGTAATTTAGCTAGAGTGGATATATGAGAATTTTTCGGGCCATTTTGTAAGAAATGTCTGGTCATTTTGTCAATAAGTTTTTGAGTTAGAGTGGATATATATATTGCAGAGACAGAAAGATAGACCACACAAAGACACATACACAGACATTGCGCTAAAAATAGTTTTAGAGGTCCTAAAAAGTGTAGATCCGTCGAAAACTTGAAATGCGATTTTCGACACGATTCCAATACTTTCCTTATACATTATGTATACATTATCTTATACTATTCTTTATACCATTATATTATACCATTCCTTATACATTATGCTCATGTATTGCAGGGAAAGTAATATGACCATACTTAACAAACACTAACGGAAATTGAATTAAAAGTGAAAATTTAGAGTTATTTTGCTCAATTAAAATCAATTTAATAAATTATTAAAGATATAAAGAGATAATGAATTTATGGCTGTAGGAAAAGTCATGTGCTGTCCAGATCGTATTTTTAAATCAATTTTCGTTTTCATTTGGTAACTGGGCGTATCTTCAAATGCGAAGTAGCAAAAGTTTGAAAAAATTAAAATGTCTCGAGAATGGCTAGTTCTAGAGTAATGGGGTTGATTTTATTCTTTTCATCATGAAATATTACGTGTGTAATACAAGCATTTAATAGATACATTTGTGATGGGTCGTCTTTTATTTTGGGTTTTAACGCTTTTTGTGGGCCATTTCGCAAAAAGGCAGGTTTTGTTTCTGAATATTATCAAAATTTAATCAGCACGAGGCTAACCTACAAGTGATATATCTACCAAATTTCATGATACTTGGTCAATTTGTTTTTGACTTCGAGTGGATACATACATTGCACAGACAAACACACATACAGACAGACGTCAAGCTAAAAGTAGTGTTGGCAGAGGTCCCAAAAAGTGTAGAACCAAAGAAAACTCGAGTTGCGATTTTTTACAAGATTCCAATACTTTTTTTGTATATCACCATGTATTGTCGGAATGTAAAACTGGTTGGTTACCATTTGATAAATGGATCTTTATTTCAATTAGCTGTTCCCTTATCTGGAGCAGTTTTCTTGATATCAGAGTAATCTTAATTTTTGTTCATTAATTAAACGGAATCATTTTTTTATATACAATACACTTCAAAAATATTATTTGTATATGAAAATGTTATTATTTTTTAATTTGATCCACAATCTTAAATTCCAAGACGGTGGCCAACTTTTGGATTGAACTCAAGCTGCTAAACTCTCTTCTCGCAAAAGAATATTTTGAATATATGCGCAGTTGCCAAATGGAAATGAAAATTGAACTACAGGAAAATTTAAAATGGTAGGATAATGGACCCGGCAAAGTAAAATAGATGAAACAGTCAAGCACAAAGTTGTAGCGTATTTTTCATTTAGTAGATGTCGATATCAGTAACGCACGAAAAGTGTATATGGAAGACAAACATTACTTTCCAAAAAATTGCACCATTAGGGGCTGGTGACAGTGATACTTGCATTGTTTGTCAAAGTACACGATAATATCTTGTCTGGAATTTTAATCTATCGCTGAAGCAGGCATATTGAACAGGCTGTACATTAGCTTCATGTGCAAGTAGTTGTTATTACTCTACTTATAGTATACATAGAATAATGTATAAGGAAAATATTCTGACGGAGTCGAAAATTCGAATTTGAGTTTTCGACGGAAGAGCACGTTTCAAACAACCATGGATACGAATCAAACGGTTTTGATCTGATGTCTGTATGTGTGTGTGTGTCAAAGTATGTGTGTTTGTGTGTGTCAGTGAGTCTGTGGAGACGGTACTTCACGAACAAATGGAGCGATTCGAACGAAATTTGGTGTAAAAATTACAATCAGTGAATACTGGAAGCTTATTGTTTTTAAACGGAATCGAATGTTTGGAAAACCTCCAAATTTTTGAATGAAATTTTGAAAGAAATCATAAAAAATATCATAACCTTCAATAAAGTCAAGTAAATAGTAATTTCTTATGTGATTTGTCTTATGTAATTTTTTATTATAAAGCGATTGGCACAAACTTTTGAAAGCTAGAATGGACCGTTCTCGAGATATCGTGCACTTTCCATATAAAATTATCAAAAAATCACATAAAATTAAAAAAGAAGTATTAACTATTATGTTCAATTATAATTACTATTATGTTTACTATTAATATGTTCACTTTTCGTATGTAATATTATGCGATAAATCTTTTATCATCATTCTCGTAGATGTAGCTTTTTCCATTCACGAAAGAAGGTACTTTGGGTAATAGTTTCGTATTTGGATGCCAATACTCATAAATATCTTTTATAATAACCTATTTATCCGTTTTTAACGCTTGGTAAAATTTAGGAGACGAATTTGCCAACTTGGCAAATTTTTTAAATGTTTCCAAATTGTTGAAAATGTCGCCAAATTGATAAAAGTGTCGTAAAATTAAAAAAGTGACTGTAAGTCAATGAAAATGACGACTAATTGATAAAAATTCAATATCATGGAAAGAACATAAGAATCGACTATAAGAATAACCAATCTCTCTGTCCGTCTGTAACGCTTGACGAAAATTTTGTGGGATGTCGCCAAGTTGTCGACTTTTTTAAATGTTGCCAAATTGACGGAAATGTTGCCAGATTGATAAAAATTACACTAAATGGGAGGTAAGATTTTGCAAATTTTGAAGTCCGTCATATGAAGGGCATACCTTCTAGTATATAAGAAATGCTCTTCTTTCCGTTTGTCTGTATCACGGCGATACATTTGGCGCTCTTGGCGATTAATCTAGAGAAATATCATGAACTTGGCAATATTTCATCCAAGATTGACGAAATTATTATCAGAATTTCAAAAATGACGCCAAGGTAATTAAAATGAGGCCAAATTGAGGAATTTATTATTAAAATGTTTTAATATATGGACAATATTGCTTATTGAGGATATATCAATATTGATAACTGCCAATATAGAATTGCCTGCAATATAAATTAAATGGGTACTCCGAAATAATTTTTCATGTTGTCATCCGGAAAAGCGTTAAATGTAGAATTTAATATTAAAAACACTGTAAGAATACCCAAGAAAATGTAAATTCATCAAATTATATAAGAAAAGTCATGTGCTGCCCAAATAAGATATTTTTATAATATGACTGTATTCTTACATTAGAGATCTTAAACCTAAAGTAACGTAATTCAGAATTATGGTCTGAAATGAAAGCAATCAATACTTCTAACGACTGCGGATTATACGCAGACAATGGTTAAAACAGTTAATCATTTATTTAACACTGAATTACACGTCTTCTCGCCTGGCAGAACAAATAGGGCAGTACTTCTGGTACTTTGGACATGCATAATACACTTTACTTACCAATGCTAATAAATCCCTATCATGTCGTACCTTGTACAGCCACGTAAACCCCGCAATAAAACTACATTACCTTTGAGCTAGACATATAACACAAACCCGCGCAAACTCTTTGCTGTTTCTTGAACAGCAGTTTCGATCAGAAGTCTGTGTCTCCATACAAGAACGAAACTTCCGCGGCACACAACTTCGGGACTCGCTTCAATTCATTCGGTCTGAGATCGAAACATTGATTCTCTGCCAAATAGAATCCGCAGAATGCCAAGACAGCCTTGCGATTGGATATAATATCATTTATTTTCTTCCCATTGCAGATAATATCATTTATTAAGTAAGTTTTGAACTAATTATGCACTCGAAAGCATGGAGTAGTCCATATTAGTAATGGCAACATGGAACTTGTTATGCATCTCAATTTTATGAAACCACAGGGGAGGCAATAAATTCAGTCTTACCACGTAGCCGGCTTCAATTTTTTTTTCAAAATTGTGTTCAGGCTTATTGCGAATATAGTGGTCTGCTGCCAGTGTAGATATCGGTTATTCCATACTAACGTGCAAATAATAAGCGCTAAATCAGTCCAAATATACTGTTATCCGCAATAGGAACGTATATCTAACTTAGGAAAGACCCTGTATATGCGGGTTTACAGAGTCCACTTAGATAAAGAGCTTACAATTCCATCCTAGTCGCTCAATTGGGAAAGAGTCAACTGGACAGTATGAATATCCATGGAGTCCCAGCTGGTACTGATATATTTCTAAATTGGTGCACTAACAAAAACAGTATATTGTACACAGATAGAGGGAAGTTTTAATCTGGCATAGGAGCCTACACTAACGACCAAAATTAAAAATGTGCACAGACTTTTATAAAATATGTTAATAAAAACTTAAACCGGAAGCGATTACGATGGTTATCCAGTTTAGCCAAGCGTTGGCTTAATAAAAACATCAAAATTAATTTTGATGGATTTGAGTCAGGGGGAGGGTATTTGCAAAAGTTGGTAAATTGCTTTACAATGGCGTCCAGACAAATTAACACTGCAGGTTAATGCAATGAAATTGGGGTTGGAAAATGATCCTAGTACGATTAGTAAGGACTCAGCGTACTGATGCATATTAAGCATCTATGTCAAAATTGGGAGGATAGTCGAGAGTACTAACCTGGAATAGCATCAGCAGGATCATGAGGTAAAAATAGCAGGGGTTGGTCATTTAGATTGTCAAGTAACACACAAATCTGGCAGAACAGGCAGGAAAATGCAAAGTCTGCTTAAGAGTGTACAATATAAAGGCTTGCGATTCTGCTTCAGTAGTTACATTGGGGGAGCGTCGACTGGCCATTACGAAGATCTGTGGTTTGTGTCCAGGCTGGGACAGCAAGGATCTTTACATGTTCTATGATTAAGGAAGTAAGTGATCGATGCTTTTGAAGTAAAGCACAAATAATCATCTCAATGTTATAAAACTTTAATAATTTTTAGGTTATGCAAATCGAAAAAGTATCTGAATAATACTTTTCATATTAATCCGTAATTACCCACTTTCATCCAATGCATATACATCTAAGTAGATATATATTTTCCACTAAAGAACGTGCAAAGCTTAGGAACAAGAAACTGATTCACAACATGCTTTCAGGAGTGAGAAAATATTTCATCCGAAAATTAATTATTTTCTTACTTTTATCAAATACGTGGTCATCATTCTCTCAGCAGGATGAGTGTGAAGTTATTCAGGATATGAATATCCTTTTTCAGAAAATTATAAATTACTTATTAACAATAAGATTCCGAGTAATAATGCTTTATAGTTTATACATGTCGTAGTTCTCTGCAGAATTTAAATGACGTTTCTTTCGTTAGTCGTGATATTAGTAACCAGCGTCTAATGAGTGTGATCATAGAAATCTAATTTAATTTTTTTATTTTAATTAGTTATTACAAGGATTTAGACGGTTAATGACGGTTTGCACAGAATTAAACCGTTCATGGAAGGTTAATATTGAACTAAACAAATGTTTAAATTTGAGTGAAACAATTCTTAATAGTGTGTATTTCTACTTATAGTCCTAAAGCATCACTATATGTTTAATAAAAATTGGTTTTAATATATATTTACTTTCATAACAATCAATGAGTTAATACTCATTATTTCAACATGAAAATATATATAAATCCTACAAATATGATAACTTTACATTTAACTGAATATTTAATTTAAAATTACTAAGTTATAAACAACGGTTAAACAAAAAGTTTTGCGTAAGTGTAATTTAATAAAGTGTAGTTTAATAAGTGTAGTTTGCGTAAGTGTAGATTTTAAAGTGTAGTTTGTGCGCGTAAGTGTAGTTTAATAAGTACCAAATTAAGTTTCTTGTACCTCAAATTAAGAGCAATGAATCTATTTGGTTATTTAAAACATTTTAATAAGCATTAAATAATGTACTTCCAAATAAACATGTATTTAAAATATTCAATTCAGATCACTTTACATTTAAGTACATATTTTGCTTTTTTACATTTGTCAACAATTTTTTATAAATGTATTTATTTATGCAACAATTCCACGAGAGCAGCCTAAAGGGTATTTTGTTCCCCCCTTAATTTTCCGCGTAGATTTTAATCTTTTCGAAATTTGTATCCTCAAATACAAGATTAGATTCCATTATTTTCTATTCGATGCCCAATATTAAAAAACAAAAACTATTTTTGTCATAAACTTCTCTCTTGTCGTAAAAAGTTATGCTTCGACAAAACGTTTCAATGTAAACATTGTTTCCGATTTTAATATATTAGGGAAGGATATTTTACTACAGTATACGAGCTGAAAAGTCAGTAGAAAATAGTTTCAAGATAACAAATTTAGATATAAATAACTTATATGATATTATTTCTGTAATACTACCCTTCGACTTAATTTATCCAGCATCATTTATTTGAAATAACGAGGACTTCACTATAAGAGACTCACTTTTTTATATATTCTTAACAAGTTTCATGCATCAGCATTTTATTTGATTTTATATCTATATACTCAAATTTTACTAATTACAGGTTAGCAACATTTTTATATAAATTTATAAGTAAAGTTTATTCTCATATATACTTACTATTAAATACTAAATAATCCATTTAAAATTTTTCGTAATGTAATTAAAAAATTATAGATATTTGAATCTTTGAAGTATATTTCTGCTGAATATTTTATATTCTTATTTACATAATTTTGTAAGTTTATAATTCGATTTGTATATTTAAATAATCAAATTATGCCAAATTCTTAAGTTGTTTTAAGTAAATTTTCAAAACTGTTTCCGTGTGTATTGTAAATATCTATCTTCATACTTTAGAAATCCTAAGAAGATTTAAATGTACAAATTTAATTTAAAATAATGCATAATGTAAAATTAAAATACGATTTATGTTAAATGCCAGAATTGCAGTTATTCATTTTCTTCCGCCTTGAACAGTTTTGGGTAGTTTCTTTGCATTCATGCCGTATAACATTAAATATGCCACGTCAATGTGTGAATAATTCAGGCAACTTGTGTTATGTATATGGAGAATTCTGTTTGCGTTCAAGAGAGTATACGATAATTGCAAGTGTAAAATAAGCGTATTTCCTGTATTACGGTTGCAAAATCAGCGATCTCTATAGTAAATGTGCACCACATGTATGCTGCACTTCCTATGATTTAAAACTGAGTACGTGGGTGGACCATAAGAATGGCCTTTGAAGTGCCAATGATTTTGAGAGAACTGCAAACAACCATAGACTGTAATGCCTGTATGGTTGCTCCTATCAAAAAGGTATGACTGGGGAAAAGTGGAAGACAGTTTCATATCTAAACATACCTTCCGCAAATCGTCTGGTGGCTCACGGTGAAGGACATTCTTTTGCTGAACCGGGTAAAGATTTTGGCACAGATTTTGATGAAGAAGACGACCGGGATGACCTTAACTTATACACCGAATCATAGCGGCTATCGAAGTTGAAGTGATCCAGACTTTTCTCAAATGCAAATTTCTCAGAACAACATGTGATCCCACAGTTTGAACTTAACGACCTCATCATATATATGGAACTGTCAAAGAATAAGTTTGGGCTTTAGAGATTAAGGTTACAACAATGGCATCTCCTGGACAATTATGTGAAAATAACAACATATCGTGCCAGAAATAATGAATTGGAAAACTTCTGTGATACGAAATATGACTTCACGTTTGGGTCATTCCACTTGAAATTACTTTTTATTATTTTTGTACTTTTACCATAGTTAGTACCATTTGTGTACACCAAACCAATTTTAAGTTTTCTGTATTTGCCACCTTTTTTGATTTGGGCCCATTTTAACTTACCGAGGAGGGCCAAATTTCGGGTGTTCTGGGGTTCGCGTAAATGCCTAACTATCCGAGATAACTAAATAATTTTCTTTCCTCATTTTATTTCAAAAATATGAGCCAATATATCATTTTAAAAATCAGTTTTTTGATCAACGACCAAAAATACATAAGGGAAATATAATGTGATATCTATAACAAAAAAACGCGGGAAAACTTGTTGTCCAGTGTTATTTAAATAAATTAGAATCATGATATTTTAAGCAAAATGAAATGAACAATGAGGACGATTTTTTCTGTTCTTCATCTGATGGCAAATCATTTGCATACGAGTGCATTTTAATCAGCATCATTTTTAACATTTTCATAGATATTCCATTAAAGTAAAATTGGTTAATAATTTTACGCATGTATTATTATTTCAATGCATACATGAAAACTTAATTACCAAATTAAAGATAATTAATTAGTATACTTTAATATACCGAAAACATCACATAAATTGATACTCGAATATTTTCTCGAAGAAGTAATTAATTTACTTTAAGTAATGCAAACGATTTGAATTAAGGTGTGTACGTTATATATGAATAAGTATGTAATTACAGAAACTTTCTCGACTTTTTTATATCTGTATATCAGTATCCAAATAGAAATAAAATAATGCAGGTGTAAGTCAACAAGGTATCTGTGACATTTAACGTCCGAAGATTAATTATGATGTCAAAATCGTGCCAGATATTTTGATTGAAGTATCTGCACGGAAATTTCTTGACTATTGAAGAATGAAACACCTTTCAGCAGGGTGCATGTCTATGAACATGGTATATTAATGAGCAAACTATAACATAAAATATGCAATGCTATGAACGAAATGATCGTTTTACGCAAGAAAATATTTTCAAACAAACAACTGTAAAATGGATAAATGACTAAACCATTGAAGCGACTGAATAATTCAAATGTTTTATTGTTTGACTAACATACCTTAATATCAAATGCGACATCTACAAGGAATTGCAGTCCTTTTCAACCTCTTCACTTAAAACCACTGACTTTATGATTGTGGGGCTTAAGTGTCTCGTGTTCATCAAACAAGACCTTCCATTAAATTAATTAAATCGCAGTTAAAGAATCAATTTCACGATAAGTCAGTTATATCTAAGAAATATATGCTGCATTCGTTATTTCTGGGATTATCGCAAGTTTGAATATCTATACTGTATTGTGTATGCGTAATAAGAATTTTCTAAAGCTTTAAAATTCAATCAATTACATGTGCATTTCATCAGTATGTACTGAATATTTAAGCCCTATTTAATGCCTATCTATACCTTCTGACTGTCCAAATAATCATCTTCTATTTCCTTATCACGCAAGTAGTAGTTGAATTTAAAGGTTCCCTTTATAAATTTAGGAAATATAAAGGTGCTGTTGGATTACTTTATGTTATGAAAAATTGACATATTTCTGTATGATGCTGTAATAAAAGATTTTCTTCACAATACTATGTCTTCTCATTACATTAGACAGACCCTGGAATTTATCAGAGGTGTATCATGAGATAGACACACTTGCATCCAAAATGTTGACTAAATACCGCATTTTGAGAAATAAGAAAGAATACATTTTTTTTCGAATAATCTTGTTTAAGAAAGTAATATAATATTTCAAGCCATAGCTAAGGTCGAGTGAGTTGTAATGTTATAATCGCATAAGATTTATGAAGTTTCAGCTTCCTCTTCGAGTGGCATTGAACTCAGCCTCAACACTGACTCTGAATCATACGTTACTTTTTTGTCTTATCTTATTCACTAAATAAGCTGTCTGGTCTTATTGCTCCTAGTATAGTATTTTGACATTTTTTTGAATTGCAGATAACCATTACACAATAACTTGCGGGGCCTTTAATGTCAATCGTAAGCCATATCGTATCCAGTCATTCTTAGCTAAGTTTACATTTCATTGGCTGGCTCTTCAGTAGCTGTCGATCATAATATCTCAAGGTTCAATATCCCAGTTGAGTTCCTGGAGCTGCCCAAACTATCCCATGTCTATACGGAGTACATACGTGTTAAATTTGTAGGTCTAAAAGTCCTTCCGAATGATTACTTGTAAGGAATGGGGGTACAGTTCCTTCGCGGGTGGAACTGTAACAGATACGGTATAACTGACTTATCGTGAAATGAACCTAGTGGAACTGTACCCCCATTCCTTCAGGTACAGTTCCATTGGGTTCATTTCGTGGCACTTTATCGATCGTCCAAACCGATAGCTTTTATTTTGGGGTAGGTCAGACGGTTTTAGTTAGAAAAAAAGAGAATATATAGGACCTGCCTATTTCTAAAAGTTCACCTTTCGACTTTTATTTTACATATTAATACATCAAACTAAAATTCCGTCATCAGAGATACACATCGTTGTCTATATGTTTAGCACCGCCGGCCCGGGGGCTTGGTCTAAGGAAAGCATTTCCCTCTGCTATCTCGACTGTCGAATTGTGGGTTCGAGTCTTTCCTGCGGACATGGATGTCTTGGTGTCCATTAAGGGCGTAGTATGTTCCGCTGGGGCAACGTCGTATAATGGCAAAACAATTCATGATCCGGCTGCTAAAAGTGGGAGAATGATCGGACGATGAAATGCTTGGCCATTATAAAAGACTATTTTTAGTACAGCCATTTCTTTATGCTATATTTACAAGTTAAATGAGCTAGCATGGGCATATGAACCCGTTTTACTTCATACAGGTTTCATGAATGAATTACTCATAAGTCACACACTTTTCTGACCCTTGATTTTTAAATTTTCCCCTTCTTCCATTTTCATTACATGTATGCATATATAATCTTAATTATTTTCATTATTTTATACCGTATTGCTTTTCTGTTTAGTCAGGTAATTGATATTTCACGTTGTGTATAGTTTTTCACATTAAACTGTCTACTGACCTTCATTTTTCTTTCATTGTCAGGAGAATATAAGAAAACTGACAAAATTGATATTCAAATAATGTCTATGTCAATACAAGCCATTTATTCTCCACATATATTCACCTACAGAGTTTTTAACAATGTATTCCATCATCTATAGAATTATTAACAATATATTCAACTACAGAGTTCTAACGGATAATTTTGTATACATACATGAATTCATTTACTTTTGTCCATACTTATTGATTTATTGATACCAGTCCTAACTACGTATTGGTTTAACTACTCGCGAAGTTTATGTAATTGATTTTTCTGTTTACTCTGAAACCTGTCGTTATTGTCTTATCAATGTATACCTTTCCCTAGGGAATTGGAAGCGTGTACTGTTAGAGTGTTTACATAATTAACTCGAGATTTAAATGGAGTTTAAGGATATTGGAAAGTATTTGAATTCACATTAGCTGTTCTCTCGGTGAAATGCCTTAAATTTAGTAAGACTCTGGGCGGAAGTTAGATCTTTAGCTGATAATTTAGGATACACATTTGTTAAGGAAACATCTCTGGTAAGAATTATAAATGATATTGATTAATTTCACTTAAGCTGATTGCAAAAATATATATATGCTAAATACCGCATCAACCAAAACAGGTTTTTTTCAAAATGACCAGACGCTTTGAATTGCAACATTCGTCTATAACGGCTGAAGCGTGAGCCATTTTGCCGTTATACAACATTGCCCCGGCGCAACACAAGAGGTGTGCCACATTGAAACTATTAGCCAACCAATTTATTCATGAATCCAGTGGAGGTGATATCCACAGATGTTGTACCCTCTGCAGACTCCACTTCACCAACAAGAGCTTACAATTTCGTCCCAGTTAAGCGCCGACTTCAAAGCAAGAGGATAACGACCACGTAGGGTACTAAAATGGGTAAAAATAGTAGTATCAGGAGGCTAACCTGGGGTAAAAATAGCAGGATGTGGTCAGTCAGATTGGCAGTTGCCAGCCAATCTGACATTAGAGGCTGGAGAATGCAGAGTCCACTTCGACAATAAGAGCTTGCAATTTCGTCCCAGTTGAGCACCGATTTCAAAGCGAGAGGATAACGACCGCGTAGGGTACTAACGTGGTAAAAAATAGTAGTCTAAGGAGGCTAACCTGAGGTAAAAATAGCAGGATGCGGTCAGTCAGGTTGTCAGTTGCCAGCCAATCTGACATTAGAGGCTCGAGAATGCAGAGTCCACTTCGACAATAACAGCTTGCAATTTCATTCCAGTTGAGCGCCGATTTCAAAGCGAGAGGATTGCAAGCGTAGGGTACTAACCTGGGTAACAATAGTAGTATCAGGAGGATCACCTGACGTTAAAATAGCAGGATGCGGTCAGTCAGATTGTCAGTTGCCAGCCAATCTGACATTAGAGGCTGGAGAATGCATAGTTCACTTCGACAATAACAGCTTGCAATTTCGTCCCAGTAGCTGTACGGTAGAGCGTGAGCTGGCCAGTTCGAAGATCCAGGGTTCGATTTCCGGTTGTGACAGCAAGGTTTTTTACACTTCCTTCCTTTTTGACCTACCTCTCTGAAGGATTGTCGGACCTACAGACTTAATCCGCGTATACATGGCGATTTGTTTGGTTAGCCCCGGGAATCGAACTCGGATCCTCCGAGAGCAATCTCCTTGCCTTAATCACTTAGCTATCCGGCTCCTCAAACAATAAAGAATGTCAACTGTTTTGGGAAGCAAAACAGATCTTTTGTTAATGACAAATGGACGTCACAGATACACCTTCTAAAGAGTTGAATAAGCTTTCTTGTTTTTGGTGGAGTTTCTGCGCTATTTTTTGTACTGAAGAAGGAGGCTCTTTTTCGCCTCTCAAACTGATTGAAACCATTATTTTGTTTGACATTGTAATTTAAAACATATCAATGTTAATATAGTTTATACACGAGTTCTGTGATTTCATGTAATTTATAATTTTCTGTATTTAATTAAATCAAACCAGGACAATATTTAATAATATGTAAATTTCAACCATACTTTTGAAAAGGTATATTTTACATGGATGACTTTCTAAGACAAACTTCGTTGTATTTATGTTGTAAAGAATCTTGCTGCCTCAATCGGTAATCGATCCACATATTTTCGTAGTAACCAGCCGACGCTTTACCGTTGAACTACTGGGGCGTAAGGTAGAATTTCAATACACGCTACTAATTTAAATATCACCTGAACCTGATTATAGATGGTGATGTTTTAATTTACAGGCAGTGAAACTGACTTCTGGGAATATTCTGATGTGACTTTTATCACCCTACAGCGAAGTTCAGAATAAAAGAAATGGTATTAAGACAAAATTTTAAAAATATTATCTAATTAAATATATATAGATATATTTTGTATATTTGCTGTGGCTACTTATGTTTCGATAATCTTGTCACTGGTCTCAAGTTTATTAAAAGAATTGGTAACTGTGAAAATTTTATTTATTTTGTGAATAGATTTAATATATACAATTGAAAAATGCAATACACTCTTCTAAGCAAAATATCTCCTGAAATACTAATATAATTCGGTGATACTTTCTCAGGCGATGATACTGAGTCCAGGGAATGCTTTGAAAATTTATTCTTCACCTCCAATGGAATAAAGGAAATTAAAATATATATTTCTGTCTGCAGACTTTAACCGATTATAACGGGAGAACGTCTCAACAGAATTGAATACAATTTACTTCACTGGTTTGATAACCTGTATTAGGAACGTGTTTATGGTTTACAATATTTAAATATTTGTACCTTGTAAACATTATGTTACCATCTTTCGCACAATGGCCGTTATTTCTATTAGTAAAATATAAAATAGAGTTTGATGAAATAGTGAATCAACAATTTTATTTCAGAATATTAGTCTTATAGGGTCGAACACTATGCTCTTTATTCTCATACACTATACATTTTGCTTGATTTCTTAACGGAAAAAAAATGAGAAAAATCAGTCGCTTTGTTTAAATGAAAGCAAATAGTTTTTGTTCGATAAACCTCTTAAGAAAATATTCATTTGGATCACAAACATATTATATCCGTAGAAGAATTCTGACCTGCCCAAGCTCTACTTGGGGCCTAATATCACGAACGATCACGAACTATACGTATGCATACGTACTTATGGTTGTTGCGAATCTACTATTATCCTAACTTGTTACTCTGTGTGAAAATTTGCACATGCTGCATTGTAT
Source organism: Amaurobius ferox (assembly GCA_951213105.1). NCBI lineage: Eukaryota > Metazoa > Arthropoda > Arachnida > Araneae > Amaurobiidae > Amaurobius > Amaurobius ferox. Next base: position 44,658,250 of record OX578141.1, on the reverse strand, counting down.
TTTGCTGTAACTGGGCATACATTGTAAAATATTTTGTGTATAATTGGCACAAATTGTAAACATATTTTGTGTATAATTGGTACAAATTGTAAAAATATTCAGTGTATAATTGGTGCAAACTGCAAAATTTTGTGTCTAATTGGTACAAATTTAAAAATATTTTGTGTATACTTGGTACACATTGTGAAAATATTTTGTGAATAATTGGTACAAATTATAAAAATGTGTTGTGTATAATTTGTCCAAATTGTAAAATATTTTATTAAAATAATGGCACATTGTATAAAGATATTTTTGTATGAAAGCCAATAGTTATTAAATGTTATACACGTTAATGATAACTCTATTAAAATATGTGCGGGTGAATAAACCCCCAGAGTAGTAGTAGTAGTGTCTGAAATATATGAGTAGTAAGATAGGATTAAATTACAAATGCCTTTTTTTACAACTTTGTCAATTTTCACCAAATCTAACTAACTCTTGGATGTTTTCCTGAAAATAATTCTATCAAAGTGTCTGAAATCAGATTATCAAACAAATTTACGTAACATTGTAATACATAGAAATACCTAGAGAAATAATCAATAAACACGGAGCAGGAAATATTGCGACGAAAATCAGCCACTTCTCTAAGTTTAACAGGAAGGTTATGCAAGTCAAATCTTGAGAAGTGGCAATCTTAGCGGAGAAAAGGTATTAGTGAAATATAATATCGTATATAACATGATATCTAGATACGAAAATATTGTATTTTGATGATTCATAACACATTTTGCATTAAATTTAATGAAAGACAATTTTAATACATTTTACGAAGCATGGAGTGAATTATATGAACTAAATAATATAAATGCTATTTAAAACAAACATTATGTTAAAACTACCACTATATATTTGCATGTTTAACACCTTACTAATCCACTTAATCAATACAAAAAATCCGTTTGAAAGAACATGAATTTCCATTTGTAAAACTCATTACTGGATATTATTTGAGAAATATAGTTTTGCATGACTTTGTTTAGGCCTCAGGAATATATGACTAAATTATTTTCTTTGATTAGATGAAAGTCGGCAAAAGTGTGCTAACTGAAAAGTTGTTATTGATATACAGTTTAAGGTCAGTTTTCAAAAGAATTTTATTAAATGAGTTTCCCCTTAAAATGTTTTTAGTTGAAAATCACTGCATTACATTACACATCTAAAATTATGTTATATATATATATATATATATATATATATATATATAAATATATATATATATATATATATATATATATATATATATATATATATATATATATATATATATATATATATATATATATATATATAATAAAAATAATTTGAAAATCCAATGATAGAATAGAGAGAAGTTGTAACTCAAAAAACCCTAATTTTAAAATATGCCTACATAATAAAAGAAGTATTAAATAGAGATTCATCAATCATGGGGAAAATAAAATCAAAATTTCTAGTCATCAAGCTGAAGATAATGAACAAATATCAAAAGTGTGAATTCGATAATAGAAAATCAAATAAAATCCAATTATTAAATCTATACACGCGGATAAGCACTAGGCCTAAATAAATAATTGTCCATTTCGAAAAAATTCTTTGTCAAGACCAAGTCCAAGTACTTAATCAAAATGAACACAATATGTTTCTGAAGAAAGATATAGATAATATCTACAAACTCTTCCTACTTGGACGACATGCATAAAGATAGAAAAATTATATAGGGAACATGAATACTTGACAAATACATGTCCCATCCATTGGAGCCTTGAATGAAGAGACCAATATTGCCAATCGCTAAAGATTAAAGTAGAGAACTACTTTGCAAATCGTGATAAATAAATAACAGTAATGTGAAACGGCAATAAAATGTAATATTCTACAGTAAGAGTTATATAATAATGGGGCGTATATTTTAATAGAAAACATAAAGACTAAAGTATAAGGGATGTAAATACATTGTAATGCTTATTCAAGAGAAAGTTGATATCTGGCTAATATAAGATACTAAGGAGAGAATTTAAGAATATTCAGCTGATCCAAATTTTTAACTATACCATTTAATAAATATGCTGGATATTTATGTTATTTGCTGGTAATTTTTTAGATTATTAATATGCATCGCATGAAATTTTTTATCTAATAATCTATAAATTCTAAAAAGTTGATTAAGTATAATATTTCTAAACAATTGAATTGAGTTGCAGGAATTAAATGGTAATATTTTATTAATGTTAAAATTAAAATAGTCATTTTTAACATATAAATTAGTAACTATCCCATTAGTAGGTTCAATAATTAGATTTAAATCTGAAATTAATATTATTACTAATAGTGGCTTCATTAGGAATTAATTCCAAATTATCCAGATAGAAATCTATATTTATGACATAGTTATCAGTAAATACTAAACAAATCAGATCATCAACATATTTGTAAATATTATAATCTGTTGAAGTAAAATATTTTTCCTAATGATAAAGATATAAATTGGCTTACATGCTGCTACTACAGCCACCTTGTGGAACCCCTTAAACATGTAAGTATAATTTATTACCTTGAAATATATAATTATTGAAAAGAACAAAGCGAAGAAATTTAGGAAAATTGGTAAGTATAGTATGAGTAGAATGATTAGTGTAATATAAGCATCATATAGAGCTAAAATTACTACATACAGATTAGAGATCTGAATACTATTAAAAAGATCTTTAAAATCAAAAGTTTGAAATACATTTAGTTTAACTAGTGATGTTAATTTATTCTTTAGTTCTTTACTATTATTTAGAATAATGTAATTATTGCTAGAAAAACGTAAACAATAATTTTTTACATTTAAATAATTTAGTAGTAATTTACTCGCAGTAGTATTATGACCACTAGTTACTGTTATAACTTTAATAGAATTTTTATGAAATTTAGTAATAAGCTCTATATATATGTAAATTTAAGAAATTTATAATTAATATTTAAATCACTATACATGGTGATAATTTTCAATATGATACAATTAATGGAGTGTGAATCTAGTTTAAATAGACTATTGTTCTTTAAATAATCTAAGATAAATTGTATATAAAATTTTTTACAAATAATAACATAATTATTAGAAGCTTTATCAACATAAGTAATAACAAAAGATCTTTGTAAATCATTAATGAAGTGTTTTATATTATCAATGTTATATATATATATATATATATACATATATATATGTATATATATATATATATATACATATATATATATGTATATATATGTATATATATAGACAGTATAGTACTACAAATAGTATTTTTAATAAATTTTAATAAAGTAAATTTCCACATATTAAATGCCTCTAAAGGCAGAGCATATTTAGAAGCTAATTTATAAATATATTTATCAAGGTCAAGGTTTATTGCCGTTAAAAGTTTAAAAGCGTTATTACAAGATGGTAACCTGAAATTTGTACCCAATGACATAATGGTTCTTAACATTTCGTCTTTCACTATGGCTAAGTTTCCTGTAACTATATGGCCCAAGTGTAAAGGCGGATTCAGACACGATGGAATCGCCTTTCTTACACACATACATAAAAATGAAGTAAAGTTAAATGATCACAAAACATGTGTTTAAATTCAAATTGGCCTAATCGTGATCCAGTGGTTAGTACGCAAAACACCCAAGTGCGAATCCTTTCCCTGGTGTGAAGCGAATATACTTACACAATGGCTAGGAACAAAAATATGGCAAGAAAACAAAACAGTAAATAATAATTCCATTTTTCTTTTGTAATTAAATGAAAATTCTTTAATTAACTTTATGAAGGACATATAAGATATTATTTTAAATCAAACAACACATTTTTCTCGATGGCAATTCTATAAAACAACATTCTAACTCCTTTTAATCACGAGTTAGACTTTATAAAAATCCTTAAGTCAATATGGCAAGTTTGAGAATCTTTAAATCATACAAATTATTCAATTTCGATAATATTTCACATTATATCATATACAAAGGGAGATTGAAACATGTATTTTAATATTTAGCTGGCTCCACATAATAACGTAAATTCTGCTAGTCATATAGCCAGAAACTAATTAGGATCTCCCATTTAAAAGAAAGATACTTACGAACCATGAGTGTGGTTCAAAGGGACACTGTCGGTCGTAAAAATATGAATGTAGTTAAGTGTGAATTTAAATTTGATTTTACTTTCCATTGTTAAGAAATTAGAGAGCTTTTTTAAACACGACCGACAGTTTCAAAACCATTGTCTGCTCTGTCTTGCAAAAATAGCGTCTCTCTACACTCACAGTACTGACGTCACAAACACATATACATGAACACTCTCAATGCAGAAACAGTTGGAATAATCAACAACACAAAATTGAAGCACTCAACGGCTTTTCTCTTTCAAGCAGGCGCCGGCCAAGGACACTTACATTTCATCAGATTCTCTTCGTCGCAGATTATTTCAGACGAAGCATTTTTACATTTACATGATTTGAAAGAGCATTTAAAATTAGAAATATATACTTTCGCAGATTGCGACACCACACAAGTGTGGATTTATATATTTAGCATATTTATCTACTTTGCAATCACATTCATTATAAGATCCATTCATTAGAAAGTTATTGTCAGTATTAACATGGAACTGTATACCTGGGACTTTAGATGTTTCATTTTCTATAAACCTCAACTATATGTAAAATATTTTAATTACAGGTGAAGAAGCTCTTGAAAGTCTCACGCAAACAGACGTTATTGAGATAGTTAATAATGAAATAGTTGTTTAATAAGAAAATTAAAATATTTCGTTAGTAAAAGAATAAAACATGATTTAAAAGTATCAACTGGTTTATGAGGCAAAAAATACTATGAAGCATTCCCTGCTCTTCTGAAATTACTACTTTGTGTCATTTATCCAGAAGAAGGAGACTTCTTCGCCTCAGAAACCGATTAATACCTTTAAAATATGGTCTTATACTATTTATTGAGAGCGAAGTGTTTTTATTTCTAGATTAAATAACTAAAAACTTGAGAAAAATATTTTACAAAGTTTTTATTTATTTTATGGAGAAAAGGCGAATATCTTATAAAGGAGGGCGACTGCACTACATATTTGTACTATTTGTGGAGGGGATGACCTGTTGACCAATGCAAATAAATGTTAAAGTTAGCAATATGATATTTGGCGAATTTTCGGTTTATCTGGAGATTTTACTCGACGAATGGGAGTTTTACTTGACGAGTGGGAATTTTACTTGACGACTGGGGATTCTACTCGACATTTCGCTCGACGATTTTTCGAAATAGCATTTTTGGCGTGTTTTATTTGTTGTATTTTGGGACAGATAACCGTGTCTTGGTTACCTAATCGTTCTATTTGCCAAATTAAAAAATATATCTGCCAATTCAAGATAGCGCATTAAATATATATTCCATAAATCCTACAGACATGGAAGTGCATGGAAATATATTTAAAAGAACCATAACATATACTTGCATTAACGTCTAAAATTGCATTTGAAATACAACAATTTTTATACGACAATATAAATGCGAAACAGAATTGAAATATTTGAGTAATATGTATACACACATAATAGGAAATTTAGAATCCAATGTCACATCTCAATTTGCCTTTTTAGAGTCCTCTTGAGCTTCCCTAGTAGATTGAAACAAAATTCATTCTATGCGAATCTAACACCATGGCCTCTAGGGAAAGACAGATACTCGTTACGCCTCAATACAGAATCTGATGTCTTGCATGGTCAGTTCGATTTAATCTTATAGAAACCTCTTACGGTACGAGGACAATGGAGAGACGTATTATGATAGGATTGGAATTCACCGGGGATCATTAATGCGACTCAACATCTTAACATCTTGTGTGGTTGTGTTACGGACGATTCAAATTTAATAATTTTATGTGTTGTGCTTTGATGCATTGTAAATTGTAATAATGTTTGGAATGAAATTATAATACATTTCGCGTTTAAAGAGACATGGCTTGAGCATTATATTAAATGTAAATTTGCTAATGAAATTTGAAAATGATTACTGGTGTGAAAATGATTAGAGCTGATCGAAATTGTTACATTTTAACAAAGTAGACTTATTTTGTTAGCAGTTTATTTTACTCGGTGTGATAAGTTCTCTATGTGTATATACGGTGAAATATAAGAAGGTTTTAGAATATTCCATATGTTCAAAAACAATTTGATAAATAACTGAACTATTTAAAAATAATTAAATAGAAATAAATGAAAAATCATTTAACTATTTTCTAAATAGTATATATCTAAAATTACCTTTAAAAATTTAAGTAGGTATTTTTAAACATTAGATAAATCAAAATAATGGTAAGCTACTAAGAAAGAGAGCTGAATTTTTAATTGAATGCTTAAGTTTATATGCTTATATAATAACCACAAGGTACTTAAAAAAAGCTTATTTTTAATGCAATGTGCCAAATACAAGTATATTAGTAATGGCCAGATTTAATTTCATTGAACTTATATATAGTACCTGCATTACAGTTCATCGAAGTAACTCTAACCAATTCTTGAATTTGAAAAACTTCTTCAAAACATTTTACTTTTTATTAAACTATTTTTAAATAAAATCATATGAAAACTTACTAAATGAGAAAACTTACACGCCTGTCCCCAGAAATCTCCAGGAGCTTATATTTGTTCATAAATAGTATTGGGATAATTTGCCTTCAATCCTCTTTAAATCCATCATAAACAGCTAAAAGAATCCAGGTCACTATTTTACAAATATACAGGTCATCATACACAGTATTGCAGTCTATTAAATTAGTGAATATGTCTCCAGGTAATTGGTCCTGTGGCGAAAGACATTTGACATAGGAGTTTATTCCTTTTATAAATGATAAAGAATATCTTTGCATTGAATTATCAGTCTTAATTATTAGTGATCGTGAATCGTATATTAGTACATTGCATATTTTGGACGCAATAACCAACCATTAATTCTTTGTACGAGTTCCTGAAATATAATCATTAATTATTATACTACACATTGGATTCTGCAATTTTAAGTTTTAAAATAAACATTTATTTATTAACACATATTATTTTTACATTTAAACTTATATTAATCGTATATACACTCTTAAGGAGGAGAAAATGCACGTGTGAGACCAGGATTTTATATTATACCCAAAATCGTATATCTGACCTAATATATATGCAGATTTGCACATACCTATATTTTTCATGGACTCTGAAAAGCACTCTTGGGCATTCATTGCTTGAATATACACATTACTGAGCAGTCATTCTTGTTGACTGATGTCTCTCGCTTCTGGACTCGCATTTTGTTATAAAACACACTCTTGGACATTCTGGACTCCAATTCGCTATTCAAGACGCTCTTGGACGGTCATAGCCTGAATTGACTTAAAGCACACTCTTGGACGGTTTTTGCCTTCATTAACTTAACACAACACTCTTAGAAGGTCATAGCCTGAATTGACTATAAAGTACACTCTTGGACCGTCATTTACCTCAATTGTTACTGAAAACATCTTGAATTATCTCCTTGTTGCCGCATCATTTCGCTTGAGGTCTAGACACGCCCTCCATATCTCTATTGGCTGCTCCTCAAAGAAATGCAATAACACTTCTTCATTGTTCACATTATTATCCAATTCTGCTTGGTGTAAGCCTTGGCCCCAAGGAGATTTCTTTGCCCCAACCACACTTGTGATTTATATGAACTGAATTTATTGGTGTCATGACCTCTCGGGTCAAGACTGTCATAAAATGTCGACTAAGAGTGTGCGTTTGTTTCGTTTTACATATCGTATAAATTTCAAAACTGCATAAATGTCTCCTGGTCTCACAGGTGCATTACTTACCATTTGAACTTCTAAAATATTACGAGGCTTTCTGTTCCAAAAATTTTATTTTAATGCTTGGTGATGTGAATGATTCACATATTCACATCCAAGTATTTTAGATTTACGTATTCACCATGACTTCAGTCTTGGCTCAGAATACTCTGATTCATTTAAAAGAACTTTGGATTCAGAGTAGAGGGCAAATATTTAGTATACACAGAACATTAGGTGCACATAGTGTTTTCCGAGCAGTAAAGTACGTTTGTTGCTGACTTGGGTTATCCTACAGCCTATTGCGAATCGAGTTCAATTGTGGGGGATATTATCCATCACGTGCATAATATTTTGTACTACTAAATCACAACATTTGGACTGCAACTTATAAAGTCCCTAACTCGTATCTTAATAGTTGATTCTCAAAGGGACATAATTAAGAACTTCTGAGATAACTCAAAATAGATTTAACGGTCAAGACAAACACACAGAAACCTACCCGCCCGTCCAAATGGTTGCTCGAGTACTTAGGATGAGTCGGACGACTTGGGTCTTCAACTCAGAAACCTAGGATTTAAATCAAACTTCTTTATTGTCAGAAAATAAGTTATATATATATATATATAGCGACTGGTTGTAGAAACAAAGAGGTCTGTTATTGCACATATTATTGCACATGACCGTTCAGTTGAATGAACTTACAAAACATAAATTACAGGATTTGGTGATATATGCGAACTTTGAATTGCTCATAGGTAAACAATACTTATGAATATTTGTTACCAACTCTAATCAGATGATGCCGGTAGGCCTCAGGATGAACCGCAGTTGGTACATTCCTATTGAAACATCGGCTATACACTTCAGGGATACTGACCAGTCATCGCTAGACTGTCGATAACAAGTCCAGACCGTGGATTCAATGATTCAACTCTTCAGGAACGATGGCGTCTAATGCGAGTACGAATACTTACTTACTCACCATGAACCGAATCTTTATCCTGTTCTACCATTAAAATCGCAGAAAATTGTTAGCCGACTCTGTATTATTCTACATAATCGAATCAGTAAAAAGTTATTAGTTCAGAGCAAATCATAACTTATAACATAAATTAAAGAAACTTTTAACCGACATGTTTTTAAACCTCACAAACTTCAGTTATGCTGTAATTCCAATTTATGACGAACCTTGCTATTTAACATAACAACTACTTTTAAATCAGACTTATTTTTTTTCTATCATTTGAATCTACATAATTGTTATCGTTATGTCTAGTTTATGACTCTAATACTGATCAAATTCGAATGTTTCATTTAGTAAATCTGACTGGAATGTAAGTTTACACTTTCATGTGTGTTATTTATGTTAACTTATTTCGTGTTTCAAGTTATGAGTTCAATTCTTACTATATTAGTTTAACTTCCTATACTAATTAACTTCAGATTTCAAAACAAAAAATATTATGATTATAAGAGTTTCATTGCAATTTTGTGTAATCACTCGAATCTGTTCTCCAAAATGCACCGTCTACTTATACTCCACGTATATATCAATATCTTTATACCTTATGAAACAACGTGTTTGTTTAATTTTAGGTGGAGGAAGAAAACGAGGGGAAAGTGATTTCCTTACCTGTTTTGCAATTGAAAGTTATACACGAGAGAAATCATTCGAGTCCAAAAAATGTGAAAATGTGATTAAGATGGTTTTTAGTTTTTGATTGGGCGTTTTTGGTAAGTGTATTTTTGATAGACATTTCTAAACCATATCTTTGATATAATTTCTTGCATCATTTCAAGACATTCCATATTTCTTTGTTTTTGTTGACAATTATAATTCTTGCGCACAAACTTTAAATCTTGTTTTGATACATTTCCTTTCTTTTTCTTCAGTTTTTTACTCCTTCATTTATGCTTTTAATATTTTACATCTTATTAATTCTTGTATAATGTACACGTGAAAGTATTGGAGATATTTTTAAATAAGTTGCTGTTATTTTACATGCTCTGGTTTGAATTTTTGGTTGGAAGAATCTAAGACTATATTATTAACGACTTTTTAAGTGCGTTGCTTTGGGCCTTATCATCAATGTCTGTAATCCACTTGTGTGTTTTAATCTAAAAGCAAAAATAAGGACACGTTTAGTTAAACCAGAAAAGGGTCATTTCACCTGAAATTAACTCAGCGAGTTGATCAGCTATATTATTATATTTTACATTCCTACTATAATTAGTATCATTTGTGTGTATACCAAAACAATTTTTAGTTTTTTTATTTGCCACCATTTTTAACACTTTACAACAAAGTTGAAAAATGTTTATGACTTTGTTCATTCTGTCTGTCTGTCTGTCTGTATGTATGTCTGTCTGTCCGTTACCACGATAACTGCCGTAAAAATGACTTAATCAAAATGAAATTTTAGTATGTTGTTCAAACGGTCTGTAGAACCTATGGGAATATAAATAAATATAATAACACAATTAGTTTTGGATTGAACCCGGTTCGAAAAAATGAAATACATTGTGCCCTATGGGACCTAATTTTTCAAACATTTTTTAAGCGGATTTAAAATTCACAAATTGCTTCGAAAATTTTAGATAATAGTCAAATTGTTCCATAAGATATATAAAAAAAATTCAGCGAAATATACTCAGTAGTTTTTTAAATAAAAATTAAAATAATAATCACACCGCTTATATGAAGCGATCACGTGACCATGATATGAAACGATCACATGACCCACTTCAAAATGATATATGACATCCATCTTGTTTCAAAATCTTGATTTTTTTCAGTTCTTTTTAATTAATATTGAGTGTTGTATCCCTCCTAAAACTACTTTATTTTTGCTTAAATTCTGTGCATCTACATACTGAAACAACGCAATGACAATATATTTGAGTTTAAATGCTCATCTAAATTTATTATTTCTACAACTAAGCCTATTTTTTACCTATGTAAAATGTAAATAGCAAAATATATAGAATGAGTTGTATTAGAATTTCTGTATTTTTTTAACACAAAATAATTTAGTCCATGGAGTCTGCATGGCTGATATGAATGAAATATTAATTGATTTCATAAAGAGAAGGACGATTTTTTTCGATGAAGTTTCAAGCATAGAGTTTAATTTTTTGTAGCTCCATGGTCTTGTGTGTCTCAAATGTTTAAATAAAATAAATTATTATAGTATTGTGATGAATGAAATGAATGGGAGAAAGTTATGAATGAAATCCTGTTTTTATAGAGAGATCCAGGCGTGTTATTTTTTCTATGACGTCATTTGAATTATTTTCAGTTGTTTTCGATGAAGTTTTCAAATATAATAAATTATCGTAGTATTATGATAATTCTAAAACTATTACAGAGGAATGTATAACATTTTAGAGATGTTTAAACCAGGCAATTTATATTTCAATGCCGTCATTTGAATGAAGTTCATTTTTTTCGATGAAGGTTTAAGTTTTCAAATATAAGAAATTAATGCAGTATTGTGATAAGTTTCAAAATATTACCGAGGAATGTATTGCATTTTAGACTTGTTTAAATAAAATTGCATTGAAGTTGGAAAGTGTTTCATAATCAATGCTTTAAGCATGATTGATCTTTCTTGTTGACCATGGCTTAATTTTACTTGTTGAGGTGGATCAAAATTCGAGTGTTTTGGGGTTCGCGGAAATGGCTATAACTCTATAACCATGGATGTAAAAGTAAGAAGCAAAACTCCATTGTGATAAAATGTCAATATCATTTGAAACAATAATTTAGGTGGTGTGGCGATAAGATAATCGCAACTCATTGTATGATGGCGAAATGCTTAAAATATTTTTATTTAAGCTGTTAATTTTGTAGACATAAATTGTAGTGCAATGCAAATTAGAACTAAAATAATAAGGAATATTCCTACGTATTCAAAATTATTTTACCTTCAATTTATTTTTATCTCCCTATATTCTAAACTCTGTCCTACAACTGTGACAAAATACTAATAAATTAATTATACTGATAATTAGGAAAATATTAATTTTAAAATAATTACATATATTCAATACTATGCGTCTTTATTGTGTCAAATGGAAATAAAAGGCGCTTTACTAACACTGGCAATGACTAGATATAATTCTCAAAGCTTTATGGCATTTTCAAGCGTTTCATCCATAGAAGTTTTATATCCTTCTCTCTAACTCCATTTCTATAACTATCCAAGATAACTAAATAAGCCTTTTTCCACCTAAAAGTAGACATTTTGAGCTCTCAAAAAAAGTATTGAAGATGGATTTAGTGTTTTGTTTAACAAGATTAAAATAAATTGGCAAAATTGAAGTATTCAAATGAGCATAATTCCAGAAGGGCTAAAAACCGGGAACTAATAGTTTTTCTCTCAAACTAGTTGATAACTGCTTTTAGATTATCAAGAATAATATCCATTTTTAAATCACTTTCTGCTATTTTTAACACTAACCTTACCAAAATCTCAAAAATTATATATTTAAAGGACAAATATCTTGAAAGGGGGACCTGTCAAAAATTCCCTGGTTTTAAAACAGTCTGGTTTTAGAAATATGAGAACTAAAAATGTGGTAGAAAAGCACTCCCAAGAAAAACAAAAAAATATGTATTTAGGCTACTAGTATGGGCAAATGTAATTGTATATACCATTAAAAACAATTAGATCTATTATATTTTGAAACGTTATATATTGAACATACCTTATTGGACATAAGTCATTCAAGATTCCATCTCCCGTCTTAAAAGTTAAATATGAACTTCATTTCTAATGTATTCTAGCCTTTTATCGAATTGCATTTTATGTACTTGTGTGCTCTTTCTATTTATTATTCAAATTTGATATAGAAACATTTAAAAAATAATAACAATTTACCTTTCTTGACTTTGCTTCATTGTACGTTTCTGATCGTTAAGATTTTTTTTCATGGTTTGTACTCCTGAACGTCAAATTTTATATTGAGTAAACATTTATTATTTTTATAAATACACATTTATTAAAATTTCGTGGATATATTCAGAAGACTGATAGATATATTAACATCAATTCAATTTATGGGGTTGAGTTTTATTTATGTCTATTTCTCGTATTTTACAACAATTTTTCAAAATCACAGTGGTAAATTTATAAATTTATGTCAACAACAAGCGATATTCTAGTCTGAGCTTACTAATGCTCATTAGCAACGGAACAAAGTTATATGTTAACTTTTATCTTCAGGTTAACAATTAGCAATTCATTGAAATCCTTAATTACAGAGATCCACAAAAGCAGGAGGCAACTAATTAGACAATATTTATTATGGAGTTATTGTGTATTGAGTTATTGCTCATATTATTTACATTTATAGATAGCAGTTAGTCAAACAAAAATAAACAATACTTAATATGAAATTATGGTCAATTTGAAAACTATATATATATATATATATATATATGAATTAATAACTAATAGCAATAAAAACATAAATATATAAATAAACACTATAAACAAGTTATTCTAAAACAGATAAAACGTGACCATCATGCCGATAAAACGAGGAATTTATTTGGATGTTAATTCAGAATAGATTCTTTATCAAGACTGAGCATCTATTCTAACCAAAACAAAAGCATGTTTCTAAACATGGTGATAGTTCGTTACACCATATGCTTAAATTAACATGCATAATTAGAAAAATAGGATTGAATAATAAATAAATCAAGTAATTACCAGGAAATGTAAAAATCATGAAGAAGTATCTAGATAGAGTGAAACGAGGGTACTTATCCGTTATAGGGACCATGGGTTACAGACTGCTTTTCCGAGGTGTCGCCAACACGACATTGCCGATGTACCGTATATACTCGTGTATAAGTCGAGAAATTTGTGACAAAAAACCCCCTTCAGAGTGTGTGTGTGTGTGGGGGGGGGGGGGGTCGACTTATACGCGGAGTCTTAAAAAAAAAAAAGTCTAAAAGTTTATTTTTTTCCGCCAGGCAATATCTCTATTAAAGTGATGCGGTGGTAATTACGCAATCGCGCACTTCAAAATTCTCCTATGAGCCACTGCCCTCCCGACTGTCACTGCCAGTGTCTCGCGTCATCAAAAAATATGCATAAATTTCCGTTCGATGTTTATCTCTCGATTCTCGGATTACGGTCGATCGTTTTTAACAAAAAATGGCTCTTTTCAGAAATAATTCTGTAACGCGGATTGTTTAAATCTATAATGCAGGATTTTAAATTGAAAGTATTTTTTGGTTTTGTTTATTGAAGAGAGAATATAGTAACAAATGTGTTGGGGGGGTTAACGAAAAAATCAGCTCAAAGTGCGGAAGCCAGATATTGTACGTATCTCGCAGAATTTATTTGGTTATTACCGGTAGTGATAAATTTAATGAAATTTTATCGGCAATAGCTGAGTTTTGGCTGCCACAAATTTCAATGTAACACAATATTTTCTTGTAAGATCGGGGGGGGGGGGGGATAGGGAACATTGTGTAATTTAATCAATGTGTTTGTAGTGAATTTCTCGTATAGGAGTACATCGCCAATGTTCGTATTGGCGACAACTCGGAAAAGCAGTCGTCAACCCATGGTCCCTATAACCGATAAGTACCGAAACGAGTTGTGTTGTGTCCAAGAAGAATGGAGGGGATGAGTGAATCATAATAACTAGAGGGGTGACTGAGGTTAGAAATGACTTCCAATCAAGTTTTAAACAGGGAGTAAGTGGTGGGTTCATATCATATATATATATATATAAATATATATATATATATATATATATATATTTATATATATATATATATATATATATATATATATATATATATATATATATATATATATATATATATATATATATATATATATATATATATATATATATTGATAACGTACATGGTTTCGGTAATGCTTTTCACTTTTTCAATTTATTCATTTTCAAAAAAAAAAAAACAATTGGCAGCCAAAAAGGTCCATCTCTACGTGCAATTATTTTTTCTGTTTTGCAACTTTTCATTTTATACACTATTCTTGATTTACACCATGTATGTTTATGCAGGGAAAAAGGGGAATAGTACCTTAAGTACCTGTATGATTTTTAATCTAAGGGTGTAGTTAAAAATTTAATCTAAGGGTGTAGTTAAGGGATTATATTAACCAATCTTTACCACACGTCATTTTTTTTTGCAAGTCCTTAATTTTTATATAGAACAAGGAAAAAGGGGTATTTTATACCAATTTAGTACCTGTTTTATTTATAATTCTTTACTTATAATATTTTATTTATAATGTTCTGTTTGTCATCTTCTCAAGCTTGTAGTATAGGCACTATTGATATCAAATAATCACTTCAGACAATCTCATTTTCATATTTGCTATACAGAACTTTTCAATAAATGATCAATCTCTGATATATATAATACAATTAAATTAAAATTACTCAATTATATATATATATATATATATATATATATATATATATATATATATATATATATTACAGCTTCTCACTTTTCTTTCATTGGACCTTCAAACCTTTTTATTATATATATATATATATATATATATATATATGATATCGTATATCGTATGATCTCGTATATATATATATATATATATATATATATATATATATATATATATATATATGTGTGTGTGTGTGTGCGTATATATAATATATACATATATATATATGGATATATATGTGTGTGTGTGTCGAAAACCCAGACCACTCAACTCACCCTAAGGCATGTGCAGCAGTTTGAATGGTCGGAGAAGTATATGTGCGTGTATGTTCTGAACTTTTAATACATATTTTGAACATATTTCAAAATAACCATTTTTCGCCATTTTATCAAATAAAATAATCGACGTTGCAAACGATTTCCACATTCAAATGATGTAGCAGGAGGTGTTTTATAAAAATATTTCATTAAGACTCTAAAAATACTATGTTTAAATAACAAAGCTTTTTCTCGTATATCATTACATTTTTACTTTCATTATATACACAGTACAACGTATAAGGAAAGTGACGGGTTCGAAAATTCGAATTCGAGTTTTCGACGGGAGAGCACGTTTCAAGCATCCTTGAACACGAATCAAACGTTTTTGATGGGTATGTATGGGTATGGGTATGTATGTGTGTGTGTGTGTGTGTGTGTGTGTGTGTGTGTGTGTGTGTGTGTGTGTGTGTATCAGTGAGTCTGTGGAGACGATATTTGACTAACGAATGTAGCTATTCGAACAAAATTTGGCACAAAATTTACAATCCGTGAATACTGAAAGTATTTTTAAACGTAATCGAATGTTCAGAACCCTACTAAATTTTCGAGAGAAATTTTGAAAAATCCTCAAAAAATGAACACCTTTAAAAAAATTGTGTAAATTGTCATTTCTTTTGAATTGTTTCATTAGAAAACGGTTGACATAAACTTTAGAACGCTAGCATGAACCGTTCCCGAGATATTGCAAATTTTTCAATTGAATTTATCAAAAATCACATAAAATAAAATAAAAATAATTATTTTGAAATATGTTCATTTTTCATATGTAATATCATGCGATAAAATTGGTAACATCATTCTGGTGGATCTAGTTCGTTCCATTCTTGAGAAAAGATAATTTGGGCAATACTTTTGCAGTTGGACGCCAATAGTCATTTATCTGTTATAAGAATAACATATTTTTCCGTCTATAACGCTTGGCGAGATTTAGGCGACGAATTTGGTGGAATGTTGTCAATTTGCGACTTTTTTAAATATTGCCAAATTAACGAAAATTACGCCAAATTGATAAAAATAACGCTAAATCAATGAAAATGCCGACTAATTAACGAAAATTCAATATCTTGGAAAGCATATAAGAATCAACAAGTATAGAATAACTTATTTTCCTATCCGTAACGTTTAGATAAAATTTTGGTGACGAATTTTTCGGAATATCTGCAACTTGGTGACTTTTTAAATGTTACTAAATTGACGAAAATCTCACCTAAGTCATAAAAATTTGCCAATTGATGAAACTGATGCTGAATCAATGAAATGACGACAAATTGATGAAAGTTTAATATCTTGGAAAGAACATAATAATAGACTGTAAGATTAAGCCATTTCTCAGTATTACCCTAACACTTGACGAGAAATTTAGTGTTACGTCGTTATCTTGGCGGCATTTTTAAATGTTGCCAAAGTGACAAAAATGTCGCCAAATTGATCAAATTAATGTCAAATGAGAAGAAAAGTTTCGCAAATTCTGATTTCCGTCATATGACGGGGCATACATTCTAGTATATAAGAAATGCTCTTCACTCTGTTCGTCTGTAACACTTGGTGATGTATTTGGCAAAACTTGACTATATAACTAGCAGAGTATCGCCAACTTGGCGATATTTCACCCCAGATTGGCGAGAATTTCGTTCAAATTGCAAAAATGATGTCTAATTGATGAATTAAATCGCTTATTGAGGATGCTGTCAATATTGGAAATTGTTAATTTAGAGTTGAGTGAAATATAAGTTAGTTGGATACTTTGAAACAGTATTAAATGCTGTCATCCGGAAAATCGTCAAATGTACACAGTACTTAAAAATATAGTACCATGGATCTAATTTATTTTTTTACTGTAAAAGGAGTAAATTTATTGCATAAGAAAAGTTATGTGTTGTCCAGATTAGATTTTTTAATATGTAATCAAAATTCTTAATTGTGCCCAAATTTTTCTTAAAACGTGGGGTAGAAAATTTTGTTTTTCAAACTGCAATTAAAACATGTTGTTGTTGTTGTTGAAACCCAGACCGTCCGACCTATCAGAAAGGTGTAAGGTAACTGTTTGGACGGTCGGGAAGTGCCACCCAATTTAGACCGGAACCCAGTGGGGGAGGCATCCACAGGGACCGTACCCTCCTTCCACTACCACCAACCTCTCGGAAGGACTTTCGGACCAACATGTTTAACGTGATCGTACTCCGCATGAACACGGCGGCAGTTTAGGCAGTGGCTGGAATCGAACCCCGGCCTACCGAGTGCAACTCCAACGCGCTAACCAATGGGCTACCGCGCCCGCAATTAAAACATGTGTCAAACAAATTCAAATAACCTCAAAATATTTTAAAATTACTTGACAATGGAGGAACCAATTACATCATCAGTTATGGTGACTGTATAAAAGGGAGTTGCCATTAAATCAATTGGCTCTCAGTCAAGATAGCAAAGCAAATTAACTAACTAAAATTTTTAAGCATGGTCATTTTTAAAATTGGGGTAAACGGGGAAACTGGGGTAAAACAAAATTGACTCGAACTAGTGTCGGCCTAACTCCAGTGAAATTCCAAATTATTCTATTTTCTCCTTATTTGCCATAATATTGTCACAGAAATTTAGCGCAATGCAATGAAAACTAAAAACACAGTAACCATCCTCCAAAAAGTGTTGAGAAGTATTAAGAACGAATTTACTACCCTTTTTTATGTGGATCCACTGAGGCATGGGCAAACGCTAAAGGGGTTAGGTGAAAGTGTTGTCCCTCTGATTCTTCTCCGCACAAATTAAACACATTTCGGTATTTTTGCAGGAATATTACATTAATAACATGCGATTCCTGAATACTTTAGAGGAATTTTTCAACTCAGCGAATTTTTCCAAGTCATCAAAAAAGTCTCTATTCAGAACCCGGAGAATCCAACAAAACTTTTAGTGAGTTAGCCCGTTACCAGTAATTGGGCGTGAGTCAATTGGGAGGAAGTGGAAATCGTTAAACTTTGAGTTCCGTGTTCAAACGATGATTATAGTCATTTAAATGTTAAGATGATAAAATAGGCCAGTAAAATAAATTTTCAACATGTAAACGTAGGAGAATTCAATTTCTTAAAAGAAGCCAAATTTGTCTTTCATATGGACAGGGCCCTCCAGGAAATAACAGATTATTCCCCCAGTCCCCGAGCAAATATTTTTTTGATTTATTTAAATAATTTTTTAAATATTTCTCTCAAATTTCACTCGGATTATTTTTTATAGACTTTTTACTTTTTATAGACTTTTATAGACTTTTTATAGACTTTTTACAGAACACCAGAAAGTATATCTACTGCCAATTTCGGGATATCAAAACATATAATATAACATTTTATAAATTCTATAAATTTCATAAATTATTTTAAATTTTTTATCAATATGTGAATAAATTTCTCATAGACATATCACTTTCGAAATAATATTAACTTGCGCTTGCAATAGGAATTTTTAAGCTAGACTTTGATTTTTAGATTACTAAAATACTTTAATTTATGGTACAGAAATTTCTCTCACTTATGTTATCATTGGTAGGTTCTTAAATATATATTTTCTCATAACAAGATGCTATGTGTTTCTGCTTAGTTATTCAGTTTGATGTACCCTTTTTATAAGAATTTCTGGAGAATAAGATAAAATGGAATTGCAAAACAATTTGACAGCTGTCTAACAGATTTTTCAAAATAAAATCAGAATGTCAACCAATATAAATTTTTAAACAATCTAAGTTTATAAAATTTTCAAAACTTTCAAACTGTAAATATTGTAAAGAGGCTTATCTTAATACATATTTATTTTTTTTTATTTGAAGTGCAAGGGTGAGAGAAATTATTTAGATTTTCATGAAGATAAGACCAAAAAAAAATGCCAATTGGGCTAAAGCAACGTTTTTAATTTAATGAGTTATTCCAAAACAAAGTCAAAATGTTCGAATCATTTTTTAAATGTAATTTAAATGTCTCAAAAATCTTGATCCAACTAAATTTTAAATTCTGCATTTTGCAGTAACCTTATATGTTTCTTAAATGCATGCTTTTCAAGCCACAAATCAACTCAAACATTTTCACCAAAATTAATTAAGTCAAATCAGGGAGTTTTTAATTTTTGTTGTTAATGTTGTTTTCTCAGATTCTGCCTCTATCAATCGTGTAGTTCTACTTTGTGTATTTCCTTTTTAATGCTGCATTTTTTAAATATTCGATAGATATTATAATTATTCGATATATAATGTTAACCGCATAACAGCTCTTTATAAACTTATTGGAATTAACATTACAACTGTTAAATTCCCATATTTAGTTCTGATACCTAAGATCCATAAAAAGCCTATTAGATTCAGACCTGTAACTATTGGATTTCATAATTACTTAACTAAAGCAAATCAAATTTTGCTAAAACTATTGACACCTATAATGAAGAAGATTCGAACCCATGGCACCGATATGGTGAATAACAGCTAAGAAGTTGTTTAAAAGTTAAAAACATTCCCAGATCGTTTTTATTTTAGAAGCTATGATTTCAAAGACTTATTTAACAACATTAATTTGCAAGATCTGTTTAAGATTTTGATGGAAACATATTTGACAACTGATTTACATTTACAATATGACAAAAATAGATTTAAAAACCTTATTAAATTGGTCATATTCGAAAATGTTTTATACAATGGATCTGGATTCTATAAGCAAATCAACGGTATACCCATGCGTGCGGGATGTTCATCTCTACTTGCTGATTTTTATTTATTAAAGTATGAACAAGGAACTCAAATTATTAACGAGATGCCATATTTCCGCTTCGTTGACGATGTGTTGATTGGGATATCTGATAGAACTTTTAAATTTGACTTTAGTTTTTATCCATCTAACTTGGAGCTCATAGAATCTGAAAATAACAACATAGAAGAAATAAATTTCTTGGATATCACTATATATTATGATCATCAAGAAAAACTTTATTATAAGATATTTGATAAAAGACGTGATTTTAATTGCACAATCAATTACTTTACGCATTGGAATACTAATATGAGTTATACAACTATACAACGTTATTACTATACAACGTAATGTGATCATTAATCATTTTGCAAGATACAGACGTTTAAATTCAACTGATAAACAGATTGATATTTGCATACGACGTCTAATTATGGAAGCCTTAAAACATTCATACCCACCTCGTTTCATAAGACATTATTATATGGCATATTGTAAAAAGTACCGTAAGGAAATATATGCTAATTTTGATGATTTGCTACAACTCAACTCTATCTGTTTGGAATCAGATACTCTGTAACCACGAGCTTATCTATCTCTACATCTGAATTTGTCAAGTTTTTCTTCTATGGACTTCTAACGACGTAGCGCATCTAAGACCCCCTTTATACACGGTTAGAATATATTTTTATTCTTACTTGTTTCATTTTAAATGTTTTTATATGTTATTGTGACTTTAAGATCTTCTTGTGACTTGAAGTATCTCTACATCTGGAATTTATAATGGATTTCTTCTATGGACTTCTAACGCCGTAGCGCATCTACGAACATCCATTTTAAACTTTACACTTGGTTAGAATATTTTTATTCATATTTGATTCATTTTATATGCTTTTATATGTTCTAGTGACTTTAAGATCTTCTTGTGACTTAAAGTATCTTTACATCTGGTATTTTTCATGGGTTTCGTCTATGGACTTCTAACGACGTAGCGCATCTACGAACATCCTTTTTAAACTTTTTACATGGTTAGAATATATATTTTAATCATACTTGTTTCATTTTATATGCTTTTATATGTTCTTGTGACTTTAAGGTCTTCATTTCGGGATTCCGTTTTTTCCCCTGGCATACTGTTGATTGTTGTTTCGGGCGTGTAGTGGTTTCTGGGAGTGTTTCCTGGGATTAAAAGCATGCTTAAACCAGGAAAAGGGGTCGCAATCCCCCTTGACCTATCTACAACCCCGTAAACACACAACTTCTAATTGTATTATTCCATTTTCAATTTCATTTTTTCATATTATATATATATATATATATATATATATATATATATATATATATATATATCGTATTACATTATACATCACTGTGACTGAATAACAAACTACCCAAATACATTTGAAATTTTTGGAAGTTCAATATATGCCAGTGACAGTATATATATTGTAGAAGATTGCTAAAATAAATTAGTCGAATAAGTTACAATTTGAATTCCAAGCTCAATTTCATAAGAATGCTTTAGCTCCTGATTGATTGAAATGTGGAAACAGTGTTGATTGAGTTCATGTTAGGCTTCCAAATGCACCGAATCATTTGATACATTATAACTGAACGCCTGCATTCTTAAAACGATTCAATTAGTACTATTGTATAGATGTAAATGTGAGTTTACACATTGGGTCTGGAATGTATATAATAATACATCAACACCTCAAGTATTGATCTTTATTTATAAGGAACTAATACATACTTATCTTGTACTCAAAGAATAATAAAAATATATAATTTTAGATATTTCAGGCAGAAAAGTTGTTTGTAACATACTGCAAAAGTTTGACCACTACTTAACATGCTTTGCTATATTTTGATGTACTCAAAACTGAACTTACCCTCAGAATTGCATTTTGCATGAAAAAAATATATTATATGATATAAACTGTAAACTAATAAAAATAATTATGTTATTTTATTAGTTTTAGCAATGGTAACAGAGGAATATGAGAAAAATTATCTAAGATAAATCATGCTTCGATTTGATTACTTGAGTATTATCTTATTATATGTGTACGAAAATATAGCTGACTAATTTATGTTTAAGGTTTTTACGGGTATTATACACTTTCTGCTTAATTACATTGGCATTTTGTAACTCACGCAATGAAGCAATAACATTTTTATCAATGGTGTAGAAGGTATGGAAAAGTAACAATAGCTTTTTGATGGGTATGAAAAACCAAATATAAAAGATATGGAGCACAGATTGCGCATGAAGCAGACATCTGTTGTAGTTGTCTTTGATGAAAATTCGCCTGTGATCATCAACAAAAACAAATTTCTTTCTAACTCTACAAACAAACAAAGCTTTATCAATAGCCTGGGGAGTTATTTTCAAGGAAGAGTCATTCCGTCATTCATGCCGAAGGTGATGCAGACACATTAATCGTCAAAGCAGATTTAAACATAGCCAAGGAAAAACCTGTCACTGTAGTAGCTGAAAATACGGATATTTTAATCCTACTACTATATTATTCTCCTAACAACATTTTAATGCAGTCTGCCACACAATCTGATAAAGTTCGTAACATTCAAGTCATGCAAAGATCTATTGGAGAGGAGGCTTGCTAAAGTTAATTTTTTTTCACGCATTAACAGGGTGTGACACCACTAGTGCGTTATTTGGCAGCGTTATTAACAGAAAATCTTCTGCTTTCAAGAATATCATAAAACCCAGAATCTTATGCGAATGGGCTTCCCATTTTGGATCTTCCGAAGATGTTACTATGAAAGATTTGGTCGAAATTGGCTGTAAAGTTATTGTGTTACTATATGGAGGTAGCATCAACACAAACAACTTAAATGTGCTTCGTTATGAACAATACATTAGGAAAATAGCTTCAACTAAAAAATAATTTGATATAGCTCGTTTGCTTAATAACCTGGAACAGAGATGTAAGAAATTAAAATAGGAAGTGTACATTATCTTTATTTCTAGTTTATTAATTACTAGATTGGTTTATATATAATAATATATATAAGAGTATATTCCATGTGTACGAAGTGTAATAGGTTTGTTTTTATATCGTTGGTGCAATATGAATCATTTATTTAAATTGTGATTTCTGACTGTAGTCTCATATATATTGTACACTTTGAAATTCATTTTATATATATATATGTATATGTATATATATATATATATATATATATATATATATATATATATATATATATATATATATATATATATATATATATATATATATATATATATATATATGTATATATATATATATATATATATATATATATATAGATATACTGCTGGCCAATAAAATTACTACACAAGAAAGGAAAGCAAATAGCAGGATCTTATTTATTGTATATATACAGTATAATGGGGGGAAAACATGATTAAATTTGCAGGTGGTTTGGGGTACACCGCATGCAGAATTCAGTACACAGAGCTGCCAACTTTGGCAGCAACAACGGCTGTAATCCGGCTGGTCATTGAGTTGAATTGAGCTTGGATGACAGATACGGGTACGTCTTTCCATGCGGCTTCAACTCTATGCCAGAGTTCATCAATCGCAGTGTCTGTCGAGTGGTGGCGTGTCAGTCTCTCCTCAACACATCCCCAGATGTTCTCAATAGGTGACAGATCTGGAGAACTTACTGGCCAGGGCAGCAGTCGAACATCCTCTGGATCGTGGAAGGTCAGGACAGCACGAGCAACATGCGGTCGTGCATTATCTTGTTGAAAGACTGCGTCACATAGGCCTCAAAGATAGGGCACAGCCACGGGCCCTAACACGTCAGAAATGTAACGACGGATGTCCACATTAGCGGCTATGCGAGCAAAAGGTGACCGGGATGTGTACTCAATGGTACCCCATACCATCACTCCCGGTGCTAGGGTCGTATGACGATGACGAATGCAAGCTGGCAACGCTCGTTCTTCTCGGTGCCTCCACACACGGATGCGTCCATCATGATGCTGTACTCAGAACCACCACGTGATGCCACTCCTGTGTCCAGTGTCGCCGTTCGTCACACAACTGTACGCGCGTCTGTCTCTGCTGCAGTGTCAAGGGAAGCCGCAACAATTGCTGCAGATATCGTCGCACTATTCGTGTGGACACTTGTCGTCCTGCAAACGATCAAAGTTCCTGACTCAGGTTACTTGGCGTGGCTATACGATCCCGCAAGCCCGAGAGGACAACATGTCTGTCCCTTCGGGCGTTAGTGGCTCGGGGCCGATGAGATCCTGCATAGCGTTCAGTATGGCCCTACTGGACCCATCGATTCCATATTCGCCTGACAGTCATGGGATACCGACATTGACAATAACAATACAAATACACTACACTTAAATGTACCAAGCTTAACCTCGGGGGTGTACGGGATTATTATGATAATTGCTACTTCAATTCATTAATTAAAATTCATTTCATCCAGTAAGGGAAATCTTCCAAACGCTTAAAACTACTCTGATACGTAGCTTTCGAGTAACACATAATTATACATTACATCACAATAGGGACTTAAAAAACAATACCTTCACCACTGATGAAATGGCTTGTAAATTCCAGAGTTGATAATTCCAGTTCATAAAGAAGAGGGCTTGGGTATGCGAGGCATATACAGTTCACACGTGCCTACTGTTACAGGTGACATTGTGGAGATTGGGAGGAGGCTGGGGAGATGACTGCGCTATTCTCCACCGTCCATCTACCGGTTGATGTCAGATCCCGCCAAAGGTATCTGCGTGCGTCCAAATCCTGGCTACTCCCTGGCGATTCAAAATGTCGCTAAGGGCTGGGTTGCCTGCTGCATAGGAGCCCAGAAGGTAACAAGAGAACCAAAGTCTTTCATGGCTGCCCGATTATGTCTATAGAAACCGTCTGGGTCAATTCTAGTTCGTTCTGCGGGATGATGCATAAGTGTGCTATTAACCTTTCCTAGTAGACGAGCTCTACGATAGTAGATGATGCTCCAACATCTATTGCCTCGGATTCCGTTTTCTGCGATCGGCTCTGATAACTATCGTTAAAGAAATGGCCAGGGTGCAAATTTTCCGATTACCTTAGACTGCAAGAGTTGGGAGTGGATCGATCCAAAGTCGGGGAGCGTGATGCAAAAATGAGACCCTCTCTCAATCTCTCAAGGAAAATTGGAATCTGACTTTACCTTTTTGAAATTAGGTCTCTTTACATTTTGAAGAGGGCGGAGCAAAATTGAGGTGGAAGTCACCTCGTTCGCTCATTCGTTATTTCACTGATGTATGGAAAAGGGTGGTTCTAATTCCGACCAACTTATTAGATTGCGCAGTGAAGCTCATTTTCTATGCGTCCCAATATAAATTGATGATCTGCGGGTTTTCCATCAGCCGGGAGGTCCCGACCGGGCCCCGACGAGAGCTAATATTTGACAGGGGCTATAAATTTCGAGAGATTTGTAGTTTTCAAATTGACAATTGCTATGACATATCTTTTTACGAAATTTACAATTTCTGTCTGGTACCATTCAAACTATGGCACTGAACTGTCCCATATTGTCTGTGCGGAGGCATCGTGCAGTAATAACTTACCATACATATAGCCTACATTAGGTAATTACTACTCCCCTCCCTTTCATTCCTGGGGATACCCGGGGCATGAACAGTATTTGCATTCTGTGCAAATAAATGTTACGCTTCATAAAATGGTTCAAAGAAGGACACAATGACAGAAGGACTATATGTGGATGAGGTATTCGGTCGGTTACTACCTTCAGCGGTTGCAAATTGCTGTTTTTCAGCAAGACAGCACGCGACAGCACACAGCAAACATCCACAGACAATCCTTGCAAGGTATCTAGGTGCTTCCTTAGCTTCCGCTGTCTCCAGATCTCTCACTCATCAAGCATGTATGGGCCGTGATTGGCCGGCGTTTGACTGTCTTGCTCCAGCTCAAACAGAGGACGACCTGTGGAGAATCCGGAAGTTAAAAATTACCGTATATTAAAATCCTTAGTAAATTCCCCTAACCTCTAGGAACATAATGCTGAATCCATATCAATAATCTTCTAAGCTCTAAGAGTTATCCCTAACCAATTATGAAAATTACATGATTCAAGAAAAATGAAATTTTTGAACCAAAATTGCACGGAAATCGTAGAAACTGAACACAACAACCCTCTCTGGAATACAATTCGGAATGCATATCAGTCCTCATCTAATCTCTATTTATAACCAAACCAGATAAATATATTTTTCAAGAAAACTTTAAAACCGGAAGTGGATATCCTTGGTAAATCCCTTACTCCCTCCAACATTTGATGCTGCTTCCATATCACTCGTCATTTGAGCTTTATTTTTAGACAATCCTTAAAATAGAAATGATGTTGGAAGAAAAATGTAAATCTTTGAATTTGAAGTGACATCTCCAGAACCGGAAGTAGAAATCTTTAATAAATCACTTAAACTCCTTCAGAGTTGGGTGCTGTATAGATCATTATTAAGCTATATTTATAGCCATTCATTATTAAATTATATTTATAGTCAATCCTGAGAAATATATTTTTCAAGAAAATGTTTTGAACTGAAAGTGGAAATTAATAGTGATACTACCTTCTCTAAAATTTCATGATGAATCCATATCAGTTTTTATCAAATCTCCCTCTTTAGCCAATCTTGATAAATATATGTTTCAAGAAAATGAACTATTTAAGACATTGAAAAAGAGTCAGAAGTAAAAGCATTTTGTTAAACTCCGTATCTACTTCGGAATTTGATTCCCATTCCACATGAGTCAAATGCGAAGTCCTATTTATAATATTATATATATACACTATATATATTATATATATATACTATATATATTATATATATACTATATATACAGAACTTATAAAATAGATGATTAATTTTTTTGGCAATGACATGTATGACAAATTTGATCGCCACCAGTAAAATTGTTTTCTTCACCATAAATACTGCAAAGTAGCGTATAACAGTAAAATAATTTATTAATTGTCCATTTTGATATGCTGATCGATACAGTATTACTGGATAATGCTTTGAAAATTTGTTTTACTAATAAAACCGAAATTAATTGATAAAACTGGAATTTAATAAGAACACTGACATTTATCTCTTCCAAATATTAGCTATAACTTTATTATGCTGCATTTTAAATTAAAATTTTCGCTGAAATTCAGTTTCGTGAAGAATGTTCAAATATATTCTTTGCACACAAAACTTTGATCTGGTTTGATAGACGATATCTTATATTTTCTTAGTTAAATAAATTTAATAGTCATAGATGCATCTACTAAAATTGACGTCTAGAATACTGATATTTCTAGACAGAGAAATATTTGCGTTAAGATCATTATATTTTTCTTGCAAGATATATGTATAAATATGAAATACTGAATGCATTCAATTGTCAAAAAAAGCGAAAAGTAATGATTCTGGGTACATATTTTTATATTGAACATAAACTTTAAGTATATTGTAAATAGAAATAAGGGTAAAAATGAAATAAGAAAAGCGTAATTTATCAAAAATGATATACATTAAATGCTTTTACAAGCACGAAAATAGTTTACGAATAAAATTAAAATGGCGTTCCAATTTTTCAAAATCATCTGTAGATCTATGATAAAGAATTAATAAATTACATATAACAACCAAAATAAGATAAACATTGCATAATGTAAAAAATTCCGACGTTAAACTGTTAGGTATAGGAGAGATGGATAATTTTTAATGTTCTTTCTGTGATGTAAATACTTGGATTGGGTACTTCTATATACGTCAATATTGTCTATTAATAAATGCTATCTATGAGTAAATGTCTTTATTTTTACAGATTTCTATATTAATCACGGTATAGAAAATAGGGCTGCGTGTTATTTTTATGTAAATTTCAATTTATTGAAGATAATAATTTCAGAAACTGATCTTAAACACAAATCATTTTTCGGAAGTTTTTAATTTGGTGTATGTTAAACTGGCGCTACAGATGTATTTTATGGAAATGGCAAAACAATGTAAGCCAATAACTGTTGCACTGTTTAGCTCTGATTAAATACTAATTATTCCAATGTCTCAATATGAAACTAAGAATATTTTAATACACAATTATTTATAATAGAAGATAAAACTTTTTATTGAATCCCCCCCCCCCCCTAAAAAAAAATTCTGCAAATCAAAATTTGGCAAAACAATTGCTGAAGTTCGCAGAGTTAATTTAGAAACAGTGCAGCAGTTATTGGCTTACATTTTTTTGCCATTTCCATAAAATACATCTATAGTGCGAGTGCCGATCCGGTGGTTTAGCGCGGTCAGGGGCATGCGTTTCCGTCTGATCGCTGGATTGCCTGGTTGTGGGTTCGAATCCCACCAGCGGCCAAGTCAGACTTCCGCCCTTCGGGGAGCCTCTATAAAAGAGCTGCAAATCTCCTCCCCTTCGCCATGGGATACCCTGAGGGGTCTTGTGGACGTGGTGCGTAGGCGTTCCTTCACCACCTGGGGAATTGGTTACGAACGAATAGCGCGAGTTCAATCTACACCAAATTAAAAATTTCCGAAAAATGATTTTTGTTTAAGTTCAGTTATCATCGGACAAAGCAAACAGATCACTACGAATCGAGTTTGTACCACGACTTACATTTTAGTTGATGACTACGAACACCAAAACTTTGCATTAATAAACATTTAAATATATCATGTCTGAGAGTGAAATACAAAGTATTTACATTTCAGTGATTTATTTTAGTACATCTGCAACTGTTTTTGCCACACAGCTCACTCAATTTTAATTCCACCACTTTCATAAACAGACGCCATCTATACAGAATGAAACAACAAATTACCTAAAATGTTTTATATCGGTTTGTTTTTAATCGGTCACTTTTATCCGATCATTTTTCGTAGCTTGTGAAACATTAATTTGCACTAAGGACCCAAATCTTATAAAAATAGTTTTAGAATATTTATGATCGGATAAATTATATAAGTAAAGGGGGGGAGAGTTATTTTGAATTCTACCACGTTTAGCAATTAAATCAGTCTGTAAAACATTAACTTACACCATATATGAATTAAATAAAAACGACTTAAGTTTTAGTATTGATGGGAAAATATAACAGTAAAAGAGGCGTAACACACGGTATGTTTATCCGACCATATTGTACAAGGAATTTGAACAACTCTAAAACATTAATTTACATCATGTAAACAAATAAAAAGTAGCAGTTATAACAAGATGCATAAATCTTTAACAAATTGCATCAATGAAAGGGGCATTGCATGCTTAATTGTTTTTCCGACTGCGTTCAGTAACGAACTTAGGCCTATGATACATTAATTTATAGAATATATAAAAAAATCGGTTACGCTTTAGAGGTGCTATTGTCAGATAAAGCACCAGGGTAAACAAACAGAGGGACAAAATCTAATCGTGTGCAACTCAAAAAAGCTTTATCACCTCTCACAGTAACAGAATGAGTATTAACAGACATTTTTCTATACCTAAAATTTTGGCACAAAATCTTATAGTCATTATTAAGTGCAGGCAAAAATTACATGAAGAGTTTTAGTGATTAATCACTGTGATATGTATATATATATATATATATATATATATATATATATATATATATATATATTGCACATAATCATACCTACAGTAATATATGGGTTGTCCCTTTATTTATATCTACATGTATTTAATTTGCACAGACACTTAAGTCTACAAATATCACAAAATGAGTTGATTTGCGGTTTAATGAATCGTAATTGCGCTGAGCAGAAGCTTCAAAGACCTGAAAAATGTACGTTCTAGATCATTAAACGATAAAATGATACAGGATTCTTCCTAATGAGTTGTCACAGCGATTAAATGGCCCGTATAATTAAGGATTTCGATGAAATGCTAATTAATGATCCTTGAATAAAATCTAATATTTAAGTTCTCCATGCTAATTAACTTGTTAAGGCAAACCCATCAAATTCCTTGACACGTCCGTAGTACATACACTATATGAAAGCTTCAATGGTATAGTATTGTCGAAAGTACACGAACCCTTATTAATTATTAATTCGAACAAATCGTGCGGAATAAACAAGTACTTTTATAATGTATTTTTATAATTATGAACATGTTAAGTAATCCCGCTCTTGCTCCAAAATATATTTATTTGTCAACCAAGGAAACACAAAATTTTAATTTATAGCTAAATTATTAGAATTGCTGATTAAAGTTGGGTGATGTCAAAAAGGCAATTTTTAAAAATAGAAGCAGTAGTTTGATAACGCGTTTTTGCAAAGATTATATTGTAATTAAAATTTTGAGAAACATTACTACTTTGATTCTACTGAAGTTTTTTTGTTTTAAGTAAAATAGAAAAGAAATGGTTTGGAATTTTAATTACAAATACAACTCTGTAAGAAATTTAGAAATAAAAAAATTAAAATTAAAATTGATAGTTATCATATTGTGTCTAAATTATGTACACATCATTGCAAATTATTGCCAGAAGAAATCTCTGTAATCTAAATCTGTAGCTTGTTACTTTACATAAAGTGATTTTCTGCCACAGAATTTTTATGTGTCTCATAAACAATACGAAACATATGGAAATATAAATAATCCTGTGCAAAGATGAGAAAGATCAACTTCAACACTCACAGATAAAAGGAAATAGAGTGTAGCTACATAGAAAATACGCAAGATCCCTTTTAAAAATATTAAAACCTGCTTAACTGAAATTCGGTGTTGAATTGGTCCAATTTTAGAAAAGAAATAAATATTCTGGATATTTTAGTCTTTATCATGGATGAAAGAGATCCGTATTATCATCGAGCTGTATGATGAATTATATTATCAAAGTAAATTAATGGTCATCATTATTTTAGCAAGCAAGATCCATGTGAAACGCATATTACTAAGGAATTATTATGCAGCTCACCTGCACGAATAAATGTGTCTCTAAGTGAGGCATAGTGCACTATTTTTTTCTATTATTATTCCTCTATATTTTTATGCCACTAATTATGTATTAGTTAATTAGGAGCAAGAGTCATTTATTGAGTACGTAAAATTTAATTGAATCTCATTTGTCTTTGTAATTAGACCTTTTTTGCAACTATGTTTAAATTTTGAACACTAGTTCAGTTTTTGATAATTCTTAGTAGACTAGATCCATGTAAAAAATATATTACTAAGGGATCATTTTACAGCTCAACTGTATGAACAAATGTGTCTTCAAGTGAGGCATAGTGCACAATCCCTCTTTATTTTTTATGCCACCAATTATGCATTAGTAACTTCGGAGCAAGATTCATTCATAAAGTACGTAACATTTAATTACATCTAATTTGTCTTTCTAATTAAGCCTTTTATTACAACTATGTTTAACATTTGGACACCAGTTTCGTTTTTGATAGTGTACTTTATATGTAAAGAATGATAAGAACAATATAGCTTTTTCACTGTAAATTAATAAAAAAGTAAAACTTTTTTCAATAATATACTCTTTAAAGCTTTTTCAACTTCCTTCTTTAAAATGTTTTCTTTTAATTTCCAAGTTTCAATTTCCAACATTTTTAAATAGTATACGAAAACTGATTTTCTTTAAAGCACTATTCAAAAAGTAAGTATAAAGTGCAATATATTTTAAAAGGTTAGAGCCCAACATTTAAAAGAAAATTTTTATATTTTGTAATAATAACAAAAAACAAATATTTTTTTATTAAAATCCGTAAACGAATTTTGAATTGTTCAATTTTTTCCAAAGATATAAATTTTCTGGAATATAAGGTCCTAACATTAAATAAGACGTTGAGCCTAAAAATTGTTTACATTCTGCAAATACTAGTTCCAACCAAAAATCTATCGGAACTGACTGTTTGCGTTTTGAAAATACTAGTTTTACTCTACATTACAAACTACATTTTTAATTTTGCTAAAACTTAATTATTATCCTTTCTCTTGAATGGAAACAACAATTCTGCAGCACATTGTCCTTAATTGTGCATGGTTTAGTGATTGCATTCCATATTGCATGCCTAACTAGTCTCAGTTAAGTATTTAATTATTTGGAACTTGTAATGATATCAAAGTTATAAATTTAATGTATGGACCCTAATACATAAATAACGGTTGCGAAGCTTTGAATATTTGGCATTGTATTCAACACGATGCGCGTCCAGCCTACATACAATTCTGGCGCCTGTCTGTCAGTAGAAATTGACATTTTTGCATGGTGAAATTTACTGCTACATGATACAAATTTACAACTTGATGATAGCCATGTGAGACAACCAACCAAGTGGAAATCGCCCCGGGGTAATTCCACTTCAGTGCTAGGCTCTCTAAAGCCAACCAGGTTTTGAAGGACTGACAGAACGTTGAGCAGCATAGTGAGCGGAACGATAAAAGCTCGCCTAAGAAAGGCAGACGGTATTAAAAGATGACCTGACCTAGAGATAGAAGAATGACGAAAATTAACATAAAACACTTTAGTAGAACAGAATAAAAATTGCTTTTAAGATAAGTTTTGCTACAACAAATAGAATCCGTATATATACAATCCGCATATATACGTATATAGACATATCCGTATCTATATGCTAGTACCAAAAAATAATGTATAACCACATTAAGTAATTATATATTGAAGAAGAAATGTCCATTAACTTTCAAATCCGTAGATGTTCATTTCTGAATGTCACGGATTGAGTATACCGAAATACTGGTGACCGTCTAGAATTGTGGGCTTGAGTTAAGGAATAGGAGTATTATTGTAGCTCTCTCTGCTCTGAATTTAATTTTACAGAGAAAACCATGTGAATGTTGAACATTTTACAACATCTTACGTTACGAAAGATTAATTATTTATAAATTTAGAAACTACTTGGCATTACATAGTAATCCCCTAAGAACAATTACTGAATATGTTATATTTTATATTAATGTAAATAATAAATGGATTAAATTTATTTATAGACCTCCCCTACTAATTATATTTCTTTCGCAGAAGATCGGATAATATATGCGCATCATAAAAATAGATGGTTAAACACAACTCGAATACAACAAATGTTTTTTTTTTCAGCATTTAATTTAATCTAGATATTACTTACAAATTCACTAATGCATTTATTTCCACTAAATGTTTGTCATCACAGGACTATTAATAAGAAAATTCATATGTAATGGCTTCTTTAACTTGGATTGCACTCGAATTAAAAAGGCATAGGGGACAAACAAGCAAATCGCTAGTAAAAACCCAAAGAAAAATTCACAGAGCAACAAAACACCAACAACAAAAATAAAACTTGTATGAGAAAATAAAGGACACTACCTATAAATCTAGAGACTTTTAAAATTGTAGGGAGTGCCTCACATTTATTTAAATGGTACTTTGTTTCAATGTTAACTTTCTTATAAATGCTCAGTCTTTTCCCCAGGGATTCATTCTAACTAAAATTGTGCTTAATGTTTTGTTTTGAAATTTTTCAAAAATTATGATCATTACTGTTTACTTTATACAATTATCTCTAAAATGCACTGATAAAGATTAATAATTTATCTTAAAATATGTATGGAATGTTAAAATATATTTGCCAGAATATTTTGATAATTGTACAGTTTTTATTTATTTTGTATTTTTTATACATTTTGTATCACATGATGCAATATATTTGTATATATCAGATAGCAAAATCTCAATTCAGTAGTACCCTAAATCCTACACTAATGTTAAGGGCAAAGGTGAAAAATATATTATCTCCTAGTTGCCTAATATGGCGCATACTGATTTCTTGTGTTTCCAATGGATAATATCTCATGTTGGCTTGTACTGCAACGCGACTGATAATTTATTTGCAAAAGATGGTTGCGAGTAGACTATTCCAACAGATAACAATCTTGCTGCTACGAAAATCTACACTATATTTAAATCAAACACATACTGCACTGGGAATGTATGTTCAATTGATACTTGGTACGCAGGTAATTGTCTTGGTTTGCCCTTATAGTTTGAGGGCTGCTTAGGCAAGACTTTGGAGTGGACATACTAAACCCGTGAAATAAGTTGATGGAGTGAAGCCCTTTCAGTCTTGTGTGTGTTTCTCTGCTTTTGGGACTTATTGCGTGGGGTTTCACCACACGTCCGGCCAGGACGTAAATTATTATTGTTAATCTCCATTTTTCACAAGACTCGATATTGGCCGTATCGAAGAAACTTACCTGCAAATCAATTGTGCTAAAATAATTGGATAATGATGACACCGAATAATTAGAAAACAATAACAATTTATTTACAAGATCAAAAATTAAAAATTCCAATTAACATATATGAACACAATACTAGTTGATATACCTAGGTTTTGCTTCGATATCTTATATTCAGCATATTAATGCTTTCCAAAATCATTTTTATTAAATTCTCTAAGTCCCCTTCCAAAAATATTCTCTAAAATATTTCAATTACTCCATTGTACACAAAAAACATATTTAATATCTCAATAGCTTACATTAAATATTAAAAATCTCATTACACTGACAATCATAACTGAGCCCCTTTAAGTGTTGGCATAAATTCTTTTCCTAAATAAATGTCGCCCTGTTATTCGGACACGACCCCTTATGACACACACAGAGAGAGAGAGAGAGAGAGAGAGATGGCCAAACTCCCACGATGCCAAGCGCAGCTCTGAGTCAGTGGCGATCCAAAGGTCAGTTCTTTACAGGATCGCCCGTCATGGCACCCCTTTGTGGATCCAAATATCTTAAATGACAAATTTCTTGGGCGTGTGTAGATTTCTGTCCTAGACGGTCAGCCGGGAACCTTATACATATTGTTTAAAATGTATAGGGACTGTGATGAAGAAATCCCATATTTTTTTATACGTAACCCTGGGAGGGAAAAGGACAATTGTAATGTACTCGAAATGTATATAATGGTTTTGTATTATGTATATAGCTATGCCTCTGCACAGACGAAATTGGGATTGTTGGCGCCTTTGAAAAGTATGTGCACTTGTCATGCATTGTAAATATTCAGAGAATTAATTGCAGCAAAATGTCAAAGTTGAGCTACAAATCTCTGAAAATTTATAGCCCTGTCAGGTGTGTCTCGCATCGGGGTCCGGTCCTTGAACCACCCGGTTTGTAGAAAGCCCTCTGGTTCTTTTTTTTAGTGGAACGCATAAAAAATGAGCGTCGCTTCGAAAACCAATGGTGTGAAGCAAAATTGGACCGCCGTTTTCTTATTGCGCTTGGGAAACAGCAAATTGGAATTGGGGGACTTCCTCCCTATTTTTGTCGTTCCCCTCGTCTTAAAAATTCTGGAACTTTTTAGTAAAATGTAAAAAATTCAGATGCCTTTCTGATCTCGAGAGAATCGCACTCCAAGTGCGTGGCACTTGTGTTTTTGTGAAGCCCGATCCGGCATGCATTTTGATGCACATTTCACACACGGTATCCGTGGCCCCTATCTAGGGCGGCCAATGCTTTCTGCTAGGATCCGACGTCGTATGTCCGGTGATGTATGGCAACTCGTAGCCAAACGAGCCAGAGCCTAATTCATCCGGATTAATCCAGCCCCATCTCCGGATTAATCCTTGTCTGAACTTTCGTCAACGGTTTAACCTCAACCGAGCTGCTCAGACTGCCAGTGATATTTATGAAAAGTCCAATACTGAACTAACCTTTCAAATAATCTTGCCACCCATTTCCAATGTGCAGAGGGATTGCTACCAGCAACCATTTGAGTGTCATTTCTTCTGTAATGAAGGTATGTGAATTATATTTGATTTTAAATGTTTTTGTAAGTAATGTTGTTGTTGTTGAGACCCAGACCGTCCGACCTACCAGAAAGGTGTAAGG
The DNA here is from genome assembly GCA_951213105.1 of Amaurobius ferox. NCBI lineage: Eukaryota > Metazoa > Arthropoda > Arachnida > Araneae > Amaurobiidae > Amaurobius > Amaurobius ferox. The sequence goes on along the minus strand of OX578141.1, from coordinate 44,621,986 downwards.
TAACTGTATGGACGGCTGGGAAGTGCCACCCAATTTAGACCGGAACCCAGTGGGGGAGGCATCCACAGGGACCGTACCCTCCTTCCCCTACCACCAACCTCTCGGAAGGACTTACGGACCCACATGTTTAACGTGATCGTACTCCGCATGAACACGGAGGCATTTGTGGTAGCGTGCAAATCTAGCGCGCAAACCACGGGGATACCGCACCCGAGATGTTCCGAGGTGGTCACCCACCAAGTACTAACCGCGCCCGATGCTGCTTGACTTCGGTGATCTAACGAGAACCGGTGTTTTCAGCACGGTACGGCCGTTGGCCCGTTTGTAAGTAATGTGTAACAGTATTTGATGTGATCTCCAGTGTTTAAGGGTAACTTTAAGCTTCATGGGATATTCGGCCAATGAATTTTGTTTTCGTTAAAAGTAATTAAATGCAAGTTTTTGATAATTTAAAAAACATACAAATTGATGTAAAATTAACCGTACACCCCGAGGTCAAGCTGGGTAATTGGGAAGTAACCGTAATTGTGTACATTTGTTATTAGTGTTCATTGAGATTTCATGTGTTCTTTTAGTAAATTGTTAAGTGGCCCCGAAAAGGAAGTGATTCTTTAATTAGGGAATGCAATGTACTTAGGTCCAATCGGACCCCACTATACTTAACGCGGTTGAGCTGAGTGAAACTGTTGGTGAGTAATATGTAGTGTATTTATGTGTTCTATTTTGTATTTATATGTAAAATTCACCTCACCACAGGGACCATCTCTATAGGTACTGATCCTTCCTAAATTCTATAATGTTTCATTTTACTCTTAATTACAATGTAACAGGACTCTTCCTCACATAGCTGATTACATTGGTGCCTCCCTAAAGCAGATCTCAGACGATCAAGAGGTGATTGTTGGCGTAATGTTGCGGGACGGTCTTTCGGACATCGTCTGAGCGGTTTCTTTGGCAAGGGGATTAGTAACAACAAAACAGCATATTTATATGTTATCAGTTTTGAGGTATTTTGCATTAAGCAGTTATAGTGAAAGTGTTAGATATAAAAACAATTAGTTTAAAGTAAAATTAGGAATGCTAGAGCGGATCTAACAAGCATATTTTTTATATAAAACTCAGTTTAAATTAAAAAAATAATACTAAATAGTTTTCTATATTTTTAGATAACTCACATCTAATGCTTAGTATAATCATATGCAAAAATTAACTAATAAATATTAGAAAGATTAACTAATGACCATTTTAAAAATTTGGGTGCTTACCTCTCTTGAACATTAGAATTTTTTCTAGCTTCATATCTACTGACAATAAAATTAATATATTTCACGGTAAAATATATAGTATCTCTTTCATTGAATTTAATAGATCAAATAATTATTTTATATGTTTCCCTACTCATGGTTTAAAGTAATGACATTTAACTTAATACATAGTCATTAGCCCTTAAATTATTTAATTTGAAATAATTTAAAAATTAAAAAGGATTTTCCAAGACCGTTCTCTATATGGATATCTGTCGTAAACCATAAAACACACTGAATGTAATTTAAATTTTTGACTAAACAAACAAATACCTTGCAAGCATAAAAGTATTGAAATCCGCTATTTCCTATTTAATGCTTCGCTCGTAAAATATAATGATAAATTTTACGGTATTCGCGCTGAGTACTTAATAAAATGGCAATCTTGTTTGATTGAGTACTGCACGCGGACACAAAAAGTTGAATAAATTATTTCCGACAGTTATAATAAGATTTCCACCATAAAATTGAATTGCATAAATTAAACACAATGAAATTACAAACAATTATCACTATGTTTCAGAGGTATATCTCAGCAATTGCACTTCGTACAATTTAATGTCAGTAATATTTATTGCTTTCTACTTAATGAAGTGTTTATTGGCTAATATGTTGGTTAATGCCTAAGTAAAGGCTTATTCTTAAGCTGCTAATAAAACGATATTGCAACTAAGCATTATTTATTTCAGTTTATTTCTTTGTATAAAGGACATTATAGTTACAATTGATATAATTGCTGTTTGTGAGAATATAAGTTCTTATTACTTCCTCGACGAAAGAGGGTATAAGAAAATTAGGAAACACTATTGAATCAACGGTTCTTATTATTAGGTCAAAAGTAGTGTATACTGATCGAAAGATAAAATGCAATTAATACAATGTTTCATTAGTGCGAGTTAGTCACTAATATATAAAATTATTATGACTGTTAATTTTGTGACTATTCATTCAAGAAAGTAAACTGTTTTTATTTTGAAAGAAGACAAAGATTTGCTTTATAACTCATATTTAAAAACATACTCTACTCAGACCTGGTCCAACCCTCATTTGGCGTTCAACTCTAGTCTTGTTCTCACTGAAGAAGGCAATTTCTAAAAACAATCACTGACTCCAAGCAATTTCTAAATGTTAATCTAACTTATAGTTTTTATTTACGTTGCACTTTACGTTCTGATCTAGTCATTTAGATTTTGTCCGCAAACTCAAGTTCTATATTTATTTTCATTGCATATTGTTGCTTCCTTATTTGAGTGCACTTTTTTACTAGATGCTCCTATTTGAATTATAGTTTTTATTTATCGTAAAATATAAAATGGATTTTAAGGAAAACATTGGGGGGGGGGGTTCAAAGACTCAGAGTTTGTTGTATTTACATGTACATACCCACATAAAGCATAAAGCAAATTTTCCGAAGCATTAATTATATTGTATCCACTGTACGATGTACCACGACTTATTATATTTGACTATTATATTTTTCATGATATGGTGTTTTTCACTCCTAAAGAAACTCCTTTTGTTTTCTCTGAATATCAGAATTTGTTGATTTACGGAGAGAGTTATGTGCTGGACACACCAGATATTTCAGTGTCAGATTCAATAGAGTAATTCATTAATGTATGCATTATGTTCAAACATTGATATATAATTTAATTTCCTTCGGAGATAATTATAAATTTTATTTTATCTATTTATGGACGTAAAATTAATGTTTACGTGAACTGATTTTTATATTGATATATACATAGGGCGATAGAAATGTTAAACATAATTTTCACCAGTAAATACAGTGAAAACTGTCACAGAGATTTTTTTTTTTGTAAAATTAAAATTATTTAATTTCCAATTTTTATTAGTTAGCGTTTAATGTTTTGTTATTTATCCATGTTCTAGTATTAAGTATTGCATTTTATAATTTAAACAATTTATCATAAGTAAAAATACTATTATTTTATAAAACGGAGAGGTAATTTTGAATAAACTTCAAAGAAACAGAATTTATTTGCACAGTTAGCATGTTTTAGCATAGTTTATAAGCATTTTTAATAGTTAGGGAGTTCATTGCGTTCTTTAAACAAGTAGATGATAATACTCATAACAAGCACAGGTAGTAATTTTGTAATATTGAATGAATATGAAGTTTGACATATGTAATTTAAATATATTTATAAGGCTGGATATGACCCTTGGATTTACAAACTGTTTGCAGAACATTAAAAATTGTTTTCGATATATTTTTGACAATATTAAAATGGGTCACATCGTATAACGCAACGCAAATTAAGGTAAAACAGCATACATATGTTTAAAAGTTCATTGGATTTCCTTCCAAATCAAGACCAGAACGTTTAAATGAACACATGCTAAGCTGATCAAACAGAAAATGACAACAGGATAGACTCCATTAGAGTAAAGACATCTGGTGCTACGAAAGGAAAGTGAAGCGAGAAAAAGTTGAAATAAAAGGATATAGGTATATAAGAAGTAATTATGAAAAATAAAGGAAATTCATAGTATATGATCTCAACGTGCAAAATTGACAAACATGTAGACATGGTTATGACTCGTAAAAATAGGGTTTCATTGGATCATTTACCAGATTAGTGGAATGTTCAGTAATATAAAAAGTTCCAAAGAAATCCAAATCGGAAATTCAACATAAATTTTGAGTAATAGAGGCAGGAAAAGGAAATCAAACAGCTGACTAGTTATTTAATAAGGATTAGCAACAGAAGATTCATTGATTTCGACATAATTTTGATATTCTTTCAAGCTGTGCTTTAAGGCACGTTTAGTTTGACCAATGTATGACATTCCGCATTGACAAGGAATTTGAAAACTACCACAATTATTGAACTTTTTAATAGGGTCCTTAAGAGACGAAAAATATCCCTTTGAAGTCAAACTAGCAATTTTAGAATGGAAAATTAGTCATATTGTGAGATTTTTTTAAATTTATATTGGCGGGTGCGAAAGACAACTGGCGATAACAAAAATATAGCATTAACAGAAATAAGAAAACGTTACAGCCACAGAAGAAAGTTTATAGACCACTGATATGGTCCCTTGCTTCCCAGTATAGCTCCCACTCAGAATCACTTTAAGAAATTCGGGGCCGTACCTCGAAACTTGTAGATTATTTAGCCGCAGAATCTGCGTTACTAGGGTACACCACAGGGAGGTAGATCTACGTTGTATCCCAAATAAGACAGAATGCATTGTGAAATAGGATCACAGAATTCCCATAGACTCTATACATTACTCATTGCTCTATTTGACTTTATTGGGGAATACGAAATCCGAGGTTTGGCATGATTCTTCATAATTTGTATTTCTCTGTTTCGCCATTTTTTTACACCTTAAGTTCATATAATCTGCATTTCTTTACTTTTCTTATAATTGCTTCTAATATTCTTATTTCTCTGATATTTATTTTTTACTTATTTTACTTCCCTTTAGTCGCACTAGGTGGTACTGCTATATTGAATTTAGCTACTTTTCTTTTAGCTAGATTCTTTTAGCTACTTCCTGTCAGACCGACTTTGTCTGCACTTTTGTGGACGGTGTGGTCTTGGCTTGTTGTTCTAAATAAAAAAAAAGGTTTCTAAAGTGTACGGTTGATTTATAACCTTTATTTAAACTGTATTTTACCTTATGTTGCAGTTTTTTAATCGTTAAGTGCAAATTCACTTTCTTTACTTATTTTAAATAGATGTATGAGATAATAGACAAAATACTCAAGAGATAATATAACAATAACACTAAATTATAAAAAAAATATGAAAATTGTGTTTTATTTGATCCAGGTATAAAGTATTCTGCTATAAATTCAAATATGGCAAATGATTATCTTAACTGTTTGCATAGAGTCTATAGGAATTGAGAGATCCTATTCGAAAATGTAAATTTATTAATTTAAACAACGACATTTACTAAGTCACATATCATGTAATCATAATTACCCTACTCATTAACCGTGAAATGAAAATATGGTTATAATTATTTGTAAAAGATTTTGGCAAATGAGTGTAAAATTTAATTGTCAAAATATGCATTCAATAAACAACACTCTAGTCTTACATGTTAAAGCTTTCTTCTAATTACCCTTAAAATATATCAGAATCATTAATTCTTAGTTTAGTTCCAATGAAGCCTTTAAAATAATGAAGAGTGTAATTAATATATTGAAAAATGCATATATCTGATCATAAAATTATAACTAAATGAATGTGTTTTCCTAGCTGAAAATTTTGAAAACCTTCGGCTTTAAAATTATTTTGATACTTAAATATTGAATATTTTTATTAATATTTTTCCAATTAACACTTTCATGCAAAATAGTCTTTTACAAATCTTTAATAAGAAAACAGTATCCTGAAATTTAAGTATTTTTAGAAGATTTGTAGAAATTTTAAATTTCTGCATTATTATATTTAATAAAACATTGTGGAAGATACGTTAACTGGCTTTAGAGCTTTGGATAAAAAGTTTTAAAGATAAAGTTTAAGAAACATAAGATATGCGAAACGATTTTTACTTTCCCTACATACATAATATAATGTATAGTTAATGTATTGTGATGAATTCTAAATTTTGAGTTCGAGTTTTGGACAGTAGAGAATGTTTCATGCATCAATAAAGACAAATCGAATGATTTTTATATGCTTTCTGTGTGTGCATGTAAGTTAGCGTGTGTGTGTATGTATATTAGTATGTGTGTATGTGTGTCCGTGAGCTTATGGATGCGATATTTCACGAACGAATAGGGCGAATTGAATGAAATTGGGAGTGCTTATTACAATCGCTGAATACTGCAATTCTATTAATTTTAAGAGCAATCTATTGTTTGGAAAACCTCCCAAATTTTCGAATGAAAAAATAAAATATTCACTTAAAAACTAGAACCTTCCAGAACGGTACATAAATAAATATGTTCTATGTAATTCTTATTAAAAAATGAATGACACCAATTTCATACCACTAGCATGAACCGTTCTCGAAATATTGCAAGTTTTGAAATAACTGTATGAAAAATTATGTAGATTTTAATGTGTTAACAGTCGTGAAACATACATGTTCCCCTCCATATGCAATATTATACAACACATTTGTTAACATCATTCTCATATATCTTGTTCGATATGATGTGGAGATCATGACCCGTTCGGTGGCAATTGTGGAGATTTATACTTCACCAGTATTGAGTTCAATTTCCAAACAAGACATAACTCTAACTTGTGTTTCAGAAAGCCTGAAAAATCAAATCCTTTCGGCCAAAAATAAAGCAGACACACAGATGGAAGTGGCAAAATAACACCTTTCCTTTAACTGATAATATACAGCATTCTCATTTAACAGAATCAAACAAACGTCGTCGCTCTTGTACCTCAGATAGGCCTTTAAGACACATGAATAGACATTTAGACTTATAGTGTCAATATTCACCGAGGATCCTATTTTTTCAAACCGCAGTGCACACCTAAAACAATACAAGGAAAAGATTTCATACATCCATTTATACACCGTTTTTTATACATCCATTAGCGATAATTAGATGGTTGCCATAGTAACCAGATTTGAACATAGTAACAAATTAAACAATGGAATGTTAAACACAATATTGGCATGTGTAAAACAATATAAGTATTGTAATTTAGAATTTTTAGACTGTTGATTGAAAAGCAAACCATCGGTTTTATATAATAAAATATTATTTTTTCTGTAGCTATATTTCTAATTGTTAAGTTAGATTTGTGCAAAATAAAATTTAAATGGATTCTTTGAAATTTCTAGGTGACAACAAGTCTTTCTGGATGACTTGTTGTCACCTAGAAAAGTTCTGCAAATCGATGTAGAAATCAACATTAAAATTATTGGGTAGTGGATTTCGTATCTATTTATTAAGATGTGAAAGAAGTAAAATCATTATGTAGAGAACGTCATTTGATGCCCTAAAATTTTTTGTATAAATGGATGAACTATATTTTTATCTATAACTGCATTACTTACTTCAAATAAAATTTGTAAAATCATACTAAGCCTTCGTAAAAACTGTAGTTGAGCTCCATTCATCCAAATCCAGTCTATCCAAATTATGAAGATTAGAATTGTTCAGCTATTCTGAGTGAATTTCAAACTTTAAAAAAGTAATTGATGATCAATTTTGTGCTAACTATTACTGACTAGACAAAGTTTATTGTATTGATTTGAAAGGTGTTCATGTTACCACGCCGTAGTCAATGTTTGATCACAGAATGTGAGATTTTGGGGTTATCTTGAAGGTTGCAAAAATTATTTTTCCTTTTCTTTTCGAAGCAGAATAATATTATTAAGATATACTCCATAGAATCCAAGGTGATTTTATTACATGCTCCGCATATGTATTTAAACGAAATCCTCTTTTCCATATTAAAGTACAAAATTTGAAAATAATATATTATATAGTTTTTTATTTTACTTATATTGAATTGATATTTAGCATAGCGCATTCTATATTCATGTTGTTCAGCAGCATAAAAATAATTCCAAATCGGAACAACCTAAACAAATTTTAAAACAAATAAAATGTTTAGTTTGGTCATCTTATTTGTGTTATGGAATATTAGACTAAACATACTACCAGATCACAAGTAAAAACCGCCAGTGCTATTGACAATATTAGGAGCTCATTCAAAGCGTCTCAATCTGAATAACGTACATTTGCTACTCAAACTTTGTTTTGTTCAAATTCCTTGAGAACTTTTTGAATAATCAAACAAACACTGAAAACATATTTTTGTCTTTATCGTTTGAACGATCGGATATATTTATTTCCTCTATACTATGTTATATAGAAACTTTCATGGCAATCAATCGCTTAATTTACTTTAAATGCATATCAAGAACCGTTTCTGATATATTTGTGATTTAATGTAGAAAAATAATTTTTTGATATTCCATTCCACATAATTTTAAATCGGAAAATTGTCACCAAACGTGAGGCTTTGTGGACTTTGTACACCGTTTTCGCCTAAGTCTGAGATTACATAGTTTAAAACAATTTTTCGTAGCCATTATGAAAGCTAACTTTTTAGTGATTAAAAAAAGTTAATACACATTTTTATAAATATCGTTCATACGTGTATAAAACATCAGTCGAAGGCTGCAAATTGTCAGTGCTGTATGATATTAATTTAAAATCTTGGGGACAGTATACATTTAGAAAACAATACAATAAAAATCAGAAAATTTCCATTGAAATGCATTATGTAAATTTTAACTTTCAGACGATAATTAAGGATTATATACAAATCAGATTTCAAGTACATATTTGACTTCACGCAAAATTATTTTGGTCATATCCTACATTAAATGACTACGGTCGCATTTACGTACGAAATAACTACTAGTATTTATTGTCAGTAGTTATATCGCAATACGTTTTTTTTTTACTTTTAAGTCTAGCTAATTAGTGCCTCTTAAAATGCGCTATAAAGAGAGCATGCAGCAAAGAAATATTAATTAAATACAAAACAATCATTAAGGCGATGCTAAAGGACTGATATGCCGATAAATATTTAAGATTTCGAATGCCAAAAGTGACACAGATAAAATTCATATTTGTTGCAGATGTGATAGTGATAAAAATGATCTTAGTTGTAAAAATCGCTTGTAGTTTGATCAAGTATAGCATTTAAATATTATAATCAAAAATGAGACTAAATATATATTATTCCAATAAGGTTGTAGGAATTACTTACTTTTTCAATGCACATATATTTCCTATGTGTCCAACATATTTCATTGTGTAAAATAATTGTGTTTTACATTTAATGTTATAATATTTAGAACTTAGGCAATGAAAAACTTTTATATTTTATATATAATAGAAAATACCTAACCTGCGTTAACACGGGTTCCATTAAGAACAACAATCTTGATATATATTTTGCAATTTTATACCAATGTTACAGAGCGTATTATAATAAGATTTTTGAGTTAAGCCGAGGCTTATTATTATAAAATAAACACTAATTGTACTGTAATCAACTTAATGATTCTTACGAAATACTTAAAAATTTACTCTTTAAGAATCAGCTGTATGCTATTAAAGAAAAATTGTAAATATCAAAGCTTGTATTTGAAAGTTTGCTCAAATACCGATTAAGGTAATTAAAGAAAAAAATATTAGTCATTATAGGGGGTAATTGGTTAAAATCTTATAGATTCAATAATACATATAAATATTTTGCTGAAAACTCGTGGTCATCATAAAAAAAACTTTTGTGTGAGTATAATCACTATAAAATTATGTGGACATTTTTATTGAAGCCATTATAGTTTTATGTAATTTTTTTCAAGCCTTATTTTCTTTTTTCATGAAATGACTTGAATAAAAAATGCCAATCCAAGTTTGGTCATCAGGCTTACCACACTCATTTTTACATCGTCTGTTTACTTCTCTTCTTTTTAGAGCTGTACATATATAGTGATAAAGAACATCGTTAAACATCGTATCTGGTTATTCTAGCCTCAAATCAGACTAGAAATGGCATCTTGATTCAAACATTTATGTTCCAGATTCCGGCGCAAACTGAAAAATTAATTTATCACACGAGAAAAACGCCCCATTTGTAATCCGAATAAATTACTCTTATATTATACTAGTAAATGAATTCGACGTTGCCTGGAATTCAAGATGCAAACTTCAGATAAAAACTACACCGGAACTCATAGCGAATTTCCAATCATACAGCTGATATTCTTTCAGCTTAGCATACATTTCTGCATGGTAATTTGTAGTTTGTGTAATTAATTATTTAAATTTTAAAGTGATATTATTTAGATTTCAGTACTTGAAATGCTTTGTCCGAGTTCAAATATAAACTTTTTGTTTGCTCAAAAAGAATTAAAATGTTGCTCTAAAATAATTTTTAACTGTATTTGATATAAATGTAGACATTTTGTTTGCTCTAAAACAGTGTTTTTCAAACTCTTTTTGTAGCCGAAATCTTTTAAAATTCAAATTGATGGTATAAATATAGTGAAATGAATGAATTCAAAATAATGCTCATTTTTATTTATTTATTTATTTTTTGGGGGTGAGGGAGGGGGATGTTTGTAAGAAAATTTACACGAAACTTTCACGGCACTGAACCCTCTGATTCCGCGGAACACGCATTGAAAAAAAGTTGTTTTAAAACAATTGATGAACGGATGGCTTCAGAATTTTTGTGTTTTTTGTGTGAGCAGTGTATAATATTTAAAGAAGCAGCTGCTAAATTATAAAAAATTGATTGACTCTCCATTTTACTTTTCCTAATACACATTGTATAATGTATAGGAAAAGTATTGTGACGGTGTCAAAATTTCGAATTCAAATATTCGACGGAAGAGCTAGTTTCAAGCATCCCTGATCTCGAATCGATTGTTCTTGAGGCGATGCCCCCCTTCTCTCTCTTTCTCTCTCTCTCTCTGTCTCTTTCTCTCTCTCTCTCTTTCTCTCTCTCTGTGCGTGCGCGCGCGTGTGTGTGTGTTCATGAGTCTGTGGAAAAGATACGGTGAAGCGTTTTGAACAAATGGAGCAATTCGAATGAAATTTTGTACAGAAATTACAATCAGTGAACACTGGAAGCCTATTGATTTTAATCACAATTGAATGTTGCCCCCCGCTTGAAAGAAACCCTCAAAATCAGAACCTTTATTAATGTCATATAAATAATAATTTCTTGTGTAATTTTCAATAGACGCGCGATCGAAAAGTTGACCAGCCCCCTCCACATACGTGTATGCGGCGATCATCAGTACTAAGAGAGGAGCGGGATTCCTCTCTGAGGAAAACACGCCTTCAGTCAGACGATGTCCAGGCTGACCGAGCTCGTCACCAAACCAGACGGATATAGCTATATTGAGGGGTCAGCGGTAGTAGCCTTAATGGACATCAACACCTATTTCCCACCTGCTACCCTCGCCTCCGAATTGTATTCTTTGATGCAGAATGCACGAAGGATGGTAAACACTTTCGAAAGGCTGGTATTTCGATGCCATTATTGTAGACATGGATCCTCTCCTGACTGCACTATCCTCTTTAGCAGTTGTCTATCTGAGGCATCCTGAGCTTGGACGACGATTGCATGCGCATTCTCTGATCAACTGCTGCCAATACTGAGCAACTACCATATCACTCCGATCAAGATGACGACTGATACATCTATTGGTCCAACTAGCTCTTTTTAGGCCCATGGTGCGACATATCTCTAAACGATAATTTTCCGTAGCGCCTTCGATTATGTTTCAAAGGCATCCTTGTATACAACGTGCAGTATAAAAGCATAAAATCCAGTTCCAACTACCCGTGAACATTGGTTGTTTTAAATGCTGCACGATACGTTGTTCTCATACGCGTTGCATGAACCCTATAACATAATTGGCACAGACAGTTTGATCATATGCATAACTCTTAAAATGGCGTTTGCATGCAGAGTTTAGTGGTGGTAACTCAAATTTTTGTGGGCGCATATCTTTTTTTGCAACAGAGTGTATTTTAAGAAATGTACAGCAAAATACAAATATTTGATAAAATCAATGTTGCTTTAGAGAATAAGTTTCGTTTTATAGTCATTTTAATCCCATTTTAAAATAAATCACAGATTTCTACTTGCAGGTACCGAAATAAATAATTTATGTATCTCTATGTCTTGGAGGTACTCCAGTGAAATTTTCGATTGGTTAAACTATTGGAAAACAAAATAAATTTTACATACATTAATTATAACATATAATCAAAATTTCCTTCTGTATGAAATTATAGAAAAGCATATTCAACACGAAATGATATAATAATCAGTTTTAAGCACTACGCCATATGACAGGTTTCAGCACAGGAAATCTATTCAGTGTTTACCTCATAATATCCAGGGATATCACATATGTAACAATTGTATCTACCTTACTACAAGCACCAATTGTTTTCACATGACTTGGTGAAGAGGTGTAATTAATGACATCTCTAACTCCAGTAGTAATTTCCTTTCGTTTCAGGAATTCTGAACAAGAAGACAACGTTTTTGGCAAGCGAATTAATCATACGACATACTACTCATTCATAAAATTTAGTTAGTTTACTGAAATTATGAAATAGGAATAATCACATGTTTGAATTGCCCATTGAGTACGATAATATTCCTGTCGGCAAATGTGAAATATATTCATACAATTTATTTACAATAAATTTGTTTTCCAGTTCGCAGTACTTCATATTGGAAACAGTTCTTTCAATAAACAAAGAAAATAGGTCCAATTTGAAATCTTTCAATGTAGATGTTTGCTGTTAATGAAAGTTACAAGGTGTTGTGATTAATTAAATGTTTCTTCCTATCTATTGAAGATTTTTGCAGACTCTTATTACAGATTATTTTATTTTACAACTTGCTTGAGGTAGAAATATATATATCTGCACTGTTATGATCAACATTAAAATCTGCACTGTTACGATTTACATTAATCTAACTCATGACTGAGTCTGGAACATAAACAGTAAATTACGGGAAGCGATGGCGTAAAACTTCGTGTTGTAACTCGGATTTCACAGTAATAATTTATTGTAGGTGACTGGTCAATTTTCTAACATGAAAAGTACAATCAACAATAAAAAGATGAGACACCTTGAGTTTTTCGCGTTCTTATTCGATCAATATTTCTTTTTGGGATTTAAGGGATCTACATCGATGGCTATAGTTTGCGGTGCGTATAATTGAAATTCACGCCAGAAAATTCCATTCCTTTAAAGAAAATGATGATCGGTGGGGAACGCCTAAAGGAAAGGGCATTTAAACAACTAGGTCTTCCGCCATAATTTTTTATTACTAACTGATTTTAACGTGATTAAAATTATATTTCTATGCATTTTAATAATATAATGAACATAAATTAAGTTATACATACAAAACTGTGAGTAACGACATATATTACTTTGCAATTGTAAAAATCATGATTCGGCATTACTGTCCAGAGGACCTAGGCCCTTCTATATTATTGAGATAAAATATGGGACAATATCAGATTAAACGTGTAATTCAAACATATCAGATTAAACATATAAATCGCCTCAAAAATATCATTAGCAATTTTCAATAAATTTTTTTATATAGATGGCAAAGGAAGTTTGAATATTATAAATATTATAATGCTAATTTCAATGAAGAGTTTATCAGCTCTATCTCATTGAAATTTATGAAATTAATTTTTATATTATTATATTATCGAATTTAGTTTTAAAATGTATACTGATACGATCCTAAACACATGGAGTGATAAAAATATATCCCACCTTCTTTCTTACTTAGTAAAAGTGTATCGTGAAAAGGCGAAAGGTCGAATACTAATTTTTAAAGACTTTTAATCTACGTATTCCAACATTTAAATTTTGTTGAGTTTGAAAAATTTATGTTGAAATAAAATATCAAATTCTTAGAAAATGAAAAAAATTATATTTTAAAATTTTATGTTTCTAAATTAACAACATTTTACATTTAGCTAATTTTTTAAATACAGTTTTAAAAATCTTACAAAATATAAAACCTTATACTTAAAAATCTGTGCTTCAAAATTAACAAAATATTATGTATGTATATGTCTACATGTTTGCATGTATATTATGTCTATGTGAATGTATGTATATGTCTATATGTATGTATGTATATGTCTATATGTATGTATGTATGTATATGTATGTATGTAAAAGTCTATTTAAAATACGTAACCTAAAATTCGATAAAATTTTGATAGGTTACAGTTCTCATCTTTTCACAACTAATATTTCCAATAACTTTTCCAATAAAAGAAATTATTAGAAAAAATGCTATCTCTTAATATTTATTTTGAGTCATTCAGCTACAATCTTTAAAGCACAACGATTTGAACAAGAACCTTTTTTACAATGAAAAAATTCTTTTACGATAAACCAACATTATATAATCAGATTTTCACAGGTCCCAATTAGTAAATAGTTCTGTCACAGAAAACCTCAAAACATTTCACAGGGACTCATCTATGAGACTAACTGGTTGGTGAACAACAACGAAAACATGTTTAATCAGAGTAATCCCATTTTTCGTACCAATAAATATGATGAAACAAATAGGGCAAAGTAGGAAAAATGAACTACAGACAGTAAAGCTGATTTGATTCGCTCAAATTATTCGCTAAATATCTGCCCATAGATTTATAGATACATGTCTTCATTATTAAAGTAATGGCTGCTTCACCTTCGAAGATGTTCAAATCTTGTAGACCTATCAAAATCTGAGAGTCAAGCTTTTGACTCAGATTATTTTCCGTTTGCATTTTGTAAGGAAAGCAAAAATGCATTACTTTAAATTCTCAATTTATTCGATTAAAATAAATATATAGAACTAATAATTGCACTTGCCAAATATAAGGAAACCAACAGTATTAAAATAAATTATTTTTTAATAAGATTTATTTTGGTTGACAATGACTGGCGCTTAATGTCGAAAATAACGTCGCCATAATCGAAATTTGTCTGAGTTAGGTACTGTGGTCGATACTACAAGTGTAAGTATATTAGTCTTCTAGGTCACCAGTTGATTCTGGATAGTCTGGAAAGGTTTTCATACCCTTCATTTTGTCAAAATAAAAATTTCTCCTGCTCCGTTAGGATCTGTTCTGTAGTCAATTTCAAGTGTACAAATATTCAGCCCTCATTTTCTCCACCCCTAGGGGAAAATCGAAATTTCGGTTTCTTTAGGTTCTCTCCCATAGACGGTACTATAAATATACAAAGATACAGCCTTTTAGACCCTCTGATAGCTTCCAGAAAGTTTTGAAAGACTTTTCAAGAACATCCCATTTTCAAAACTTCCCATTTTCAAAACTTCCCATTTTCAAAACTTCCTATTTTCAAAGCTTCCCATTGTCAAAAATATTCAGCATTCGAGTGCATCGGAGGGAGTGGATCTTTTGAAGAGTCGGAAAAGTTTTTTGAGCTCCTTTTCTTCTCTCCAGGAGGGTGGAAGCAAATTGAAAATTCGGCCCGTTAGGTTCTGTCCTGTGTAAAGATGCAGCTTTCAAGTGCACTAGATGGAGTGGAGATTTCGGAGAATGAGGAATTACTTTAAGAACCCCCTCTTCTTCTCCCTTAGACGGGGGTGGCAAATAAAATATTCAGCTGGTTAGGGTCTGTCCGATGGTCGATACTACATGTGTGTAAGGATTCAGCATTCAACTGCATCAGAGACAGTGGGGTTTTTGGAAAGTCAGGAAATACTTTTAGAACCCCCCTTTCTTTTCCCCTGGAGTTGAGGCAAATCGAAAACAAGAATCCGTTAGGTTCTGTTCTGAGGTCGATATTATTAGTGTGTAATATTACCAGGGGAGTTTTGGAGTTTCTTAAAGATAGAAACTCTAGACTATTTTTATATAAGTATATTTAAAAATATATTATCATTTGTAACAGATATCTGAAATCAAATGTACTTATTTTTTCTTCATTCTTCCATATGGAAGTGAAATATTGTATTTTTGATGTTAATCTGCATATTTATCTAAAAATATATTTCAGTAAGCATCACTTTCAAACAACTGCATTTAATGTATATATATCACATATTTCATTATTTTTGTAATTAACAAATATTACATACATATGTAAATGAATAAAGTTTAGGTATTCAGTTTTATACTTTATATGGACATAATTCATTTGATCCATATAACAATAGGTCTAGCATTTAATGCCTATTGCAATCGTTGTCATGTAATGAAGGCAGCTTTTATTTAACGAAGTCTACTTTCCTGACAATTATACATTAAAGTAATTAAAACTATATATGAAATCATATAAGTAATCGTATATAACGTATATTAACTGAAATCGTCATGGTAGTTAATATAATTCTTGTTACAATGGTTCTTATTTGTTCTCATATATCATGTCGTGTATCGTGTCACTAACGTAACAATGGATTTGCCTCTGTTGCTACCCATCATCAATTAGATTTAATCGAAATCCTTGATTGCACAAATCAATTAACCTTATAGACAGATTGCTAAGATATGTTAAGGAATGGAATCCTCATTAAATTTGATATAAGGTAGTTACGTTTTTCTTTCCGTGCTCGCACGAATTAATCTTATCTAAAGTACATACTCATCCTTTACAGAAACATTATTGATTACCGTACTTCGTGTTGACGTAAGAAACTATTGGAGTAGCATCGAAATTCAATATTTCAATCAATGATGCTTAAATGCGCTCATAAATTCTCTTATTAAATTTGAATCTGATTTAACAGAAATAAAATCTAATAATTTTGATTAGGTGCAAAATTAGTATAGTTACACTGTCAATAATTATAGTTATAGATTTATGAGCTGATGCGATGCACTATTAACAGCGAAGATTATATGTGCTAAGTTTATGGATGTATTATTATAGTGATGCAGGGACATGGTATTATTTAATTAATTTATCTTTAATAATAGTAAAAATCAGGACTAAAGTTTAACAGCATCAATGTATACTTATTTTAATTTTAATTTCTTCATTAATATGAATGAAACAGTGCAGAGGTATAGTTTCATGTACTCTTTAGATCCACTGGCATGTGTGTTAAGTTTCATCAAATGTACAAATTTCTTTAAATGAGTTGTATTCAATCAGAAAAATTCTTACATTTGTTTACATTCTTACATACTTACATTAATTTTGATAATTATAGTTACAAATGTTTATTCACAGGCGTGCGACATATATAAAATAGCATTGAAAGAAAGTATGTTGCACATTGAATTAAAGTCATATTTTAATATATACTTATTCTCCTAGTTTTATCTCAATGCTAGGTAATAACATATATTGCTTTAATGCTGTGTTTCTGTATTTTTCTATATATTTTAAGTACTTCAAATATTTTAAATGTAAAACGTTATGTTATTTAGTACTTCATAAAATTATCATATACTTAGCATTGTATAAAATATTTAAGCATGTAAATAATTTATATTAGTTTCAATTCCATTCAAGTGCTGAATTTTGATTTCACCAACATTTTAGTTATGTGTATAGACACTGCCTTTCAAAAGTTAATTCCGCCATAAGTGAAAAGGTTCTGCTCTGATTCATTTTAAGCTTCACTAGGTAGTCAGTTGTGTAATATATTCCCCCATGAGTATAATAATAAATAAAATGTATTCGGATATATTTTTTACCCTTTACGTGATGACACCATGTTTAAAATATTTGTTATACAAATAAACCAAAGAAGCCTTAAAATAGGATGTCACCTCCCCTGACTTTGACACAATTTCGACGACGTTTCATCCCTTCAATCAGGTGATCCAGCAAACAGGGGGCAATCAGAGTCATTCCTGTAGTTGAAAAAATTGTTACGTTAAAATTGAAAGATACAAGGGGCACAAGGGCGCTTCCCAATGTGTTGAGTGTGAAATGTTCCATCACATATCTGCTTCCAACTGTGGTTAATGCTCTGGTTCACACGTGATCCTCAAGTGTTCTAAAAACTATGGCACCCAATACACCTTCGCAAATTGCGGAAATGCTGATACGGCTAACTACCGGAATTGTCTTTAAGTTCCCTAAGCGTAAAGAAAATATTTCCTTTACTATGGTAGAAATTTAGAAAATTATTCGCGTTCTAACGCGAGCATCTTTACCTCCCCCCCCCCCCCACCAACCCCGCCTTACCGAGTTTCCCGCGCTTCAATATAAATCGTTGTTTCAGACGCGTCTTACCCCAAGGACGATACTCAAAATTTACTAAATTTTCAAAAATATAAATCCTTGAGAACAAATCTTATAATTCTCTGGGTATTGAAAGCGGGCTTTTCTAATATTTGGAAAGCGGGGAACGACATCGATATAATTTACTAGCTGTAATGACAATGTTGTCCCTTTCTACAGAAGGGATAATTAACCTTCCTCTTGGCACATTTCGGCTTCCCGTCTGATCTTCTATGTTTCTGTCCTCGCCCTGCCTCCTATTGGAGCTCTGGCCTCTTACATTATCGGCCAGTGCTTTGCCAAATCATTGATCAAGTACACTTTCTCCAAAACTAAACTATCCCCAAACTTAGTCTCTTTATTTCTAAAACTTAGTCTCTTATCTCCAATTGAGTATTTTTCACTCTGCTATTACAAATCTGAGACTCATGGGATCTCAAATTTGAACCGTGGTCCGATTTCTGCCCAAACGAGTGCAAATTCTGATCCTCTTATTTGGCTAAATCCTTTTATGTTTATTCCCTTTTCTTAAGATATCATGATCCGTAGGTGACTTGGAGGTAAATTCACGCTTGGCCTGCTTAGGTACGCCTCTAAAACAGCTGATCTTTGATCATTGCATCGCTTGCATAAGTTTTGTAAGACAGTGTAGTACGGATGCAATATTGCTTCTACTTTATACATGTGCATAGTTTAAAGTTTAAGAACATGTAACACATGTCTGGATTTCATAATTACATGGAACAGTACATGGTCAAATAAAATTAAATGGTTTACATTTATTAAAGTCTACTTGATGTTTATATTTACGCCAAAGTATTGATGATTACTTTAATAGAAATATTTTCTCAGATTATGTGACAATTAATTTTAAATTTAGAAAGATAATTAATTCCATACTAAAACTAATTTAAAATAAAATATTTCAAAAATCCTTCTGCTTCTTATATCGTCAATTCTATGAATCTGGTACTTGAAAATTAACTGACTTCCAAAAGTTAAGCACGCAATGCAAATTTTTACTTTCCGAAAGCGTATTTGATTCTGAGTGGCTAAAAATCGCTGCGGATGTAGATAGCAGTATGCAAATATCGAATGTTACAGCCAATCACAATTGACTGTCCGGATATATGCTAATTAGGCAGTCATCGAAGACGCCAACATTCTGAAGGGTTTGAGTATACTTCTGTTGAGTACTAGTTGTTTTGATCCTAGAAAATGTTCTCAATCATTTTTTTCATCAACCATCAGTATCTCATTAAATGTAGGAAATATTTAATGCTTTTCCTATGAGTATCATCAATGTTTCAGAATAAAAAAATTAGACACATTTTAGCAGATAGATTTCCCTTCCTCATGAGTTAACATTATACCTCAGCAGGAATATAATGTGGTTCAACGGAGATAGCATATGGTTTTCCTATTGGTTAATTGGTTAATGTACCGTTAATATCGCGCTTATATTGCATATTCCGTTTTATATCAATATGTTAAAATTTTATAATACACCTCTGATAATAAATAATGATACATTTTTACAAAAAGGGCATATTAACAATTGGAGTAAAAAGAATAATTTTAAGCAGTCTGATATGCCTAATTAAGAAGCTTTCTTCCTTTTATAGACGAAACCACATTTCAGTAT
Organism: Amaurobius ferox; assembly: GCA_951213105.1. NCBI lineage: Eukaryota > Metazoa > Arthropoda > Arachnida > Araneae > Amaurobiidae > Amaurobius > Amaurobius ferox. Next base: position 44,602,296 of record OX578141.1, on the reverse strand, counting down.
CACAAAATGCTATAGAATTGCTACAATAAATACAAAAATTGGTTGAAAACTGAAAGATGAAACTGCTGAAAGTACTTGTCAGCAAACTGGGTAAATAACCTTGCTGCCCAAACCGATAATCAAACCACGGAACTTCAGATCCTTCAATTTTTACTTCAGGTTAGCCTCTTGATGCGCAGTTTTAGCATCCAGGTTAGCTTTCGGGGTTGTTGTTATCCTCTGTATTTGAAATCGGCATTCAATATCCCTAGGGTCTCTTTCAGACCTTCGACATATTTGCCCTAGCCTACACGGTTTATTTGTTCAGGCACCGTTGAAAAGAACCTTGCTGCCGCAACCGGGAATCGAATTACGGATCTTCGTAGGAGTCAGAAACGCTGTAGAGTTGAGCTACCGTGACAGAATTGCAAGCTCTTACCGTCCAAGTGGACTCTGAAACTGATACGGTGGTAAAGATTATAGTGACCTTAGCAAAATGTAAATATTGAAGGTCATTAGTTCATCTTATTTTATACACTGTAAAATAATAAATAATATCCACATAACTTAACTTCGCTCAGTACGCCATTAGGAAAAGAAGCCACTTTTCATGTCCGATCTAACTTTTGAAAATCTACTTTTAGCAATTTTATAACCATTTCTCTAAAAATATTATCTACTATTTGAAATTTGAAAAAAGTATCTTATCATTAAGATCCTACCATTAAAAGAATGAACACATATACATCAATTAAAGAGAACTGAAGATTCCAATAAGAAATGACTAATTATTATTGCTGACAAAAGCATTGTTTACATTGTTTCGGCCATTCAAACAGTATGAAAAGTTATATATTGAGTTTATAATCATTATGGATTTTATTTAAATTTTACATTTGGTGTTGGATGAACTTATTTTGAATCAGTTTAGTCATGTTTATTTAGCATTGACAATAAAAAAAATTAAGAAATGCTTGTGATATAATATTTCTTCTTTTAAATTTACTGCTGAATATTTTACGGAACATGAAAAGTGTATTCAGTTTATGAACAACGTACGTTACTCGGTTAGCGAAAAAATATCACAAACTGAATTTTTTGCAACAATGAAAATAGATATCAAAACATATTCCAATTCATAATAAACTTCGTGAAACTTCCAAAATTGTGAATCTGGTGGCGACCATGTAGTCGTGAGAAAGAGCATAACTATCTCAGCTTTAATAAATCTTAGGGCTGCACGCAAACAAGGCGTTGTATTAACATATTCTCTTAAGAAATTTTCTTAATCCACCTTACAATAACTCTTTACACCTCACTGACAATTTATATTCGAGAAGTTGACAGTAAGAATGAAATATCTTTAAGAAAGATGTCAAAACTCATGCGGGTTTTCCGCTAAAATATCTTTTCCTTGCGATCTCAAATTTAAGAGTAGTCATGGCATTTGCTTCACTGTCAACGGAATTTTTCTGCGGATAAACAATATTGTAGACTGTTTAAACTAGATAATTAAACTTTACGCCGGCAAAGAATAAGTTTAATTAATAGAATTAAAGGCTAAGTTATTTAATTTTGAAAGTGTTATGACCCGATATTAAACATTTACGTTTACAGTACAGATGTAACATATTTTACTTGCGAATTTATTTTTTTAAGTTAATCAAATTCAAGTACAGGTGGATACAGATTAAATTTAAGTCTTTAATAATTTAAGACTTTTTAAATATGTTTAATTATTTTTAAAATGTCTCGATACTGTAAAATTTTATTATTTTGTTTATAACCTAAAATAATTACCAAAATCTTTACAATGCCTGTTATTTTATTAAATATAGTACAATCTCCATTAAAGTAAGCTACTTAGAATTACTAATTTCTGTTCGAAATGAGCTATAGGTGAATAACTTATTTATTATCATTGTGGTGAAACTGCACTATTTCTTTGGTCAAATATCTAAATAGGAAATAAGTAACTAGGACATCAAATAAATTTTAGCGTTAATTATAACAATATATGATGTTTTTTTCAAAGTAATAGGCAACTATAGTGCCGGAGTTTGGTTGTCTTCAACGCGCGCCTGCAAAATAACTGTGTTTAAGCAAATATATCGTCACATATTTCGATATTATTTGCTATATCTGTTTCTTCACCATATTTAAAACTACATTTCACATTTCACACATTTCGCATTATTTTATTTGGATTGGTTTTTGTTTGTTTGGGTTAAATTTTGAAATCTGTTTAACCCACTTCTATCGAGTAGTTTTTCTTGAAATTTTACAAACATACGTATTTGCTATGACAGTACAACATTTTATCATATTTAAGTTGATCTCTTCACCAGATTCTGACCTAAACCCCCGGAATCCTGTCCAGAATAGCCCATAGAAATCCTATTGTAAGATAATTTAAAAAAACCTGTTTTATTAACACTTTACAACAAAGTTGAAAAGTGTTTATGACTTTGTTCATTCTGTCTGTCTGTCTGTCTGTCCGTTAGCACGATAACTGCCGTAAAAATGAATTCATCAAAATGAAATTTTAGTATGTTGTTCAAACGGTCTATAGGACCTATGGGAATATAAATGAATAATATCAACCAATTAGTTTTGGATTGAACCCGGGTTGAAAAAAGGAAATACATTGAACCCAATGGGACATAATTTTTCAAAAAATTTTTAAGCGAATTTAAAATTCACAAATTGCTTCGAAAATTTTAGGTAATATTCAAATTATTCCATAAAATATATAAAAAAAATTCAGCAAAATATATTCCGTAGTTTTTTAAATAAAAATTAAAATAATAATTACACCTCTTATATGAAGCGATCACGTGACCATGATATGAAGAGATCATGTGACCCACTTCAAAATAAAATACGGCATCCATCTTGTCTCAAAATCGTGATTTTTAAAGTTCTTTTTAATTCATATTGAGTGTTGTATTCGTACTAAAACGTATTAATTTTTGCTTAAATTCTGTGCATCTACATACTGAAACAACGAAATGACAATATATTTGAGTTTAAATGATCATCCAAATTTGATTATTTCTGCAACAAAGCCTATTTTTCAGTTATGTAAAATGTAAAAAGCAAAATATGTAGGATGAGTTGTAGAAGAATTGCTGTATTTTTTAACGCAAAAGTATTTAGATCATGGAGTCTGCATAGATGATATGAATGAAATATTCATTGATTTTACACAGAGAAGGACGATTTTTTTCGATGAAGTTTTAAGCATAGAGTTTAATTACTTGTAGCTCCATGGTCTTAAGTTTTTAAATAAAATAATTTATTTTAGTACTGAGATTAATAAAATTATTGGGAAAATGTTTTGAATGAAATGCTGCTTTTATAGAGAGAGCCAGGCGTGTTATATTTTCTATGACGTCATTTGAATGAATGCCTGTTGTTTTCGATGAAGTTTTCAAATATAATAAATTTTTGTAGTATTATGATGATTTTAAAAATATTACCGAGGAATGTATCGCATTTTAGAGATGTTTAAACCAGGCAATTGATATTTCAATGTCGTCATTTGAATGAAGTTCATTTTCTTCGATGAAGGTTTAAGTTTTCAAATATAATAAATTAATGTGGTATTGTGATAAGTTTTAAAATATTACTTAGGAATGTATTGCATATTAGAGGTGTTTAAATAAAATTGCATTGAAGTTGAAAGTGTTTCATAATCAATGCTTTAAGCATGATTGATCTTTCTTGTTAAATATAGAGGGCTAAAGTTTCATATTGAACTCCTTTTTCATCTTATAACAATGGAATTATATATGTATGGAAGTAAGGCCATATATTTAACTTTTGTTAGCTATCCTACAACAATGAAATTATGTAAAGCAAAGGATATCTTTATCGGCCATTTTGCAAAAAACAGAAAAAAATTACTGTTCTGTTCTGCCCACCAAATTTTAATGGGTTAAGATGTTTCACTGGATTAAGCAGTGTACCAAATTTCAGATCGTTAGGACGTAGAGAAGTATGTAAAAAATACCATCAAAGAAAGTGAAGTAGAGGTCCCGACAGTAAATCATCGGTCATGATGAGTTCAGTAAAATATTTTAAAAAGGTTTGAATAGATATCTAATGAAAAATTAATTACAAAATCGAGAAAGTATAAAATAAAACAACTACAAAGTAACAACAAAGTATAAAATAAAATATTATAAAAATATTTTTAAATTAATCTGTTTTAGTAAAATGTACTAAAAATTAAAAAAAAATGTGAACTATCACAACATTCTTGGTCATATGCAACTGAAACCAAAACTGCGGGGTGCCCATAAAATCAATTATATTTAGATATCAATAGAATTTTAAGGAACAATAGAAGTGATAACATAAAAATGACATATATAGAAATGGTGTATTGTTAAATCAAAAATGTCAAAGATAATTTCAAATGAATTGAATGTAATCATTTTTATGTATGTTATTTCTATATTATCACTTCTATTGTTCCATATAATTATGTTAATGTCCACATACAATTCTTTTATGGGCCTCCCGCAGCTTTATTTTATCCGCATATGACCAAGAATAGTGATAGCTAAATATTATTACTTAATTTTTAGAGCATTTTAATAAAATAGTGAAACTTAAAAATAATTTTAATATTTATTTTTTAGATTTTCATTAGAAATTTTTGAGAAATTATCTAAGGAACATAAATGATCACAACAGATGTCCAGTTGCTTAAAACATTCATGTAACGATGACCAAGCAGTATACAAAATCGAATAAAAATATTGATTCTGATTCTATTTTCTGGGATTTGCGGCGATTCGTCATGATGTTCAAAATTTAACCTGTCGTTTTCTTTGAGGAACTTCAACTGTAATTTAATTCTGGCTCTCCATTCACATCTTCACTAAGATGTTTCTTGTCGTTTCAGGAACATTCTTGGATTTTGAAGCTGATCAATATTTCAATATGGATGATTTTATATTCTCGTTTGATTTTAAGACAATTACAATCTTCATCTGTCTATTTTGAAGTTGCTTGCTGACAAGACTGTCATGCCAGATTATCAAGGCACAAATAAATTTATATCCTTTTATAAACACATACTTTATGTTCCCTGTTGTGTATCTTTATTGCAGTTGCCTTAATCCTTAATTTCATAAAGGGCGTCATAAATTCATTCTTGTTGATATCGTAGAGACTGGATTGCTTCAATTTTACTGTTCGATCAAGTGCTTGAAAGCTGATTTAATGTTAAGTTTGAGATTGTCTTTCAATGAACTGTCCAGCGCTTTGGAGAATATAAAATAGAAATAATATAATTATTGCAGAGTTACAAACAAATATATATATATATATATATATATATATATGTATGTATATATATATATATATATATGTATATATACATATAAAAATAAGTATATCACGAAAGGAACTCCTATTTAAGTAAAGGAGAAAATAGAAACCTTACAGAGGATGTGGCGCTTAGCAGCTCTGCATCCAGAGTAGCATATAAGGATATAAACAAGAAGACAAAATAAGCGAGAACAGGAGTGACCATATGATTTGCATAGAATAGCAGGGGTGGATTGCGACACCCCTTTCCCGCTTAAAGCAGCTTTTACGACCCGGGCAACGCTCACGGCACCAATGTAACTCAATGGTCAATCTCCCACGTGTGCAAAGACAGAAGCACCCGAACGGACACAAAAGCAAAGATGGAATCAAGCAAGGAAGAGATACACCCTACAACCCAACATGAAGACACAACATTTTATAAGGGAAAGTCGAGCATGCGCGAAAAGACTTCATGATGATAGGATCGCAGATATGAATATATATATGATTAAGAATGCTCATTTAGATTCAAGCAAAGCACAATTTGTTTCTTTGAAAAAGGAATAGTAATAATGTTGTAAAAATATCTAGGGTAATTTCTTTTCAATGCATCATTTATTATTTTATTACATTCATAAATGCAGTCTTTTCTAAAAGTACTGTAGTTTCTGTTTCTTCTGAAGTATCCGATAATAATATTTCTGAATATATTTTTAGTGAGGTTTGAATTCCAATCAATAATATTATTAATTTTGATATTGTATGAATTTCTCTTGTCGTGTATGGTTGTATAAAATCCATACTGTTGGTGTTTTCTTATTGACAAATCCAGGAAGTCTGTCGATCCATCCTTAAAAAAGACTGCATTTATGAATGTAATAAAATAATAAATGATGCATTGAAAAGAAATTACCCTAGATATTTTTTACAACATTATTACTATTCCTTTTTCAAAGGAGGAAATTGTGCTTTGTTTGAATCTAATTGAGCATTATTAATCATATATATATTCATATCTGCGATCCTATCATCATGAAGTCTTTTCGCGCATGCGCGACTTTCCTTTATAAAATGTTGTGTTTTCAGGTTGGATTGTAGGGTGTATCTCTTCCTTGCTTGGTTCCATCTTTGCTTTTGTGTCCGTTTGGGTGCTTCTGTCTTTGCACATGTGGGAGATTGACCATTGAGTCACATTGGTGCCGTGAGCGTTGCCCGGGTCGTAAAAGCTTCTTTAAGCGGGAAAGGGGTTGTTGTTGTTGAGACCCAGACCGTCCGACCTACCAGAAAGGTGTAAGGTAACTGTATGGACGGCCGGGAAGTGCCACCCAATTTAGACCGGAACCCAGTGGGGGAGGCATCCACAGGGACCGTACCCTCCTTCCCCTACCACCAACCTCTCGGAAGGACTTACGGACCCACATGTTTAACGTGATCGTACTCCGCATGAACACGGCGGCATTTGTGGTAGCGTGCAAATCTAACGCGCAAACCACGGGGATACCGCTCCCGAGATGGCCAACAGCACGCGGTGTTCCGAGGTGGTCACCCACCAAGTACTAACCGCGCCCGATGCTGCTTGACTTCGGTGATCTAAGGAGAACCGGTATTTTCAGCACGGTACGGCCGTTGGCCCAGCGGGAAAGGGGTGTCGCAATCCACCCCTGCCATTCTATGCAAATCATATGGTCACTCCTGTTCTCGGTTATTTTTTCTTCTTGTTTATATCCTTATATATATATATATATATATATATATATATATATATATATATATATATATATATATATATATATATGTAAGAATGTCAAAAGATCAAGAGGGAAAAAAGCCAACAGGCAAAGTATTAAATGGCCAAGGGGGATTGTGACTCCTTGTTCCCAGTTATAGCCAGCTATTACACCAAGATAACCCTACCGGAACCGATACCTTCCTGAAGCATAATCTCCGTGAGACTGTCAAGCAAAAGACATAAACGAGGAGTGAAAATAGAAGCAACAAGTCAAGCGACACCAGCATTAAGTTTTAAGAATGAAAAAGATGACTCTTTACACCGTGGCAAAGAACTAGCAAACCGATCGGCACAAGAAATAAAGACAGCACGATCTGTGAGGATATAGTGGCTTTCAAGTTTAGTACATTGAAACATTTCAAGTTGTATGCAATAACTGGTTTTCTGTCTGGAAGAATTAGATTCCAGATTGTAGCCGTGAAGTAAATACACACAGATGGAATACATGAAAATAAATCTACAAATTTAAATCAACCAAAAATTATTTATTAAATATTATTATTCTTAACTTAGTTATGATTTATCTTTCACAAAACATTATCATATTAACTGAATTTCCACCAGTGTAAAACAAAACCATTATTTTTAGATTTTCACAAATTTCTTATAATTTCACTTATTGATATTAATAATCATAATCTTTAATTAACATTTATGAACAATATCAATTTTTAAATTTCACTACGTGCCTGCCATTTCCATATTTAAATAAATTCTTTCTCTGGCATTTTCCATCACAGATAAAAATGAATCACCAAATTTTACCTCCGTTCCATAAATTTAGAATCAGGCCAAAGTTCTGTATTGCGTTAATATTCATCAAGGAAAAATGGGAATCTCTATTGCTGGACTTAAGGAGTAAAAATCAAAAACCGTTCTATTCCGACACTTTTGTCATCATGGCGCAGAGTACTCGAACAATGTTCGGACAAAGGGTTCTCAAGCCTGGCATGGAATTCTTCCTAAAATAAAATAAAAATAATTAAAAATTTGGCAGATAAAATTAACCCGGAATTTAGATTCATCTTCCTGGGTCTTCTTGGAAAAGTTTCTTAACGAAACCAATATTCCTTCCGTCAAAAACAAGCCATTTCGCCTAAACCTTTGTCTTAACTTAAGACAAAATTTTGTCCATCCTTCCTCTCGGCGATCTAAGTCCAAAGAGGCCCGAAAAGAAAAAGCGAACTTCAAGCTCTCCTCAACGCCGACTCTCATTGGCGGAGAGAGGCGCAACAACCAAGCCAGACATCCACGTCACACAACAGGAGACAAGCGCTTTTCGCAAAAACGTTTCTCCTCGACGAAACCGAGATTTTAATGCAAAAGCAATACGAACAAGCAAGTCAGAGTAAAAAATAACTTATCTACACCCAAACTCATTAAAAGTAGTGTACCGCAAGGATCCATCCTGGGCCCGACACTCTTTAACATATATCTAAATGACATTCCCAGGACCCCAGACACGGAGCTGGCACTCTATGCAGACGACAGCGCGATACTTTCAAAACACCCTTACGTCTCAGTAATGCACAGACAGCTACAACAACACTTAGACATACTCCAAACATGGCTGGAAAAATGGCGAATAAAATTAAATCCCAATAAATGTCATTGGATTTATTTCTCAAGAAAACGTAAACCTCCGCTTCCTCTGTACATAAACAACCATGCCCTAAAAGCGGAAAAATCTACTAAATACCTAGGTGTAACGATAGACTCCCACCTAACTTGGAAACTGCACGTAACGGACATAATCAAAAAAGTGTATATAACCATAGGAGCCTTATACCCAATGATAGGAAACGGAAATCTAAGTTATCAAAATAAACTCCTAATTTATAAATCGGTCATCTGCCCGGGAATGTTGTATGCAGCACCCGTATGGGGATATGCCTGTAAAACTACCATTGACTTATTAGAGACAAGACAAAACAAAACCCTAAGGATTATAAGGAAAGCCCCTAGATACTTAAGAAACTCGGTAATTAGGAAAGACTTCAAAATAAAAACTGTTAGAGCCCAAATCACAAAGCTAGCGCTTAAATTCTACAAAAATCTGCCATCTGTCCCAAATGAACTATTATTTAATCTGCATGACTATGATCATCGCAAGGCTAAATCTCGTAAGAGACCCCGCTCGGTACTTAACTTTGATATTCGGTACTAGGAACGTCCCACCTTAATCAGTTGATATTAAAGAAAACTCGCGATCTTTGGTTTTCTACAAAATGTTTAAAATCCTAAACTGCTAAAATGCTAGGTTACCCTCAGATCTGCATCAACTCCCCCAAACTGCTTAAACTCTTAATGTGCAACAAACTGCCACACTAGGAGCTAGGACAAATAATAAAAACAGTAAATCAAAAACCTCGAACCTCCATCTATGGACCAATGAAATAATGTCACAGTATGAAGATAAGAACCACACCTAGAGATTGGAGATTAAAGGCGCTTCGCGCCTGGTGCTCTGTTCTGGACGAAACTCTATGAAGAACAAGTCCTAGCACAGCTCCGAACAGGCACGAAGGAAGAGAGAGAGCTTTTCTCTCAAAACACACAAAAGTTCATGACGCACAGAATGGCGACATGACAAGTATATTCATAGATATACAGATGGAGTGAAAAATCAAAGAAAGGAAATCATTACAATATGAAATTTAGGTCCCGTGAACACAACATCTTCTATGTTTCCAATGCGAAACACAAGTAATTAGAGAGATGCGTAGATAACCACATCAAAATATACGTTGCCAACAAAATTTATGTTATATCGATGTTGCCAAAATACGTTTTTAACATTGCAGTGAAGAGCATTATAGTAGCGTGTTAGATAGTGTGAGGGATAATGCTGTCTTACGGTCTCCATTAAGATTTTTCTGTCGCATTTTATGCGATCTCGTTGATAAGTATGCATTCGTTGGTTTCGAAGAAAATGATTTTTAATGATATTGCGGAAAATACTTGAACTTAAGTTCGAATTCCAGTCAATTATGTAATTTATGCTGATGTCGAATGAGTTTCTTTTGTCAAATAGTTTTGTATATAATACTTCGTTATCATTAAAATTGATACTTATATCAAGATAATTGGTCTCGTTACAATTTATCATATTAGTTTCTATAAGTTCTAAGGTGGATGGGTAGAAACTGAAGTCAAAATCGCCGTTGTTTATAGGTAGACCGTTTAGGATATCGTCCACGAATCTAAAATAAAGCATTTCATTTAGAATATGGGTACCCTCTTCATATTTGTTTAGATAGATCTTAATCATAATATAATAAATATTCATATTTTAGGCGATTTTAATCATTATTACCGATGTATATATAAGGATAATTCCTGCAAATTGAATAAAAACATCCTGGAAAAAGCAGTAAATGATTATGTTTTAACCTATACAGACAAAGTAGCGTCTAATTATACATTTACATGTATAAAATATTATATTGAGCTCGTGAATAATAGTTATAATAATACAAATATGTATGCCCTCTTAAAACTGCCTAAAAAGTCATTGAAAATAAAATTTGTGCTATGTACAAACGTGTAGAAATTGAGATAAAAAATATTCGATTTCCTTACCAAGTCATGATTCCTAAACTACATAAGACACCTACTAAATATCACCCTGCAACAGCGGGTTTTAGAACATATTTGACCATTGCAAGTACAAGACTTTTATTACTGTTTAAACCAATTATGTCGCAGATATTGAAGAAGGGATATATCATTGTAAAAAACAGCTATGATGTATTGAATAGATTACGTAATATATCCGAACAACTGATCTACAAAAGCTATGACTTCAAAGATCTCTCCAATAACATCAACCTGCATGATCTCTATGATATTATGATTAAGATTTATAGCACCTACAAAATCCACAAATAAATTGCTCTGAACAAATATAAAACCATGTTGAAAATAGTCTTATATGAAAATATTCTTTACAACGGAAATGAATTCTATCAACAGAATAAAGGCATTCCTATGGGTGGAGCTTGCTCATCCATGCTAGCAGATCTCTATCTAAACAAATATGAAGAGGGTACCCATATTCTAAATGAAATGCTTCATTTTAGATTCGTGGACGATATCCTAATCGGTCTACCTATAAACAACGGCGATTTTGACTTCAGTTTCTACCCATCCACCTTAGAACTTATAGAAACTAATATGATAAATGGTAACGAGACCAATTATCTTGATATAAGTATCAATGTTAATGATAACGAAGTATTATATACAAAAATATTTGACAAAAGAAACTCCTTCGACATCAACATATATTACATAGTTGACTGGAATTCGAACTTAAGTTCAAGCATTTTCCGTAATATCATTAAAAATAATTTTCTGTGAAACGAACGAATGCATACTTATCAACGAGATTGCATAAAATGCGACAGAAAAATCATATTGTAGGCCATAAGACAGCATTCTCCCTTACGCTATCTAAAACACTACTATAAGGCTCTTCACTGCCATGTTAAAAACGCATTTTATACTGATTTTGGCAGCATCGATATGCCATAAATTTTATTGGCAAAGCATATTTTGATATGGTTATCTACACGTCTCTCTAAGTACTAGTGTTTCGCATTGGAAACATAGAATATGTTGTGTTCACGGGACCTTCATTTCATATTGTAATGATTTCCTTTTTTGATTTTTCACTCCATCTGTATCTCTATGAATATACTCGCTGCTTCTGTTTTCACTCCTCGTTTATGTCTTTTGCTTGACAGTCTCACGGAGATTATGCTTCAGTAAGGTATCGGTTCCGGAGGGGTTACTTTGATGTAATAGCTGGCTATGACCGGGAACAAGTGGTCACAACCCCCCTTGGCCATTTAATATTTTGTCTGTTAGCTCTTTTCCCTCTTGATCTTTTGACATTCTTATATATACTCGGCATGAGGGTGCAGCATTGCGCCTTTTTGCTTGATTATTTGTGTATATCGTATGAAATGAATTTCTTTTTGTCTTTTTGCATATTCTCTTATATATATATATATATATATATATATATATATATATATATATTGATTTTTTTTACTGCGCCATGTATAATAAAATTTAGAGTATGAGCAGTACACGTAGAAGGCACACTTGGATTTATGTTTAAGGACAAATACTGAAGCCTATATTTTTCTTTTATATTGACCCATTTAGACCATTTTGACTTCGACTTTTTTATCGGTCTAATAAAAAAACGTCTGATAATACATTATCTGTTCTGTTTTACTTGCATCAGGTGCCTAATGTAAAATCATTGAGCAGTATTTATCCTGTATGAATAAAAATAAAAAAATTTCTCTTATTCCATTGCTTAAAATTTGCTATATTCCATTTTGACTGTTTTACTTACACATTGAGCACAGCCTGTTTTCCGTATATCTCTTTAAAAATGTTTTCCCCCAACTGGGTCAAATTTAACAAAAAATTCGACTAATTTAGAATATCTATATTATCCCTTTTATATAATGTACAGGATGATAATCGAGACAATAAATATTGACAACCATGAAATTTGCTATTTCCATCAAAATCAATCTTTCTAAAGCGTCGAAAGAAATCCCAGAAACAAGTGTCGAAAGCCACCTTTTACCATGTTCCCATGATACAAAATCTTTGACTCCTTAAGAAAAATTTGAAGCACAAATAAAATAATAATTGTGTTGTTTCTTTATCAATGTGAGAGACAGCGAGGGGGATTATCCAGTCGAGATTTGAACGACTTTCGTATTCTGAATAGACTGGCGACTTGGGCACTTTATTATCAGGAGTGTTTAAATAATAAAAACTTTTAAATTTGTAATCTTAGAGAAAAGTTAAATTTGAATTTGGTGTTTAAATCTAAACAAAACATTTTGAAATAAAAAAAATAATATTTAAAATGCCGAAGTTTTGTAAAGCTCCGCTGTTTACCACCGGTTAGCATTGCAGGTTTTGTAGCCCGTTTCCGCAGGCCTTGGGTAAATTCTTTAAAAGGGCATTATTACAGTCAAATATTTATATTTCTGTAAATTTGAAGAGAAGAGAAACACATATGTGCTCAATTATGATAAGTAAATGTAATATAATCAAATGAAATCTACATTGTGAAATCCTACGTAGAATTTTAGCGCTGAACGAACAGTTTCTACAAGTGTTGGTGTCAACAGATTTTGTTAGGGAAGGATAACATTTGGTCATTACCCTAATCCTTACATTATATAATTAATAAAAGGTACGTATTACGTTCAAATAGTACCCATCATGATCTGTGTGACTGGTCTATCAACAAAAGTTGTGAATGATAAAAGAAAATAAATAATTAACGGTAGGACCTCAACATTTCGGAGATTATATTTTCTAGTACTTCCTTGAATGCATAAGCAAATAATGTGTTTATGCCTACTTTCCTCAAGAAAGTATTAAAAATATGAAGTCTTATAAGTAGATGTAGAATTATTGTGATTTCATGGATATTTGAGTCAGAAGATTGTAATACAAAAGCCTGTCTTTAAAAAACTAATGTTATTAGGAACGATTTTGGTGAAACAATATTAGCATAGTAGATAGAAGATTCTATATGATCACATAATACGAAAACGATTTATATGGGAAGGTTTAAACATTTTAAAACACGACATTACCAAGAAATTGATTATATGAAAGCACACGATTCTTGCATATTAATGTGACTAGTGAATCCTTTCAAATATTCTAAAAATTAATTATCGTGCTCAATTTTTTTTTTCTCCAAAATACATGGATTCTATTGCAGAAAGCTCTTTTGCAAAATATAGTTCAAACAGTTTTTTGAGTTGCTATATTTACGGAAAAACGACTCCATTTTTATTTAGAATTTGCATTTAGCTGGTAAGTTGATTGTTGTTATTTTCACAAATAAATATAATTATTAAGTAATCAAAGTATGTTGTTCAGTTAACAATATTATTTTTGTAAATGTTTAATGTGTATTTTGTGTATTATGGGCGTCCTTTCCATATACATTTTATTTATTTTCTTTTGTAATTATTAACACTGACTTTTCCTGACTTTCTGAACAGAGATATGTTAAATACCCCATCACCCATGAAGCTTTATGAAAGGACGAAAACCATATTCTCAGAGATAGATATATAAAATGATGATAGCTATAAATTTCTATCCTATGTTCTACTTAAAATATTGACATTAAGAAGTAGCATGTAAAACTTTTAACATAAAATCGAATGTATAAATGCGCAGAAAGGCTAAAGCGCACCCCACATCGATAATATAAAAACAGTGTAATAAGATAGAACTGTATTATGTGCATCCTTTCCGTATATATTTTATTTATTTTCTTTTGTAATTATTAACACTGACTCTTCCTGACTTTCTGAACAGAGATATGTTAAATACCCCATTACCCATGAAGCTTTATGAAAGGATGAAAACCATATTCTCAGAGATAAATATATGAAATGATGATACCCATACATTTCTATTCTATGTTCTAACTAAAACATTTACATTAAGAAGTAGCATGTAAAATTTTTAACATAAAATCAAATGTATAAATGCGCAAAAAAGGCCAAAGCGCACCCCACATCGATAATATAAAAACAGTAATAAGATAGAACTGCCACTAATTCTGAAATATAAATAAGGTTAAAATAAGCGAGTGTAAACAAATAAAAAATAACAGTTGCATAATATTATTGAATGCAGATATTTTTAAATCTTGGATCAGGTACAGGATTCCATGATGAATAAATAAATGCCTGGGATGCTTTAAGAAGTAAAACGATTTTAAAGATTCAACTTGTGATTGAATTGGTGTATTTAATATAAAAACATTTAAGGTATTAAACGTTATATTTTGGGGCTGCTGTAATTTCGTACAATAATAATAAAACATAACAATATAGAAGAAGAAAACATTTTGAAAGTATCATAAAGATTGAGTTAAAACCTGTAAAACAACATAATTTGACAAAATAGGGTCACATGAATTGAAAAACCGTACTCTGTGCATAGTGGGTAGACAATGCGACAACAGAAAATATCAGATGTGGGCGACGCATGACTTTCCTTATATAATGCAATGAATTTACTTCTTTTACAGTAAAAAAATAATGTAAAAGATCCACGGTTTTAACGTTGAATTGTACATTTGGCTATTTTCCGTATGACAACATGCAAAACGATTTCAAAGCACCCAATTAAATTATATTTCACACAACTCTAAATTACCAATTATCAATATTGATAGCATCCTCAATAAGCGATATAGTCCATATATTAAAATATTTCAATAATTAATTCATCAATTATGCGTCGTTTTCATTAATTTAGCGTCATTTTTGCAATTTTGACGAAATTTTCGTCAATCTGGGGCTAAATATCGCCAAGTTCGCGATACTTTGCTAGATTATTCGAAAAGTTTGCCAAATACATCACCAAGTGTTACAGACAAATGGAGAGAAAAGCATTTCTTATATATTAGAATGTATATCAGTCATATGATAGAAAACAGAATTTGCAAAACATTACTTCTCATTTGGAGCCATTTTTATCAATTTAACGAAATTTTTGCCACTTTGGCAACATTTAAAAAGTCGCCAATTTGGCAACGTCAAGCTAAGTTTCTCGCCAAACGTTACGGACGGACGGACGGAGAAATGGGTTCTTCGTATAGTCTACTCTTATGTTCTTCCCAAGATATTCAACTTTCATCAATTAGTCGTTATTTTATTGATTCAGAGTCAGTTTCACCAATTTGGTGAATTTTATCAATTGGGTTACATTTTTGCCAATTTGGCAACATATAAAAAATCACCAAAGTGCAGATATTTCAAAAAATTCGTTACCATAATTTTATCCAAACGTTAAGGATGGAAAAATAGGCTATTCTTATATCGTCAATTAGTCATTATTTTCATTGATTTAGAGTCATTTTGCTCAATTTAGCGACACTTTCGTTAATTTGACAATATTTAAAAAAGTCGTCAAGTGGATGACATTCCGCCAAATTCGTCGCCAAAATCTCGCTAAGCGTTATGGACGGATAAATAATGTATTCTTATAGCAGATAAATGACTATTGGCATCAAAATACAAAAGTATTACCCAAAGTATCTTTTCTCATGAATAGAATGAGCTAGATCGACAAGAATGATGTCACCAAACTTATCGAATGATATTACATATGAAAAGTGACCATATTTCACAATAGTTAATATCTTTTCATTTTATGTGATTTTTTGATAAATTTTCTGGGAAAATGTGCAATATCTCGAGAACGGTTGATGTTAGCGTTCTAAATTTATGTCAATCGTTTTTTAATGAAACATTACATAAGATATGGCTATTTGCGTAAATTTATTAAAGGTTTTGATTTTTTAAAGATTGTTTCAAAATTTCTCTCGAAAATTTAGTGGAGGTTCTAAACATTCGATTGCTTTTAAAAATAGGCTTCCAGTATTCACGGTGTACAATTTTTGTACCAAATTTCCTTCGAATCGCTCTACTTGTTCGTCAGGTATGTGTGTGTGTATGTGTGTGTGCACGTCTGTGTGTGTGCATGTGTGTGTTCTCCATACACACACATGCACACACACAGACGTCAGCTTAAAAAAATTGTTTCGTATCCAGGGATGCTTGGAACGTGCTTTCCCGTCGAAAACTGGAATTCGAATTTTTGACCCCGTCACAGTACTTTTTTTACATTATACTATGTATATAAGGAAAGTAATAAATGCTCTAAAAATCAAATTTTAAGAATAGTATTCATTAAATGTTTAATCATTAAATTTAATCATTAGATCATATTTTACTTTTAATCATTTTATCATATTTTACTTTATTTTATAATGCCATTCAACAGAGCGAAACCCTGATATATCTTTTATAAAAACACTTTTATTTCTTCTAAGCAATGCACAACTCAGAACTATATAATATAGAAGTTCGATAAGTAAACTAATACATTGAGAAACGGCCTATATATAAAAATATAAGTTCAACAGCGCATAAAATGATTTAAATGTTCTGTTTCAAAAGTCATTTAACAACATACATATTAATAAATAAACATGTATCTAAAACTGTATGGCTTCTGGCTGGTTATATGAAATGCATATACACATATATTATAAAAAGTTATTTCTCCAATCATACGATTTTGACAGTTCACGTGGTTTCGATTAACTAGGTTTTCCTAGTATGCAAATGAGTGCTTCTGAGAAAAATCTATATGAAAGCAAATTTCTTTTGGCAGCAATTTAATATAAATTATTTCCGAGAAATTTCCGCTCTTATATCAATATCCTTTACAATATCTATCACAAATAAATTCTATGTACCACGACAGAATTTGAGCAGACATTTGGAGAAGCGAGATTTATCTTGCAGGGTGTTTTTAAAGATTATTCGTCCAAATTTAACAAACTTGTCGAATTAAAAGATCTTATCCAGATTTGTCAAAAGTTTTCCAGCTATATTTGTCGTTGCTCCTATTATACATATTTAGCGTTATCCCGTCGTAATAGATGTATTATGTTTTCATTCGTTGAGATATTCTAAAACTTAGAAATCAAAATTTACTCAGTTAAATATTATTTAAAAATAAATGGAAGTTATTACTTTTAAAACTAAAATTTTTGCTGAAATAGAACAACCCCTAGTGCGTTTCAAGCATCCCTGAACTCGAATCGAACATTTTTGAGGTGATGTGTGTGTGTGTATGTGTATGTGTGCGTGTGTGTGTGTGTGTATGTGTGTGTGTGTGTGTGTGTGTGTGTAGACGCAATATCTGACGAACAAATGGAGCTATCCGAACGTAATTTAGTATGATTTTTACAGTCTGGTTAATACTGGAAACTTGTTTTGATTTTAAACGCGATCGAACGTTTACAAGGCACCCACAATTTCGAATTATTTTATTAAAAATCATTTTTAAAAATCATTTTTTTAAAAAGATCAGGACATTCTTTAATGTTAAATAAATAATCATTTTGTACGTAATTTTTTACTCTAATACGAATAACACAAACTTTTGAACTCTAGATTGAACCGATTTCGAGATATTGCAAGTTTTTCAAATAAATGTACCTAAAAATTTACATAAAAATAAACTATAGTATCATAAAATATGTATCACATAGAGACACATTTGACAAAATATCCCCAACTTGTTGATGTTGTAAAAAATGCAGTGCCAAATTGACAAAAATGTCGCCGAATTGGCGAGAATAAAGCTAAAGTTACGAAAATCACGCCAGATTCATGAATTAATAATTATAAAGGTATTTTAATGTAATATAATAGGGTACATTGCTTAGCAGATTGTAAAGAACCTTGCTGTTCCAACCTGGAATCGAACCCTGAATCTCCGAGCAGATCAACCGATGATATATACTTAGTTATGCAAAACATATTGAATTAAACGTCATCTTACTTTTATCTATTCTTGTTTATTTTATACTTTTTGACTTTGTTACTTTTTTGCAGCTACTTTGATATTGAAAAGAGCCTTGCTGCCCCAACCGGGAATCGAACCCTGGATCTCCAAACTGGCAAACCCACCCTCCACAGTTGAGCTATTAGGATGAAATTGCAAGCTCTTATCGTCGAAGTGGACTCTGCATTCTCCACCCTGTAATGTCAGATTGTCGGCAACTGACAATCTGATTGACCACCTCCTGTTATTTATACCTCGGGTTAGCCTCCTATTATTATGCTATTTTTACCCAGGTTAGAATACTGCGTGATCTTTATCCTTTCCCTTTGAAATCGGCGCTAAATCTTCCAGAGTCCGCTGAATCCATACTAGGGTCATTTTCAGAACTCCGACTTCTTTGTACTAACCTACAGGGTTGATTTGTTCGGGCGCCACTTTAAAGAACCCCGCTGCCCAATCGGGAATCGGACCCTGGATCTAAGAACTGGACATCTGATTCTCTGCCTTTGAACTACTGGGACGAAATTGCAAGCGTCCAAGGGGACTCTGTAAGATGTTAGCAATATTTCCAATTGTCAAGCTATATTTGCAAAATATAAGTGCATTTGGGTCATTTTAAATAATTTGACATGTTATCATCTAGAAAAGCGCCATCTGTGTAATTTTGCTCATATCTGTGTAATTTTTAAAGTTAAAACATTGTTCCGTGGATCTTGTCCATCATTATTTCGCATTGAAAGAAGCAATGTACTTGCTTTATGCAGGGAAAGTCATGTTTGCCTACATCAAATTTTTATATGGAATATATAAAGAAAAATAGTTCTGCATTAATTAATTAAATTTGAAAATGTGAGCATTCAGATTAATAGTTTAAAGAAGAAAATGATTTTTGTTTTATTCGTATTAATTAAAATATTGGACTTTTAATTATAATGAAATCACTAGACATACATTCTAGATACATTTTCTAGAATTTCTACTGCCTTATGAAATATTAAAGTTTTCTTTTAATTAGTTTCTCATCTCGAATAAATTCATTTCCGCAAAATTAATGCATGTATCTTAAAGAAGAATTGAAAATGCATATTCATTCAGTACGCGTGTCTTATATTTTGAAATATTTTTAACACAATTGTGAGCAGTAAAGCATATCATATATGTGAACGAAAAAATTCAGGTTCTATCGTAGCTTATATCACTCAATTGCTACAATTATCGATATGAGGTTAAACTATCAAGTTTTTTTAGTTAGGGTATACGTTCAATGATGCCACAGTTTCTGTTAACACTACCATATATAATGAATAATGTAGAAGTAAAAATGTGTTGTAATTGTACAAGAAATTGTATTTACATTAGGATCAAGAAAGCTTAGACAACGTTAGTCGGTTATTTCTCTTCCCTTCTTTTCATTTACCAGTTCATACAATTGTGACTTTGGTTTGAAGATATTGTCAGGTCTATCACCTGTTTTTTCGTTACATCTAAATAGAAAGAGGTCGAATTTTCGAGTTCTTATTTGTCAATACGTTTAATAATGTCCTAGATTCTTTTAACGCGGATATATGGCATGAATAGAGTTAATATTGTGCCAGCTCCTTGAAGAAGCTTATTAGTGGCTGAGAAAATTATCCCGTTTAGTGATTACCTGAAGACACTGTGTGTGTTCATAGTTAAAAGCCCCCATTTCCTTACAGTGAGAACACGTAATTACAACTGGAATAGATATATTGGTCATAAAAGACATATTGGTCATAAAAGATCCCATTTTGGAAATTTAAATTCCATCTTTTATTTATTAATTGAATTTTAAATTAGCATTTACAACATTATTTACATTTTCAAATATAGTCTCACATTTTTTAAAAGCTCAAAATATTGTTATTATGAAATCAGATAGTTTTGACCAATTGATAATCGCCGAGTTAACTTCATAGTTTTTAAAAACCTCGACCGAATGGCCAAATATATGTAGGTGACAAATACTTTTTTCCACACGTTAATTTCATCGGCAACCACACTGTCTGATTATTTAACTATACAGTTGTAATTGAGGACCTGTAAATTGACGACTGGCAACTTCCGAATCATAACTGATGATTCGTCGGGCTCATTTTTAGCTCATATCACGCAATGATGTATTGGTTTAAATAAATATGCTGTATTTGGTCTCACAGAATAAATACTGTAGAGGTAACA
Organism: Amaurobius ferox; assembly: GCA_951213105.1. NCBI lineage: Eukaryota > Metazoa > Arthropoda > Arachnida > Araneae > Amaurobiidae > Amaurobius > Amaurobius ferox. The sequence continues at coordinate 44,581,568 of OX578141.1, read as the reverse complement.
ATGCGTTTTAGCTGCCGAAAACAGAGATGGGTAGCAGAGGACTCAGGTAGATCAGGGTAGATCAGGACTGAGGTAGATCAGGGTAGATCAGGACTGAGGTAGATCAGGACTCCTCCTCCAACGCTATTCCGTTATTTCTTTTCACTTCTTATTGCTTTCAGGTTTTATCATTGTGACTTTGATTTGAAGACCTTGTCTGGTCTGTTGGTTGTTCTTTTTTTGTTATATTTTTTGTTTATGTTAGAAAGTAAAAAAAATTAAAATTTAAGAGAATACATACTTACATTTTAATAAATATTAAATTATACATTTCCATAAGAACAATTAAAAAGAAAAATAAGAGATGATGAGAATATTCAATCGGTATGGGTCATGTTTAATATTGATGCATAAACAAAATGTCGCCATAAAAGAAAATGCAGTTACATACAGTTTTGATTTATATCAAATTCGCCAGAAATATTGGATAATATTTTTCATGAATAATTTTCTTGAAGAATGTGTGTCTTAATTGCGTGCTAGAAAAAAACAATAAGGATGTAAGTTAAAAAATCCTCAGCTACAGGGGAAAAAACTTTCAGTTTTAAAATGCCACCAGTTTCAAAGTGCCATCCGAGCAAAGGATTTAACTCCCGTATTGTTATTTGACTCCTGATGATTTGGTAGTCAGTGTCATGAATCTTCCAAGGAAAAAATGTTATGTAGGTTAAGAGAACTTAATGCGAGAAATGTAAGCGTCAGCCATGTGTCAAAGAACTGAGTCTACGAAATACCACCTGTAATTTACATCATTTTTGTGCCACAATCATGTCTGTTATAGGTAGACAATGAGAAAGATAAGAAAGGCAATATTTAATAGCGTACTAGAAAATGCACTCTGTGTTGCTCGAGAATTAAAGCTGGGTAATAATATAAAGTAACAAAATACATAAATTTTATTCGTATAAATAATAGTGAAATTTATGTCACAATTTAAATCTTAATTTTGACAATCTAAGCCCAATTAAATCAATATATATATCTGCCACCCCAAAATAAATGCCCACTATTTAAATAATACAGATACAGATAACGCCATAGTCCAAATCTAGAAAAACGTTCTCAAAAAGCAGAAAAAATAAAAGACTCTGAACCTCAAAGAATCTCCCCGGAAGGGATAAAGTTGACACCCCGTTCTCGCCTCAACAAAATTAGTCTGTTTCATTCCCTTCCGTATGTGGGAGTGTAAAACCTTAGACTTATCATCTATCTTATATATGACCTTGATGGATAGCAAAACTCAGGTAAGGGAGCGGTTCGCCGACAGCTAGGTTCATTAGAAACATCTAAGGGATGGCTGGGTTTTAAAACTTATAAATAATCAACGGATGGGTTTATGAAATGTTTTGTTTTGGAGTAGTATCTGATATAATTAGAGGCTGCTGTTAAAATATGAACGTTAAATTGCACGTTAATGTCAGTATATCGTAATTAAAAATCGGAGAGGGTTAAATAGCACTAAAAGTACATATATTTTACAAACTCATTAACATGTGTCTGCTTAACCTATGAACTCCGTTTAAAGTTTGTTTGAAAAATAATTTTTATTTTCGGTGATGTCAAGTGGAAACTTGCAGAGTCCACATCGTTTGCAATTACGTCCCAGTAGCTCAACGGCAGAGCATCGGCTGGCCAGCAAGAAGATCCATAATTCGATTCCCGGTTGGTTTAGCAAGTTTCTTTACAAACTCTATGATAATATTTTAGGTTGCTAAGGAATCAATTTGTGTAAATACCGACTTAAATTGGGGCAAAACATAAAATAACTGAAAAACTAATTCTGAAAAACTAATAACTGAAAAACTCGAAATTAAAATAAATAACGCCAAAGATTTGAGTCCTGAAGTATCTAAGTACCGCATTTACTAGTCGTACGATTTATCTGTATAGACTGCACACATAGACAGACACAGACATATTCCTTTATTATGTATGCAGGTGTACTTTAACTGTAGAAGAGATGGCAATCGATAGAGCTTGAAGAGTCAGGTTTGAATTCTGGTTAGACATGAATCATTTACAATGAAATCCATGCAATTTAAATGTATAGGCTAGATACTGTGGATCATTGAGGTCTCAAAAATACTAAATTTCACTTTTTTCAAGGTTATACAATTTATGGAAGCGTTTCTTTTAATTTTACGAGAATTACCACTAACAATATGATATCATGTATGACAAAAACAGGAGATTAAGTTAGTGTGGATAAAGTTTCAATTAGATCCGAAATCTGAAGGGAAAAAAACGTAGTGTATACTTAAAATATAGATGTTAACATATTCGAGCCAGAAGATTAATGGATTCAACGTTGATTGGCTAAGCGAAAATCTTAGGCGAGAATACGTGGTTTGAATTACAGTTGAGGCATTGTTTCTTGACGGTTGTGCCACTTTGTGAAATTTCGCTGTTCTCAGTAAATTTTCTCATTAACTTTCTATCACGGTTAAACTGAATCAATTTTGAAGAAAAATATAAAGATACTAAATACTTCATGTCTTATATACTAAGGACTTTCTAGGAAAAAAACATTCGTGATATTGAAGTGTCCATTTTTCATACGATAGATTCCAGCTTTATTAATTGGTAATTGTGGAAACCTTTGTCCACCCCCCCCCCCTCCTGTTATTTTTGTAATTTATTTTATTTATTTATTGTCTTGTCCATAGCTTTGAAAAAATGTCTTAAAAATTTAAAAAATATTTTCACGAGTAGATTATGACTCTAATGTCTTAAATAAGTATGTGTAGTGACATCAGTTAAAATTGATTTAAGGATAAGAGAGAAAGAAAAATACACTGATTTCCTAAAATATGCGTGACAAATGTTTTAAGTTGGAGTTTTGAATAGTTGTTATTGTAGGCCTGCAAAAATAATACAGAAAACATTTCAAATTAAATTCAGGTCCCATCTGAACACTGAAAAGAAAATATCAAATATTTTGTTTAAATTATAAAATACAACTTCAATGGTCACATTTAAAACTGCAGTAAATTTAAACTTCACACTTATATGTTGAAAAAAATATATTTATTGATGTATTACAAATTTAATTGTAAAATATTTGCATTATTTAATATTGCTTTCTATTTAAAAAAAAAGGTTTTTACTATATTTTAATCAATTTGAAATATTACTACTTTCTCTATATAACTATGTATAGGAAAATTATTGTGACGAGTCGAAAATTCAATTTCGAGGAAAAGCGCGTTTCAAGCATTCCGGAACTCGAATCGAACTATTTGAGGTGATGTCTATATATGTGTGCATGGTATGTGTCCTTAGGCCTGCGGATGCTATATCTCACGAACAGATGGAGCATTTAGAGTAACATTTAGTACAAATATTACAATCGGTTGATATTGGAACGTTGTTGATTTTCTAAGCAATCCAATCACCCCATATTTTAGCATGAAATTTAGAGAAACTCATTAAAAATCAGAATCTTCAATAATTTTATACAAATTATTATTTCATATGTACTTTTTCATTGGAAAAATGACATGAATTTTAGAACACTAGGAAAAACCGTTTTCGAGATATTGCAGATTTTCAACTAAATTTTTCAAAATAAATCACATGAACATGAAAGTATTAACTATTTGTATTAACTCACAAAGTATTAACTATTGTAAAATAAGTTCACTTTTTGTATGTAAAATTATGCGATAAATTTGTTAACATCATTTTCTTGAATCTTGGTAGCTCTCTTCACGAGAGAATATTTTTTGAGGAGGAATTTTGTATTTTGCCACCTAACAATTCGCCAGTAGACATTTATATAGATCTTCTCTCCGTTGGTCTTTAACGCTTGGAGATAAATTTGGCTAATGTGGTGATTAGACTAATTAATTGAAATATCAAGAAATCGTTCCAGATTAATGAAAACATGGTTAACATTTCAAAAATGACAATATATTAACAAAAATAACTCCAATTTTCTGAATTATTTTTTAAATATTTTTATATATATGTTACCAGCACTGTATGAAATGCCGACATTCTATAGAATACCTACGCATTTTATAGAATACCGGCCGCTTTTAGGCAAAGTATGAAATATGAGAATTATTATATACTTTCCCTAGGCATTGTATATAATACCTAGGCATTCTATAGAATGACAAATGCTATTTATGCAAAATATGAAAAAAGGAATGAATCCGAGATGTATTTCATGCTTTGCCCGTTTGTCATTTGGCATTCTATAGAATGCCTAGGAAATCTGTGAAATTTTAATCGTTTCATAGATTGCCGACCAGTTTTCGGTATTCTATATAATGCCTAGGTATTTTACAGAATGCCGGCATTTATACATTGCCGGTAACATATACACTATACTGCTTATTTTGGATGCTATCGATATTGATAATTGTCATTTCGTTGAATAATTACGCAGAGAAATTGCGCTGAATATAAGTTAATTGGGTATTGCGGAATGCTTTTACATATTATTATCTTAAAATACGTCAAATGTACCAACATTAATAACATTATGCCGTGGTGCTTGTGCTACATTTTTTTCACTGTGAAAGAAGTAAATGCATTGTATTATATAAAAAAGTCAAATGTTGCGCACTAATTTTTTTTGTCTTCAGATAACTTATGTGTTTGCTTTTTGCAAATGACATTACAATTACAATCATGTTGTTTAAATTTACGCAATCAAATCGAAATGTCATTACATTACACATTTCATTAAACAAGTGTGAACAAGAATTTAAATCAAATCTCTTCGAATTTGCCCTGGTTAATCACGATTAATAAACATTACATAATACATGTATACGCCACACGAATTTCGTCACAATATCATGATATCAAACACATGAAAAAGACTATATAAAAATGTTCACATTTTTATTATAATAGTAAGGAAAATCATTTTTCCTGCATAAATAAAAAATAATCCATTCTCACTTATCCATTTTTATGCATCATTGCTTTTTCCATCAGACTTCTCGGAACTTCATTCCGTTCCAGAAATATTTTCTCTTACCTTCGGAATCCGTTATTTATAAAGTACATACACTCCAAATTTTTAACGCTTGCGTTTGGTAAAAGAAATATGTGGGCTGCGTAACTATTTATTTACGACAAAGAACTTATATATGTGTGCAAAATGATTAAATATATGCCTTGTATTTTTTCAAAGTAGCGTGAGGTTTAGTTCGTCAAAGATAAGTAAACGTGAGTAAAATGAAACTTGAGAGATCACATAAAACATCAGTAAAATTCAAATAATTTGGCTAATTAATTTATAATTCCTACCATCAAACACTAATAGTGAAAATAAGTATAGATTGTCTCAAATACGGCATGAATTGATTTTAGTATTAATTTTTGGGCAAAATATTTGACTTTTATTTCACAATATTTCAGAAGTTAAAGGGATTATAGTTTCATTTCGCGAGATAAACTTTCCACTTTATTGTATCGTAGTAACATACAATCCTTATTGTGTCAGTTTACTATGATAAGGTTTAGATTCTTAGAGTTATGAATATCGAGTAAAGTATATAAAATTGAACACATTTTTAAAATAGTTTTTCCTATAATTTTAATATTTTATTTAAAAACATTTCTCTTATTTAAAAGATCTTCTCTTTTACGCAAAATTGCTTTTAGTTTACGAAAAGCTGTTTCCCGATCGTTAATTCATTTGCATTTCTGTACACACACATGTAGTAATGTTGGTATCAAATATTCTGCTTAAATTCTATTTCATGATGTACAATGTAGTTTTCCTTTCATATTACTCATATCCTACATATAATAAAACTGCGGATTTCAGACTTTTCCAACCAATCAGAACAACGTAAGTACCCAGCATGCCTGGCCTGCGACAAACCCACGACAGACCAGAATTTTTACTTGTGCAATATAAGCGTGAGGGCAGTAATGCTCATGCCAAAAAAGATTTCAGAAACTTCAAACTAAAACGACTTATGGAGACCCTTAAAAATAGAGACAAATAATAAAAAGGGATAGATCATTCATTACATTAGCTTCTTTGGATCATAGAGTACGCTTTTCAATTTCTTTTTAAGATTATTGTATACAAAAATTACTGTTTTATGGGGATATTTTCGATATCAATATTTTGACGGATAAAACACGTCTTAAGATATTTCGAATCCATTTCAACTCCCTTTTGTCTTTTATGTAGTTTATCAAACAAACAAACCTGTTCTGATGATCAGTCACTGTCATTGCTGGAGAGTGCATTCTGCCATCAAAATGATTTGACCCCAAACTACAACTAAACAAAGTGACCGCAAACTACGATCAGGGGGGTGCACAGCTGTCAGAGGAGGGGTTGGTGAGCAATAACAAGCAGGGGGTGGTAGGCTCCTAATATGGAATTTTATTTAAATGCCTTTTCATTTCTTTCAACTTGTTGTATAACAGATACCTTATCGTTTAATATCTATAGTTTTTCTTATTCACCGCTGCAATACTAAATCACAGACTACAGTTCAGAACACTTCAGAAGAATACTTTGTAAAGAACCATACTGCTCTAACCGGGAAACGAACCATATATCTTCGCTCTGCCGTTGACGTTCTATATCTGATGCTCTAACGTTGAGCTACTGGGACGGAATTGCAAACTCTTATCGTCAAAGTGGACTCTGCATTCTCCATCCTCTAATGTCAGATTGCCGTGCAATACCAGCCAATTCTCTACCATTGAGCAACTGGGGAGGAATTGCAATCTCTCATCGTATTAGTAGACTCTGCTACTTCCTGTAAACTTTTTTGTCAAATATTTCGTTTATATATGTAACAGTGACTCTGTTCTCAAAATGCAATTTTATTTTGAATTTACTTTAGGATATTTTGATAATAAATAAATTATTCGTCAATCCATGTTCATATTATTTAATACAAAATTACTATTTTATTTCTATTGTGAGGACTAATTAAAATTCCTTTATTTCAAGCAATTTAAATATAACAGACAGCGAAATATATGTGGCGATGTTATATTCAAACTGAATATTATTCTAAATATTAATTTAGAATATTAAACGTAACATAAAAGTGGTGCATAAATACGTGGTAATTAAAATCTGTTATTAAAAAGCTACGTTTAACAAAAAAGTATATAGTTGTAAACCAGCTTCAGAAGAAGCAATTAATCTATAAAAGATATATTCTACATTAGATATATTATTAAATAAATATAAAAAATAAATTCTCTTCGAAATCGCTTTATGGATTTGCTTCTTAACCGAACTGTTTATCTCGTGCTGATGTTGTAAATATGCTTTGCTTATTAAACACTGGTATGTTTATTGAATGCCGCTGATTAACAAAGTATTTTAATTCATACACATTTGTAATATTTAATAAAAATTGTTTAACACAAATGTAGAAACCCATGTTGGACCATTCATGATTTACAATGTTATATTCAAAGCATAATTTAATAAATACCATAATATACTTAGCAAAAGTTTTACCCCATATACTTTTTTGGTGGAGGGATTTTATGGAACATGTATTTCACGATATTAATAAGATCAAACGTCAGGACGATGGTTTCCGAAATTAATATCCGAACACTATAAACTAAAACAACCAATAAACTTTAAACACTTACCATTTAAGTACGTCATCTTCTTCAGCTATAAATATATATAAATAATACACAGCTCTGGAGGGCCTAATTAAACACACAGTATTTAATTTAACTGAAATTACTTTATTAGAGACGTTAATTTATGGAGTTAAATAGACAAATGCTGAATCCTTATCAGCCGAATGCCACTGGACTCAGGCGCAAGAACTTATTCAAAATGCCACCGGCGTTTTAGCCGCAGTAATAATAATGTAAATAACATGTGGCGAAACAGTAATAATAATAAATCATATATTTTATACAAATAGGTATGGTTAAGACAACAGAGGAGTGAGCACTCAAAGAGTATTAAATAGAATTTACGGCTTTCTCATATAAATTGATAGATTAGAATATAATTTAATTTTTAAGTATATAATGAGCAGGCTTTCTCGAACCAGCCGAAGCTGCCAATCATGCTCGTATTGCAGTTCTTTTAGGAGTCAACTTCAGGATACGAAAATTATTCCACGACACACAGGGTTACATTCGAAACTCACAAAGCAAGGTCTTACCTTGAGCCATGAAGAAGTCATCACGGAAGTGCAAATTTATGCGAAACATAGACATCAGTAGAACTTATTGACTATAACGTCACTCCATAGAATGGGTCCGGCACACCAGCGGGGTCTACAGAAGACTCTTGGCCCGTACAGGCTCGTGCAACATCTTTCGGTCGTTTCCAGGCTCCATCAGGCACAGACTCGGGCGGAATCAAACTACATGGGCCTCGGGTCATCTGGCAAGGAATCGTCGCCGTCAATAATCGGACCCGGCATGGACCTCCGGCTATCAATCGGCAGGCGTGGCTACATTCCCCAAGCTCAAGGACTTCCACGAATCGACCTAGTGGCCGAACTCCCGAAACCCGAAGTGATCGTCGAAATTAGCTTGGGCCGAAGTCGGACAATCGCAGAGAGGTTGGCAGTCAAATTGGGGAATGCGCCCAGAAAAATGGTTCACCAAGCTTTTATACTATCGTCACACGGACCTGCGAGAAAGCTTTAAAACACAAATTTTTCCGCTCAAATCCATTCTCACGCCATCAACACCAGCTGCCAATTAGTTCAGACACAAAGTCTCGCCGAAAGCAACCTCTACCGATTATTCACTGCAGAAACGAATGTATTGTATATGAAACCTTTACATAGCACTTCCTTTTTCGCCAGACAAAATGACCTCGAACTTAACGCAAAATAATTCTCTCTGTGTACACGCTCGTTCTAAATAATACTTTAAAATGGCTTCAGATTGCGGTTAAGAGACATAGATATTTCTAAAATATAAATTACACAAATGCATGACAAGAGGGAGTTCAAGGCAGTATTAATTAAGTTAAAAAGCTGTATATAAATATGAGATCAGAAATACATTATAGATTTATGGTTTTATACAAAAGTAATGCGAGATCCAAATCTAGACATTACACTTTAATTAAACCTTACATAATTAGGAATATTTTAGATTAAAATTTACTACCATAAATGTTTAGGTTCTCGCCACATGTCAATTAGTTTATTAGAGATTACTTTTATTTAGTTTTATTCTTTTAATTCCTGACTTAGAAAATATCAGATATTATTAGTATAGTATTTATAGTAGACTAAATAATGTTTAATGACTAGATAAAAGAAAATAAAGGAATCGGAACGCGATTCAAATATTGGAATTCAATACCCTACAACATGCATTTTTAAACATAATGGCTACATCTACATATAAAACATCTATAAAATCTAAGATTTAACTTTGCCTAAACACACCTTTACTTCTATATTATCAGGTAATTAGAAGCACATTTATATTGAGTTCATTTCCTTAGAATTAACAAATTTAACTTAATTTTCAGTTTCACTAAACAAGTGTTACATTGTTAATTTCAGACTGAAGTTCCTTTGAAAGCTTTCGACTCTGTTTCCTTTTTACATCAAAGGGTGTAAGTTTCATGAGATTTTAGCAGTTTATACGTAGGCCTATTGCACATGATTAGTCCTTTATTTCATTGGAAGTAAACATTTTAACATGATTTCACATCTGTAGTTGATGAAAAGTTTGGAAATGAAGGTAGCTGAAATAAATTAAGTTTGAAATCTCTCAGTTCTATGAATATATAGATCTCGTGTGTTTGAGCAGTTTAAAGTGAAAATTACATAAGGGTTTGTATGTAATTCAAATACGTGACACGCATTTCCTTCTAATGCTAGAAGACAGCAGTTTCTATAGTTTGTTCGCACTTTTGTACAATTTCATAAATTACAATATATAATATTTGTTATTATATTAACATTTGTAATCAAACAATCCTTTCAGTTAGCATTTTCTTAAAGTTTTATTTATGAAAAGTGGTATAAAATTTAAATAATTAATTATTTGAAATAATTTCATACTGTAAGCGCGGAATATATTGTACCGAATTTCAGGGATTTCTTCGTTTCCACTGTTCCAATACGCTTCAGTTTCTAGTAAATACTCTTCAGTGAGCTGCACATAGGAAATGAAGCAGCAGACTAGGTAGCAAAAGACATTATATAAGTCTAAATTATTGCAACAGATATTAAAATATATATCAACTCATTCAAAATAGTCTTAAAGCAAGAGAGAAATACACTTTGGAAAGAGCAGAAGGATAATTAACAAGAAATATTAATCATGCATAAAGCACCGATTATGAAACACTGTCCAACTGAAATCCAATTTTATTTAAACATCTCTAAAATGCGATACATTCAGCGGTGATATCGTTAAAATTATCATAGTACCGTAATTGAAAACTAAAAACTTCATCAAACCATGCAATGCTATAAGATCGCTTGCTTCTCTATCTAAGTAAAACCAATTAATATTCCATTCATATCACTTATATTCCAGATTCCAGGGTTAAATATGTAATTTTGTGTTAAAAAATTCATTAATTCTTATACAACTCATCTTACAATCGCTTGTTTTGTTTACATTTTGCATACGTTAAAATTAGGCTTCATTGTAGACATTATCAAAATTTAGTGATCATTTAAAATAAAAAAAATTGTAATTGTGTAAGCACATAATTTAGAAACACAGATATTATGCAAAAATAAAACTGTTTCAGGACGGATGCAACACTAAATATAAATACAAGAAAGATTAACCATGCATAAAGCATTGGTTATAAAACACTATCCAACTGTAACTTTATTTAAACATCTCTAAAATACGATATATTCAGCGGCGATATTATTTTAATTATCACAGAACTACAATAATTTATTTTACTTGAAAAATTAAAACCATGGAGGTAACAGAGCGTTCAAACTCCATGCTTAAAACTTTATTCAAACTTTATTCAAATGACGTCATCGAAATATAAATCGGCTGGCTCTCTATGTAAAAGTGTGAGTATTTTATTTATACACTTTTATTCCAGACTCCAGATTTAATGATTTTGCGTAAAGAAATTCATCAATTCATATACAACTCATCTTACAATCACTTGTTTACATTTTACACTCATTAAAGTTAAACGGTTACCTTACATCTTTCTGGTAGGTCGGACGGTCTGGGACTCAACAATAACAACTCATTAAAGTTAGGTTTTGTTGTAGAAATAATCAAAGTTTTATGATCATTTAAACTCAAATATATTGTAACTGCGTTGGTGCAGAATATGGATGCACAGAAGAAACTAAAAAATAAAGCGGTTTTAGGACGGATGCAACACTAAATATAAATTAAAAAGAACTTTAAAAATCACGATTTTCACACAAGATGGATGCCATATTTCATTTTGAAGTCTGTCACGTGATCTCTTCATATTATATAGGTGTCATTATTATTTAAATTTTTATTTGAAAAACTACCGAACATATTTTGAGGAAATTTTTCTACATATTTTTTGGAATTATTTGAATATTTACTAAAATTTTCGAAGCAATTTGTGAATTTCAACTTCGCTTAAAAAATGTTTGAAAAATTAGGTCCCATAGGGTTCAATGTATTTCATTTTTACAATTCAACCTGGTTTCATGTATTCCACCATGTGGTTCATATGTTCCACAGAACTTCTTAATAACATACTAAAATTTCATTTTGACAAAGTCATTTTCACGTCAGTTACCGTGCGAACGGACAGACAGACAAACAGAATGAACAACGTCAAAAACTCTTTTCAAACTATGTTGTAAAGTGTTAGAAAACAGATTATTACAATCATTAAAAAGGTTAAAACTAAGATAACTAAGTTCAACTTTTCCCAAAATCAACTCTTCACAAAATATGGAAGGCTGCCTAACAACTCTCATAGGTAAAGCTTTCAAAATATATACTAATGCGATAGTGGTTTAGCAACAACCCCAACATAAACCCTATGAAACAATATTCCTTTTTAACCCACGCGAAACCATTATTACATCGTTAATGGAATATACCTACACCATTATTTAAGTAGTTGTTGCTTTTTATTTCATATGTTAGTTATTCTTATACTACAGTACTATTACATCCGTAAGTATAACTATTATGTAATCATGTTTGTCTCAGTGTTATATACTATCTTCGTACATGGTATGTTGACTGTTTTAGACCTCACTTACCTTATGTTTAGTTGGATGACGTTTCAACATGATATACCTTAATGGGCGGGAATACCTATCTTTCACTTATTTTATTTATTTGGATATTATTAAATATGTTTCCAAATTGAAACTTAGACATTATTCATAAAATTTTATTCATAACCTATAAAAGTTCTCTATTTTACTTCTTCTAAAACTCTGACATTCTGAGGCCCAGTAAAGTAAATATACTTAAAGCTGGGATTTTAGATTAATAAATTATACATAATTAACATGGCCGTAAATTATCGTATTCGTGGAACATTGTATTGTGCCGCTATAACCCACCTATTTTATCTTTAGCGCGAGTCCTGGAATAGAATATTAATTAAATTAAGACTATAATTAACTGTATTATTTTAACTTAACATAAAATCATTTATTATTAATATTATCTTAATTATTAAATTAGTTACAATAATCATTCATATTCTTGCGTCGGAGTGAGACAATGTGAGTCTATGTCTTAAAAATGACTAAATTGCATAAGACCTTCAACAATCATTTATGGGCACATACCTTCATTTTCTGCTCGGTCATTGATCACAATTTTTGCATCTGCGTATGTTCTGGCCTTAACTCGAAGTGTTGCGCTCCTTGCGCGTACTGCATCTGCTCATTGTACTGTCGAACACTTCTGGAACCTGGAATCAGGATATTGTCGCTTCACATTTGCCTCTGGACTCCGTAGAGGTCATCATGACTTTTCATCTGTATTGCCTCCGTACTATCGTAGAGAACCTCACTCTTACTTTACTAATTACTTCATCACTTGTTTCATAACTACTAACTATTATTCTCGTATTTTCGTAGGAGTTGTGCAATATCATTGCACACTCTTTTTGCCTGAGATCTGACACGCTTCCCTGGCTCTAATTGACCGACCTTGGGCACTGCGCCCAGACATCGTCCATAATTGGTTATTCTTTTTAACCACTCTCATGGCTATACCTTAGTCTGTAGGTTTATGGCCTAATTTGACCTCTCGGGTCAAAGTGTTATAAACACTGGCGTCGTTTCGTCTGAAGCATTATTTGCTATTGCAGCAAACCATAAATATTGAACATAAAACTGTAAACTGGTGTGAGATCTATTTCTGGTCTCACACATTCAAAGTTAAAAATGTTCGAACTTGAAGGATTAGAACAAATTTAAATGGATACGTATTTCCCAATTAAATTTTTTTTGACACAAAATCCTTATTTAAAATAATAAACCAATATGATCCAAAATCATTACGGTTAATTTGAGTAACAATTTCAAGTTCTATATACTTTACACTTTTTACTCATATAAAAGTTTCGCTGATTATTAATGTAATAAATGATTTTATAACCATTTTTCACCTTTAATTATAATAACAATACATAAGAAATATCTATGAGTTACAAATAAATTAAAATTATCGAGTGTAACAAGTAACAGATATCAATAGTACGATCAACTATGTTCGAAAATGCTTCCGCTTCAAACAATTAGATCAGCATGCAATTGCCATATTCTCTAGAGATCTTAACATGTAGATCAATTTAACTGTTTATTGGATGAGTTTAATATAATAAAAGCACCCTTATTGATTTTATGAAGATTGATAAGTGTGACGTAAACTTCATTGCGCATTGTATAAGGGTATATCTTTTGAAGGGGATATCCAATTGCGCTGAATCTATGTTAAATTTTACCTTATATTTTTACACTATTTAAATTTAAATATTTGCAATTGACATTTTTATGTTAGATTTCACTTTTGGCTTTGTGCTTGACATTAGTAATTATTGACATTTAGTATCATGTTCTTGTCAGTCCGACGTTTAACAGATAACTGGTTGCAATTTTGTCAGTTTATGTATTACTAGATACGAGGTGTATTTCAATTTTTTATGTTTCATTATTGTTGAATATTGTACTGTAAAATATATTTTTTTGAATAATTTATGTATTATATGTACATGTCTTACTCTATCTATTCAAGTTTTGCTTAATATCGAGCAATTATTTAATCTAGTTTTTGTGTGTTTAGGCTTTAAGTGTCTTATCTGTAAGATGATTTATAAGTATACCTCTTTTTCGAGAAAAATATGGTTTCTCTCTTCTGTAGGATATTATGTGTCCACTTATGCGTTAGACATTTGTTTGTTTCGTACACAGCTTTGTGATTCGTTTATATGTGATTCGTTATGATTCGTTTATAATGCAAGTTCCGTTATTTTTGTGGGGAAAGGTTAATATCTTACCCTATTTACAAGATATATCTTTTAAAAATTTATAGCGACTTGCAAATACATGTTTTCTGACATTTAAGCAGGTATTCGAGAACTTTTTGGAGTTCTCCTAAATCGAATAGCACGTAATCAACAGTATTAACCTTCTTCAATGTCTATTCCATCTTCGTTCAGTCCATCTAACCACCTTCCTTTGCCGTCTAATTATATAACTATAGCCATCAATTTTACAATGCATCTTTCAATAACACCCTAAAATTCAAAATTTGTATTTCTAATAGATGCAAAAATGTGTCCACATGCTAATCATAATCAAACCAATAGTAGTAATAATATAGTCTTCTGCGAAGTATATAACTGTATTTATAAAATAGTTTGTAAAGTATGTAATATGTCATATATAGGGCAAAATATCAATCCCCCTGCACCTCTGAATGAACGTACATATGAATCATAAAGTCCATTAAACTATTTTTCCACATGGACTTAAGCATATGTTTAATCACCATAACATTGCAAAAAAAATCCCTCAATTATCTCTATATAATATTAATATATATAATTTCCCCTGTCTTTCTAATAATAAATCAAAAAATAACTAAGAGCCAATAAATATAATAAACGTTACCTTTAATTTCTGATCTTATAAATAACATCTTGCAGCAACATGTTCATTTTAAAATTACTTTTGATTAGAAACCATGTTGAAATTGGAATTTTGCAATTGAAAACAGCAATTAAATTTAGTGCATAACATATTTTTTCTATTGCATTTGAACGCATTCAGTTTAAACATACTTTCTATGATTTGCTGATTACAAGAAGAAAATTACTTAATGTTTATTTATATTTTACTGATATTAACTTATTGATGAATCAAAACAAATTGCAAAAGTAAACAAATATTTTACTTGGAATTTTACTTATCCGGTCATTAATAATTTTAAAGCTTTAAAATATTTTAACTCGGTATCTACTTTCTTTCCAGTTAAAAATGTAAAACTTAAATTATAATTCAAATTAAACCTCCAGAACGTTATATTTTCAACCATAATCAAATTGCCAAATCAATAGATATTAATAAAAATTATAAATTGGATAAAAGAGTATCACTGTAATTGCCATTTAGATAAATATACAGATTATGCAAATTTGCACCATGGATATATCATTACGGGAAATCTATATATTTCTAATTGTGCCACACTAAGATCACAAATGGTACTGGATACTAAATACATTTTGCCAACTACTTTGAAATATGAGCTAATTTGGAAATATTTATCTTTTGAGTTTAAAAAGTTTATCTATAAAATTAGCTATAAATATCAAATGAAGTGTTCAAACCTTAGAGTGTTTTAATAAAGCAATACTTTAATCACTATATATATACTAATAATGTTAATAAATCATATAAACTTAATTTACTCAGATATGAAATTAATCAAATTGTTATTATGTATGTAGATATTGTTGTAGTAACAATTCTTATTTTTAAATATTATTATATAAGTGCTCTTAAATCACTCATACTTAATAATTACTTATAATTTACATAATACTAATTTTAAAACTTTATCAAATATAATTTCAGCTAAATATAAATAACTCCATCTCAGGAAATAGTTTTAGTACCTAAGTTTTATAAATCTTCTGTAGCTTTTTGAACAATTACTAGTGGACAAAATTCTTACCTTTCTATCAATAATAGTCACATTGTAAAGAAAAATTATGTATTGGTTAATAAATTAAAAAATCTTAAAAATACCCAAGGCATATATATATATATGATTTTAAAGACTTCTTTAATAATACAGATATTGATGATTTCTTTAAAATTTATTTTAGAATATATGAACAGTATAATATCATTCTGAAGTATCCATCATACCTCTTTAAAAATTACTCTATGAAAATTATAGGCAGCATGGCAGTTTTTATTTAAACAGCAGTTTGGTATCTCACAAGGGGGGATCATCATTTTTGGCTAATCTGTATCTATATTTCTATAAAACTATAATCACGGTTTATATGATATGCTCACATATAGATATTTAGATGATATGTTATGTGTATCCCATAATAATCCAATTCCATTTAAATTTTATCCTAAAAATCTACAATTAACTACAAGTAATAATGATTCTAAGGTTGTAAACTTTTTAGATCTAAATTTAGATATACTAAACAACTAATATAATGTGAGGTTTGACCACAGCCTCAAGAAATTTAATAGAAAAACTGGAAACCTTGCAAAATCAGGCTTTAAGACCAATTATCGGGGTTGTTAAAACTACCCCTATAGATACAATGTTGCTTTTTTCAAACAACAGACCTATTAAAGTTATTATAAAAAAAAGCCGTGCTGCTATATGAAAAATTAATGAGAATTGGCATCCCATTCTGGAATTGTTATAGAAATGACCATAGGAAACTTACAGCCCAGGATGGATTCCTTCAGAAGATGATTGAATTTAGGTCAGACCTTGAATTGGAAGATGAGACTTTTCGGGGTTTTCTGGGCCCCCATAGTCCATTGGACTTGACTGGGAGAAATGTTAACTTAGATCTTATTCAGTAGTTTGAAAAATCAAACATCTCAAGACACT
Source organism: Amaurobius ferox (assembly GCA_951213105.1). Classification (NCBI taxonomy): domain Eukaryota; kingdom Metazoa; phylum Arthropoda; class Arachnida; order Araneae; family Amaurobiidae; genus Amaurobius; species Amaurobius ferox. The sequence goes on along the minus strand of OX578141.1, from coordinate 44,564,486 downwards.
TTGAAAATTTTTGCTCTTGAAGCTATGCATACACTTTATCCTGAACCGGACTGGTTTCACATCCACATGGATGGTTCATTTACTAAGGACTCAGCAAATACAGGTGCGGGAATTTTTTCAGCCCAGTTTTCGTTGTATATACCCGTGGGCACGCGGAAAACTGCTTTTGATGGCAAGGTGATGGGTATTTGTGTAGCCCTAAGACAGATTAATGCCCCAAATTTCTGCTACGACAGAGTTGTCATTCTTTTGGACTCAAGGACAGCACTTCAGGCTATTGGATCAAGAGATTGTCCAATCTCCGAGGAAATTCTTGAATGCCAAATTCTTTTGGCGAAATTGAGACTAGGGGGTAAAGATATTGCCTTACAATGGATCCCTGGACATTGTGGTCTTTACGGAAACGACCAGGCCGATAAGCTTGCAAAAAAAGGTACAGAAATAGTTCAAAAGATATCTACAAATTTTCCCTTCCATTCTGTGAAAATATATATTTGCAAATTTTTGAAACAAAAATGGAGAGGAGAACTTATGACGCGTGTCTCTAATAAGTGCTGGAGGAATATCTTGGTAAGGAAAATAGCAGACAAACCACGGGAAAAAGCAGTAGCCAATTTCAGCCTCGGAATTGGTCACGATTGCTTGGCGAGCCATCTTTATCGTGTTGGTATTTTTTCCAGCTCAAATTGCCCACTTTGGGGTTAAATGAAGAAATGTACAGGATCCACATCGGAAGATGCCCGGCGCTGCGTGGAGCTTCTGAGGCGGAAAAGTATTGGAACGCTAGAGGCCAAATGATGAGATATTGACTTTCCACGTTGTATGAGTTCTTTTCTGTCCGCATAATGTATGTCTTATTCTCTATCATTGGAAATAATAATAATAATAAAAAAAAACTTATATAATAAAGTATTGATTTTGATTTAATATTTCTAAAATTCGAAATATAAATCGCGCTTGCAATTAACTGTATTTAGAAATATCACATTAAATTAGGCTCTTAGAATAAATAAAATTTGTGTTGACAATTATAAATTAGTGAATTTTAAAGAATTATTAAATACTGCTACTAATAATGCATATCCTCCCAAATTAGTCATCAATATTATTAACTTAGTGCATCAATTACCACTTGATACATGAAAAAAATCTCCATTACAGTGGCTAATAATGAAATATTAAAATATATAATTTATTATGTGTATATATGAAAACGAAAACTAACGACAACAAATATAAAGAATAGAAAATATGGTTCATAAAAACATGCCTAGCTTCTCAGCTGTAGCTCAATTTCTTATGGGTGCATATATTTTTGTAAAAGTGTATGTAGTATGTAGTATATATACATTAGAGCCCAAAAAATAGTCATAATCGCTATACGAGTGTGAATATTTTACGAATCAAAAGTCGAAATATTATTAAATTTGGTATATAATTTGGTATTATGAAATTTAGTATGTATGTAATAAGGTAATTTAGTATGTATGTAATAAGGTAATGTATGTTTAGCAGAAAAAACACGAATAAACATGGATTTTATGCACCAATTTTGCATTCAAAGAATGGCAGCAAAACGTGATTTTTTTTCATAGAATCAAATGGAAACCACTTTGGTACATGAGCATTATTAAGGAATGTTGTCACCGTCTGCTGCAACGAAAGCTTAACATCGAGTTTTCAAACTTTCTATGACTCTGTTCATGATCTGTGGGGGCAAAAAGCCTTAAGTCTGAAGAGGTCGAAGATTCTGTTACTGACAAGAAGTACAGAGATTACATAATGGTACCCCCGTTTGGCTTTTGCATTTTGAGTACATTCTGAGTAATATAATATCCAAGTAGTTGTCTGACTACTACAATTTATTCAATAAATATAGAGAAAAAAAATAAAGTTATTTTAGTAAGTTTAAAGTGTAATTTTTTTTCATAGAATCAAATGGAAACCACTTTGGTACATGAGCATTATTAAGGAATGTTGTCACCGTCTGCTGCAACGAAAGCTTAACATCGAGTTTTCAAACTTTCTATGACTTTGTTCATGATCTGTGGGGGCAAAAAGCCTTAAGTCTGAAGAAGTCGAAGATTCTTTTACTGACAAGAAGTACAGAGATTACATAATGGTACCCCCGTTTGGCTTTTGCATTTTGAGTACATTCTGAGTAATATAATATCCAAGTAGTTGTCTGACTACTACAATTTATTCAATAAATATAGAGAAAATAATAAAGTTATTTTAGTAAGTTTAAAGTGTAATTTCCCCCTTAAGTGAATAAAGCTTTAAAATTAGTGTGTGCAGTTTTAGTGGATATTTAAATGTTGCAAATATATAAATTAGTGAAAAAGCCTTAAGTCTGAAGGCAAAAAGCCTGAAGGCAAAAAGCCTTAAGTCTAGGCAAAAAGACTTAAGTCTGAAGAGGTCGAAGATTCTGTTACTGACAAGAAGTACAGAGATGACATAATGGTACCCCCGTTTGGCTTTTGCATTTTGAGTACATTCTGAGTAATATAATATCCAAGTAGTTGTCTGACTACTACAATTTATTCAATAAATATAGAGAAAATAATAAAGTTATTTTAGTAAGTTTAAAGTGTAATTTGCCCCTTAAGTGAATAAAGTTTTAAAATTAGTGTGTGCAGTTTTAGTGGATATTTAAATGTTGCAAATATATAAATTAGTGAAAAAGCCTTAAGTCTGAAGGCAAAAAGCCTGAAGGCAAAAAGCCTTAAGTCTAGGCAAAAAGCCTTAAGTCTGAAGAGGTCGAAGATTCTGTTACTGACAAGAAGTACAGAGATGACATAATGGTACCCCCGTTTGGCTTTTGCATTTTGAGTACATTCTGAGTAATATAATATCCAAGTAGTTGTCTGACTACTACAATTTATTCAATAAATATAGAGAAAATAATAAAGTTATTTTAGTAAGTTTAAAGTGTAATTTCCCCCTTAAGTGAATAAAGTTTTAAAATTAGTGTGTGCAGTTTTAGTGGATATTTAAATGTTGCAAATATATACAAAATGTTTTTTATAATATCACATATATTGCTTTTTTAAGTTTATATTTATCACTGTCCTTTTATTTTGTAAGGGAACTAACACTTTGTTATCAAAGGATAATAACAGAATCTATGCATTCCTAAATGACTGAAGCCAGACATGCTGAACGGACAAATATTGGCCTACAAAGGGTGCTGAACAAAGAGGATTTAATCGCATGGAATGATGTACCAATCTAATATCCATGCAATCAAATACGGGTCTGAGAACAATACCATGGTGAGTTGATTTCAGTTACTGAAGCTTCATTGTATTGCAAAGAAGACAGTTTTAATAATTAGAACTGAAAACTTTCAGTGTCTAACTGCAATAATAAATGCTTTTCGATAAATTATTAATTTTCAGATTCACATATATGGGTTGCCAAAGGAATTATTTTAAAATAGTCAATGGTTGAAATGTGATCATTTACATATATTTTATTCATTACTTTTTAAAAGGATGCATAAGTAGGCCCATTTGAATGAATTAAGTGCATTATAAAAATATAATTGTAGACAAATTAAAAACATTTCAAATATAGAAATTTTAATTACAAAATAATTTCGTTGACTTCTGTTCTTTAAGTTAGAAATGTGGTATTACTTTTACATTACGTTAACATTTAGTAAAGTGAAAATACAATTATGATTTATATATTTTTGAATTTAAACTCCAATAAATTTAAAATTTAAGCTCTTCTTTGTACTGAAATGTAAGTAATTTAAAATACGTTAAATATCTCAGATAGCGTTTATCTTTTTGTGTTAATAAAAAGCAAATGTATATTTTACATAATAATAGTTTCATCTAGAGAAATTTTAATATTAGAAAAAAGTTAAAAATTTTTAAACACCAGGTGGTTTTTGTTAACAATTATAAATATTTCTCATTGTAATGAGGGATAGCATAGTACAATTAGCTCCACTTTGAACATCAGACAATATTTCTAAAGCAGAAAATAAACATACATATGTACGTGCTTAAACATTTACATTATATATACAGGATGATTATAATTAAAGTTCCCGGTTTGAAAATGGTCTCAAATAAAAAGCTCTAGTCAGAATGATTTGAAATTTTGCGTGAACACTCGTGGAGCAATGGAATTTTGTTTGGTGAAGAAAAAAACAGTAGTTCAAAAAGTCTCCGCTAGGATAATAATTGGCGTTTTACTACACTAGAATGCAATTCAAAAGTAATAAACGTTGACTTTCTCATTGGCTAATGACGTAATAAATGTTCAATATGCTGTCCTTCGCATTCTGAAACAATCTGAAAGCGCAAAATAGCTTGCTCAACAACATATTTGAGTGTTTCTGTAGAGATGTTGACGATGTGATGCGTGGTGCTAGCTTTCAGATCCGCTAAATTAGTAATGTGTGCATTAAGCACCACATTCTTCAGATACCCCAAAGCTAAAAATCACATGGATTGAGGTCAGGGGAACGTGCTGGCCATCTTACAGGAAAATGGCGGCTGATGATTCTGTCATCTCCAAAATGACTGCGAAGTAGCCGCTTCACTGGTTTTGCGATAAGTGGTGGAGCCCCATCCTGCATGAAAATAGTGTTATCGATACACTGACGCTCTTGTAGTGTGGGTATAATGTGACTTTTTCAAAAGACGTTCATATAGATGGCCATTGACAAAACAGGTGAAGGGGCCATGAGGACCAAGTTTCTCAAAAAAAAAAGGCCCGATAATAAAAGCTGCTGTAGATCCGCACCACAAAGTGACTTTGGGGGAATGAAGAGGCACCTGTCGTGTTCCTGTGGATTTTCGGTTGCCCAGATTCTGCAATTTTGCGTATTAACAGTTTCGTGGAGATGGAAGTGTGCTTCGTCAGTCCACAAAACGTTCCAGGGTCATTAATCGTCCACCTGTATCCGAGCCAGAAATTGAAGTGCGAACATTTCACGTGCAACATTGTCCGCAGGTAGCAGCTGTTGAACATGGGTCAGTTTGTAAGGATGACATTTCCAAATGTGTTTCAAAATTTTTTGCACCGTACTGGAGGGTAGGTCTAATGATCGGGCAATTCCACTTGCACTCGTAGATGCATTAGCGTTACGCTCTTCTTCTAACGCTGTAGCTACGTCTCCCACTATCTCTCCATCGACTGCTTTCCGTCCCCTGCCAGGTTTGATGTCCAAAGAGCCAGTCTCTTCAAATTTTAAAATCATTTTGCGAAAGGTTTTGCCATACAAGAGGACCAGATTTTAACTTTTTCAACGTTATGAACTTTTTAAGAGCTACAAAACAAAAGCTGTCATTCTCATAAAACAATTTGATAAGAAGAGCACGATCTTTTAATGATAGCGTCATTGCGACAGAACAATAGAGATTTTTCATTAAGTTAAGAGAAACAAGTTTCGCTCTTCCTTTTTTATAGCAAACGTTTATTGCAACGTCACTGTCTTATGCAAATTTGCAGCAGCATTTGAAGAGCAATTATGCAAACATGTTAAATCCACTTTTGTGAAAAAAGATACGGCTTACGTATGCTTAGAAATTAACATTATTTCAATGGATGAATTTTTTTTTCATTACTTGCATGCATATGATGATGAAAGATCGACTTATTATTCAGTATTCGAAGGACTGCATATTGCACATGAGTAAGCCAATTCATTAGCCAATGAGTAAGTCAACGTTTATTACTTTTGCATTGCATTCTAGTGTAGTAAAGCGCCAATTATTCTCCTAGCGGTGACTTTTGGAAATACTATTTTTTTCTTCACCAAACAAAATTCCATTGCTCCACGTGTGTTCACGCAAAATTTCAAATCATTCTGACCAGTGTTTTTTATTTGAGACCATTTTCAAACCGGGAACTTTAATTATAATCACCCTGTATATATATATATATATATATATATATAACTCAATAATTTGAAAAAGAAAAAAGAAGAATGACATTGTATCAAAATTTCGCCGGGGGGGATTGTGACCCCCACTTCCCGGTTTAGCCAGCTTTATGTCATGACGACACTCCCGGAAGCGGATACAATGTCGCCAACCAAGTACATATACTAATACTTTAAAAAAAGAAAAAAGTTGAAAAACCTATACTTTCCCTAACCTATACAAAGACTACGCGTTTTACTACATCCAAACAGAAACACAAAATACTACAAAAATGACCCACATTCAATACCAATATATCAAGAAAAACAAGCCACGCATACACCTCACCGAAATGTAAAAGACTCTTACTTTGTACCTAATGATCTCCCTCAGACAGTCAACCATGACCTTCACAATGCAGCCGCTGTCCAATACTATCTCAGACAGAAAGCTCTCTTCCACTCAAATACAAGTCGTAACACTCGGTTACGGTTATGCCGTAAAATTTACACAATATATCACAGAGAAAACGTAGAGGGTAACCCATTAAGAATGCTTCTTCTAGATAATTCAGATCACTTATATAACGATTTTCAACACTGCTATTTAAACGTTTGCTTCTTGTTAAAAAATTTATGATAATGTTCCTAAAAACATTTCTATGCAAACAAGAATTGGCATTATTAATTGGCATTCTTGTTTGCATAGAAATGTTTTTAGGAACATTATCATAAATTTTTTAACAAGAAGCAAACGTTTAAATAGCAGTGTTGAAAATCGTTATATAAGTGATCTGAATTATCTAGAAGGAGCAATCTTAATGGGTTACCCTCTACGTTTTCTCTGTGATATATTGTGTAAATTTTACGGCATAACCGTAACCGAGTGTTACGACTTGTATTTGAGTGGAAGAGAGCTTTCTGTCTGAGATAGTATTGGACAGCGGCTGCATTGTGAAGGTCATGGTTGACTGTCTGAGGGAGATCATTAGGTACAAAGTAAGAGTCTTTTACATTTCGGAGAGGTGTATGCGTGGCTTGTTTTTCTTGATATATTGGTATTGGATGTGGGTCATTTTTGTAGTATTTTGTGTTTCTGTTTGGATGTAGTAAAACGCGTAGTCTTTGTATAGGTTAGGGAAAGTATAGGTCTTTCAACTTTTTTCTTTTTTTAAAGTATTAGTATATGTACTTGGTTGGCGACATTGTATCCGCTTCCGGGAGTGTCGTCATGACATAAAGCTGGCTAAACCGGGGAAGTGGGGGTCACAATCCCCCCCGGCGAAATTTTGATACAATGTCATTCTTCTTTTTTCTTTTTCAAATTATTGAGTTGTATAGAAATGTACTTGTCTGAGCAGCTTGGCGCCTTTGAGTATATTTTCAGTAGTCAGTTTTTAGATGTGATAGATGTAATATTTATATATATATATATATATATATATATATATATATATATATATATATATATATATATATATATATATATATATATATTTCAATATTTCATAACACATCGATATAAGACACTTTTGAAATTAAGGGATTATCTATTTCAAATCTTTAGTGTGTTGTCACAAAGATAGTCTAAAATATTTTACAACAAAGATATTTAGAATATTTTATCTTAATTATGGTGAACCACAATCGAATATATTATAGTTACATTAAGCAAATTAATATTTTGGTTTATCTCAAAGTGTGCTTTAAAATACTTTACATGCCATGCATTATACACCAATAGGTAAAATTGTAAAATAGGACATTTTAGTTTTGATTTATTTTAATTACATATTTAGTGTTTTTGCATAAAAGTGGACAGGTACAAATTTTAAGTTATAAAATGTTCACAAAATTTGTTTCATTTGAACGCTTTCATAGAGTTTATTTTATTATAAATGTTACTGCATCACCACGAAGTAAAAATCACATTGTGAAAATAATAAGGAAAATTTGGGCAATGTTCTTAAGCACAAATAAAATAATAATGTGACATACAGCTGTTTCCTGCTGAATGGGACACAAGGTATTATTGAAACAGCTGTATGCTGCATTATTTTATTTGTGCTTAAATACGGTGCTCAAATTTTCTTTATCCTCTCCACGACGCATTTATTACTTATTGATGTTTGCGGCATTTACGCGACTTACTTATAAATATAACCAATTTTGTTTCCTTTGAATTCGGGGTTGTTGACTTCTTTAGTGTAGATTGTTAGTTTAGACACAAATTCAAAGAGACATAAATTCAAACGTTCGTTTATTATAGGTGTAGATTTATAGTTTTATAGAGAAAGTACCTTATAGGTACATCGTCCAAGTCTTGCGTACATGGCTTCTTATATAGCTCCATCTGTGGCTATCTCTGGTGATAACAGCAGCGACCTTTTGATTATTGTTTGGCGTCAGGTCTGCCTTGCCAATTTGCACACATACTAGAACTTCCCCCTGCCTTGAAAGGAGTACATACTTGCCTACCCAGCGGTTTACTAACTCAGGTAATCCGATGTTGTTTCATATCAGGTGGTACTTCACTTGACTGATTCAAGTCTCCTCCTTAACATCTGACTCTGTAACTTCCCGTCCTGGCAGTACGGACTGTTCATCCATCTCTGGTACCTGAAAATCTTGGTCTGCCTCATGATTATTTCATAAATGTAGATCTATATTGGGTGGTGATAAAAGAATATCTCTCCCAATCTTTCTTATCCAATTAAAGTGCCGTCTATGCACTTCATTCTCTATAGCAATTTTGTAGTTAAATTTATTCTCTCTATGGCATTGTCACATTTACATGTTTCATCTTTATGTCTATATTTCTGTATCACAAACTTTTCACCTAGGGAATATTCTTTATTTTCCCGTTTTACTGAAAAATGTAACTGTTTTCGTATAGTTGATTCAGGTTAAATTTACTCGACTACAGATTTACCGTTTATAAATTGCCTTTGCGGTATTCGAAATCAAAATATCATCCAAATGAATAGGTTCTCCATGAATTCTTCGAAAAATTTATTTTATATTTCTCTGCCAAATAATTGGGGCCGTTTTCAATTCTGAAACATAATATTTTACACTTAAATAACCCTTTAGGTATAATTAATATCACACATTCCAGATCGCGCTCATCTATTTTCATATGTAAATAAGCTTGTTCCGAATCAATTTTGCTGAACACTTTTCCCTTTGAAAGTTGTGAATATGCATTTTTTATCCGTGGTAACGGATAATCATTATCAGCTAGAACAGTATTTATAGTGACTTAAAAATATACAAATATACGTACAGATCCATTGGGCTTTACGATTGACACTATCGGAGTAGCCCACTGACTAGTCAAAACTTGTTCTATCATTCCCATTTTTTTGTAAACATTCTAATTCATTTTCCAAACTTGAAGTTAATGCATGCAGAATAGTTCTAGGCATGTGGAATTTGGGCGTGATATTTTCCTTTAAATAAAGCCGAGCTTTGAAATTTTGAATTTTACGGTATCGTTCTGCATAAATACAAAGTTTTAATTTTTTTTACCATTAAGGTTAACAACAATAAAAAATTCACTAACTGGAATAATTTCATCCTCTCCAATTGCTTTCAATACTATAATACTATTTCGAACTAACATTCTTATGTATAGTTGTTCTTCGATAAAGCCGTCGATGAATCAAAGAAAAACATGAATCTGTGGTGGGCGTGATTCCACTATAACTCGTTGCCTCGCCACAATCTTGAATTTGGCACTCGGTCTGTTTATGAAGGTTGCTGAACGAAGCTCCGTTATCAGACGTGTGCTTTTAAGTAAGACCAGACACATTGTTGGAAACTTAACATTTTATGTACAAAACACTACACGATTAAAAATCATACAATAAATTCATCAAAATAAGATTTGAGTCTCTACATAATAACGTGATATTCGAAAAGACTTTTTTGCCAACTAGTTAGTCGCGTATGTGCCTCTTTGGAAAAGCATCCCGGCGGCAGCACAGCCCAAGGTTAAATACCTTCACGTGCATGACGTCACCAAGCAAATGATTTGTATTGACTACCAGCACGCTTTATACATTATGCAAATCTGAAAACATATTAACGTACAATAAGAAATAAAGTTTGAAAGTTCCAAAATAAAGTTCAGAAAAATGTCTAAAAGTCAAATGGATTTGAGTCGCCACAAACTTCTATCCAATTGCATATTCATTGGTTTACCATCACTTTTTACATTTAACATGATTCTATTTTATTACAGTTTTTAGCATTATATACATGATTAGAAGCAGAAATTTGTTGTACAATTATATTAGTTCTTTTATTTAAGGTTCGGCAATGAGCTTCTACGTACATGGCTTCGCAATTTATATTTATTGCATGATTTTTTTCTTTATTAGCACATTTATAAACAAGATGAAATCTAGAATTACAACCAAATTAGCTATATTTTTCTGAATGTTGTAGTAGCGTTCTTACCGATGCTTTATATTTCTTTCTATGTAAGAATATAGTTTACTTATCACCCCGGGATGGTTCTATAGCTCAGCGGTAGTTTCGGCGGCAATCTCCATGGCAGTAGCTATATCTTTCGATATTGAGCTTCCGATAATAGCAGCTTCTCAATTATTTCACCTCTAAGTTTACAGACAAATCGGTTCCTCTAAGAGTGCTCCAAAGTCACAGCGACCAGATAGCTTCTTTAAATCAGCCACGAATAACTGAACATTTCCACCTTCTTGATGCAAACGTTTATAAAAGCAATACATTTCTTTGATCAGTACTGGAGTTGGATCCATTTGCTTTTGCAATACTTTCACCAGCTCATCATAAGTTTTATCTTTCGTCTTGCCCGGAGGTACCAAAAGCGCTTAAATGTGTTGCTCTAGTGTTCTTTACTTTATGATGTTCGTAAGGTTACTTCATCTAAACAGGTGAGTTCAGATTAACATTAAAACCACAAAACTACATTAATTATTGACTTACCTAAAATTTTTGTGAATCAAATGGACACACGTTTCACTACGATTACTAGACTACGTAACCTCCAAACTCATTATATAAATAATTTTTTAAAACAAAAGTAATTTATAAACATTTTCTTAATATACTGAAATGATTTAAAATATGTATACAGGTATAAGTTGATAAAAGGTATTGATCGCATTTTTTTACGCATTTACACATTGAATATACTTATATTAAATAATGGATTTTTCACAAAAGTTAGCAAGTCTATTCAGAAAAGTTTTCTTAGTGTTTGAAGTTGTACTTTGTTAAAACTTTCACTGTCAAATATCGTCATTGTAATCAACATTTGCCTTACTGTCATCATATTACTTTTTGGCACATTTTTCAACACATTTCATTCCAAAATAAGGTAGTATTTTATCTCCACTAAACCATCGTTGATTTCAACGTTCCATTAGTTGTCTAGGGGTTCATCCAATAGAGACGTAGCTTTTGTACCTGTATTCTATATTCCACAAATAAAATGTATGCTCAAAACTTTTTCACAAATAACGGGTCTTCAAGTCTGCCTAGTACTTCCGTTACTACCTTCAATCGTACTATGAGGATAGTATGATTTTGATCTTAATGCATCCATGATTTTTTGAAATCGTGCTTCATTTTTGTAATTTAAATGTTTGAAAACTTGCATTTCGTGGATGAAAGTTTCAAAAACTTCTAAAGCTCCGTCATTAACATATTCCGAATGCCCTAATGAAGAAAATGCAGTTTCAGCGGAGTTGTATTTATCTAAAATTTTTAAGTGTGGAAGCTTGCCTTTACTGGACAAAACTGCTGTGTAATCACTACTGGTAATGCAGACATGTAAAGAATTCCCCGTTTTTATGTTTGATTGAGAATTTTTCAATTTGACCGTTTGGAAAATACTCAGGTTTAATAAAAATTTTCATTATAAAAATGCATGAATTATAAAAATTATAATTAATGAAATAATGACTTTAGGATGTTTCATGTCTTTTGGAGCAGTATGTAATATTAAACGGAATTGCAGTTAAATTATAAAGATCGGACAATCAATTAATTTATTTATATTGTAATTTTAAAATGGGGACGTCTTCAAAACACTAAATATATGTATATATATTTCATTCACGAATATTCGCCTATTGCAAAGTTTCTGTTCAGAGTTTATTTGAAAGATAATTCTTCGATCGTCCCGATAGCATTAAGATAGAAAGGTTGCGACAATATTGTTCATTGCTAAGGAACCTATTTGTGCTAAAATCCCTCAAAATTGTGGTTCAACATTTATTAAATGTAAAACTAGTCTGAATTAAAATATATTATGTAGTGAAAACTTCGTTTATTTTAAAATGTGGTGATTATTTTTATTCATTTTAAATATTTTTAGATTAAATTTAATACGATGAATTTATGTTGGGTTCGAGATCGTAATACTGTTGTTGTTGTTGAGACCCAGACCGTCCGACCTACCAGAAAGGTGTAAGGTAACTGTATGGACGGCCGGGAAGTGCCACCCAATTTAGACCGGAACCCAGTGGGGGAGGCATCCACAGGGACCGTACCCTCCTTCCCCTACCACCAACCTCTCGGAAGGACTTACGGACCCACATGTTTAACGTGATCGTACTCCGCATGAACACGGCGGCATTTGTGGTAGCGTGCAAATCTAGCGCGCAAACCACGGGGATACCGCACCCGAGATGGCCAACAGCACGCGGTGTTCCGAGGTGGTCACCCACCAAGTACTAACCGCGCCCGATGCTGCTTGACTTCGGTGATCTAACGAGAACCGGTGTTTTCAGCACGGTACGGCCGTTGGCCCGAGATCGTAATACTGTGTACAAAATCATGTGTGAAACATACACTCCACTTATTCTGAGATCCAGGATCCACCTATAACAAAATGTGAGTCCAAACAGATAAACATTAAATATAGACTAATTATTAAATATATCTTCGATTTTCCTTACATAATTATTTATTTCAGCAAGCATATACCTTCCACTGACATCTTCAATGAACAATTATATAATGTGTATTCATCCTCAATGTAATTGTAATTTATTGGCGAGTGGGATGACGAAGTGTAATTTATAATAAACTAATTGTTAACGAACACGAATTCGTGATGACAGCAAAAGGAGTACCTGTTTGGATGCCATACTTACTGTAGGATTTGTTGCTGAAATCACCTTAACCGGAGTCATTTTTGAGGTTTGCCTTCATCTTCGTTTCTATACGACTTTTATTTTAAAACTGCTCTGTTTTACTTATCATTAACTCTTTACTCACGGACAACCACACGGTTCACTAACTTTCAAATCATTTCCAATTTTCCTCTCATTTCTTCTATGAAAGCTTGACTTGCTCTACTGGCTTCTTCCTTATTTCACCCCCTTGGGCCCATTGTCTGCCGAGCTTATGCGAAGAAGTTGTTACTGGTCGGCGATACACTGAAGTAACTGCCTGAGATCCAAAGGACCTCAGACAAACGACTTTACGATGTGTATAGGAATCCCTTGTAACATCCATATAAATTTCCTTGAACTAAATGTCAACTACTGGCGACCGTTTGATTGCAATTATTGTTTGACGCTTACGAATTTTATTACCATCTTCTGAGCCTGTTGAGATCATAAATGCCTTAAATGTTGAAGTCATTCGTAATGCAAAAACAAGGTTAACTTCCATTATCATAGATATCGATAAAGTGTTTCTTCTCGTGAATCAAGACACTCCGGTATCAATGATAATTCGCGGTGCCTAACAACAAATAAAGCGGTCTGATTCGACTTTAGCCCTGGCTTTCTTGGTCAGAATCGATGTTTTACAATAAGGGAGGGTACTATCTGTGTAAAATGGTGTACGTTTTGTGAGGCCAGAATATGTCCTCACATGAGGCATGTTTATTGCAGTATTTATGGTTCATAGAACGCCTAACAAAGATCGAGTCTGGCTGGCGCCGTTGTTTACAACAACTTGAACTTTTAGGTCAAATACAATAAATTTGAGTGTCCAAGGCCAAAGGGGGGCTGAAAGGGGCCTTGATAAATGTCAAGTGATGCCATTGGGTTCAGAAGAACCAATGAGCAGCATGGAGAAGAAGGGTGGAGCTACCTCCCCCCCCCCCCCCGCCGAAGGAACCAAGTGACTTCGATACAAAAATGTGAGAACGAACTCGGATCCAGAATGTGGTGGTAGAAGTAACTTTGATACGAAATGTTGCAGAAGTCTGACACGAAATGTGGTGGCGAGAAGTTTCCTACGAAGTGTTGGTGAAAAGAGTTTGACAAAAGGAGCGAAGCGACCATGACCTAGCAGTTGCAGATATAAGTATCAGTCGAAGTGAAAAGTACGAGTAAGAGCCACACACCATAGAGTTATGGCAGTACGGTCAGCACTAAGACCGATGCAAGCGAGATGATGAGCCCAAGTCTAAACTGTAAGGTATGTGCTCATTTTCCCGGTCCTAGAAATATTCGAAATCTAATATCTCTGGTCATATCTCCCCGAGATAAAATATTAAATGAAAATTGATAATAATTGAAAGTTGATATTGTTGAAATTAGTGCTTTTGATAAATTGATGTTGTTAATAAATGATATTATTTAAGTTTTAAATAGGCTAGTCTTTTTTTTAATGATTAATGAATTCTTTTCAGGACTTACACAAAAGGTAAAAATAATTGGAGGGTTATTGCGGCACAACAACGAGCGATGTACGTTTAAATGTTAATTCCACTATATATGAATTTACGGCAATGTTATAATAAACAATTAATATTAATAAATTATATTAATACAACTTTAAATCTAACGCTCTTATAAATCTTATTGCCACACGTTTCATCTATGATTATGAGCTATTATTCGGCTCTGGATAGTCCTCTTTGAGGTGGTCTGAAACAAGAAAATCCCCAACGAGCACGATCATAGTTGTTGTTTTGAACAAAGTGAAAAAAATGTCGATCAACATACATCAACAACAGTCACGATCATTATCAACTAATTTTCCGTATTTTTCTTCTAGAGGGAGCTTCCACAACCCCTCACTCGTAAAAGCCCCAGCAGTAACGCATAAGAACGGCAATTTGGAAAAGACACGTTCCCAGAACATGTCTACATAGTCAAATATTAGGAGACATTCAATTAGTCTTTTGGACTATAACCTGAGTTTTCAGAATAATTAATATAATGTACTGCGGGAATCCTCCCGCAGTTCGATTAATATTTTATGGGAAAATGACAGCTGCCAGGGTTGTAAAGATCGGAACCGAAATCGTCCGCCTCTGTGCATTATATATACCGTTATGCCGTCTTCAAGAAGAATGTGCAATAACACTCCCATAAGTAAACTGCTATTATATTTTAATTCTATATCGTTATGATACACAACTTGTGTTCCAATTTTATTTTTCCTGTCCACGGCCTCGACTCGATGTATTTTTCGAGTTTTTCCTCCTTCTTGTCGTTATTGAGAGGCTAGCAAAGAGCTCAACAATACCAATGGAGGGTGACTGTATAAACAAAATGCGAATCATGGTACCGATTAATTTCTTTCGACCAAGATCGTCTGACCTACCCGAAAGTGTTAAGTATCTATTTGGACAGAAGGGACAGTGTCACCCAAATTAGACCTGAACCTAGTGGGAGCAAGATCCTCGGGGATTGTACCCTCCTTCCTCTGTCACATCTTCTTAGAAATACTTTCGCACCCACAAAGGTAAGTTGCTCGTACTCCGCGTAGACACGGGGATAATTTGGGAAGAGCTAGGAATCGAACTCGGGAAACCGGGGGGAATCACGTTGCCTTAATTATTGGACTATCCCACTCCTCTGGACGTTTCTTAATATGTTTACCACTGACTACCCACCATCCACAATGGTGTTGAGACAAGAATATTGGGAAGTATTCAAATGATGTCGAACAGTGTTGGAGTTGAATGACACTTCTGCTTCGGAACAGATGACCACATTATTTGTATATGAAAAACATGAGATCGGCGCTCTAACCCATCCTTAGCTGTCAAGCTTTACACGGACATCATATCCGGGGTGTTAGGTTGAGTGTCAGTTTGTGTGTTTGAGTCTTATGACAGCTAGTGTAACCTAGCATTGGCATGCAATACTTTGATAGCTATCGCTTGTACTGAAGACATCCGATGAAAAATTGTTTTGTCTTTGTAGTGACGTCTTTTAAGAGCTATTTTTAACATCCGTACATAGAGAGCAAATATATTTAGATAATGTCTCCGAAATGATGATACCTTCCAATGACCAGCTACATTTGCAGAGCTCTTTACAAACAGGAATGTCTATGAATTTTTGGGACAGCAGTTGCAGATATAAAAGCGTTTACATAATTTGCGCAAACACTTACTAAATATCTGCATAATCTTTCACAAGACTGCATTAGATATTTAACTCTATGTCGCACCTTATATTGGCTTTTAGATTTACTGTAGATAAGAGATTTACTATTATTAAGGCTTATTAAGCCTTAAGATTTACTGTAGATAAACACTTGACCGTTAAATTGTCACTGCTGTTTAATGAAAGTCGTTATACGATGGAATTGTAATTATTTCTTTATCTTTACTCATTGTATCTGCGAAATATATTGTATAGCAATAGAACAATTTCCTCGGCGGTTCTTGATTTTTATGTCACACAGTGTATAGTTTGCTAATTATCTGTATAATGTTAAACAAGAAAGCTAATTGTTGACTGTGCGATTTGAGATCAAAAACTTGAAAACAACGTGATTCCCTAATCCAACTCCCTCTTCTCCTACTTCAACTCATCCCGTCCGTCCTACCTACTCTTTCTTCTTCTTCTTCAACCCAGACCGTCCGACCGGGAGGTATAAAGTATATGTTTGAACGGCCGGGAAGTGCTACCCAATTTAGACCGGAGCAAAGTTGGGGAGGCATCCATAGGGACCTTTCGTCCTTCTCCTACCATCAACCTCTCGGAAGGACTTATGGGCTCACATGTTTAACGTGACAGTTTGGGGTGAGGCAGGGGAACCCCACTCCCTGGGAAATTCATTAGAATGTTTGTGAATTTTTTGGCAGTGCTTCAAACATGTTACACACTTCCAGATTTTATTACCAAAAGTAAACGCCCTAAGTGTATGTGGTTATGTTCAATTTATATAAAATTAACCGTTGTATTGGAAAAGTTTTTCTGTGCGCTTTTATTTTAGAGGAAGTGCTCGACTGAGGACTGCAGAACATGTTGGGTGAGAAAACTCAGCAGCCTTCATATGGGCTACTGGCCTGTGAAGCTGTAAGGGTAGCCCGGGTTCTATATTTATCTAAAGTGTATTTATCACAGCTCTTGTATTTTATCCAATATAAGTATTTCAGCCCAACTATCCCTTCGTTCTCGGTTAAACAGTTCTTATATATTTTAGTAAAGCTATAAAAATGTTAAACAGATATCCATGTTATTGAATTTTAGATATCTCATATTAATTGTTTTGGAAAGTTTTCTATTACTAAATTAAATTCCTACTTATAAAAAATAAATTGCATTTATGGGAATAAATATTTTTTCATCGAATTACATTCAAAAGTTCTCTTTTCTAACCTATATCATTCAGAAATTAAATTCTAGGAAATAGAAAAGAACATAAAAGTTTGAAAACCTGCGTATTTCCCCACTTTTTTATATATAAATATATCACACATAAATTTGGTACCCGTAGAAATTTACAAAAGAATGCTTTCTGAAGCAGTTTTAATAAAACGACAAATAAATAATAAATTTATTAACTAAAAGTAAGTTTGGCGGAATACAATATATCCCTCTTACATTTTCTAATAAATTTATGAATGTGCATCTAATATTTTATTCTATAGAAATGTTTTGCAAACACATCCTTCTGGAAGACAGATATTTCTTTTAAAATAACAACGAACTACTTTTCCATTTCAAGAGAAAATATTTGATTCAAATAATCATAGTTATAAGCAAATATATATATATATATATATATATATATATATATATATATATATATATATATATATATATATGTATATATATATATGTATATATAAATATTTATAAATATATATATATATATGACAGTGAAAATGTGATAGTGAAAATGAGACACCAAGAAAGAGTGGGCAGAAAAATATTCAAATTTCAGAGTAGACACGGTGCGAAAGCGCAGCTGTCCTGCGCAAGTTGAGTGAGATATTAGGGAATGAACCTACAGAGTCGGCAATAGTCGCGCCGCTCTGTCTGCTAGGGAAATAACTTTGCCATTTTATTTTGTCTCAGTGGAAACGTGTAGTAGAAGAGAATGCCAGGACGCCAACTGAGGCAGTTCCAACAAACATATGGTTTCACGAGGGGTATGGTGATCGGACTCAGAAGGGCCGGTTGGTCTTCACGCTAAATCTCAGCGGACAGCTACCTACATGTGTCCACGGTGCACCGGCTGTGGCGAAGATGGTTGAAACAACGGAATGTGGCATGTTTGAGGGCTGGTGGTACTGCCAGAGCGGCTCGCACATGTGAATCGAGGCATTCACCGTCAAGCATTGGCGACCCTGCAAGCCACTTTCGTCGTCCATTTGCAGCATGCGCAGGGTTCCTTGGTGTTCCCATTTTGACCAGGACAATTATTCGCCGATTGGTTACCGGCGACCTGCACTCGGGGCGTCCGTTAAGAAGACTGCTATTGATACAACGCAGACGCCTCCGTTTGCAATGATGTCGGAATAGAGCCATGTGGACGACTGAATGGCACTGATTCGTGTTCTCAGACGAGTCACGCTTCTGGTTTAACAATGACAGTCGCCGTGTACGAGTCTGGCGCCGAAGTGGTGTCAGGTCCAATCCGGCAGCATGTCTGGAACGCCACACCGCTACCTCATAGTTTGGGGCGCCATCGCCAAAGATAGCAGGTCACCTCCGGTCCTTATTGAGGGCACTATGAAGGTCCAACGATACGTGGATGATGTTCTGCGATCGGTGACACTAGCCTTCCTTCAGGGGCTGCCCAATGCCATTTACAAGCAGGATGACGCTGAATCACACACGGCACGCATCCGCCAACATGCCCTGCAAGGTACCCAGGTGCTTCCCTAGCAACCAGTCTCCCTGATCTCTCACCAGTCGGATACGTATGGGACGTGTTTGTCACGAACTCTGGCAAATTCTTTGACAGGGAATGGGCAGCCATCACTCAGGGCACCATCCGTACGCTCATTGACTCTGCACCTAGATGTGTTGCTGCCTGTATCGCTGCCCACGTATCCTGCAACCTATAGATCAGATGTTGTTATCGCTTAGTGTATAGCATCGCTTAGTGTATTGCAATAAGCATCACTTATTGTTTGTTGCTGTCTCTCTCTGCTTACCGATTTTTATCCCTTTCTGTCTACTCCTTCTCGGTGTCTCATTTTCAGTCTCACGTAATATATATATATATATATATATATTACGTGAGACTGAAAATTATATATATATATATATATATATATATATATATATATTAATATATATATATATATATATATATATATATATATATATATTAATATATATATATATATATATATATATATATATATATATTAATATATATATATATAATTATATATATATATATATATATATATATTAATATATATATATATTAATATATATATATATATATATATATATATATATATATATATATATATATATATATATATATTATCCGACATACCAAATGCAACACCACGAAGTTTTGGCCGTATATTTATGCAAGTTAGAAGATAAATGCTGCTGGCAAATGTACACAAATGATCTGAAATCCAAGTAAGTCACGTGATTAGAGCGCAAGATAAAATGAAGAAAACGGCAGATGAGCCAACACTTGTTTCAACCTGGCACCTCCGAAGATCCGTTTTATTTCTTTTCACAAGACACGTGATGTTGAAGAGATGCCTGACTGACGACGTCGAAGTTCGTTTCAGTATTTGGACGATCGTGCGAGGGGAATTATTTTAGGCCTACATACGGCAGGGTGGTTGTACCGGCTTATTGCAGTTGAAACACGCGTAGATGCGTCCACTGCGCAAATAATTTGGAGAAGATGGATTGAAGAAGGGCATGTGAATCGTCGCAGTGGTACAGCTCCATCCAGATGTACGTCAGCACGCGTTGCTCGACACATTCGAAGGCCTGCGTTAGCGACCTCACAAACGAAGGCTGTTGACATTCTGCAGAATTTGCAAGGTACATTAGATGTTTCAATATCAGTGAAAGCAGTTTCTCGACGTTTGGCTGAAAGCGGCTTGCACTCAAAATGTCCTTTAAGAAGACAACCAATGACGATAAGACACTGACTTGAGAGATTAGAATGGACGACCGAACGACTCTTGAACTACCGAATTGGATAGGGTAGCAACGAGTCTCGGTTATGTTTGTCGAATGACAGTCGCCTTGTGAGAGTCTGGAGGCGACGTGGAAACAGATCCAAACCTGTTGCGACTGTTGAACGCCAAAACTTCTCGGCATCATGGTTTCGGTTGTCATCGGCTTCGATAACCGGTCACCTCTGGTTCGTATCAAATGCATCATGACGGCGCAATTATATATGGATGTTTTACTGCGACCGTTTGCACTGCCCTATATTCAGCGGGTATAAAATGCTGTTTTTCAGCAAGATAACGCGAGACCGCACACGGCAACCATTAGCAGACAAGCCTTGCAATGTATCTAGGCGCTTCCTTGGCCTCCGCTGTCTCCAGATCTCTCATCTCATCGAGTATGTATGGGACGTGATTGGCCGACGTTTGACTGCCTTGCTCTAGCCTTAAACAGAGGACAACCTGTGGGGGATGGTTCAAGGCATATGGTCATCCATCTCCCAGGAAACTATCCGCACGCCCATTGTATCTGTTCCTCGAAAAGTTTCTGCTTGTATCGCCGCGAGATGTGTTTCTACTGCTTACTGATCACCCTGTCAATGCCATTACTCTATTGCATTACCCTTCTGGAATTAACATCCCATATTTATATATGCCATATATGTTTGTGTATCCTTTATCACCACACTCTGTTCGGTCTTTCATTGTCTTTTCTGTGTCGGGTAGTATGCGAGTGTATTAATATATGTATATATGTATATAAATATTTGGTAACAGAACAAGTAATTAAAGTTATTACAATATATATATATATATATATATGTATTGTAATAACTTTAACCTCACCTTAAGCGACAAACTGGAATTCTTGTTTGAGCAGGTGTTGATCTTAAGTAAAGGCAGGAATTTCATCCACTCCTGCCAAAAAAACATTTTAGAGATCTAAACTAAAGAGGCAACTTTAGAGATACTTAAAGAACAGAGGCAATTTTAGAAATACTTATAGAATAGAGGCAATTTTAGATATACTTAAAGAATAGAGGCATTTAACGACATAAGACAAGCATATTTGTTAGCATGAAATGCTTTATTACTTTTTCATACTATTGTAAAAGAAATATGGTTTACCCGAATATATTCGAAAGCGACATTTTTACGAATACTAGCGTTTAAAGACTCCTGGCACTCATTTTACCTAGGTCATCAGACCAACAACATATTTTAAGCTGCTGATTACAATAATGGGGCACAGTTCTGGCTTTCCTTGTATATGTATATATGTTACCGCTAAATCTAGAAACCCGTTAATGTGTACGTTACCTAGTTAATCTGCAGATTCTACTGATTTGCTCCGTTAACGTGCGGAATCAAGAGTTTTCCGCATTTTACCTAGGTAATATGCACATTAACGACTTCCGTATCGTTAAAGTCCAAAAGTTTGTTTCTCTCATTTCCTTTCCCTACTCCTTTTTCCTCTCCCTTCACTTTTAGTTTGGTTTCGCCAGCGTCTTGCGTCGCCGGTTGTTTTTATTTCTCATAATTTGCGTCGGCTGCCAGTGCGTAGCATAGCTAATTCTGTTTTCAAATTCGTTTCTGCCTGCTAGCGCGTGAATTTGTGTCGTGATTTTTTAAATCGGATAAATTTAGCTCCTAGTATGCAAGCAAGCACCGAATTGGTGAGTAAAATGAAGAAAATATTCTTCGCAAACCTTGGTACTGGGCAAGGTTTCAGAAAATGTGATTGCAAATCTAAATGTACCACAAATAGGTGTGCTTATCGCAAAAACCAATTACTATATAATTCAAAGTGTCACCATTCTTTAGATTACACTAATAAGGAAGCATAATTTTATCATATGTTTTGCAAATTCATTTCCTTAATTCTAATAAAATTTTAAACCGTTTGATTCTTTGTATTATAGTTTTTAATTGATTGATGTTCAATTCTATCAACTAATTTGTTAATTGTTTGATTGTATTAACTTGATTCTTTAGAAACGTTGCTGTTGTTCCAGCAAAGATCTTATTTTCACTTTAACGAGTGCCTAGTAGGTAATGTGCAGATTATGTAGGTAATTTGCAGATTAAATTTGAGAAATGAAACAATTTTCGGAACTTTAACGGATCACCCTACTTAATCTGCACATTACCTAGATAATCTGTAGAATAACTGATTTCTGCACTTTAGCGGTAACATATATATTTACCGGCTGGTCAGAATTAAAACACCCCCTACTCTGAGCTCTCTTTAGATCGAATTACTCAATGTAAAGGCTCCGAAATTGTTGAATATATTATTCAAGACATGGGACAAGGAATTACGCAAAAAAAAAATAGTTCCAGAAACACCGGTAGGTGGCGCTGTACAACAGAAAATATGCTGAAAAGACACAAAATACGCATTTCTAACACATTTTATTCGAACGTACCAAGCATTCATATCACAAGGACCTTATCGATGCAGGGAATGCTACTCAACATAGTTCCCTTCTTCAAGATGTAAAATCTGCAGTCTGTGGACAGTTTGTTAAACTGCGGATCGTAACTGGTCGATTGAGATGCTTCTCACATGCAGAATGATACTGTCTTTCAAATCTGCCAAGGTTACCAGACATCCTCGATAAACAAGACTTTTAAAGTATCCCCAAGCCAAAAATAACAGTCATTAAGATCTGGAGAACGAGATGGCCAGGTTGTCGCAAACGCACGAATAATTACTCTACCATTATTAAAATGTTGCCGAAGAAACTGCTGTATACAGAGTCCATTATGTGGAGGCGCTCTATCTTGCATTCTTGCATACAGGTAATTGAATCAAGACATTGGTGCTGTTGCAGTTGGGGCACAACACAATTTTCGAGCATGTTTTTGTATCTCTTGGCCGTCACGGTGCATGTCACAGGACCATTGGGAGTAGCCTCTTCGAAAAAGAAAGGTCCAAGAATGAATGTGGCTGTGAATCCACACCAGACTGCAAATTTCGGTAAATGAAGTGGAATCTCTTGGAAGGTACGAGGGTTTCCCGTGTCCAAAATGCAACAGTTATGGGAGTGGACTGTTCCACTTAGATGGGAATGCGCTTCATCGCTCCATAGAATCTGCCATGGCCACGATGCATCCACTTCAACTCTAGCCAGAAATGTCAATACAAAGGTCAGTCGTTTCTCCCCGTCGATGGTCAGCAAGTGGTGATTGCGACTAATTTTGTACGGACAAAAATGCACTACTGTTTCTCAGTACGTTCCGCAATGTTCTGTAGGGAACACCCAAGTATTGTGACACTCCACGTGCACTACTACAGCCTATAACGTTGTCCATTGATTGTTCAACAATAGCGGTGGCAACATCGTCAACGACATCTGAACGAGTCGATTTGCGCCCTCGACCCGGCTGAACTCCAAGATGTCCAGTTTTCTCGAATCGAGCGATCATTCTCCCGAGAGCTTGTGGAAGTAATGGTCCTTTGCGCAAATTCTTAAGTCGACGAAACCTTCGAAGTGCAGCTGCAGCATGTCCTTTGTTTTCATAAAACAGCTACAGAAGCAAAGCGCGTTCTGGCAGTGTGACAGCCATCGCTGATATGAATGAAAATTTCCCAGTTATATCCCTTTTTATGCCCAGAACATAGTAGCTGCAAACCAAGGGTTTATGCAATTTTTTGTGCTTACAGTGCGAAATTGCAGTTACAATGACAGTTTAAGTTTCTTCACTTTTTTATCTTCTTTTTTTTCGTATCAGCAAAAGAAATTAAAAAGGAAAAATTCCATATCGCATGTGTTTGTTTTTTGTGATTATTTTGTGTCTTTTCAGCATATTTTCTGTTGTACAGCGCCACCTATCGGTGTTTCTGGAACTAATACTTTTTCGTGTAATCCCTTTTCCCATGTCTTGAATAGTAGGTTCAACAATTTTGGAGCCTTTACACTGAGTAGTTCAATATATAGAGAGCTCAGAGTAAGGGTGTTTTAATTCTGACCACCCGTTATATACAGGGTGGCCATAATTAAAGTAGAGATGTTTAAAGGCCGATAGTGAGAAAACTGTTGGGTCAAGCTCAACCAAATTTGCAGTAAATACTATTTAGACATTGGGGTTTTGATTTTTAAAAGGAAAAAAAAGTAGTTCGGATTTTTTCCACCGCGGGCCAAAGTAGCGCTGTAAGGACTCTTTTTGGAGTAAAATAGACATAAGAAGTACAGAAAGTTAACATTATATATGTATTTTGAAAAGAACATCGCATTTACATTTTATACGCATTTAGTACATTTTTATATTGGAATCTTGCATTTACATACGTATGATATTAATTTTTATATTGGCATTATTTACATGTGTGATTCAATATATTTTCCTTGCATATGTTCCAAAACGTGCATTCTCTGAACAACATTCTCTACTGCAGAATGCAGCAGATCTCTATATTGATTTGCTTGACGTGCAATGTTATTCGGTAATTCCAAGTGGCTAAATAATCCACATTCTCTTGTTATATGAATCGCTTTACATGACTCTCTATTCAAAAGTCACAAGGGGTCAGATCAGCCAAACGGGCCGGTCACTTCATAGGGAGCGCACGACTAATTATTCGGTTGTTGGTAAAATGCTGTCGTAGACTTCCTGTACGCGCAATCAAATATGAGAAGGTGCTCCGTCCTGCATAACTATCGTAGATTCAAGACATCCACGTTGTTGAAGTTGCGGAATAACAAAGTTCAGCAGCATTTCTCGACACCTCTCAGCATTGACGGAACTTGCTCTATTTCTAATGCCTATTTTACTCTAAAAATGGACTTTACAGCGCCACTTTGGCCCGCGGTGGCAAACATCCGAACTATTTCCTTTTCTTTTAAAAATCAAATCCCCATGATCTAACTCGTATTTAATGCAAATTTCGTTGAGTTTGGCCTAACAGTTTTCTCACTATCGGGCTCTAAATACCTCTGTTTTAATTATGGCCACCCTGTACATTAAGGTCTTGTTTTATCTGACTAAAAATACACTGCTTCTTCACAAAATCCCACGTTGCCACAAAAGTTAACATTTCAATCCTAGTTACAGCTACTTTCCCCAGCTGGTTTTATTCATATACCAAGCAGAACATAACCTTTTTAAGCATACCTCTTTTGAAAGCAGTAGATAATTTGATGGAGAAACAAACTCTAAAGAAGGAGAATCGTCATGTAGAAATTATTTGTGTAATACACAAAGCGAAAATATTTCTAAGCTCATTTATTTTAATCATTGACACTTTCACTACATGATGCAAAACATATAATAAAAAATATCTGTGCATTTTCCCTTATTTTGTAGTAAAAGCTTTTGATAAAATGATCCTTTCTGAGTTGTCGAATAAATTATTATTGATGGGGAAAATGGTCTGACAGTATCGATATTTATATATGTTTTGTACTGGGTAGCGGTTTAGAACTTCTGGCACTATAGTAATAAATTTTTGAAAAGCATTGCTGAAAATTAACGCTCATGTAGAATAATTCCAATGAAAGTAATTTAAAGAAGACATTTGTGAAGGAGACTTCCTATGGTGTCAAATGTTGTGTACAATTTATTTTTAATGGATATATTAAACATTTTTATTCTCCTTTTCATACTTATTTCATATAGACATATGGATTTTGGTCAAACCGACAGTGACATCTACAGAAAAGAATATGGAAATCTTTAGTGAACCCTTTATCTTCCTAAATTTTGATTTTGAAACCATATCAGTCATCATCTAATCTACATCTATAGCTAATGTTTTCTTTCGACCCAGACCTACCTGAAGTTGTGAGGTATCTCTTTGGATGCTCGGGACAGTGCCACATGATTTAGACTGGAACCTACAAGATGCGACATCCACAGGGACCTTACTTTCCTTCACCTGCTAACGACTTCTCGGAAGAAGATTTAGACCCACGTATTTACCTTGCCTATAATCGACGTTGATGCGGGGATAATTTGTGCAGTGCCGTGAATAAAACTCGGAACATCAGAGCTCGATCTGGGGACTGGGATATCCACTGGGATATCTCGCCCACTGTAGCTAATCCTTTACGACCCAAACCACACGATACACCCTAAGGTTTCGAGCACAACGAGGTGTGGACGGCTATAGCTAATCCTGAGAAATAGATGCTTCAAGGAAATATTTTGAACCAGGAATGGAAAGAATCTAGAAGTGGATACCCTCAGTAAACTTCCCAACCTCTGCCAGAATTTGATGAAAAATTTGATCAGTTATCATCTAAGATTTATTTATAAGCAATCTTGAGATACATATGCTTTAAGAAACATTTTTGAATCAGATGGGGAAATCCTTATTAAACTACTCTACCTCTCGAATTTGATGCTAAATTTATATCAGCTATCATTTAGGTTCAATCTATAGCCAATTTTTCTGCTAGAGGGCTGTTTTGTAGGTCGTGTGTTTCTGTGGCTCTCGTAATTATAAAGCGATTTTTAACTTCTTTTAAAATGTTTTTATTACTTTCCCTGCAATACATGGTAATGTATAGGGAAAGTATTGGAATCATGTCGAAAATCGCAACTCGAGTTTTCGACGAATCTACACGTTTCGAGACCTCTAGAATACGAAAAAACTATTTTTAGCGTGACGTCTGTGTGTGTGTGTCTGTCTGTCTGTCTGTCTGTGTGTCTGTCTGTCTGTGTGTCTGTCTGTCTGTCTGTGCATATTTTGTATCCACTCTAACTAAAAAACTAATTGACCGAATTTCATAAAATTTGGTAGGTAAGTCAATTGTGCACGAATCTGGTGCTGATTAGTTTTGGGTATGACTCGGGTTAAAAGAACCCGCCTTTTTCTGCGAAATGGCCCGCAAAAGCTTGTATCCACTCTAACTGAAAAACTAATGGACCGAATTTCACAAAATTTGGTAGATAAGTCGCTTGTAGGCCACCCTGGTGCTGATTAGATTTTGGTATAATTCGAAAAAAAATAACCTGCCTTTTTTTGCAAAATGGCCTGCAAAAATCATCAAAATCTAAACTTAAGAACTACGTATGCTCAAATATAGCCATTAAATGCTTGTTTAATACGCAATTTTTAGCGAAGAAAAGAATAAGACCAACCCCATTACACTACTAGCCGTTCTCGAGATATTTTAGTTTTTCGTATTTTTCCTACACCATTTTTGAAAATAAGTCCAGTTTTCAAATGAGAACGAAAATTGAATTAAAAATGAATTTAATTTAATTTAAATAAATAGAACGTGAATATAAGTCTGCAGGGAAAGTCATGTGCTGCCCACATCAGATTTTCTACTTTAGTCATCTTTGTTGCTTTAATCGTGCTATTTAGAAACATCCTGTTTGGCTCGAGGTGCATTAATGCCAACGGCAACTCTAGAAAGTAATGGCGACGGCCTGCCAGATTGGAGACAAATATTTTTTCTGTCAACATTAAATACTTTGCAGCTATTGTTTCTCAAGGTGGCTGATAAGAAATCCGTTACACATCAGGAAAGAATAAACTTTAAAAACTATGGCAAGGATCTACAGAGTCTTTATGAGCAGGCTCAATTAAACTGTAGTAAAAAATATGTTTCTGTGGATGTGGTGAAGTCTGATATTACAGATGTGGACAAGATAGTGGGGGCAGTTATGGAGATACTGGAATTATTTCAATCAAGTGTACTCAATAGACTTGATGTGATTGAGACGCAGATAAAAGAAACTGTGAACGTAAAAGTACACCGATTAGGGAGGAATATGCTTAATAGTGACTAAGTGTCTGGGAAACATATATGAATGGTGGTGCTTTGGATGTCGAGGGGAACGTTCAGCTTTCTGAGTCAGAATTCCCACGAATTTCCATTGGTCATCAATATGAAACTGAAAAACTCAAAATCCGATGAATTTTTCGGCTATTGCAATGGGAAATATGAAAAATCATAAACTAGCATCATCTAGTTATAAAAGGGACATTGAAGGTTCTAAAATGCCAAAACGAGAAATTCCTTCCACAAAATGGGCCAGCTATGGGAAACATTCTAGTTGGAAATGGTAATACCCTGTTGAAAAGGCGGCCGGCTCCAGTTGAGGGATTGCGTGAGTGTACTGGGTTCTGAGTCATAAAAAACCCCATAATGAGACGAGTTCTTGTAAGTTTCTTCCATCCATATACGCTGCCCAAATATGTCATTGAGAGACTGAACATTCTAAAATTTGGATTTGCTTGTGTTAAACCAAAGACGAGAAATATAGACCAACATGCTTCTCTTGTTCTATCAGCTAACGAGGAACATTATCACGAACTCTCTGATCCCAGTGTATGGGCCCCTCTCTGGCCAGTTGGCCTCAAGGTATTCGAATTCTTGGATCGTCCAAGACAAATTGTTGGGGAAGTAGTAAACTATAAGTCTATTGAATATAATCCTGAGGATGCATGTGATCAAAATACTGGTAACATTTCGGCAGAAAATAAGTGACTATCAGATAATCCAACACTTAATCATTTAAATGGAACTGCACATCTGTTCCTGTTCCTTGCAATCATACCAATTTAATGAGGGATATAAAAAAGGAGATCAAATGTTATTATCAAATGTACGTGGATTGAGAACTAAAATCACAACGAGTTTTATATCAATATCTTAACATATGATTTTGGTATTATTTGCCTAGCTGGCATTGGTAGCATTGTGACATTGGTAGTTATGAAATTTCCGATGAAAAATATAATGTTTGTAGGTGTGATAGAGATCCGGTCACTACTGATTTATGTCGAGGCGGAGGTATACATATTGCCGTAAAAAGCATTTGCTTCCATTGAAATAACTGCTGTATTATTTGAAAAATAGTGCTTATGGATTCGTGTCAGTATTTCATATACCTCCAAATTCTATATTTGTGTCATTTATTTCGTGCTAAATGCTGCTGTTGATGAATATGAAAGATTCTTTAAAAGCGTTAATTTCTGTACTTTATCCGATCATATACATATATTTAGAGATTTTAATCTTTCACCTGTTAAATTCAACCACTCCAATACTGGTACCTTATCTGGCCAAAGTGAAGTTGAGTATTCCATTGCTAATTTTATGCAGTTCCTAAATTTTGATCAGATAAAACACTGTTTGTAATAAATATGGTAAAACTCTTGATTTTATTTTGACGAACTATAAGCAGATCATTATTGAGTACGCTACCTTCAGTTTCGTGAAAGAGGATCTATACCATTCTGCTCTGGAGTGATCTATCTTGATTAAAAATTTGAGCAGAAATCATCGAATTAATAATAATATGAAATACATCTTTATAAGAAGGCCAATTATCCTATGATATATGACTACTTCTTTAATACTGATTGGAACTGTTTCATTATATATTCAAATGTTAATGATGCTATATCGAGCTTTTATGATTGTGTCTATAGGATATTTGACTTGTGTATACCTACATATATTCCTACAAAGAGTAAATATAAATTGTGATACACTTCTAGCACTATCCATAATATTAAATTAAAAAAAGTATCGTAATAAATCTATTAGAGGTGGGGATAAAAGTGATCTACAGGAATTTCGTAGACTACGCAAAATGGTGAAGGATGGTATCAAAACTGATTTTACTAATCATTTTGCTATTATAGAATTAGAACTCAACAAAAATCCTAACGTTTTCTGGAACTTTTGTAAAGGCGGTTCACCTGGTAGTCATGAGATTTCAATAATGAGTTATAATAATGCTGATTATACTATTGATAATGATATTGTTAACTGCTTCGCGGATTTGTTTGAATCTGTTTATATTCAGAGTAGCCAACCTATTAATTTTGAACTGCTGACCAATTATTTCTGAAAATTATGTTACTAAATCCCTTAAGAAGTTAAAATTCACTCAGTCTATAAGCTGTGATGATGTTCCCTATTTTATTATTAAAGGTTGTGCTGACTCTCTAATTTATCCTGTGCTTATCTTGTTTAATTTTTCGATTAAAACTACGACTTTTCCCAATGCCTGGAAATACGGTAAGTTATTCCTGTACATAAAAAGAACAACAAGCATGATATTTCTAACTACAAGCATATTGCCATTCTGTCCCCTTTTCCCAAGGTTTTTGAATGCGTTATGCATGAAACGATCTTTTCCCAAATTAAGCAATGGGTCTTTCCTTTTCAACATGGATTTATGGCAAGGCGATGAACTTTAACTAATTTAGCTTGTTTTACTTGTTGTATCATTGATACTATTGAAACTAAGCAACTGGATGTTATTTATACTGACTTTAGTAAAGCATTTGATCACATCGATCTGGGGTTATTAACCCGTAAACTAATTACTAGTGGATTTAGTGTTGATTTATCGACTTGGTTGTACTCGTATATTACAGATAGGATATTCTGTAAAATACATTGGCGTAAACTCTAAACTATACAGTAATTCCTCTGGTGTTCCTTAGGGTTCAAACTTGGGTCCACTCCTTTTTTTAATTTTTAACACTTTACAACAAAGTTGAAAAGTGTTTATGACTTTGTTCATTCTGTCTGTCTGTCTGTCTGTCCTTTAGCCCGATAACTGCCGTAAAAATGACTTCATCAAAATGAAATTTTAGTATAATGTTCAGACGGTCTGTAGGAACTATGGGAATATAAATGAATAATATCACCCAATTAGTTTTGGATTGAACCCGGTTTGAAAAACTGAAACACATTGAGCCCTATGGGACCTAATTTTTTAAACAATTTTTAAGCGGATTTAAAATTCACAAATCGCTTCGAAAATTTTAGGTAATATTCAAATTGTTCCATAAAATATATAAAAAAAAATTCAGCGAAATATATATTCAGTAGTTTTTAAATAAAAATTAAAATAATATTAACACCTCTTATATTAAGCGATCACGTGTCCATGATATGAAACGATCACATGACCCACTTCAAAATGATATATGGCATCCATCTTGTGTCAAAATCGTGATTTTTAAAGTTCTTTTTAATTCATATTGAGTGTTGTATCCGTCCTAAAATTACTTTATTTTTGCCTAAATTCTGTGCATCTACATACTGAAACAACGCAATGACAATATATTTCAGTTTAAATGCTCTTCCAAATTTGATTATTTCTACTATTAAGCCTATTTTTCACCTATGTAAAATGTAAACAGCAAAATATGTAGAATGAGTTGTATTAGAATTGCTGTATTTCTTTAACACAAAATCATTTAGTTCATGGAGTCTGCATAGCTGATATGAATGAAATATTCATTGATTTTACAAAGAGAAGGACGATTTTTTTCGATGAAGTTTTACACATAGAGTTTAATTCCTTGTAGCTCCATGGTCTTAATTTTTAAATAAAATAAATTATTATAGTATTGTGATGAATGAAATGAATGGGAGAAAGTTATGAATGAAATGCTGCTTTTATAGAGAGAGCCAGGCTTGTTATTTTTTCTATGACGTCATTTGAATGAATTTCAGTTGTTTTCGATGAGGTTTTCAAATATAATGAATTATCGTAGTATTATGATAATTCTAAAATTATTACCGAGGAATGTATCACATTCTAGAAATGTTTAAACCAGGCAATTTATATTTCAATGCCGTCATTTGAATGAAGTTCATTTTTTTCGATGAAGGTTTAAGTTTTCAAATATAATAAATTAATGTAGTATTGTGATAAGTTTTAAAATATTACCGAGGAATGTATTACATTTTAGACATGTTTAAATAAAATTGCATTGAAGTTGGAAAGTATTTCATAATCAATGCTTTAAGCATGATTGATCTTTCTTGTTATTAATGAAATACCCCGGATTTTTAAAACTGCAAAATATCTTATGTTTGCAGACGATCTAAAACTTTATGTTAAAATTAACTGATTAATTAATTGTGAATTGATGCAGAATGATCTAAATGAACTTTATAAAGGATCTGTCTTAAATAGACTCCATTTACATGTTTGTAAGTGCTATGTTATGAGCATTGCGAGGATACATAACGTTCACAACTACAATTACATTTTAAATAATTTACCTCTATCTCGATGCACTCGTATTATTGATCTGGGTGTCACTTTTGATGTTACATTCAACTCTCAGTGGCCCATCGATAATACTATTAAAAGATCCTGTCTAAGAATTGGTTTCCCCTTGAGACGATCTCGTGTTTTTGCTAGGTCTGATACTATTATTTGTATTTATAATACCCTTGTTAAACCAATTTTGGAGTATTGCGCAATAATCTGGGACCCTGTTTACAATCTGCATTCTCAACGAATAGAAGTCGTGCAAAGTAAACTTTTACGTAGTATGAATTACAGAATGTCTGGCTATTATTCGTATGATATGCAGACGAGTGAACTCAGATAAAACTATAATTTAATGTCTCTTAAAAAAATAAAATAATCCTGCCTCTTGCTTTATTATAAAGTTTAAAATAATACTATTGGTTGCTCCATTTTACTTTCTTGCCTGTAATTCCATATACCTGTTAATAATACTAGAAAAAAAACTTTATTTCACAATACTACAGTTAAACACAATTACATTAAGAGCTATTCTATCCATAAATTTGTTGATCTCTATAATACCTAATGTACTGATATTGGTATTTTTAATTTGACTCCTGCCTGTTTTAGAAAAGCCTATTTGAATGCGCTTGACATGTATACTACTTGTTATACTTGTATTTTATGTTCCGTTCTTTTTATATTTGTGTGGCTACTGTAACAGGATTTTATCTGTAGTTGCTACTTAAATTGATAAAATAAAATAAAATAAAATAAAATAAAAAATAAAATAAAATATTTCAAGTAAAATGACAATATTTGAACCACAAATGTAAAAATAACCAAAAGCGGAAATCCTTAGTGATTAACCCAACCTTCTCTGGAATCCGATGCCGAATCTATATCGGCCATCATCTACACTCTATCTACATTAAATCCGGAGAAATGTATGTTCCGAGGAAAATGTTGTAGTAAAAACAACAGTGCTCCAAAATTTTTGCCACCAATGATATACTTGAATCTGTCTTTTGTTAGACTCCAGTTGTTAAACACATTGTTCTTGTACGAGGTAAAATGGGGAAATTGTACGTGACTGTAATTTATTACTTTCCCTGCAATACATAGTAATATATAAGAAAATGTGGAATCATGCCGAAAATCGCAGCTCGGATTTTCAACGAATCTACACAGTTTGGGACCTCTAGAATACGAAAAAACTATTTTTAGCGTGACGTCCGTGTGTTTTTCTGTGTGTCTGTCTATCTGTTTGTGCAATGTATGTATCCACTCTAGCTCTAAAACTAATATACCAAATTTCATAAAAATTGGTATCTAAGTCACTTGTGTGTGACGCTGGTGCTGATTAGGCTTTGATACCATTTGGAATAAAAGGGCCCTCTGTGTTTAAACATGGCCCGCAAAAATGGTCTCTAAAATGGTCTCTCAAAAATGGTCCACTCTAACTGTAAAAGTAATTGACCAAATTTCACAAAATTTGGCGGATAAGCCATTTGTGGGATACCCTGGTTCTGATTAGATTTTGGTACAATTCTGAAAGGAAGACCCTGTCTTGTTTTACAAAATATCCAGCAAAAATCGCCGAAATCTAAAATAAAAGACAACGTATGATCAAATGTCTCAATTAAATGCTTGTTTTATACTTAATTTTTGACGACGAAAATAATAAGGCCTACCCCATTATTCTAGGTCTAACCGTTCTTGAGATATTATAGATTTTTTATCTTTTTGCTACCCCGGTTTTAAGAATAAGCCCAATCACCAAATAAAAATGAAAGCTGAATTAAAAGTGTAATTTCAATTAATTACGCTTGTCATTTAGTGCAATTAAAAACTCAATGTAATGAATTATTAATGAAAAAAAGCAAAAATAAATGCAGAAAAAGTCATGTGCTGCTCACATCAGATTTTTTTAATAATTTCTAACATTCCAGTGCGATAAAGGTAAATACATTATGTTACTCTCATAATTATATTTTTCTACAAATGAAGACATAAATCAATAAGATTCATAAAATCCAATTATGTGCAATTACTAAATGAATAATGCGATAACTACTTTTGAATTAGTTTCGCATTATACTGTAACTAGCATTTTGGGCTTTCTAACATTAATGTACAGTACATAGAGAATTGTGTGGGGGTTATAGCTGATTTAAGAATTATACTGACAGCTGAAAAAATTGCAATCCATGTGAGTGCACTAAACACTAACTTTCTAGAAGAATAATTGTGCACCATAAAATGGAATTTTCTACTAATGGCAAAAATTGCGGTAAGCAAGTTACAACAACAAATTTGGAATTAGAATATGCTAATTTTTCTCAGTAGCTTTAACATTTCAGATGAATTCGGATTTCATACGCCAAGAATACGAATATATTAATTTAAATTTGAGGAAAGTTTTATAGGATACTAAATTTTTCGTATACTAACTTTTTAAAATACATACTGTTGCAAAAAATATATGCACCCGCAAAACTCGGCATGCGAATGTTGATTTAAGCAAATGTTGAGTTATGTAAATGAAAAAATTCTCAACGCCAGTAACGTTGCAGCGCTCATGCAACGCTCAACGACGTCTCGTAAAGCATTTAAAACGACAAGCGTTCTCACTCAATGCTACTTGGAACTGGATTTTCTGCTTTGATGTTGTAAGTTGTGTGCAAATATGCTTTTAAGACGTAATAAACGGTGCTAAGGACAATTGGCGAATTTAGACACAGGCCGCACCATAGGCCTAAGGAAAGTTGTTTGGTCAAACAGAAGTATCAGTCTCCATTTTGATCGTAGCGATATAGTAGTTGCTCGGTGTTAGCAACAGTGGATCAGAGACGGCTCTTGTAACCATCTCAAAAGCTCATGACGCCACAGATATTAAGTTTCGCTAGAGAATTGTTCAGTCGTTAGAGGAGCCAGCAGTGGCGTCGCTATCAGCCACAAAGGTATTTGTCATAAACTTAAAACAATATTTTAAGAATGTTTTGAATTAAATTTACAATGTTTACAATAGAGATTAGAGAGCGACAAAGATTGTTAACTATTCCATATGGATACCAATGCAAATGGCTAGCCTTTAGAATGATCAATCTATGTTTTTTGATAATTTATATTACAGAGATTTATAAAAGTTGATTTAATAAAATGTTTTTAAACAAAACCTTATTTGGGTAAGAACTGTAATATTGAAACTGTTATATAGTAAACAAGAAGTTTTACTTCTTGTTACAGTTACTTGAATTCATTACTTTTATTACTACATTTTTCTAACATATATATATATATATATATATATATATATACAAACGCCACAGACATTAAGTTGCAAAAAAAAAGGTATGCACTCGCAAAATTCGGCATGCAAATATTCACTTGAGAGTTATGTAAATGAAAAAATCTCAACGCCAGTAATGTTACACCGCCCATGCAACACGCTGGATATAATGGTTCACAATCAGTTGTGGAGATTCGTGGGTTGAAGGTAACTCATTATGCATATGCAAAACAGTTCAGTCGACGTTGACATGCGCAAAGCACCGGCTAACGTCGGATCCAGTATAAAACGGCCTCGAGGGGCATGGCCAGTTGAGGCAGAATTTCGCAATTGCTGTGGTGTAGAGAGTTATTAACAATAAAAAAGGACGAAATATGTCACAAAGAAACCAACTGGACATGTTTTTGAAGAGACGAATTATTGGAATGTTGGAATCCGGTCGATCCCAAACAGAAGAGTCTAGAATTCTGAATGTGCCTCAGTGTGTGATCTTCAGACTGTGGCAGAGGTTCCAAACCGCTGGAAATGTTATCTGTCGGTCAAGGATAAAAAACCCCTTGGCAAGCCCGATATTCGGTGATAACTGTGCGACGACAGAGGAACCTTTCTGCCAGACAACTGGGCTCAGCCCTGACAGCCGCCACAGGAGTCACTGCTTCTATACAAACTGTTTACAAGAGGCTCAAATACGTTGGTCTCTATGCTAGACGACCGGCAGTTTGCATCCCAAAAACGTCTGCACAATGACGTATAGATTTCCGAAAATTTTCCCATAAACAACAACTATGCTTAACTCTTGGACATCAGTGCATACATACAGGGTGATTCAAAAGCAAAAATAAAACGCTATAAAAATATCTATGAGTCGGAAAGACATGCGGTTTGCGGATTAATATTTACCGTAGTGGGGGATACCGTAGTGATCAAAAATAGTTCAAAATCTCGACACTAGGGGCGCTTCTGCAGATACAGCCATGGATGTGATTTATGCATATCGCTCAGGCAACGCAAAATTAGGATCAGACAAAAACAGTATTAAATACCACTCCACACGGCACGTCAAGTGCTGGAGTTACTACGGACAACGTTTGGGGCCAATCGCCTACTGAGCAGGCGTACCACACATGAATGGCCTGCGAGATCCCCAGACCTCACACCCTGTGATTTATGGTTGTGGGGATACCTAAAATCACCGGTCTATAGAGGAAAGCCCCAGTCCTTACCAGCACTGAAAGACGCCTTACGGCAGGAGGTAGCAGCAATTCTCGTTGATATGCTGTTTCATGCTGTATCAGCCGTACTGCACTCAGTACTGAAATGTGGTGGTAGACACATTGAGCACTTGCATCTGTAAATCTTGCTGAAATAAAATATCTCATTTCACAATTATTATCTCGCACTGTTTTCTTCGCAGCAGCGTCCCCTAGTGTCGAGATTTTGAACTATATTTTTCATGCCATACAAAATCCTACACCATGTTGAATATTAATCTGCAAATCGCATGTCTCTCGGACCGATAGATATTTTTTATAGCGTTTTATTTTTGCTCCGAACTTTTGAATCACCCTGTATGTCTGCAGTCTTGTAATTTTTTTCGTTTTTAAAAGTCTGTAACTGGAGAATGAGTTTTACCCAGATTGATAAATGCAATTGTCAAGAATTATACCCTCTTCAAACAAAAATTTAGACGAAAAAATATAAATAATAAAAGTAATAACGAATGCAGAAATCTGATGAAAAAAAACAGGGATACAAATCTTTTGTTAGCCTTGTTTGCTATTTTCTGAAAGTGAGAATACTTAGAGTTCTGGAACATTCTTCTTTTATAATTCTCGGTCGCAAACGCCACCGAGGGATACTACAGATGCAGGAATAAGCAATAAAAAAGGGAATACGAATAATACAACAATGATTTATTAGACATAATAATTGCAAATATCAATTACAATTGTTTATCATAGTATTGAAATAGGTGTTCAAATTTCTTGCCATCTGCAGCTGGGATTATGTTCAGCCAGGATTTGCAGGACTATAGGACTATATCAATAGGACCTTTCCTGGAAGATGGATCAGCCGGGAAGGACATTTCAGATGGCCACTACAGTCTCGTCTCCCCGACTTGTCCCCCATTGATTTCTTCCTGTGGCCTTGTTTACGACCTCAAAAGCCTTGTTTACGAGATTGCTGTAACATCTGACGCTGACCTTGTCGATAGAGTCGTTGAGGCAGCAGGGCGTGTCCGCGACCGGCCTGTGATTTTTGAACGCGTTCACTAATCCATGTGCCAGCATTGCCATATATGCATATCTGCGGATAGCAATAACTTTGAACAGATACTTTAATGCTATGATAAATAACTGTAACTGATAGTAATTGTTATGTCTTATAAACTTTGTTGTGTTATCTGCATTCTTTTATTTTTGCTTCTTGCATCTGTAGCACCCTACGATGGCGTTTGTGGCTACATGTCCCTATGAAAAACGGTTTTGTTTTTGTATGCCTGTCCTTCCCTTAAAGTTTGTCCAAGACCTTTTGGACCACCCTGTATAGAGTAAATTTAACTTTTTATTATATATATAATGCTTTAGCACATTTATATATATCGAAATAGATGTTTCTTACAAAAAATGTTTATATTTTCTTATTACATAATAAGATTATGCAATGATGACAAATGACATTGGCCGTTTTTTGAAATGGAACATTTTAAACATAACTACAAATATTTTATACACGTTATAAATGACTGAACCTCTCACACTGACAATAAGATTGAATTTGAGTGAGATAGAGCAGTTGGGTCTCAGATAAAAGAAAACAAAAGAGAAATCGATTTGTTTTAGTTTGTTTAACGTCAGCGCAGATTTGTCAGACATTTATTTTTCTTATGATCATTTACACTATCACTGATCATAGCCTACTTCGTTTATATCACTTTTACCTTTCTCTATTAGAAATAAACCTATTGTTTTTAATCCATGCAGGGATTAAAAACAGACACAAAAAATAATTCTTCTTTTAACAACTCTTAAAGTCATTGCTCCTAAACTATTGTTAGATACTTTGACGTTTCTGATTAGATGATGGGATGTAGAATAGTAAACGAGATTTCAAGTAATCGAGATATTTATCCGTGTTGTAAATCTGCAGTTAACTGCTACCACAACCAGGGGTTTTCTTGGAACCAAAGCCTTAAAAGGCGATTCCTCTTTGAGGGGACTTTCTTTAGTATAAGAAGCTTTTTTTTTCAACTTTCTAGTTTTAATTTATCAGATTGTTGCCTTTGACATATTAATTTTCTTTATTTCTACTGTCCTGCTTTTGGGTTCACTTGAGTTATGCAGTTTCATCTCTCTGATTTATTCTAGTGGCAGCAGACTCGATTTCTGTTAAGCTCACTTTTCCGGTGCCTGTTATTTTCCCTGTTTGCTGATCCGAAGCATAAGGCTCATAAATTCCCTGGATTAATTCACAAGAGACCAAACCGTTTGAATAGAAGCACGATTGATCCTGAATGCCTCGTTTATAACAAGATTCTAAATGGGGAGAAAAGGTATTATATTGATATCCTGGTGTGTACCCGATTTTGCTAGAAAATAGGATAGTTCCATCCAACTAGACCATCTTCATCGTATATACGGAAATGAATAATTTCGGGAAAAACGGTAAAGTGAGAAATTTATTATATTTATATGATTTTGGTGAAGGTACGGATTATAATAGCAGTCTCTAGTGTAACAGTCCTTACTTTTCCTGAGTTTGTTATTCTATCTGCTGATAATATGTTCATCAGTCACTGGGATTGTGGAGAGCGCTTCTTTTGTGTGATTGCCGAGTACATGTACCCTTATTTTGTGTCATTAGGGAGAACCTGTTCGCTTTTATTTTCCGATGTAAATAAATATTTATTTTTTCAAAATCCCCTCTATTTCTTCATGCTCACTAATTAGGGTCGCAACAGTATTTCAAAACCTTCAAATTCTTAAATGTGTCTTTAGTGGTACTGAATGTTTTTAGAATAATTATTTTGCAAGGAAGTTTTTCAATCCGAACTCTCTTAATTTGGTAAAAAAAACAGAGAATAATATACATTTTGATAAAATTTGTACAAAAATATCTTGTAAATATAAAAGAAATGACTAAAAATGAATGAAAAAGCTTATTTTGAACGGTAAAGCAATCAATCTTGCGATGCTGGACGTACGTGTTGTTTTTGCAGGCGGAAAAGCAACATGTGTAGGTAAATAGTTGTAAACTGATACAAATTCAGCCCGGTTTGATCATGAAGTGTTATAATGGGTTCGAGATTGGCTCATAGAATCTGGATTCGGTCAGCCGCATGTTTCTAAGAAAATTTTGGTTTTAAAAGAATACAACTGGTCATAACATAATGAATGCTTGAAACAATTATAAATAAAATCTAAAAGATAATACGAAAGTTTTGTTTTTTTATCAAAAAATTGGCAAATTTAAAAATAACTAATTTTGAATTTAATTATGACCATAAAGTAAAGAAAAACGTTACGATTTTTACATGGTTAGATAAACAGGTCGTATTTAGGTAAAACTAAAATATGTTCGTTTCAATCCGGGCTTATATTTAAGTTTTAAAATGCCTCCTGATTAAGGCCGAGTTTGAAAATTGATGCTGCATTCTATTGCATGTATGTCGTGTCTGAAATACGTTTGATGTGGCATTTGCTTGTTTAACTTTTACTTTATCATTTTATTACATTTATTTTAATTTATAATCATGTTATTGATATTTATTTGGAAGTCAAAGATGACATGTTTGAGTGAATAATATATTCGTTCATTAAATTAAATCCTTATTCCATTCAGTTCAACTATTGCATTTATTCTACAATATAAATCTTTTTGGAGGTTCCAATGAGTCATTACTATAGTTGTTACCTAGATTAGTATAGTTGTTACCTAGTTATAGTTATTATAGTTGTTACCTAGATTAATACATTTTGTTTAAAATAACAAATTCTAAAAAAACTTGTGCTTTGATTTGTTCTTTGAAAATGTGTTACTATATATATATATATATATATATATTTAAATATCAGAGTTTGCTAAAATTTTATATATTTAGAAATATGTATTCGAATATTATATGAAAATAAAAATAGTGCTGAAGCATCCCTTTATTTTGGATCTTCAGAAGTGTCGAATTTTGTTGGCTCTGTCGCACAAAAATCATTTTTGTAACACAAATGTTAATTTGACCACGTTCTACAGTTTTATGTCGATTTTGAATGACTAAGAAAACCTATAAACACTCAACTTGTAACTGGAATTTGGATCTAAACTCCAGAGCGTTTACCACTCGACGGTAATAATAGAACACTTTAGTCAGAGTTAATTTAGTCGCATTAGCATCATGGGTAATTTAAGAAGACGGAATTTTGATATGCTTTGACACGGTAAAAGACACGGGATAGAAATTTGAACGTATTCTCTACAAATTTCTCTGTCTGCCATGCTTAGAAAACCATCAACGACGTTCTCATTACACATTTTAGAGAACTATAATATACAGGCTTCTATGAAATCCCTTCAAGATCCCAAAAACTTGATGCATGTATCCATGTCTGTACATGTTAGATTATCTATCAAGAAGTTACCATGTCTGATCGAATAAAATTGGAGCTCTTAGCGTGGAATAGTTAAAATAAATAACTCGGCAACAAAGTAACATATACTATAAAAGCTAATTACAACGTCGTAAATCACTGTCTATGAGTAGGAATCGATAATAAAACTGCCCTAGAATTCATTTATTGGGCACAATAGATTTATTAGAGAATTGCTGCCATATTCAGGAATCATAAAATAAACAACAGTTACATACTCAGTAATCCGATATACAGGCCCTTCAAAATGACTTTTGTCAACAACAATGCACATATGAATTCGAGAAAGAACATTAACGCGTATTTGGATAAGCGTTCCAGGTGGCACCATGTTATAGTATCTAGAACCCGTAAAGTATGAGGGGGTATTTATCGTCTTTCATGGATTTTGTACATTTTTGATGCCGATTCCTAATAATTAGGCAAGGCCTTACAGCTTAGTAGTTGACATTTTTCCTCTATCTGTTTTGCCGAACTATTTATTCCTAACCTTGAATTTAGCGCGGAGACGGCTGAAATCACCTTTATTCAATCGGGTACAGCCATTTAACAGACTTAATGTGTACACATACGGATTTTTCATTTCAAAGCATTTGCATGCTTTGCATGCATTTTTTGCATGCTTAAGGACTTTACTAGGAACACTGTATATAAAATATATTCGAAATTATAATTCCTCGATTATGTATCATTTAACCTTCAAAACATATAATAATTACATTATATAAAATATGTATAGGACGGCAGACATGGGTGCGTGACGACCGTCAATCTTCACTCTGATCTTTGGAAGCGGGGAAGAGAGACATTGGCAGTCTTGTTAAGGTATCATGGCAGAACAGCTCCTCGAAACTCCCTATGAAACAGATGATAAAACAGAGAAACAGAGATCATCTCTCGTTCCAGCGAAATGCCTCAACCTAGCTAGCAAATGTACCCATCCGTGACACATCTGACCAAGAAATGGGCTTATGCAAACACATGTAACTTATGGTCGGGACCGGTGGTGTAAAAGTCGTGTGGAGTTCCCATCAAGGGGGCAGTTTCTTTAGAGAACACCTCGGCTTATGGTGGTGGTGTAGTATTCACGAGTATCATACAAATATGTGCTATCGTTGTGTGATATATTCGATCATAGCCATTTGTATGAATTTGCTGGCGCTCAGGGGCGGCTCGTGTGTAGGCACTGCGGGAGCGACAGTGCTCTCTCTCCCTCGCAGCCTCGCGTGCAGCTTCCTATTTGCGCATGCGCACAACAGTCAAACACCGGAATGCGCACATTGGAAGCTGCACGCGAGGCTGCGACGGAGAGAGAGCACTGTCTCTCCCGCAGTGCCTATACACGAGCCACACTTCCATTAACGCCTGGAATATATGACGTGGCTGCTATAATGCCCTGCATCGGAGTCGATACATGAGGTCATTGTGCTTAGCCATTTCCATGTTATTCACCGTTGCCTACGTATTGTACTATCATTTGGGGACGTCAGCTTTTGAACCTGCCATGAGCTCCAGTCACCGGCCCTCATATCTACGTGATTTTCGGATAACCATGCTCCTTAATTCCGGGTTGTTTTCCAAAGGACGTTCTAAAATATGGTGAATATAAACGATCAGTTTTGTTCTACTCTTTCCCAGATTTAAATTAAAAACATGTGTTGGTCTAGTTTCTTCTTAATACGTTTAACAGTTTTTGTTTTAACGTATCTGTTTTCTATTGGAATGTGTTTCTTGTATAATTTTCAGTCATCGCATGTGGCCTATATTATTTACACTTTATGAAACAGAAACATGATATACATAAATTTCTGTTATCTTGATGGCATTATGTGGACATTAAGGAACTACTAATCACAAACAGAACATGTTTTTAATTTACTGATATGAAAAGAATGTAAATAGCAAATAACGTAGAAAATATTTTTTACATTTTATCGAACCCATGTTGGAGCCATTTTTCTTTCACGAAGGAAGTAAAACACCTATCAACAGAAAATTATATCTGTTATACGAGAAGCAAAATATACTAAAATTATGTAACGATGACAAAATAACCCGGAAATAAGATATTTTCAACATATATACATATATATAGCTTTGAGACACGTTATAAATGACTGAATGCTTTACACTGACAATAAGATTGAATTTGAATGAGATATCGCAGTTGGGTCACGGATAAAAGAAAACAAAAGACAAATCGATTTGTTTTAGTTTAGCCATTGTGTCAACTCAGATTTGTTACTCCTTTATCTTTCTTACGATCAATTACACTGTCGCTGATCACGGTCTATTTCGTTCAGCTGATTTCGTCTGCCTATGGTAAAAAGAAATCCATTGTTTTCATGCCACGCAGGGATTAACCCGCAAAAAACAATTCTGCTTCTTAAGACGCTTAATTAAAGCTATTGTTACTTAACTATTTGTTAGATTTTTTTACATCTCGAACGCTTTTTGTATTTCTTTTTCTACGAAGAACTAAAATATTGTATTTTTTTGACTTTTAAATGTATCTACTATAAGATAATTAGGAGTTAAATTTAAATAACTGATATATACATTAAGATACAAATGTAAACATTTTTTTATTTGTGTAAGTTACATATTTAATTTAGACGTTAGCATATATCAGTCTTGAGGCAGTGACCTGTTAACTTTCTGATATGAGAAAACTATATAGGGGCTTGAATAAAACTAATGTTATAATTTATTGTTAATTATATTTATGAGAAATTTACAGCCGTTTATTACTCGTGCATTTATTATGGATTAGTGCAGATTTAAAATTAGTTTTGACATCGTAGTTGATGTAACATTCGCTGGGTTATGCACATGCGTCATGTGAACAATGGGTGAGCAAGAGAAAAGAGGGAAACATTTTTTGCTATGCATCGATTTGTACTGTGCAGTTTACAGTTACATACTATTCAAAGCAATATAAGCATTTTGAATACAGCTCTCATGAATGTGTATTGAAAAACTAAAAGAAATAAAAGTAAAACATGAATAAACACCAAAGAAAACATCAAAGGGCTAACTAAAAACGTGGTAAAACAGACAAAACGGATATAATATTACAAAATCTACTTCGACGAGAAGAGCTTTTAATTTCGACCCAGTAGCGTCGGCTGGCCAGTTCGTGGATCTAGGGTTCGATTTCCGGATGGGGCAACAAGGCTCTTTACAATTGCGTTCAAACAAATCAACCCTGTAGGTTAGTGTAAAGTGTCATAAGGTAAACCTATTCTAATCAAAAGGTATTATTCCATGACTTACCTATGATGCCGCCACTAAGGGTGGAGCATGTAAGCTCCCGGTTCTCAAGCTCGAGATACGAACACACAAAACATAAAGAAATACACTTGCTTCATTGCTCAATTTATTTTAATACTTTACTTAATAGATATCCATTGTATCTTGATTAATGATACTATTATTACATATATTATTAAAAGACACATAACACTGACAATTTTACATTAATACATATATTTACACACATAATACCATCGACTTATATTTCTTAAAACAGTTTCCTTCAAACAATTGATACTCAAAATATTTCTTTTAGTTCAATATCTACGAACTCGTTCATATGATCTACTCAAACGAACTGGTAGTTCATTATTTCAATAATCGTTAAAGGTGTGCCTTCCGTGCTAATTAGTGACAATT
Source organism: Amaurobius ferox (assembly GCA_951213105.1). Lineage (NCBI taxonomy): Eukaryota > Metazoa > Arthropoda > Arachnida > Araneae > Amaurobiidae > Amaurobius > Amaurobius ferox. The sequence goes on along the minus strand of OX578141.1, from coordinate 44,519,664 downwards.
GAAATTTGGTTTACCTCTACTCTTTGTTACGTACGTATTCGTGCAATCTCAATGATGTCTGCACACTGTTGCACATCTCATATCTGCACAAGCTACCATTTTTTTGCTCACATTCTATAGACACTTTTCACAAAATCAAGAAACATGATGCTGACTCGTTCGAAAGTTTTAAATCGACTGAAGTTTTTTGAATACGACTTTGGGGCGCTTTTTTCTTTACCCCATTCATTCCCTACCACATCTACCATTCGCTGTTGCTGCAGACGGGGATAACCACTGTTTATGTATGCATTTGTTGTCATTGGCTCCCTCTGCAGCATTTAGATAGATCATTAACTTTCCTGGCATTTGTAATTGGGGTGGAAACATGTAATACAAATATGTGTTACATACAGATGTCAAAGGTCTGAAAGTGACCCTAGTGCAGCTAGTAGGGATTCAGTGGACTTTGGTAGATTGAGCACCGGTTACAAATTGAGAGGATAACGACTATATAACAGGATACTAACTTGGGTAAAAATAGTAATGGTAGAAGGCTGATCTGAGGTAAAAATAGCAGGAGGTGGTCAGTCAGATTGTCAATTTTCTGACAATCTGACATTAGAGGATGGAGAATGCAGAATTCACTGCAACGATAAGAGCTTGCAATTTCGTCCCAGTAGTTCAACGGTAGAGCGTAGGCTGGCCAGTTCGGAGATCCAGGGTTCGATTCCTGGTTGGGGTCGCAAGGCTCTTTACAACATCAAAGTAGCTGCAGAAAAAAGTAACAAAGTAAAAAGAAGCATAAGATAGAAAAACAGGTAAAAGAAATTTTACGTTTATTTCAATATTTTTTGCATAACTAAGTATAGTATATTAATATGTATGATATACCAGTTCAGCTTTGTTTAGACTTTAAAATCTTTTGCTGAATATTTGGAAATTAAATTATGCTAATTAAGTAATCAAACTCCCTTGCGTTTTAAAAATCACTTACAATTTTTAATATTTAAACTTACAATACATGAATAGTTAAATATAAAATTAAACAGGAAATTAAATTGAATTTTCAAACAACCATTTGATGCTCCATGTCTCGTTTTCTAAGAAAGTACGCCAATTTTATTTTAATCATATTTTAAATACGACGAAAAAATTAAAAATTAAAAAAAATATAAATGCCTGTACTATTCTGCTAAACTCCAGTTTTAATTTCTCTGAATTTAAAGAAATGAAATTAAATATTTTCTGTGTTTAAAAGTCATTGTAAATCATTTTATTAAAATTTACCGTACTAAGATTGCGAAACTTTTAAATATAATACTATATTCTCGATGATACAGAACAATATTTATTTTATAAAATGTGTTATTAATAAATTGTTTACCATAAAACAACAAAATTTAATACATATATTTAAATTTAATGTGCAGAATAAAATTCAAATTCTTTTTTTAAGAGTCTTTAATAACGAAACTATCTTCCAAATTGCAAAATAGAAGACATTTATAGCGAAGTTATTCTTATCTCGGGGAGCAAACATGAACATAAAAAATAGATGACGTTTAAAAAGCAGGAGTTAATGATCCATAATGTGAAAGCTTTGCAACATCCCGGAAATGAGTGAAATGGAGATTAAAAGGAATATTTACTTTTATAAAAATAAATATAAAAGCAGCATAAGTGCATTATTTGAATTGCTTGCAATTTCAAAGATTTTAGAGCACTATATTAATTTTTTTAAATTATTTGCATGGATTGCAGATAAAATAGGAAAAAATAAAAATAAAATTAGGAATATGGCGAGGTATTAAGAGAAAATAAGTGTAAAAGTAAGTATTCTGGGTGTTATCAATGTGGTGCTTATTCTGGTGTGTCTTTAGCAAAGGTAAAATTCAAATATTGATTGAAGATTGTGTATTTAGTCATTAGTGAATAAAATAGTTCTTAATTATAATCTAATGTGCTTTGCATTCGTATATTATTATGGTAATTAATTTGTAGATTATTAATTTTTATTATTATTGTTATCATTACGACGAGCTTAGGATCCGAACCACTGGGTTTGCGGTTATAAAAACCATATTACTTTTTATTAATTACATGCAATAACAGGGGTTTAAGAGTAGTTTAGTTTTCTTAAAGTATATTTTTAGTCCAAGTGATTTTCTAGCTTTGCCACCAATTCTTATTTTCCAAATGCGGCATTCCATTTTGACTGCCATTGCAATATTCTATTGATTTCATACACACGATTTTAAAATTAGCATGAAGTCAATCGCACACTTATATTAGATTACTGCGGTAATTCTATCCCTTTCATGTGTATACTAAGGCAGCCAATTCTGTTAAACGTGCCGAAATATAAAATGTTTGATGCTTTTGTCTGTCCAATATCCGATTTGAATTATTTATAAACTGCTAAAAGTTATTAGACACACTGCTGACCCATTTAATGCAATCCCTTTATCAAGCATGCAAATGAACTCTCTGGGTTAGTGCAAATATCTCGCAGGTCTGAAAGTGACCCTGGTACGACTAGGGCGGATTTAGTGGACTCTGGAAGATTGAGCCCCGATTTCAAATCGAGAGGTCAAGGACCACGCTGGAAGCTAACTTGGAGGATGAAAATAGAAAGATGCTTACCTGAGGGGAAAATATGTGGAGGTAGGTAGTCAGATAGTTAATTACACATCAATTTGATTTTAGAGGGTGTATTATAAGGAGTCCACTTCAACGATAAGAGCATACAATTTCGTCCCAGTAGCTCAAACGTAGAGTTTCGGCTGGCCCGTTCGGAGTTCCAGGGTTCGATTCTCGGTTGGGGCAGCGAAGCTCTTTACAAGTACTGAAACGAAATTATTGGAGTTCAACATTTCTTTTTCTGAGCAATATCGTTGTCCCATGAACTAACTATTAAAATGCTTATTATTTGGCAGCTAGATAGCGTACACAGTCGTACTTCCTGTGATTCTAAAGTTCCAACTTTGCCATTTATTGGACCTAGTTGAAGAGCGACTGTCGACGTTTGACACAAAAAATTAATTTCCGACACTCTAAGTAAGTATTCAGAGTCTTACTATATTTATTTAGTACTCTCTAAGGTACATAATGAGGTATTATTTGTTATAACTAGTCGAAATCTATGTTTTACGCATTTATCATATTGTCTTTTAATGTGGAATCTCGGCAAATTCAGTTAAGAATTATTTGGTCTAAACTGGTGGCAAGGAGTATGTTTTATTTCACGATGGGCTAATTGTCACATGTCAAGTTGACCCCTGAACATTTGATCCCATTTCAAAATACGTCTGCTAGAAAGAAATTTAATGGAAATAAAAGCAGAAAACGTGAAACAATTATTCTTACGGACACCCCTGTGAAACCAAAACTAGAATAAGCAAATGCCATACGAGAAGAAAGAAAATTAGTAATTGAATCAAAGAGAAACGTAAGTAAATGTGCTTCTAATAAATTCAAGAATCCATCAAACCAAAGAAATGAGACACGTAGACAAGGATTTAATCATGATGAAGAAGACGGTAATGATCCCTTCCGCCTGGTCTGAATATAACCGTATTACAATACACGTTTGAAAAACGTATGGGTCATATGAGAAGAGTGTAAGGGTTGGACCCATGAAACTCAGTCCAGGTATAAACTAGCTTTATGTGTGTTACAACTGTGACACTGTTGATTCGATAGATCTCATTACCGTAAATGTAGTAGGTGGACATAACTTTTCTGTTACTTAAATGTAATTTGCATTTCAAAGTCGTACATATAATTATTTATTTTTTATTAGTATGTATTTTTTTCACTTTATTAAAATTTTATTATAATGGATACATACCGTTTCTACAACAAGTTTCATCATTTATACACGAATCAAATAAAACTTATATATAACATATAATTACGTAGAAAACTCTATAAGACATACAGGAGACAATTAACCCAAAAAGTTGTACCAAGTGACCCGCAGTCGGGGCAAATTTTCACACTTTTTCCCTGATTTTAAAAATTAAAATGCATTATTTGCTACTGATATAAAATTTCCATAATTTTTCTATAGTTAGCTAAAAGATGAAAATTGCGAAGGATGAAAAAAAAAGTTTATGTTTATAAGAGATATGTGAAAATTATAAATGTAAAAACAGTGCAAACTTGCCCCGCCTTATCCCACTCTTCCACACGGATACAGAAAATTATTCTTATTAAATATCAAATTGAAATAAAACTAAAAATAATATGTTTATTGGGGAAAATTGAAAACACATGCCCCGTTGGAAACAAAAATTCAGCAGCTCGAATGAAAGCAGAAAGTTTTCTTGTTACATAAACATTAAAAAGGAAAATATTTTCTGGCAATGTTTGCAGCTGTCAGAATTTATTTGATACGAATATTTAACACTCTATTGTTGCTTTTATGCGTCGACTTTGACAATGGCCGAAACACTTTTACAATCTTGACACTATGTTCTCAGCAAACCGAAACCAATAAGAAACATTGGAAGTAACCACATAAGTTTACAAGCTGGCCAACGGGCTAAATAGCAATGGAGGCATTTTATTGCCTATAGTACGATTAGGTGAAGCCACCATGACCACTAGAAATTTTTTATATGAGATGAATGTAACAGAAATCGGTCGAACAGAGAGCTAAGTATTACAGTTACATAGACTACACTCGTAAGTTCTAGTGCGACACTAAATATTCTAAGTGGTATACAATGGAAGAAATAACTCCTTAAAACAATGAATGCTAATATAAAAAAATGACTATCGAAAGAGGTTCAGCAAATGACTAATTGTAAAAAGGATTACAATTGGGATGATGCTTCATAAAAATTTGTATAATGGCACGGGCATTGTACATACTTTAATGATACATGATGAACTAATTGATATCCTATTGCTTAAAAATACTAAAAATTAGCTAAGCATGGGTCATTACACTTAACACCCTAATAATAATTTAGTATAAATGATGAGTTGACGTGTAATGTAACAGTAACTATTTGGAGGAATAACGAACAGCAATGTAAATATTAATACTGTAATAATTAAATGAAAGTATTATATGAAAAATCTTTAAATTGTCAAACTATGTTGTTATTGAAATATCAATTAATGCAACTACTTATTCACTTTTTCAGAATGGCCATGAATAACTACATCAGCATCATTGCACATAAATTGGAGGGTATATTACCACACTCTCAAATGTTTAATGCATCAATGTATCTAAAGTTATTATTTATTACTAAGGTTCTGAATTTAATTAATTTATCTTTGACACCACAGATATCTGCATTATTTGAGATTACAATAATCCTGATGCTTGAACATTAATTATAGTAGTAGGATATAATTCCAATAATGCTTGCCCACAGGTTGCTCGTTTGTCGATCCTGGCAAATGAAATCAAAAGCCGTTTGGATTCGACATCCAGATCGCCTGATACAATCCCCTTTGAACATGTGTGGGACGTTCTGGGAATACACATTCTGAGTATCTGAAATATTTCTTACCAAATACAGAGGTTCCAATTTTAACTTTTAAATGAATGAGAATAAATAGCTACACTAAATTATATTCTTGAAATTTTGTTATTGAAAAGGAAGTTGTAAAGAAAAGCCAGCTGCTTTCTTTTAGGAAATGCAAGTTTTACGAGCGAAGCAAAAATATTTTTAGAGTAAGAAACCCAGACATTCAACTCATGATTGGACGGTCTGCGATCTGCAATGTCCACATATTTTCTAATAGTTCTGTCTCTGCCTTTCCTATGCATGGGATCCGCACAACATATCCTCATATTTGTACAGAATTCATTTTTAAAAATATACCATCATCTAAAAGTAGTTCTCGTGTGCATGAAGAACATAGTCAAAATAATCCAATCCAGTTCGATATGATAGCTAAAAGCATCGATGAAAATAAATTTTCCTGTTAAATTCTTTGTGTAATAAAAAACATCCTATTGCCTACTGGGCAGATAAGTGCACAGTTTTTGCAATATGCTACTGAGCATTTATTTAGATTTTTTCTATTCTGATCAGATATTCTCGTGGTCATATTACTCTTCCTTTTTGTAGATCCGTAAAATCTATTTTTAAAGTGTATTATAGCTGAAATTTTAGATATTATTTCAAGATATTAGTTGCGTTCTTTCACATTTTATTAACACTTTACAACATAGTTGAAAGTGTGTATGACTTTGTTAATTCTGTCTGTCTGTCTGTCCGTTCGCATGATAAATGCCTTAAAAATGACTTTATCAAAATGAAATTTTAGTATGTTGTTCAGACGATCTGTGGCACTTATGGGAAAGTAAATGAACAATAACACCCAATTAGTTTTGGACAGAACCCAGGTTGAAAAAAGGAAATACATTGAATCCTATGAGACCTAATTTTTCAAACATTTTTTAAGCGAATTTAAAATTCACAAATTGCTTCGAAAGTTTTAGGAAATATTCAAATTATCTTATAAAAAATATGAAAAAATTTTTAGCAAAATATATTCGGTAGTTTTTTAAATAAAAATTAAAATAATAATTACAGCCATATTATATCAAGAGATCACGTGACACATTTTAAAATAAAATATGGCATCCATCTTGTGTCAAAATGGTGATTTTCAAAGTTATTTTTAATTTATATTCAGTGTTGTATCCGTCCTAAAACCTCTTTACTTTTGCTTAATTTCTGTACATCTATATTTTGGAACAGCGCAATTACAATATATTTGAGTTTAAATGATCAATGCCATCCATTTTGTGTCAAAATCGTGATTTTTAAAGTTCACTTTAATTTATATTTAGTGTTGTATCTGTCCGAAAACCGTTTTATTTTTCCTTAAATGCTGTGCATCTACATTTTGAAACAACGCAATCACAGTATATATGAGCTTAAATGATCATCAAACTTTGATTATTTCTGCAACGAAGCATAATTTTCACTTTTGGAATATGTAAACAAATAAAGATGTAGGATGAGTTGTATAAGAATTGCTGAATTCATTTAATGCAGAATGTTTTAGCTCTGGAGTCTGCAATATAGCTGATATGAATGGAACATTCATTGATTTTACATAGAAAAGCAGGCGATTTTTAAGATTAAGTGTTAAGCATAGAGTTAAATTACTTGTACCTTCATGGTTTTAAGTTTTTAAATAAAATAAATTATTGCAGTATTGTGATTAATGAAAGGAATGGAATAAAAGTGTATGGATGAAATATTTACAGCTTTTACGTAGAGAGCCAGACGATTTATATTTCAATGACGTCATTTGAATTAAGTTCGTTTCTTTTTATAAAGTTTTACATTTTCAAATATAATAATTTATTGTAGTATTGTGATAATTTTAAAAATATTACCGTTGAATGTATCACATTTTAGAGATGTTTAAACCAGGCAATTTATATTTTAATGACGTCATTTGAATAAAATTCATTTTTCTCGATGGATTATTAAGTTTTCAAATATAATAAATTAATGTAGTATTGTGATAATTCTAAAAATATTACCGCTGAATGTGTCGCATTTTAGAGATGTTTAAATAAAATTGCATTGCAGTTGGAAAGTGTTTCATAATTAACACTTTATGCATGATTGATCTGTCTTGTTAAATATTCAACAGACTGGATAATTCTTTATTGTATATTAGGTTACCTAGATACCTACGACTATATTTTGATAAACTCAAACAATGATATTTAGTTGCAATTTTGTATTTATTGTTTCAATAAGCAATATCCGTGTGTAAATAATTATATAACTATATTATTATTGAAAATTAGACAATTTTATGCACTTTATGTAGGCAAAAGGAATATGTTTTAACAGGCAACGTGTGTAGTAATATTTTAACGTATGTATCCTTTTCATAGATGGCTTTATAAGGGATTATGCTCCGTATTTGACATTGTATGCTAAGAATACATTATAAAGTATTAGTGCATCATATCACTGCTTTATGTTTGAAGGATCTATCTTGCATCGGCAACCCTGACTGTCTATGATTATTTTGAAAGATTCGTAATAATATTGTCGTTGGTCAACAACAGCTGCATGTGGATAACTTTAAATACATTGTCAATAATGCACATGTCATTAGTATGAATGAAAATTAAGATTTATAAATATTGGATGAAAGAAATAAAAACAAGCAAGAAATTAAAATATTTTATTATTGTAGTAAGTATATTGTCGTAATTTTAAGAAATATTTTAGTATATGTTGCAGTTGTCGAAAAATTTAAAATTGAGTTCAGGAACTTTTTAAATACATATATTCAGGATGATTCTAAAAATCAAAACTACATGTCTTTAGGATAATTACAACTCATCGTAGAAATTTAGCTTTATTAAGCCAGCTAGAACACAGACAAAAAAAACAGTCTTGGGTTAATTGCAGAATTGGCTGGTTTAGACCATGGTTTAAACAATGTTTTTTTGTTTAAACAATTTGTTTGGTTTAAACCTGTGATATAGTTGTGCAAAAGGTATTTTCATATTTCAGAAATGGCTCTGCGACAAATTGGCCCATAGATACGGTAGAGCCCATGAGAGCCAAGGGGGGAAATCAAAGTTGTTTGACTCAGTGCATCAACCATATTGAACCAATAGAAAGACTGCGAGCTGGAAATAAATTCCACACATTTTCCTTGCAGACTAGCGAACTTCATTCCCTGTGATCATCAATAATTCCTGCGATATTTTTTTAACGGATCATATTGAAAACCAGTTACAACCAATAGCATGCTTTTAAAAGTTATAGCCAGTAAAAACAAGCCAGTTTGTTGAGATAAATAGTGATAGATGGAGCTAAATAGTGCTTGCCTGCTTCGTATGCTTGTAATAAATTCTCATTTTTATATTATATTAGTTTAATTTATCATTTTGTAATTTGAATGGGTATTTTTGTCACATATAGGTTCAGCTAAAGCCATCGTAAGGAAGTATTTTTTCGGAGAAATTTAAACTCCGAATAAAAGGAAATAAGAATAACTGTTAACAATGTTAAATGTTATTAATGGCATGAGGTCTTAAATGTACGAACAAAACAAATTAAATATAGTACGTTGTTAGATTTCAACCCTTTTATCGACTTAAAGAATTTGTTGGAATCGTATCTTTATCACAATCAATAGCAGTGCCATTGATTTCGGCTTGCTTTCGTGACATATGTCCTTTGCGTAGGGGCTTAGAGTCTGTCTAAATGATGAGCTGTTATCGATTATTTGTCACGACCCGATTAAAAGTATTATCTCAAAATTCAAAGCTGTTTCGTTTAGTTGAACTTTCTTGGCAGTACACTAAAGGAAATAGTTAGGTGGCTCGATAAGTTGTCTATAAATATGATGCACAACTAATTTGCGTCTCTAAAAATTTTGAAATATTATAAAAAGTACAAATTAATTGGAAGCTTCTAAACTATTAACATAAGAAGTGCATTAAATATGGTTCTTTAAATTATTTCTTTAAATTCAAGAAAATGGACTATTATTTATTCTTGGATTCCAGTTGCAATTCAAGTTAAAAATCATGCAAAAAATGTATGCGTACTACAATTAAAATGGAAACACTAGAAATTAATCACATACATAAAAAATATATGGGCAGCTCATTACTTTCAACATATAATGGAATTACTTCTTTTACAGTGGAAAAATGTATAATATCCATGGCACAATCTTTTAGCATTGAATTATACATTTGCCGCATTTAAGGATGACAACATATAAAACTATTTCGATGCACCCAATTAACTTATATTTCATTCAACTCTAAATTGACAATTATCAATATCGATAGCATTCTGAATAAGCGATATAGTTCATATATTAAAATATTTTAATAATTAATTTATTAATTTAGCGCCATTTTAGATATTTTGACTATTATTTTCATCAATTTTGAGCGCCATATATTCAAGTTAGAAATATTTCGCAAAACTAGTTGCCAAGTTTGAAAAATTTATCGCCAAGCGTTACACACAATGCGGGTAAAATATTTTCATTTATATAAATGAATATTGCCTAATTGTTGGCCGTAAAAATACAAAACTATTACACTATATATTATCTCGTGAATGAAACTAACTAGATCCATGAGAATGATGTTAACAAATTTCTCGCATAATTTTTAATGAAAAGTGAACATATATTACGATAGTTAATACGGTTTTAATTTTATGTAATACTTTTGATAAATTTAATTGAAAAACTTGCAATATCTTGAGAACGGTTCATACTATCATTCTAAAGTTATTCGTTGTCTAATGAAAAATTATATAAGAAATCATCATTTAAGTAACATTATTAAGGTTCTGATATTTTAGTGACATTTTAAAATTTCACTAACAAATTTGGGGGATTCTGAACATTCGATTGCGTTTAGAATCAATAGGCTTTTATTATCCACCGATTATAATATTTGTACTACATTTCGTGTTCAAAACGCTCCATTTGTTTTTGAGATATCGATTTCATACACTCACAGATACACATACATACGCGCACACCACACATATATATCACCTCAAAAACGTACGATTCGAGTTCAGGTATGCTTGAAACGTGCTCTTCCGTCAAAACTCTAAGTAGAACTTTCGACCCCGTCACTATACTTTCTCTATACATTATACTATGTATATAGGGAACGTAATATGCATGTCATTTCAATTTCTATACCATTATTTACTTCTTAGAAATTCTGTTGTTTTATTTTAAAAATTAAGATCAAGTTTTAAATTTAAATTCTTGAACTTTAGTACTGAATGGACATTATTGTATATGCAACTTGAAATACTTTTTCTCCCTCTGTATATTATATATATATATATATATATATAGTATTATTAGCAGTGTACTATATTCTAGCGATTTAGCAAACATTTAGGTTAATCAACTACAGATTTCAAGCCCTTACTATCTCTGTTATGTAATCGATAATTAAGGGTATTGGTTCAAGCATTCCTGAACTAGTGTCTGAGACAATACAGATTTCACGTGTACAATAATTATATACTCTAGATTAACTACAATACCTTGTAATTAGTTTACGACACTACTATATATTAAGGCTTTAGGAAAGCACCAGTGAAATTACGTGTGGTGTTTAATATACGTATTGTAATATTTAAGAAAATAATGTTTAGCAAACGAAACTCACGTATATATCAGAATTGAAGTAAACATCATTTTAGGTAATATTAATAAGTTATAAGGAAGGCAAAAATATAGAGTATCTGCATATAATTTTAATAATAGAAATCTAGCATAATACACAACTCGAAATTGTATGACTAATTTCAATAAGAATCTTTTTATTGAATACGGATTAATAATGATACTTTTCACAGCGTTTTTATGTTTATACGCAATTTTACGTATATGCGTATACAATAAAAAATAAAAATTGTGTTCCCCCCAAAATAGTACAAGTGACACAACATTTTTAAGTGTTTAAGATAGTTCCAAGTTTAGCATATTACGTACGATTTAACATTTATGTGTTTGACCATGTACGGAATAACTCAATAGTGACAGAGTAAGTGGGTATATGCAAACATAACCAAAGCTTTGTCAAGAATTCAAATTTGTTTTAAATAGTTAAAAAGCTTGTTACAACTAAATTACAGTAACTTCCAAGATAGTGAGAGCCATGTATAGACATAAAGTTAGGACGAATCACACAATTTTATTATTTGAATGCATGGATTATTCAGGATGCGATAATGATATTATTTGAACGTAAAACGATATGATTATATGAATGACTCCATAATAAAAGAGCAAGACAAACTATTCCGCTTGCATTTTAAAAACTCGTTGTTCTTACAGTGAATAATGAATATTCAACAGTGTCCATTACAACTTTACTTTCATGAATGTAGTTGTTTCTAATTTCAGATAACCAGTGATACCTTATTCCTCGGTTAGAATCAATTACGCAGACTAGGAGGTGCTTTAAAGGTGACACCGTCCCAGTGAGTGAACAACTTATTGTGTCACCGTTTGTTAAAGAATATATAGTATGCGGCCGTAATTCACCCTGACACCTTCCTCTATTAGGCTATAAAGATCCACATTTCCGAGATTCTAGCGTAGTTTATGCTTATAAGGAAGTGAAGTGTTACAAAATTAGTCATTTCGGTCAGTTAAATCCAATCAAAAGTATGCGATCACCAATCACAATCGATTGCTGTCAATCTCAGTAAGTCCTAGAGTCACAATCTCTAGTTGGACTTCTACGGAACTCAATAATTGTATATTCAGGGTTCCGTAACTTCCCGAATATATTTACAACAATATATACCATACGCATAGTTCAATCTGCCATTATATTTTCACCCAGAAAACTGCAGTAAAATCTAAGAAGTCTATACCAAAAACGGTACTTTTAGAAGCCAGTCTGAACTATTTCATTTACCGACTCGAAAGATCAGGAAATCCATCTTATTAGTCGTTAGTCGGTTCCTCCATGAAGCGTCAGGCGGCAAGCCCCCCTTATCTCGGATTTGCAGTCTTGATATTCATTTAACTATTTTGCCACTTGTTGCATGAATCTCGGGGAGGGTGTATAAAATTAAGCATGTAAACACTAGCAGATCCATCCAATGGCATGGAAGAAAAAACAACGCTAGCAAATATAAGACTTTAAAATATTTAAAAAGAAGTTTGGCAAAATAGCAAAATTTACAAGTTATAGAGAAAAGTTTCAGAATTTTTAGGTAAAAATAGTAAACAGTCAGAATTAACCTAATTAATTTTAGGGAATTTCAAGTTATTTTTGCTCGGAGAGCTTTTCAATTAGTTTATAATGTTATTTTCAAGAATGAAATGTCATATTTGAGGATCTCCGAGACATTTCGAATAAAGTCTTGAATATCCACGATATTAAAGCGGGATTCAATTTCTTTGAAATATTTTAAAAATTCTGAAAATTCATTAGTTGTTTGGATACTTGGGTTTCGCTTTCTGCATGTGATTTGAATTTGTTTTGACAGATTGTGAAAATTTTCCTCATTCAGGTTTTGAGTGTTCATTTTGGGTTTTTGCTGGTTTTGTGTTTGCTCTACTTGAGCTTCTTACGTTCCAAGGGTTTGCGAGCAGTAGTGAAATTGATTTGGTGCACCATTGGCCACAGAAATTCCGGCATTTTGCCAACACCTAAATAATTAAGGCATGCCGAGGTCCTAAAACTGATGAATCACAAACTTTAGTTAAACCAATCGCTATGCTAGTTTTATAGGGTACAAGTCTCTCTGTAAATGCTTGCTATAATACTTATCTTGTTACAGTCATGTATTATCTTTACCATCTCAGCAATCGTAAACATGTTTAGTACGTGTGAAATTAAAACCAATATATTTTTACTGCATAAATTATTAAAAATGCTTAATTTCACAAGTTTTTTTTTACTTAATATACATTCATTTAACTAAGCATTGAAATTTCCAAGAAACTAATCACAATGAAGTACAATTTAAATGTGCTATGCAATAATGGAAAGCCATCTAGATATCAATAAGAGAAAAACAATATTTTAAGAGAAAAACAATATAGTTATTAAGGAACTTGGTTAAAGCTTTTAGCAAATATCCATTTAAAAGAACAGATTAATTAGATTTCATTCACAATTCACTATTTATTTCATACATTAGCTTTTGTTTTTCAGTTCCATGACTTGCAAATGGAATTTCACTTTCAATCACACGTAACAGTTCATAGAAGCAAAAAATATCAAATAATTTTTCACTGAAATAGTGACTTATTGAAAGAGAAGTATAATATCCATTATCGGAAGACAATTTAGTAAATGTTTTATACAAACCGCGTAGATTTACATATCAGCTTTTATGCTTTGAGTTCCAGTACATACCTATTAATTGTGAACCATGTCGCCTTCGCGACCTCAGCATCTCCACCTTGGCACTATATGTAGCTGTTTTGATTAATCCGGGGTTTCACGTGACTTTTTGCATTTGCTTGTTTCATGACCCTTGAGTAATTATTAAATAATTTTATAACAATATCAGCTTCGAAAAATTTTATAATTAAAACTAAAGCCTTAAAAAAATTAAATACAAAAGGGACCCCGGTGTCCCATCTGCGTTAAAGGGTTGAATCTAAACCCCGTAATAGTCGAGCTGTAATAAGTTAGTTTACAGTCATTAAAAAACTGTACATGAATTAAAACTATTGAAAATTGTACTGTAATGTATGTAAATGCAGAACATGACCTTGTGTAGGAATAATAAATAAGTATGTCATAATGTAAAATGATTCGGAAATAAGATATACTAAGCAAAAGATTGCTTTGCAAATAATAACTTTCCTGAACTGATCGTCGGCGTTCTACATTTTACTTTTGTTACTTTTTACGGTTTAACATAATTATTTATTAAAGCATAAGCAATTTTATTAATAAGAAAGTTATTGTAAATTATATACGTATTTTGCAGAGTCAATACAGTTATTTATTTGTCATACACTTGCAAAATACACAAATTGATGATATTGATGTATATTTAGATTCCAGTGTTTGAAGTTCTCAAATAGAAAATTAATTTTTACTGATCCTCTTGTTGGTTTAGATGCTTCAAAATTATATTTATCTTTACATAAAAGGAACTACTTTAAAAATAATTTTTGGTTTATATTTGGCATTTGTGTAACTTTTTTTACTATACTATAGACTTTTAAGATTCATCTTAAAATAGTTGAAAGTTTGAGTATGCTAACTCTTAAAACAGTACTTATGACAAAGAAAATAGAAAATAAGGATCAAAAATAGGATAATAGAAAATAAAGATCGAAAATTTAGAGTGAGAGAAATTGTGAAGTGGAATTTTATTGGAAAAACTTCTTATTTTTCGTAACTTCTATTATTACACGATTTTTTTAAAGATGAATCAATACGATGGAAAATTAAATGTTTCAACACATTGTACAAAATGTTAGCAGATAAAACATCTTTTAACGTATTATACAAAAGTTTATCAAATTAAATATGCTTAAAAATTAAACAGAAAGTAAAAAAAAAATATGTTGCTTATTTTCAATTTCCACTGTTAATTATAACACGTTCAGATGATTTATGATAGGAAGTTAGAAAAAGAACAAGAACAAAAGGCAGAAATATTTCTATCCCATCCTCTCGACATACTCCAGTTTTGCATATTTAGTTATGAATTTATTTCTAAAGTAGGACATACTTTCTGTTTGATAATAAAGGAAAGAAATAAGCTGGCAGACGACATTATTGGTGCACGACAATTAATCAAGAGACATACATAATTATACCAGTGATAATGCGATGTGGTTAATTGTTAATAATAGAGCTTAGAACCCCCGTGAGACTAATTAATGCTCCGATATTCTCGTGGAAGCAGCAACGTAGTGTTAGGAAACACAACAACTGTTGTCAGTATGTTTGCGAACGCGTCGTTGACTTGATAAATGGGAATTTATATAATAACGGAGCAAATGGAAACAAGGATAAACTTATGTTCAGTTCAATATGCTGTTCTTAATACGCGTTTTAATATGCTTGATTTTGGTTTATGAAATACATTTACAAAACAATTAAGATTATATTTTGGGGTTTCAATTAGACGAGTCTGCGTTACAATTTCTTTTCTTCGGATAAAATTGCACTGAAAGTATTAAAAAAAGATGAGCTAAACTTTACGAGGTGGTAGTATAAACCAAACAAACCGCATTTCGTCATAGATTACCAGATCGGAAATGAAACGCAAAGGACCCAGTGGGCGCTACTGGTGAAAACCGATGAGGTGAGACAAAAACACAATAATGACTTAGAAGTTATAAAATGACATTTTATAAACAATAATTATAGTAATGGCTCAAAAGAGCGACCACCAATTTGAATACACGTCTCAGAGAGGCGATGGATTGGCGAACTCTCTGAAACTGACCAGGCATTTCGCGCAGTTCGGCAGCAGCGGCCGAAATTTTGGTGACGAGTTCCTTTTCAGATTCAAGGGCAGTGTAATAGACGAGACTCTTGAGACATCCCCTTAAAAGTAAGTCCAGACACGACAGATCTAGTGATTGTGAGGGCCAAACTATGGGACCACCTCGTCCAATCCATCGGCTCGCCATATAACGCCTCTACATTTCATTTCTGGCCCGGTAAACTGGCGAAAAATGTTTGGTTTGGTGTGTACTACTACCACCTCGTAAAGTTTGACCCATCTAAGTTGAACCACCCTGTATATATATATACATATATATATATATATATATATATATATATATATGTATAATATTCAAACAGATATAACAAGTCAAAAAAGCAAGAAAAGAAGTTCGAAAATGATAAGTATCACAAACTGGTCGGGGGGAGTGGGACCCCCCAATCTCCTGTTAAGCAATTGTTAACCGGAGAGTTTAGCATGGCTTAACCGGAGAGGAGAGGTCACAACTCCCCCCGACCAGTTTGTGATTCTTTTCACTTTCGAAATCCTTTTCTTGCTTTTTTGACTTGTTGTATCTGTTTGGATATTATATAGGTAAATAATGCACTAGAGCTGTATCGCGGCAAGTGAGCATTGTTTACAAAAGAATTTCACAGGGTTATAACCTGCTTCTAAAACATTGCGTTTATACTTTTGTGGATTATATATATATATATATATATATATATATATATATATATATATATATAAATATAATATATTAGTGTATGAGGCACATTTTACTCATTGGAAATGTTTTTGTACGGGGGCCCTAAAACATTTAAATTTTGCATTTCTTAAAATTTAATTCCCTTGAAAATTTTATTCGATTTCATAAAATTCTGTACCTTTTTTTAGGCAACTTTGTAATTTATTATATATGTCTGAGATCGATATTGAAGGAATAAAAACCGAGATCAATGTTTTTGGAACACCCTGTATATATATATATATATATATATATATATATATATATATATATATATATATATATATATATATATATATATATATATATATATATATATATATATATATATATATATATATATATATATATATATATTTATATATATATATATATATATATATATATTTATATATATATATATATATATATATATATATATATATATATATATATATATATATATATATATATATATATATTTATATATATATATATATATATATATATTTATATATATATATATATATATATATATATTTATATATATATATATATATATATATATATATATATTTATATATATATATATATATATATATATATATATATTTATATATATATATATATATATATATATATATATATATTTATATATATATATATATATATATATATATATATATATATATATATATATATATATATATATATATATATATATATATATATATATATATATATATATATATATATATATATATATATATATATATATATATATATATATATATATATATTTATATATATATATATATATATATATATATATATATATATATTTATATATATATATATATATATATATATATATATATATATATGCAATCTGTGTGTGTGTATTCTTTCGAAAGGATCATTGATAATTTTTGCAATATATACACTGTTATTTGTTAATCATTGGATTATCATAAAAATGAAATCACGAATTATGTATTTCACTGTTTTCTTACTAGAAAGGAAGAGGAAAGAAAGAACAAATAACATCTATTTGTAAATTTTGGGGGAATATTTCAACAAGATTTGATATTTCAAACTTTACTTTGATATTAAAATATATATTTATTTTAATTGCCTCTACAAATGGTTTTTAAAGAGAATATACAATACAGGTCTGTCTGTCTTTAATTTTCGGATTAATGTGACTTAAATTACTGTGCGAGACCAGAGTTTGAGAAAGATTTAGTGAGACAGTTTTATGTTTGTATTTACGATGTCTGTAATGTTTAACAATAACTTCAGACTTAAGAAAGCCAGTTTATGGCACCCTGACCCGAAAGGTTAAATAAGGCCATAAACATAGGAGGCTGAAGTGAATCCACGAGAGTGGTTAAATATGTTAACCAATGCAAGATGTCTGATCGCATTGCCCTAAGGTCAGACAATGGTAGCGTAAGAGGTGTTACAGACCCCAGGCAAAGGATGCGGCAACCGAAGGTTTTAGAGAGATGCCAGGAGACTTCTACAAAAGTTCCTCAATGAAGAACGACAATGTCCTGATATTCAGTTGTTCCAGAAGTGTTCGAGAATAACACTTAGACGGTCGTACGATATGATCAACGAGTACGAACGGCAGAACTATACCGCGAGTTGGTTCCAGTACAATATGATCGACATTAAGTACGAGCTGGTGACAAAGTTCAAAGACAGACTTGAAGTATGTGTTCCCCAATAATTGTTGAAGATCATCAATGCATTTTTAGTATTTTTAATTAACTTGTCTCACATTTTCTCTCTCCTCCGCAATTAAAGAATAATTGTTGTAATTAATTTAATAAGTAATCTATGTTGTTAATAAATGATTTTATTATAAAGTTAAAATGATGCAGCTAATCGTAGCATTATATTAATTAATATTATTTTACAGGAACTCGCACTAGATATAATAAGGTGGGATAATGCGGTATTTTATGTTACAACGCAATGCAATTAATTAACTTCAGTGAATTTCAAATAAACTGTTTACTGCGCCACATTTGGTTTCGGTGACGCTTTGGTGCGAGTTGCACTCTATTGCAAAAAAAAAAAAAAAAAAAAAAAAAGCACCTCTAAAGAAAGTATTCTATCGTTTGGGTGTTTCTATAGCATTTGGTGCGGAATGGAGTATAAAAGTAGAAAGAACAACGTTAGGGCTATTAGTTAAAAATAAAATAAGTAAACTATGGGGAATAGTCTTATCCCCCCAAATCGAAAGAAAAACAAGAGAAAGGAAATGAAACGAAAAAAATAAAGGCGCAGCATGTTTGTACTGTAATGACCCGTGACCTCACTGTTCAAACTCAAATGAATTGAGTGTAAAAACAGGGTCTATAACTCATGTGGCTTAACAAAAAGCGACGTTAATAAATCTGAACATGTAAATTTTGGCAATCATAAGGTAAAATAAAGTGGGTCCACACTACTACCTTGCATAGATGATTGAATGGAGCAACGTATCTTTTTTCATTTTTAGTTTTAAAAATTTTATATTTTGAATTTCTTAGTTTGCCATACCACATGCGAGCTTAAAATACTTTGAATAAATAACTTTTTGTATTATGATATTTTTTTCTTATTATTTACAAATTAAAAATTGCTCGAAACTTTAGATACTCTATTCCGTCCTGGTCTGTCCTACTTGATTCAAATTAGATTGTTGAAAAATTGACCATGTAAAAAATTACTTTAAAGGAGATTTTATGATTTTATGCCATTTATATACCTATCCCAATCTTTGGGCTAATGGTAGTGCCACTTCAAAATTTTTGTTTCTTTAAATAGGAATAATCAGTTTTTTTTAAGTAAGAGATAATTAGAGTTTCAAAATAATAGAATTGAAAAGTTTATAATACATTATTATAAGTTCCAGGATGATAATCACGAGATGCATTCATAATTATACTAGAGTTAACGTGATATTGTTAATAGAACTTACAACCCCGTGAGAGTAATTAATGAGCTGATATTCTACTGAACACACCACAAAAACGTTACCTTAGAACATCATTAAAACTAATTATATTTTATTTCCAAATTGTACTTCTTATTATTGACTAGCAGCATACCCGTTCTTCGTACGGAGTATATAATATAAAGAAACCTGAAATTCACAATCATGTGCAAATTCTTATAGTATACCAAATAATATTTTTAATCAAAATATTCTGTTAAAATTTTTAATATAATGCTTCTAAAAAGAAGTTTAAGAATGTCTGTTCTCGCTATATAAAATTATATTCATGGGCAGATCTGAAGAATAAAACATTCTGGGCCCCTTATGCAAGCAAATATAAAAAAAAATATGAAATTGAATCAATATATGCAAAATAAAAGCTTTAAAATTGCATGAGATCCGTACTAATTATATACACGAATATTAGAAAATATAACCTGTATTAGTAGATTACATGTATAAATTGAAAATATCAATAGACCCGTAATCTTTAAATCTGAAGACAGTCATTTATTCCAATACACAGGTATGTCAAAATGAAAGTGCTAAAATGATATGGGAAGATATACCCGTACTACTTATAATGTCGTAGATTAGAAGATATGTCCGATTATTAGTAGAATATTACCCGTATTGCAATATGAGTCTCAAATGCCTTTGGCAAAATACAACAAACGACGTAATAAATTGAAAATATCATTAATCCTTTTAATCATCATACCAGAAGGCCGTACTTGATTCCAATATATATGCCAACATATGTCAAAATATTCCAATATACCTCTACTACGTATATTCTCGTAGGTTAGAAGATATACCCGTGCATTCCTAGAAGATTACTCGTACAACGTACAATATGCGAGTGTCAGCAAATTTTGCCGTAATAAACAAATGGCGTAATAACTTAAATATCGATAATCTCTGAATCAATAATTCCAGCAAATATCAATAAAAGTAATGTTTAAACCTGAAGAGCGTAATGGATATTATCCAGTCCAAAATGAAATGGCAATGAAATTTATTTTATTTACATATCTTCATTATTCAAATCGGAAAAGATTTAATAAAAATCGTCTGCCGCATAAACACATTGAATTTAAACCCGTTGCTAAGCGACATGGTATCATTTGCTTCAAATAAATTGGTGGAAAAAATATCCTTTAAATAATTCTATTTCTTTGAAACCTTTGGCGACATTTTCGTCAAATTAGCGACATTTTAAGAAATCGCCTAATTTTTCGCCAAGTGGGACTGTAGAACTGACAGCCCCGCGTGGCGACAAATGGAAGAAATATCATCACAATACTATCCCCTAACAAAACAGAATAAATTTCAATTATTTAGCGCAATTTTATCAATTTCAAGATATTTTTATAGATTTGAAAACATTTTTATCAATTTGGTGACATTTTGAAAATTCGCTAAATGTATTACTAAGTAGGACGGTTGGTCTGACAGATAAATGCTAACCAAATGCTTTCTTCTAACAAAACAAAATAAATTTCATTGATATGCGTCGTTTTCATCAATTTGGAGACATTTCCGTCAATGTTGTTGATTGTTGAGACCCAGACCGTCCGACCTACCAGAAAGGTGTAAGGTAACCGTTTGGACAGCCGGGAAGGACATTTCCGTCAATGTGGCAAAGTTTAAGAAAAGTTGCCAAATTAGCGATATCCCACCAAATTCGTAGCTCTGAATTTGCAAATCTGAAGGAAAATCCTGATCCCTTTTCTATATACTAAATGAAAACACTACAATTGTATTAGAAGATATACCTGCTCTACTCTTTTTCTGTTTCCACAATCGGCTAAATGAATTTATTGATTTATTGGCTAAACACAATATATGAGTTTAGAAGCTAAATACAATATATGCTTGAAAACTATTTGCCAAAATAAATGAAAGTGATGTACGCAGTCAGCAATTAATATAATTAAAAGAAAAATCAAACTGTCCATTCATAAGATGTACTTTTATATCTATTTATTTATTATTCAAATCGAAAAAAAAATAATAAAAACATTAACAAACACATTTAATTTAATTGCGTTGACGTTTTAAACAAACGATTTTCATCCGTTCCGTTTGGGTAAACCACGGAGTTAGGGATAGAACTCCTAGGAAAATGCTCCGTTTTTGATTAATATCTCGACAATCCCTGGTCTGAGAAACTCGAAATTTGGACAAAATTTATGGGGGGCTATTTCAAGGTAACCCACAAAAGTTCATTAAATTCACTTCAACCGTTCTCTCGTGATGATGAGACAAACGAAAGTTTCTTTTTTTACTAATATCTAGAGAATCACTGGTCGTAAAGAGTCAAAACATGGACTAAATTTTACGTGGGGCTATTTCTAGGCTACCCACAAAATTTCATCAAATTCGGTTCAGCCGTTCTCCCGTGATGACGGGACAAACAGACAGACAGACATACATACATACATACAGACAGACAGACATACAGACAGACAGACAGACAGATTTTCAATTTTATTTATATAGATTACTAGCAGCATACCCGTTCTTCGTACGGAATATATAATATAAAGAAACCTGAAATTCACAATCATGTGCAAATACTTATATTAAATGACATTTTTAATCAAAATATTCTGTTAAAATATTTAATACTAGCAGCATACCCGTTCTTCGTACGGAGTATAAAATATAAAGAAACTTATAATTCAGATTCATATGCAAATTATGTTAAAATATTAAATTTATTGCTCCTAAAGAGAAGTTTATGAATATCTGTTTTCATCATGCAAAATTATCGTCACAGGCAGATCTGCAGAATAAAACATCCTGGCCCCTTTCGAAAGCAAATTTACAAAAAAAAGGAATTGAATCAATATATGCAAAATGAAAGCATTAAATTTGTATAGGACCCGTACTACTTATATACGCGAATATTAGAATATATAACCTGTATTAGTAGATTACATGTATAATTTGAAAATATCAATAAACCCGTAATTGATTCCAATATATGCCAGAATGAAAGTACTAAAATTATATGGGAATATATATATAAATATATATATATATATATATATATATACCCATACTACTTATATTGTCGCAGATTAGAAAATATGCCTGTATGTTAGTAGAAGATTACCCTTATGTACAATATTAGTCTAAAAAATCTTTGCCGAAATAAAACAGATGACATTATAAATTAAAAATTTCAATTATCCCCGTAATCTTTATACCAGAAGGTCGTAATTGATTCCAATATATGCCAATATATATCAAAATATATGCCTATATACCTGTACTACTTATATTCTCGTAGATTAGAAGATACTACGTGCATTTATAGACGATTACTCGCACAACGTACAATATGTGAGTTTCAACAATTTTTGTCATAATAAAACAATGGTATAATAATTTGAAAATATCAATAATCCCTGAATCAATAATCCCCGAAAATATCAATAATAATAATGTGTAACCTGAAGACCGTAATCGATATTTTCCAGTCAAAAATGCAATGCCAATGAAATTTATTTTATATACATATCTTTATTATTCAAATCGGAAAAGATTTAATTAAAATCCTATGCCACATAACACATTGGATTTACATCCATTGCTAAACGACATGATATCAGTTGCTTCAAATAAATTGACGGAAATCATATCGTCTGAATAATGCTATCTCCATGAAAGGTTTGGCGATATTTTCTTCAATTTAGCGATAAATTAAAAAATCGCCAAATTTATCGCCAAGTGGGACTGTAAAACTGATAGTCCCATTTTGCTACAAATTGACGAAACATCTTCATAATATTATCCCCTAACAAAACACAATTAATTTCATTTATTAAGCGCAATTTTATCAATTTCATGACATTTTTATAGATTCACAAACATTTTTATCAACTTGGTGATATTTTAAAAATTCGATAAATGTGTTACTAAGTAGGATGGATAGACTGACCCACAAATGCTACCGAAACATCATTTCAGTATTGTCTTATAAAAAAACGAATTTAATTTCATTGATTTGCGTCGTTTTTAGCAATTTGGCGATATTTCCGTCAATTTGGCAAAGTTTAAGAAAATTTGCCAAGTTAGCGATATTCCGCCAAATTCGTAGCTCTGAAATTGCAGATCTGAAGAATAAAACATCCTGATCCCGTTTGTATATACTAAATGCAAACACTAAAATTGTATTAGAAGATATACCCTTTCTACACTTTTTCTGTTTCAACAATCATATAAATGAGTTTATTGGTAAACACAATATGAGTTTATTAGCTAAACACAATATAAAAGCTTAAAAACTCTTTGTCAAATGAAAGTGATGTACGCAGTCCGTAATTAATATAATTAAAAGAAAAATCAAACCGTTCATTTACAAAATATATTTAAACATCTATTTATTTATTATTCAAATAGAAAAAATAATAACAAATATTAAGAAACACATTTAATTTAATTGCGTTGCTGAGCAACATAATATAATAAAGAATCTTCCTCATAAACTGCGAAATTAAATAACCATTTTGATCTCTTCCCCATAAAATGCAAAAATAATAACCATTTTGATTTCTTTATACTTTCCATTGTTTAGTAAACCTTTAGCTTGACCATGGAGTTAGATTTTCCATTAAAATTCATGTTTCAAACAATTCATGCTTTCAGATAGTGACTAATTAATGCAAAAATCCTGCACTAAGCTCAGAAATGAAGTTTTAATTCACGTTGACGTTTTAAACAAGCGATTTTCATCCTTTCCGTTTGGATAAACCACGGAGTTAGAGAGTAGATCTCCTAGGATAAAGTTCCGTTTTTCATTAATATCTCGACAACCCCTGGTATTAGAAACTCGAAACTTGGGCAAAATTTATGGCGGGCTAATTTAAGGCTACTCACTAAATTTCATTAAATTCGATTCAGCCGTTCTCTCGTGATGATGTGACAAACGAAATATTCGTTTTTCACTAATATCTCGAGAACCACTGGGTATGGAAACTCCAAATATGGACTAAATTTTAAGTGGGGCTATTTCTAGGCTACCCAAAAAATTTCATCAAATTCGGTTCAGCCGTTCTCCCGTGATGATGGGACAAACAGACAGACAGACAGACAGACAGATTTTCAATTTTATTTATATAGATATACTAGCAGCATACCCGTCCTTCGTACGGAGTATATAATATAAAAAAACTTATAATTCGCAATCATGTGCAAATTCTGATAAAATATTAAATTTATTGCTCACTAGCAGCATACCCGTTCTTCGTACGGAGTATATAATATAAATAAACTTAAATTTCACAATCGTGCAAATTCCTATAGTATACTAAATTGCATTTTTAATCAAAATATTCTGTTAAAATATTTAACATAATGCTCCTAAAAAGAAGTTAAGGAATGGCTGTTCTCGTTATTCAAAATTATCTTCACGGGTAGATCTGAAGAATAAAATATCCTGGCCTATTTGAAAGCAAATTTATAAAAAGTATGGAATTGAATCAATATATGCAAAATAATAGCGTATTGTATGGGACCCGTACTACTTATATACGCGAATATTAGAAGATATAACCTGTATTAGTAGATTACATATATAAATTGAAAATATCAATAAATCCGTAATCTTTAAATCAGTAGGCAATAATTAATTCCAATATGTGCCGAAATGAAAGTGCTAAAATTATATGGGAAGATAAACCCGTACTACTTATAATGTCATAGATTAGAAGATATGTCCTAGTGTTAGTAAAAGATTACCCGTATTATAATATGTAGTCTGAAAATTTTTTACCAATATATAACAGATTACTTAATAAATTTAAAATATCAATAATCCCTGCCATCTTCATACCGGAAGGCTTGATTCCAATATATGCCAATATACATGTACTACTATTCTCTTAGATTAGAAGATATACCAGTGCATTTGTAGAAGATTACTCGTACAACATACAATATATGAGTTTCAACAATTTTTGCCGCAATAAAACAATGCCATAAGAAATTGAACATATCAATAATCTCTGAATCAATAATCCCCGAAAACTTCAATAATAATAATGTTTAAACATGAAGATCGTAATTGATATTATCCAGTCAAAAATACGATGACAATGAAATTTATTTCATATACATATCTTCATCATTAAAATCGGAAAAGATTTAATAAAAATCTTCTTCCTCATAAACACATTAAATTTAAATCCGTTGTTAAGCGACATGTTATGATTTGCTGCAAATAAATTGGTGGTCAAAATATCGTCTGAATATCTCTAATGAAAGTTTGGCGACATTTTAAAAAATCGCCAAATTTATCGCCAAGTGGGACTGTAGAACTGACAGTCCCACTTGGCGATAAATTGACGGACCATCATCAAAATATTATCCCCTAAAAAAACACAATTTCGTTTATTTAGGGCAATTTATCAATTTCAAAATATTTTTATGGATTTATAAATATTTTTATCAATCTGGTGACATTTTAAAAAATCGCCAAATTTATCGCCAAGTGGGATTGTAGAACTGATAGTCCCACTTGGCGATAAATTGACGAACCATCATCAAAATATCATCCCCTAAAAAAACACAATTTCGTTTATTTAGGGCAATTTATCAATTTCAAAATATGTTTATGGATTTATAAATATTTTTATCAATTTGGTGACATTTTAAAAATTCGCTAAATATGTTACTAAGTAGGGCGGTTGGACTGACAGACAAATGCTAACGAAACACCATTTCAGTACTTTCTTTTAACAAAACAAAATAAATTACATTGATTTACGTCATTTTTATCAATTTGAGGACATTTCAATCATTTTGGTAACTTTTATGAAATTTGCCAAGTTAGCGATATCCAGACAAATTCGTAGCTCTAAATTCGCAGATCTGAATAAAATATCGTGATCAAGTTTGTATATACTAAATGAAAACACTAAAATATTGTTAGAAGATATACCCATTTTACTCTTTTTCTGTTTAAATAATTGGATAAATGAATTTATTGGGTAAACAAAATATGAGTTTATTAGCTAAACACAATATATAAGCTTAAAACCTCATTGCTAAAATAAATGAAAGTGGTGTATGCAGTTCGCAATTAATATAATTTAAAAAAATCAAACCGTTCATTTATAAGATATATTTCAATACCCATTTATTTAATATTCAAATCGAAAAAATAATAATAATCATTAGCAAACATATTTAATTTCATTCCTTGGCCGAGCAACACGATATCAAATAGAATCTTCGTCATAAAATGCGAAATTAAATAACCATTTTAATATCTTTATACTTCTAATCGTTGAGTAAAAGCTTGTGAAATAAAAACATGGAGGTAGATTTTTCCATTTAAATTCATGTTTCAAACAATTCATGCTTTCAAATAGTGACTATTTAATGCAAAAATCCTGCATCAAACTCAAAAATAGAGTTTTAATTCCCTTTGACGTTTTAAGCAAACGATTTTTATCCTTTGCGTTTGGATAAACCACGGAGTTGGAGAGTAGAACTCCTATAAAAAAAAGTTCCGTTTTTCATTAATATCTCGACAACCCCTGGTCTTAGAAACTCGAAACTTGGACAAAATTTATGGGGGGCTATTTCAAGGCTATCCACTAAATTTCATTAAATTCGGTTCAGCCGTTCTCCCGTGATGATGAGACAAACGAAAATTTCGTTTTTTACTAATATCTCGAGAACCACTGGTCCTAAAAACTCAAAACACGGACTAAATTTTAAGTGGGGCTATTTCTAGGCTACCCACAAAATTTCATCAAATTCGGTTCAGCCGTTCTCCCGTGATGATGGGACAAACAGACAGACAGACAGACAGACAGATTTTCATTTTTATTTATATAGACTAGCAGCATACCCGTTCTTCGTACGGAGTATATAATATAAAGAAACTTGAAATTCATAATCATGCCCAAATTCTTATAGTATACTAAATGACATGTTTAATCAAAATATTCTGTTGAAATATTTAATATAATGCTCCTAAAAAGAAGTTTAAGAATCACTGTTCTCGCTATATAAAATTATCTTCATGGACATATCTGAAGAATAAAACATCTTGGACCCCTTATGTAAGCAAATATAAAAAAAAATATGGAATTGAATAAATATATGCAAAATAAAAGCGTTAAAATTGTATGGGACCCGTACTAATTAGATACGCGAATATTAGAAAATATAACCTGCATTAGTAGATTACATGTATAAATTGAAAATACCAATAAACCCGTAATCTTTAAATCTGAAGACAGTCATTTATTCCAATATATGTCAAAATTAAAGTGCTAAAATTATATGGGAAGATATGCACGTACTACTTATAATGTCCGATTATTAGTAGAAGATTACCCGTTTTGCAATATGAGTCACAAATGTTTTTTGGTAAAATACAACAGACGACGTAATAAATTGAATATATAATTAATCCCCTTAATCTTCATACCAGAAGACTGTACTTGATTCCAATATATATGCCAATATATGTCAAAATATATACCAATATACCTGTACTACTTATATTCTCGTAGGTTAGAAGACATACCCGTGCATTCCTAGAAGATTACTCGTACAACGTACAATATGCGTGTGTCAGCAATTTTTGCCGAAATAAAACAATGGCGTAATAACTTAAAAATATCAATAATCCCTGAATCAATAATTCCGGAAAATATCAATAATAATAATGTTTAAACCTGAAGAGTATAATTGATATTATCCAGTCCAAAATGAAATGGCAATGAAATTTATTTTATATACATATCTTCATTATTCAAATCGGAAAGGATTTAATAAAAATCGTCTGCTGCATAAACACATTGGATTTAAATCCGTTGCTAAGCGACATGATATCATTTGCTTCAAATAAATTGGTAGAAAAAATATCGTCTAAATAGTTATATTTCTATGGAACATTTGGCGACAGTTTCGTCAAATTAGCGACATTTTAAAAAATCGCCAAATTTTTCGCCAAGTGGGACTGTAGAACTGACAGTTCCACTTTGCGACAAATTGACGAAATATCACTATCCCATAACAAAAAACAATTAATATCATTTATGTAGCGCAATTTTATCAATTTCAAGATATTTTTATAGATTTGAAAACATTTTTATCAATTTGGTGACATTTCAAAAATTCGCTAAATGTATTACTAAGTAGGATGGTTGGTCTGACAGATAAATGCTAACCAAACATCATTTCAGTACTCTCTTCTAACAAAACAAAAAAAAATTTCATTGATATGTAGAAGACCCAAGCCACACGACCAACCCGAAGGTTTATGGCAGCTGTTTGTGTGTCGTTTATATCAATTTGGCGACATTTCCGCCAATTTGGCAAAGTTTAAGAAAAGTTGTCAAATTAGCGATATTCCTCCAAATTCGTAGCTTTGAATTTGCAGATCTGAATGAAACATTCTTATCCCGTTTCAATATACTAAATGAAAACACTACAATTGTATTAGAAGATATACCCGCTCTACTCTTTTTCTGTTTCAACAATCGGCTATATGAATTTATTGGCTAAACACAATATATGAGTTTAGTAGCTAAATACGATATAAGCTTGAAAACTCTTTGCCAAAATAAATGAAATTGATGTACGCAGTCAGCAATTAATATAATTAAAAGAAAAATCAAACCGTCCATTCATAAGATATACTTTTATATCCATTTATCCATTTATTTATTATTTAAATCGAAAAAAAATAATAAAAACATTAACAAACACATTTAATTTAATTGCGATGCCGAGCAACATGATATATCCTCCTAAAATGTTAAAATTTATTAACCACTAACAGCACACCCGTTATTCGTACGGAGTGTATAATTTAAAGAAACTTAAAGTTCGCAATCATGTGCAAATTCTGTTAAAATATTAAATTTATTGCTCCTAAAGAGAAGTTTAAGAATATATGTTCTCACTATGAAAAATTATCTTCACGATCAGATCTGAAGAATAAAACATCCTGCCCCCTTTTGTAAGCAAATTTACAGAAGAAAAAATAGGAATTGAATGAATATATGCAACTCCGTACTAATTATATTGTCGCAGATCAGAAAATATGCCAATGTGTTAGTAGAAGATTACCCGTATTACAATATGCGTCTCAAAAATATATGCCAAAATAAAAGAGATGACGTAATAAATTGAAAACATCAATAATATCTGTACTCTTTATACCAGAAGGTAGTAATTGATTCCAATATATGCCAATATATATCAAAACATATGTCAATATACCTGTACTACTTATATTCTCGTAGATTAAAAGATATACACGTGTATTTGAAGAAGATTCGTACAACATACAATATATGAGTTTAAACAATTTTTGTCATAATAAAATAATTGCATAATAACTTGAAAATATCAATAATCCTTGAATCAATAATCCCCGAAAATATAAATAATAATAATTTTTAAACCTAAAGACCGTAATTGATATTATCCAGTCAAAAATGCTATAAGAAAAATCAAATCGTTCTTTTCTAAAATATATTTTTATATCTATTTATTTATTATTCAAATCGAAAAAATAATTATTAAAATTAACAGACAGATTTAATTTAATTGCGTTTCTGAGTAACATGATATAAGATAGAATCTTATAACATGTTATATATGTCATGTCTTATAACATAAACTGCGAAATTAAATAACGATTTTGATTTCTCTATACTTCTCATTGTTCCGTAAAAGCTTGTTTTAAATAAACCATGAACCATGGAGATAGATTTCCCCTTTAAATCATGTTTCAAACAATTCATGTTTTCAGAAAGTGACTAATTAACGCAAAAAATCTCCCATCAAACTCAGAGATTAAATTTTAATTCACTTTCAAACGATTTTCAAGCTTTTCGTTTGGACAAACCACGGAGTTAGGGAGTAGAACTCCTAGGAAAAAGTTCCGTTTTTCATTAATATCTCGACAACCCCAGGTCTTAGAAACTCGAAACTTGGACACAATTTATGGGGGGATATTTCAAGGCTATTCACCAAATTTCATTAAATTCGGTTCAGCCGTTTTTCCGTGACGATGAGACAAACGAAAATTTCGTTTTTTGCTAATATCTCGAGAACCACTGGTCGTAGAAACTCAAAACACGGATATAATTTTAAGTGGGGCTATTTCTGGGCTACCCACAAAATTTCATCAAATTCGGTTCAGCCGTTCTCCCGTGATGGTGTGACAAACAGACAGACAGACAGATTTTCATTTTTATTTATATAGATAAAGAGAAGCCAGTGTGTTAGTAGAAGCTTAAACATATTGTAATATGAGTCTTAAAAATATTTACCAAAATAAAAAAGATGACGTAATAAATTGAAAGTATCAAAAATCCCCGTAATCTTAATACCAGAAGGTCGTAATTGATTCCAATATATGCCAATATATATAAAAATTTTGCCAATATACCTGTACTACTTATATTGTCGTAGATTAGAAGATATACCCGTGCATTTGTAGAAGATTACTTGTACAACGTACTATATATGAGTTTCAACAATTTTCGTCATAATGAAACAATGGCATAATAATTTGAAAATATCAATAATTCCTGAATCAACTCTCCCCGAAATATCAATAATAATGATGTTTAAACCTGAAGACCGTAATTGATATTATCCAGTCAAAAATGCAATGTCAATGAAATTTATTTTATATACATATTTTTATTAGATTTAATAAAAATCGTATGACACATAACACTTTGGATCCGTTGCTAAGCGACATGATATCATCTGCTTCAAATAAATTGATGGAAATCATGTCGTCTGAATAATGTGATCTCCGTGGAAGGTTTGGCGACATTTTCGTCTCCATGATATTTTTATGGATTTACAAATATTTTTATCAATTTAGTGATATTAAAAAAATTAGTTAAATGCGTTACTAAGTAGGATGGATGGACTGACCGACAAATGCTACAGAAACATCATTTCAGTACTCTATTCTAAAAAAACAAATTTAATTTCATTAATTTGGGTCATTTTTATTAATTTGGAGATATTTCCTCTAATTTGGTAAAGTTTAAGAAAAGTTACCAAGTTATTTAGAGATATTCCGCTAAATTCGTAGCTCTAAATTTGCAGATCTGAAGAATAAATTATCCATATCCCGTCTGTATATATACTAAATGAAAACACTAAAATTGTATTAGAAGATACATACATCCGCTCTACTCTTTTTCTGCTTCAACAATCGGCTAAATGAATTTATTGGGTAAACACAATATATGAGTTTATTAGCTAAACACAATTTATGAGCTTTGAAACCTCTTTGCTAAAATAAATAAAAGTGTGATGTACGCAGTTCGCAATATATATAATTAAAAGAACAATCAAACTGTTCATTTATTATGAATTTATTAGCTAAACACAATATATGAGCTTGAAACGTCTTTGCTAAAATAAATAAAAGTAATGTACGCAGTCCGCAATATATATAATTAAAAGAACAATTAAACCGTTCATTTATAAAATATATTTTTACATCCATTTATTTATTATACAAATAGAAAAAATAATAATAATCATTAACAAACACATTTAATTCCATTCCTTTGCCGAGCAACATGATGTAAAATAGAATCTTCCTCATAAAATGCGAAATTAAATAACCATTTTAATTTCTTTATACTTCTAATCGTTGAGTAAAAGCTTGTGAAATACATGGAGGTTAATACATGTAAAAACATGGAGGTAGATTTTTCCATTTAAATTCATGTTTCAAACAATTCATGCTTTCAGATAGTGACTATTTAATGCAAAAATTCTGCATCAAACTCAAAAATAAAGTTTTAATTCCCTTTGACGCTTTAAACAAACGATTTTTATCCTTTCCGTTTGGATAAACCACGGAGTTGGAGAGTAGAACTCCTATAAAAAAAGTTCCGTTTTTCATTAATATCTCGACAACCCCTGGTCTTAGAAACTTGAAACATGGGCAAAATTTATGGGGGGCTATTTCAAGGCAACCCACAAAATTTCATTAAATTCGGTTCAGCCGTTCTCTCGTGATTATGAGACAAACGAAAGTTTCGTTTTTTACTAATATCTCGAGAACCACTGGTCGTAGAAATTCCAACCATAGACTAAATTTTACGTGGGGCTATTTCTAGGCTACCCACAAAATTTCATCAAATTCGGTTCAGCCGTTCTCCCGTGATGATGGGACAAACAGACAGACAGACAGACAGACAGACAGACATATTTTCAATTTTATTTATATAGATAATGCTCCTAAAAAGAAGTTTAAGAATCTCTGTTCTCGCTATACAAAATTATCTTCATGGGCAGATCTGAAGAATAAAACATCTTGGACCCCTTATGTAAGCAAATATAAAAAAAAATATGGAATTGAATCAATATATGCAAAATAAAAGCGTTAAAATTGTATGGAACCCGTACTAATTATATACGCGAATATTAGAAAATATAACCTGCATTAGTAGATTACATGTATAAATTGAAAATACCAATAAACCCGTAATCTTTAAATCTGAAGACAGTCATTTATTCCAATATATGTCAAAATTAAAGTGCTAAAATTATATGGGAAGACATGCACGTACTACTTATAATGTCCGATTATTAGTAGAAGATTACCCGTTTTGCAATATGAGTCACAAATGTTTTTTGGTAAAATACAACAGACGACGTAATAAATTGAATATATAATTAATCCCCTTAATCTTCATACCAGAAGACTGTACTTGATTCCAATATATATGCCAATATATGTCAAAATATATACCAATATACCTGTACTACTTATATTCTCGTAGGTTAGAAGACATACCCGTGCATTCCTAGAAGATTACTCGTACAACGTACAATATGCGTGTGTCAGCAATTTTTGCCGAAATAAAACAATGGCGTAATAACTTAAAAATATCAATAATCCCTGAATCAATAATTCCGGAAAATATCAATAATAATAATGTTTAAACCTGAAGAGTATAATTGATATTATCCAGTCCAAAATGAAATGGCAATGAAATTTATTTTATATACATATCTTCATTATTCAAATCGGAAAGGATTTAATAAAAATCGTCTGATGCATAAACACATTGGATTTAAATCCGTTGCTAAGCGACATGATATCATTTGCTTCAAATAAATTGGTAGAAAAAATATCGTCTAAATAGTTATATTTCTATGGAACATTTGGCGACAGTTTCGTCAAATTAGCGACATTTTAAAAAATCGCCAAATTTTTCGCCAAGTGGGACTGTAGAACTGACAGTTCCACTTTGCGACAAATTGACGAAATATCATCACAATACTATCCCATAACAAAAAACAATTAATATCATTTATGTAGCGCAATTTTATCAATTTCAAGATATTTTTATAGATTTGAAAACATTTTTATCAATTTGGTGACATTTTAAAAATTCGCTAAATGTATTACTAAGTAGGATGGTTGGTCTGACAGATAAATGCTAACCAAACATCATTTCAGTACTCTTTTCTAACAAAACAAAAAAAAATTTCATTGATATGTAGAAGACCCAAGCCACACGACCAACCCGAAGGTTTATGGCAGCTGTTTGTGTGTCGTTTATATCAATTTGGCGACATTTCCGCCAATTTGGCAAAGTTTAAGAAAAGTTGTCAAATTAGCGATATTCCTCCAAATTCGTAGCTTTGAATTTGCAGATCTGAATGAAACATTCTTATCCCGTTTCAATATACTAAATGAAAACACTACAATTGTATTAGAAGATATACCCGCTCTACTCTTTTTCTGTTTCAACAATCGGCTATATGAATTTATTGGCTAAACACAATATATGAGTTTAGTAGCTAAATACGATATAAGCTTGAAAACTCTTTGCCAAAATAAATGAAATTGATGTACGCAGTCAGCAATTAATATAATTAAAAGAAAAATCAAACCGTCCATTCATAAGATATACTTTTATATCCATTTATCCATTTATTTATTATTTAAATCGAAAAAAAATAATAAAAACATTAACAAACACATTTAATTTAATTGCGATGCCGAGCAACATGATATATCCTCCTAAAATGTTAAAATTTATTAACCACTAACAGCACACCCGTTATTCGTACGGAGTGTATAATTTAAAGAAACTTAAAGTTCGCAATCATGTGCAAATTCTGTTAAAATATTAAATTTATTGCTCCTAAAGAGAAGTTTAAGAATATATGTTCTCACTATGAAAAATTATCTTCACGATCAGATCTGAAGAATAAAACATCCTGCCCCCTTTTGTAAGCAAATTTACAGAAGAAAAAATAGGAATTGAATGAATATATGCAACTCCGTACTAATTATATTGTCGCAGATCAGAAAATATGCCAATGTGTTAGTAGAAGATTACCCGTATTACAATATGCGTCTCAAAAATATATGCCAAAATAAAAGAGATGACGTAATAAATTGAAAACATCAATAATATCTGTACTCTTTATACCAGAAGGTAGTAATTGATTCCAATATATGCCAATATATATCAAAACATATGTCAATATACCTGTACTACTTATATTCTCGTAGATTAAAAGATATACACGTGTATTTGAAGAAGATTCGTACAACATACAATATATGAGTTTAAACAATTTTTGTCATAATAAAATAATTGCATAATAACTTGAAAATATCAATAATCCTTGAATCAATAATCCCCGAAAATATAAATAATAATAATTTTTAAACCTAAAGACCGTAATTGATATTATCCAGTCAAAAATGCTATAAGAAAAATCAAATCGTTCTTTTCTAAAATATATTTTTATATCTATTTATTTATTATTCAAATCGAAAAAATAATTATTAAAATTAACAGACAGATTTAATTTAATTGCGTTTCTGAGTAACATGATATAAGATAGAATCTTATAACATGTTATATATGTCATGTCTTATAACATAAACTGCGAAATTAAATAACGATTTTGATTTCTCTATACTTCTCATTGTTCCGTAAAAGCTTGTTTTAAATAAACCATGAACCATGGAGATAGATTTCCCCTTTAAATCATGTTTCAAACAATTCATGTTTTCAGAAAGTGACTAATTAACGCAAAAAATCTCCCATCAAACTCAGAGATTAAATTTTAATTCACTTTCAAACGATTTTCAAGCTTTTCGTTTGGACAAACCACGGAGTTAGGGAGTAGAACTCCTAGGAAAAAGTTCCGTTTTTCATTAATATCTCGACAACCCCAGGTCTTAGAAACTCGAAACTTGGACACAATTTATGGGGGGATATTTCAAGGCTATTCACCAAATTTCATTAAATTCGGTTCAGCCGTTTTTCCGTGACGATGAGACAAACGAAAATTTCGTTTTTTGCTAATATCTCGAGAACCACTGGTCGTAGAAACTCAAAACACGGATATAATTTTAAGTGGGGCTATTTCTGGGCTACCCACAAAATTTCATCAAATTCGGTTCAGCCGTTCTCCCGTGATGGTGTGACAAACAGACAGACAGACAGACAGACAGACAGACAGATTTTCATTTTTATTTATATAGATAAAGAGAAGCCAGTGTGTTAGTAGAAGCTTAAACATATTGTAATATGAGTCTTAAAAATATTTACCAAAATAAAAAAGATGACGTAATAAATTGAAAGTATCAAAAATCCCCGTAATCTTAATACCAGAAGGTCGTAATTGATTCCAATATATGCCAATATATATAAAAATTTTGCCAATATACCTGTACTACTTATATTGTCGTAGATTAGAAGATATACCCGTGCATTTGTAGAAGATTACTTGTACAACGTACTATATATGAGTTTCAACAATTTTCGTCATAATGAAACAATGGCATAATAATTTGAAAATATCAATAATTCCTGAATCAACTGTCCCCGAAATATCAATAATAATGATGTTTAAACCTGAAGACCGTAATTGATATTATCCAGTCAAAAATGCAATGTCAATGAAATTTATTTTATATACATATTTTTATTAGATTTAATAAAAATCGTATGACACATAACACTTTGGATCCGTTGCTAAGCGACATGATATCATCTGCTTCAAATAAATTGATGGAAATCATGTCGTCTGAATAATGTGATCTCCGTGGAAGGTTTGGCGACATTTTCGTCTCCATGATATTTTTATGGATTTACAAATATTTTTATCAATTTAGTGATATTAAAAAAATTAGTTAAATGCGTTACTAAGTAGGATGGATGGACTGACCGACAAATGCTACAGAAACATCATTTCAGTACTCTATTCTAAAAAAACAAATTTAATTTCATTAATTTGGGTCATTTTTATTAATTTGGAGATATTTCCTCTAATTTGGTAAAGTTTAAGAAAAGTTACCAAGTTATTTAGAGATATTCCGCTAAATTCGTAGCTCTAAATTTGCAGATCTGAAGAATAAATTATCCATATCCCGTCTGTATATATACTAAATGAAAACACTAAAATTGTATTAGAAGATACATACATCCGCTCTACTCTTTTTCTGCTTCAACAATCGGCTAAATGAATTTATTGGGTAAACACAATATATGAGTTTATTAGCTAAACACAATTTATGAGCTTTGAAACCTCTTTGCTAAAATAAATAAAAGTGTGATGTACGCAGTTCGCAATATATATAATTAAAAGAACAATCAAACTGTTCATTTATTATGAATTTATTAGCTAAACACAATATATGAGCTTGAAACGTCTTTGCTAAAATAAATAAAAGTAATGTACGCAGTCCGCAATATATATAATTAAAAGGACAATTAAACCGTTCATTTATAAAATATATTTTTACATCCATTTATTTATTATACAAATAGAAAAAATAATAATAATCATTAACAAACACATTTAATTCCATTCCTTTGCCGAGCAACATGATGTAAAATAGAATCTTCCTCATAAAATGCGAAATTAAATAACCATTTTAATTTCTTTATACTTCTAATCGTTGAGTAAAAGCTTGTGAAATACATGGAGGTTAATACATGTAAAAACATGGAGGTAGATTTTTCCATTTAAATTCATGTTTCAAACAATTCATGCTTTCAGATAGTGACTATTTAATGCAAAAATTCTGCATCAAACTCAAAAATAAAGTTTTAATTCCCTTTGACGCTTTAAACAAACGATTTTTATCCTTTCCGTTTGGATAAACCACGGAGTTGGAGAGTAGAACTCCTATAAAAAAAGTTCCGTTTTTCATTAATATCTCGACAACCCCTGGTCTTAGAAACTTGAAACATGGGCAAAATTTATGGGGGGCTATTTCAAGGCAACCCACAAAATTTCATTAAATTCGGTTCAGCCGTTCTCTCGTGATTATGAGACAAACGAAAGTTTCGTTTTTTACTAATATCTCGAGAACCACTGGTCGTAGAAATTCCAACCATAGACTAAATTTTACGTGGGGCTATTTCTAGGCTACCCACAAAATTTCATCAAATTCGGTTCAGCCGTTCTCCCGTGATGATGGGACAAACAGACAGACAGACAGACAGACAGACAGACATATTTTCAATTTTATTTATATAGATAATGCTCCTAAAAAGAAGTTTAAGAATCTCTGTTCTCGCTATACAAAATTATCTTCATGGGCAGATCTGAAGAATAAAACATCCTGAACCCCTTATGTAAGCAAATTTACAAAAAAAATATGGAATTGAATCAATATATGCAAAATAAAAGCTTTAAAATTGTATGAGACCCGTACTAATTATATACGCGAATATTAGAAGATATAACCTGTATTAGTAGATTCTATGTATAAATTGAAACTATCATTAAATCTGAAAGCAGACATTTATTCCAATATATGTCAAAATGAATGTCCTAAAATTATATGGAACCCGTACTACATATAATGCCGTAGATTAGAAGTTATGTCCGATTATTAGTAGAAGATTACCGTATTACAATATGAGGCTCAAATATTTTTACCAAAATACAACAGACGACGAAATAAATTGAAAATATCAATAACCCCCTTAATCTTCATACCAGAAGGCCGTACTTCATTCCAATCTATATGCCAATATACCTGTACTACTTATATTCTCGTAGGTTAGAAGATATACCCTTGCATTCCTAAAAGATTAATCGCACAATGTACAATATGTGAGTGTCAGCAATTTTTGCAGCAATAAAACAATGGCTTAATAACTTAAAAATATCGATAACCTCTGAATCAATAATCCCGGAAAATATCAATAATAATAATGTTTAAACCTGAACACCGTAATTAATATTATCTAGTCAAAAATGAAATGGCAATGAAATTTATTTAATATACATATCTTCATTATTCAAATCGGAAAAGATTTATTAAAAATCGTTATAAACACATTGAATTTAAGTCCGTTGCTAAGCGACATATCATTTGCTTCAAATAAATTGGTGGAAAAATATCGTCTACATAATGCTATTTCTATGGAACCTTTGGCGACATTTTCGTCAATTTAGCGACATTTTAAAAAATCGCCAAATATATCGCCAAGTGGGACTGTAGAACTGACAGTCCCATTTTGCGACAAATTGGCGAAACATCATAACAATACTATCCCCTAACAAAACACAATAAATTTTATTTATTATTCAATTTTATCAATTTCGTGATATTTTTACGGATTTACAAACATTTTTATGAATTTGGAGACATTTTAAAAATTCGCCAAATATGTTACTAAGTAGGATGGATGGACTGGCCGACAAATGCTACCTAAACATCGTTTCAGTACTCTCTGCTAAAAACATTAATTTAATTTCATGGATTTGCGTCGTTTTTTTTCAATTTGGCGACATTTCCGTCAAGTTGGCAACGTTTAAAAAAATTTTCCCAAGTTAGCAATATTCTGCGAAATTAATTCGTAGCTCTGA
Organism: Amaurobius ferox; assembly: GCA_951213105.1. Taxonomy (NCBI): domain Eukaryota; kingdom Metazoa; phylum Arthropoda; class Arachnida; order Araneae; family Amaurobiidae; genus Amaurobius; species Amaurobius ferox. The sequence goes on along the minus strand of OX578141.1, from coordinate 44,480,132 downwards.
ATTTGCAGATCTGTAGAATAAAACATCCTGATCCCGTTTGTATATACTAAATGAAAACACTAAAATTGTATTGGAAGATATACCCGTTCTACTCTGTTTGTGTTTCAACAATCGGCTAAATGAATTTAATGGGTAAACACAATATATGAGTTTATCAGCTAAACACAATATATGAGTTTAAAAATTTTTGAGCAAAATAAATGAAAGTAATATACGTAGTCCGCAATTAATATAAATAAAAGAAAAATCAAAGGGTTCATTCATAGAATATACTTTTATATCAATGTATCCGTTATTCAGATGGAAAAAATAATAATAAAAACGTTAACAAACACATTTAATTTAATTGCGTTGCCGAGCAACATAACATATCCTCATAAAATGTTAAAATTAATTAACCATTTTGATTTCTTAATACTTTTCATCGTTGCGTAAAAGCTTGTGAAAAATAAACCAAGGTGATAGATTTTTCATTTAAATTCATGTTTCAAACAATTCATGATTTCATATAGCGATTAATTAATGCGTGTTTTCCGATAGTGACTAATTAGTGCAAAAATCCTGCACCAAACTCAGAAATAAAGTTTTAAATCTCTTTGACGTTTTAAACAAACGATTTTCATCCTTTCCGTTCAGATAAACCACGGAGTTAGATAGTAGAACTGCTAGGAAAATGTACGGTTTTTCATTAATATCTCGACAACCCCAGGTCTTAGAAACTCAAAACTTAGATTAAATTTATGGAGGCCTATTTCCAGGCTACCCACAAAATTGCATCAAATTCGGTTCGGCCGTTCTCCCGTGATGATGGGACAAACAGACAGACAGACAGACAGACAGATTTTCAATTATATATATATATAGATTTAGTTTTTAAATTTGTGATTATAAATAACGACTGGGAGTTAAAAAGAGAAAATGTTTATGTGTTTACATAATGCTGTTTGGATGAGTAAAACAGAAAATATCATTGATTTAATTAGCTTAAATTAGTTATTCTATATTATTAATCTATTCAACTATTTACTATACATTACTTAAATATGTTGTAAAAATTATGTATTTATAGTAAACTAGGTATTTGACTTTGAGGAGGCAACACATATTTTAATTTTATAAAATTATAGAAACTACTTTTCACGGAATTCAATCAAACAGTGATGCAATTCAAAAATTATTTTATACAATATGCTGGAATTTATGCATTTTTTTTATAAAATTAGTGTGAAACTTACTGACAGACACTTGTCTTTTGAAATTTTTGAAAAATGTATCAAATGTATTCAAATGTATCAAATGTGCATGTTTTGTCTGTTGAAAAATTATTTGTGTTTAGATGAGCTATCGTTGAATATAGCAGGCAGACCAAGCCGAATCATGTTCATTGCATTACTGTCTTGGTTACTGTGTTTCTTTGCGTCATTACATATTTAAATATATTGTATATTCAAGTTACATAAAAATTTAGTTAGAAATGTTTATTTTAGCAATGGTTTTGCCAAACAGTTTGCACAATTTCAAGCTGTCAATTTTTCCGAAAGAATGACATCTATGCAGCACTATGCTAAACATAAAACGGTATTTCACCAAAATCAGTTGGTTTTTGGACACGTTTATTATCAGTTCATTTATAGCAGTAGGTACGTTATGAGTATTTTTAGATGATGTTTAGACACAAGTATATATTTTCACTACTAATCGAAATTTAATTAAAATTCACTAAAAATTAAGATTTAAACTAACGCTCCATTTTATGACAAGCAATGAATATCAATAAACTGCGCACAGTACAATCTATTTTTAAACAACATCATTCAGAAACAGAATCAGCTTGAAAAGATTTATTTTCACCCCATATTCAAACTAAAAAAAATTGGTTGAATTTTAAAGAATTTGTCCTTGAAGAACGGGAATCAGTAAAGGGGACACAATATTGACATACAGCGATTTTGGCCTGCAAAACTTGAATTTGCAGCAAATATCCAAGTTTCAAGCAATTAAAATAGAAAATAGATTGATAGAATCGCACAATGCATATCAGTAAAGGGACGCGGCCTGCGCAAAATTTACCTGGTAATGTTCAACAAGGAAATCAGATGCAACACATTAATTTACACAATATATCCAAATTGTAAAATAAATGGATATGTTTTAGAGAAGTTATCGTCGAACAATGCGCACATCAGTTCAAGGTATTCAATTACAATACAAACAATCATTCAACTACAATACAAATAGTCAGCACATCAGTACAATAAGTATTCAACTACATTCAACAAATAACTTGGTCTATGAAACATAAACTAGAACAGCATATACAAATTAAAAAATCAAATGCCGGTAAAATTTGCTGGAGTTATCGACCGAAAAAAATCAGTTTCGGGGTCACACAAACACACACACACACACACACACACACATATATATATATATATATATATATATATATATATATGTATATATATATATACGTTATATACAATATCTTGCAAAAGATATATGCACTCATAAGAAATTGATCTACAGCAGAGGAATGTATTGTTTGAGAAGATATGAATATGTTTGTTTAGAATTTGGGAGCTAAAAAAAGGTTTCATTAAGAAATGCTGGCAACAAGAGGACGACATTTTAGCAAGTGGCAAATCCTATCGTGGCAGCTATACAAGCCGATATTCGGTGCCGCATAGAATCAATTAATTTACGTATGTCCCTATACCAAAGTTTCTGCAACAAATTTTGAAACTGGTCGGCAAATTTGGTGTAATTTTAAGAAGGCTGCAATTGCCGTCTCAGATATGTACAATTGGCGATCTATCTGATAGGTCTATGCATAAAATTTTTAGAGATATCTTAAATAAAACAATTTGAAAATTACATTTTTAGTAAAACCATTAAATTTTTAAAGTGCGTGTGCATATATCTACACATGCCCTTTGGTTACGATAGTCCCTGTACATACCAGTTTCTAATGACATGAAAGGTAATATATCGGTATTTAGAAATTTTAAAAAAACTAACTTTCGGATAAATATCTGATTTGGTTTACTTTAAAAAGATGGCGTTTCCAAAACAGATCATGTTTTGAAAATAAATGAAGATTTCGCATCGTTATAGTAAGGTATGTATTCAGGATTTAATTATTTTGAGGGATAAGCTAAACATATGTGTTTGTAAACCAAAAATATTTTATTAAACAAATGGATATGTCATCTTTTAAATATAAGCGATTCAATAAAAAATTACATAAAATCTATATAAATAAAATTGAAAATTCTGTCTGACTGTCTTTTTGTCTGTCTTTCTGTATGTTTGTCTCATCATCACGGGAAAACGGCCGAACCGAATTTGATGAAATTTTGTGGGTGGCCTTGAAATAGTTCCTCTTAAAATTTAGTCCATATTTCGCGTTTCTAAAACCAGGGATTGTCGAGATATTAATTAAAAACGAACTTCCATAGCGATATCATTATGTAGACGATATTTATTCCGGCAATTTATTTGAAGAAAATTACATCTCTGAGTTTCATTAAAGTTTATTGCGCTTATTAGTCATTTTTGAAATTTGCAGGTTTGAAACAGGAATTGAAATGGAAACAATTAAGCCATCCATAGAGATAGCATTATGCATACGATATTTTTCCGCCTATTTTTTTGAAGAAAATTATATCTGAGTTTGGTTGGAGTTTATTGCGGTTATTAGTTATTCACTGTTGAAAATCGCAGGTTTGAAACATGAATTGAAATGGAAACTTTATCACAATGGTTTATTTTACACAGGCTGTTATTCAACAGTGAAAAGTATTAAGAAATCAAAACAGTTATTTGTTTATCAGCATTTTATGAGAAAGGTTCTTTCTTATATCATATTGATCGGCAATGCAATTAAAACAAATGTATTTGTTAATTTTTATTATAATTTTCTCGATTTAAACAATAAATAAATGGATATAAAAATATGTCTTATAAATGAACGGTTTGATTTTTCTTTTAATTATATTAATAACAGACTGAATACATCACTTTCATTTATTTTGACAAAGAGTTTTCAAACTTATATATTGTGTTTAGCCAATAAATTCATATATTATGTTTAGCCAATAAACTCATTTAGCCGATTGTTGAAACAGAATAATATAGAACGGGTGTATCTTCTAATACAATTTTAGTGTTTTCATTTAGTATATACAAACAAGATGTTTTATCAAGATGTTTTATTCTTCAAGATGTTTTATTCTTCAGATATGCAAATTCAGATCTACGAATTTGGCGGGATATAGCTAACTTGGCACTTTTTCTTAAACGTTGCCAAATTGACAGAGATGTCGCCAAATTGATAAAAACGGCGCTAAATCAATGAAATTAAATTTGTTTTGTTAGAAGAGAGTATTGAAATGATGTTTCGGTAGCATGTGTTGTCAGTCCAACCGTCCTACTTAGTAAACCATTTAGCAATTTTTTTAAATGTCGCCAAATTGATAATAATGCTTGTAAATCCATAAAAATATCTTGAAAAAGATAAAATTGCTTTAAATAAATGAAATAAATTGTATTTTGTTAAGGGATAGTATTGTGATGATGTTTCGTCAATTTATAGCCAAGTGGGACTGTCAGTTCCACAGTCTCACATGGCGAATAATTTGGCGATTTTTTAAAGTGTTGCTAAATTGGCAAAATAGTCGCCAAACCTTCCGTAGAGATAGCATTTAGAGATAGCTTTTCTTAAACGTTGCCAAATTAACAAAGATGTCACCAAATTGATAAAAACGACGCTAAATCAATGAAATTAATTTTGTTTTGTTAGAAGAGAGTATTGAAATGATGTTTCGGTAGCATGTGCTGGCAGTCCAACCGTCCTACTTAGTAAAACATTTAGCAAATTTTTAAAATGTCGCCAAATTGATAACAATGCTTGTAAATCCATACAAAATATCTTGAAATTGATAAAATTGCTTTAAATAAATGAAATTAATTGTATTTTATTAAGTGATAGTATCGTGATGATGTTTCGTCAATTTATCGCCAAGTGGGATCGTCAGTTCTATAGTCTCACATGGCGATTAATTTGGCGATTTTTTAAAATGTTGCTACAAAAATGTCGCCAAACCTTCTGTAGAGATAGCATTATTCAGACGATATTTTCTCCATCAATTTATTTCAAGAAAATGATATCATATCGCTTTGCAACGGATTTAAATCAAATGTGTTTATGCAGCATAAGATTTTTATTAAATCTCTTCCGATTTGAGTAATAAAGATATGTATATAAAACAAATTTCATTGACATTGCATTATTGACTAGATAATATCAATTACGTTCTTCATGTTTAAACATTATTATTATTGATATTTTCAAGTTATTACGCTATTGCTTTATTTTGGCAAAGATTTTTGAAACTCAAATATTGTACGTAGTCCGGTTAATCTTCTACAAATGTACGGGTATATTATCTTCAAATCTACGAGAGTATCAGTAGTACATGTATATTGCATATATTTTGACATATATTGGAATCAATTACGGCCTTCCGGTCTAAATATTATTTGGTTTATTGATATTTTCAATTTATTTCATCATCTGTTTCATTTTTTCAAAGATTTTAGAGACTCAAATTGCAATACGGTTAATCGTCTACTAATACACGGGCATATTTGGTAATCTACGACAATATAAATAGTACGGATATATATTCCCATATAATTTTAGCACTTTCATTTTGGCATATATTGGAAACAATTACTGCCTTCAAGTTTAAAGATTGCGGGTTTATTGATATTTTCAATTTATAAGTGTAATCTGCTAATTCAGGGTATATCTTCTAACATTCGCGAATATAAGTAGTACGTGTCCCGTACAATTTTGACGCTTTTATTAACACTTTACAACAAAGTTGAAAAGTGTTTATGACTTCGTTCATTCTGTCTGTCTGTCTGTCTGTCTGTCTGTCCGTTAGCACGATAACTGCTGTAAAAATGACTTAATGAAATTTTAGTATGTTGTTCAGACGGTCTGTAGAACCTGTGGGAATATAAATGAATAATATTACCCAATTAGTTTTGGATTGAACCCGGGTCGAAAAAATGAAATACATTGAGCCCTATGGGACCTAATTTTTCAAACATTTTTTAAGCGGATTTAAAATTCACAAATTGCTTCGAAAATTTTAGGTAATATTCAAATTATTCCATAAAATATATAAAAACAAATTCAGCGAAATATATTCAGTAGTTTTTTAAATAAAAATTAGAATAATAATTACACCTCTTATATGAAACGATCACGTGACCATGATATGAAACGATCACATGACCCACTTCAAAATGATATATGGCATCCATCTTGTTTCAAAATCGTGATTTTTTATGTTCTTTTTAATTCATATTGAGTGTTGTATCCGTCCTAAAACTACAGTATTTTTGCTTAAATTCTGTGCATCTACAGAAATATATAGAATGAGTTGTATTAGAATTCCTGTATTTTTTTAACACAAAATAATTTAGTCCATGGAGTCTGCATGGCTGATATGAATGAAATATTAATTGATTTCATAAAGAGAAGGACGATTTTTTGCGATGAAGTTTCAAGCATAGAGTTTAATTTTTTGTAGCTCCATGGTCTTAAATAAAATGTTTAAATAAAATAAATTATTATAGTATTGTGATGAATGAAATGAATGGGAGAAAGTTATGAATGAAATCCTGTTTTTATAGAGAGATCCAGGCGTGTTATTTTTTGTATGACGTCATTTGAATTCATTTCAGTTGTTTTCGATGAAGTTTTCAAATATAATAAATTATCGTAGTAATATGATAATTCTAATACTATTACCGAGGAATGTATAACATTTTAGAGATGTTTAAACCAGGCAATTTATATTTCAATGCCGTCATGTGAATGAAGTTCATTTTTTTCGATGAAGGTTTAAGTTTTCAAATATAATAAATTAATGCAGTATTGTGATAAGTTTCAAAATATTACCGAGGAATGTATTGCATTTTAGACTTGTTTAAATAAAATTGCATTGAAGTTGGAAAGTGTTTCATAATCAATGCTTTAAGCATGATTGATATTTCTTGTTAATTCATATTGAGTGCTGTATCTGTCTTAAAACCGCTTTATTTTTGCTTAAATTCTGTGCGTCTACATACTGAAACAACGCAATTACAATATATTTGAGTTTAAATGATTATACAATTTTGACTATTTCTACAACGAAGCCTATTTTTCACTTATGTAAAATGTGAACAGCAAAATATGTAGAATGAGTTGTATAAGAATTGCTACATTTCTTTAACGCAAAATTATTTAGCTCATGGAGTCTGCATAGTCGATATGAATGAAATATTCATTGATTTTACAAAGAGAAGGGCGATTTCTTTCGATGAAGTTTTAAGCATAGAGTTTAATTACTTGTTCCTCCATGGTTTCAAGTTTTTAAATAACATAAATTATTTTAGTATTGTGATGAATGAAAGGATTGGAAAAATGTTTATGAATGAATTGCTGCTTTTATATAGAGGCGATTTATATTTCGATGACGTCATTTGAATAATGTTCATTTGTTTTTCATGAAGTTTTCAAATATAATAAATTATTGCAGTATTGTGATAATTTTAAAAATATTATCGAGGAATGTATCGCATTTTAGAGACGTTTAAAACAGGCAATTTATATTTCAATGCCGTCATTTGAATAAAGTTCATTTTTTTCGATGAAGTTTTAAGTTTTCAAATTTAATAAATTAATGTAGTATTGTGATAATTCAAAAAATATTACCGAGGAATGTATCGCATTTTAGAGATGTTTAAATAAAGTTGCATTGAAGTTGGAAAGTGTTTCATAATCAGTGTTTTATGCATGATTGATCTTTCTTATTTTGCATATATTGATACAATTTCATATATTTTGTACACCTGTTTACAAACGGAGCTAGGACGTTTTATTCTTCAGATGTGCCTGTGAATATAGTTTTGTATAGCTAGAGCATCTATTCTTAAACTCTTTTTTAGGAATATTAAATTAAATATTTTAACAGAATAATTTGATTAAAAATGTCATTTAGTATACTATAGGAATTTGAAAATGATTGTGAATTTTATTTTTTTTATATTATATGCTCCGTATGAAGAACGGGTATGCTGCTTGTAATCTATATAAATATAATTGAAAATCTATTCGTCAGTATGTCTGTTAGTTTGTCTTATCATTACGAGAGAATGGATAAACTAAATTTGAAATTTAGTGGATAGCCTTAAAATAGCCTTCCTTAAATTTAGTCCCCATTTTGAGTTTCCAAGATAAGAGATTGTTGAGATATTAATGAAAAACCAAACATTTTCCTAAGAGTTGTACTCTCTATCTCCTTGGTTCCTCCAAACGTAAAGGTTGGCAACCGTTTGTTTGAAACGTGAAAGTGAATTAAATCTTTATCTTTGAGTTTAGTGGAGGATTTTTGCATTAATTATGCACTTTAAGAAAATAGGAATTGTTTGAAAACATTAATGCTTGATACATGAATTTAAATGGGAAATCTATCACCATGGTTTGTTTTTCACTAGCTTTTCCTCAACAATGAAAAGTATTAAGAAATCAAAATGGTTATTCAATAATTAGCAATTTGTGAGGAATGTTCCACATTATATCATGTTACTCAGCAACGCAATTAAATTGAATTTGTTTGTTAATTTTTATTATTATTTTTTTCGATTTTAATAATAAATCAATGGATATAAAAATATATCTTACAAATGAACGGTTGATTTAGCTTTTATTTATATTAATTGCGGACTGCGTACATCACTTTCATTTATTTTAGAAAAGAGTGTTCAAGCTTATATATTGTGTTTAACTAATAAACTCATATATTGTGTTTACCCAATAAATTCATTTAGCCAATTGTTGAATCAGAAAAAGAGTAGAACGGGTATATCTTCTAATACAATTTTAGTGTTTCCATTTAGTATATACAAACAGGATCTAGATGTTTTTTTCAGATCTACAAATTCAGAGCTACGAATTTGGCGGGCTAACTTGACAACTATTCTTAAACGCTGCCAAATTGACAAAAATATCGCCAAATTGATAAATACGACGCAAATCAATTAAATGAAATTTGTTTTTTTAGAAGAGAGTACTGAAATGATGTTTCGGTAACATTTGTCTGTCAGTCCAACTGTCCTTAGTAACACATTTAGTGAATTTTTAAAATGACGCCTAATTGATAAAAATATTTGTAAATCCTTAAAAATATCTTGTAACTGATAAATTTAAGCTAAGTCAATGAAATGAATTGTGTTTTGTTGGGGGATAGTATTGTGATGATGTTTCGTTAATTTGTATGTTTGGCGTACATGTGCTGTCCACATTATATTTTTTGTATTTAAATTTGATTATAATTTAAATTTATAGTTTTATAAAGCTATAAAATCTTTGAAAGTAAAAAACTATTATTTGCATTTGTAATATAATTTTAGTACAGTTGGTAGGATACTCGTAATTTTTAATATTAAAACCTTACATGTATCTATCTTAATCATATATGCATAAATATACCTTCAGATAAATACATTACGTATCACAATATTTTTTTTCTTATACAATAATTAGCTTATTAAACATTCATATATTTATATTAAAGCATAAATAAAATTTTGCATATTTTTTACTTAGAAAATCTTGCAAATACTTTGAATTATTTTACATATTATGTTATTAAATGTAGTACATTTCATAATTAGGGATCACTTTATAAAGTAACATCATTGAAGGATTTTTGTTCTCGTTCTAATCAAATTCATTTGTCAGAATCTCTATATATGTTATAGATATTGCAAATACATAGTGCAATTTTGGTGTGATCCTTCGATTAATTTTTTGCTTCAACTAAAGTAACATATTGGAAAAGCTGAAAAAATAGGGCTGCCACTTTAATTCCTTATTTCAAAAACTGTAAGCAATATAAGTTAAAAAATTTCAAATATGCAGGTTATATAAAAAATACTGCCGGTTCCATGTATAATCTTTAAAAACAAGTTGAGATAGCGCGCATGCCAGGGGGAAATTCTCGTCTTTGAAATTGTTACTTTGTAACTACGAGAGTAAGTGAGTAATTATTCGAAATGTAGTTGTATTTGGGTCTCTGTCGCACTGTCGTTTTCGCTTGCATGAGTAGATGAGGTTCCCGTGTTATCATTGCTGTCCCTGACATCATTTAATTACTTTGCATTATATTTTACTGTTGACTAACAGCCCATTAGCTCTCGATTTTGCGGAACAACCAGGAGTTGCCCAGAAGGTTTACGGATTCTACAAGTCGGAATTAAACACTCTACATATCTACACTCTACGTATCTACAAGTCGAAATTAAAGTTTTGGGCAGATTGGCATTAAGATGAGACGAGTCCCACTCGCGACGTATTTGCTTTACAAGCTCTGGTCGCTAAAAGTAAACCTGGATGCTTAGATATGGTAGGTCGCCGATGGCAATTTCAAGTAACTTGAGGAAGTCAGCATAGGTTAAAACGTTCTCCTTCGTAATCAGGAGTTATTAGACCTTTCTAATGGATTGCACGTGTGCTGTGACTAAGTAGGATCTCTACGTGGGTATTGCCACCACACATGCCATTATACTTTTTTGTGTCGTGAGGACCTGTTTCAGGTAGGAGAAATACTGACTTCTGTTTTATTATGTCACACTGAGCCAGTTGTACTTCAGCTTTTAAATGTAGCTCTTGGGCCTCTTAAAATATGTGCCTATACATGTTTTGGCTGTTAAGATTTGATTACTTAAGACCTCATAAGCACAATTGAAGTTGTGTCACTTTGGATAATTCAACTTAAGACAACCAAAGTCAAAATCTCTAAAAGTGTCTAATAACAGATTTAAAAGCAAAAAAGGAATGGTTGCACAAGTGTTGCATCTGTCTGGCTTCAATATGAGGCATTGGCTCATTTTTCGTATAGTCCCGATTTTGCCCCTTCACACTATCGCCTGTTTGGTCCACTCAAAGAAACATTAAGGCAGGAGTACTTTTCTTAAACCACATTGGTTCAACTATTAGTTTGAACCAAACACACTTTATTTAAACTAAGAAGTTTTCTCTGTATAATCCCTGTTTTTCGGTTTCATCCAAAGTCTTTTTAAACAGGTGTTTTTGTTTAAATCAGATATTTTTGGGTTAGACCAATATAATTTAAACCAGGCAACTCTGATTAAGTGGCCATCGATTAACTTCGGAACAAGAACTGAAATAAGCGGTGGTTTACTGCTCAGCCTATAGCATGCTTTACTGGTGGCATGAAGAAGCTTGTGCAACGACGGAACAAGTTTGCTTGAAAGCAAGTGGACTAGGCAGAAAATTATGTTATTGTAACTGCTGTTGAAATAACGTTCATAGCTGCATTGATTGATAATTATTGACTGATCCTCATATATTATCCAAACTTGTACCAAGTGTTAAACAATAGCATATTAAACATATTTATCCTTCTTTATATTTGCTCTGTTATTATATTTTCACCCCCATTTATCAAACTTTACAATGCCTCCCTAAACATGCTAGCAAGAATTGATTTGTACCCCCAATACTATGTAACTGCTCTCAATACAATATGAGAGCTATAATTTGTCTCACGGGGATTTTGAGTTCTATTATTAACAATTAACCACTTCACATTTGAACTGGTACTAATATGTTGTTGTTGTTGTTGTTGCTTATGGACCCTGTTTCGGTACTAATATGTACGTTCCTTGATTACAACTGTAGTACGAATAACAATATCAAGCATTTACCTTTTCAGTTATTATTATGATACAATATTTGCCTACTTTAGAAATGACTGTTTGTTATAATAAATGTTATTTTACTTATAAAAAATCTATAGGATATATTTAGAAGACAGTGTATAAAAAATTGCATTTATTTTAGATGTATGTGTCGAGATTTCTAGTTCAATATTTGCAATTTGTTTTTTAATTAAAAATGCCAATTCAATATTTATCCAATAATTTTTCGATAATTTTAAAGGAGTTTATTTCTATTTTTGTGATATTTAATTTTTTTTAAGAACTCCGTCTGAAAAGCTTTTTGTAATATTCTTTTATAGATATGAATATTGAATCATATTTCAATACAAATGTTTCCCCTACTTTAAACGGAATAATTATATCCCTTCATATTTTATCCGATATAAATAAAATTTAAGGATCTGTGGTATTCCTGTGTTATATATTTCACTGTCAGATGCAAATTAGAAATTGGTGTCGATACAGGGTGAGTCAGAACTCTTGGGTCAAACTTTAAGGGGTGATAAATCACATCTAAACAAGCAATTTTTGTCGTACAAAGAAGGGTCATAACGCAAGAGGTGAACCGCTAGAGGTCGCTGACTTTGAACGCAGACGACTACGTCAGAACTAGCCAGGGTTTAAGCTGAGTTTAAAATTTCTTCAGAGATAATTTGATTGGCCCATATCTTCTACCATGCCGACTGGACTGCAGAATATACCTCCTATTTTTATAGGAGGTATTGCCACAGTTACTGCAGCATGTTCCTGCCGACATTAAAGCATGTATGTGGTCCCAACACGACGGAGGACCACCCCATTTCAGCGTGGCTGTGCGGCACTCCTTAGATGCTACATTCCCAGGGCAATGGATTGCTAGGGGTGGTTCCATAGCTTGCCGGCATGATCGCCTGATCACTCCTGTCTCGACTTTTTCTTATGGAACCATATGAAAAGTCTCATCTACGATAGTCCCATAGACTCCTATGAGGACCTTGTTGCTAGGATTTCTGTTTCTGCCGGCGTTGTCCTAGACATGCCAGGTGTTTGTGCTAACGTACGCCGCTCGCTACGCCGCAGATGTGAAGCCTGCATTACTGCTGGTGGTCGCACTTTTGAGCAGTTTCTGTAACTTTGTCCATGCATTCTGCAATTTCTGTCAGTAAAAGGTACTTTGTGCCTACTCTGTCATTTTTGTGTTTCCTCTTTTCACGAGAGAGTCATCATTTCATCATTTCATGAGCTACCATCTAGCCCTGTATATAATCACATAATGCTCTCATGCCATGTGCTCGGAACAGCTCTGTTTACTTACTACTGACGAATTTTTAATCAATTAAATACCTAACTAGGAAGTACATTCTTCATGTCTAGTTTCATGATTCTCGTACAATTTTTAGAGGGAAGGGGTGATTACATATAGTAATAAATGCGGACAGTGTCCAAATGATGATAACTTATATAAAATATTTAGTAAGTGCTAAATTGCTTAAAATGCAGTTGTATGACAGCACAAAAGATTGCAGAATGCTAACCTTTTGCTTACGGGTGGGACAGTGTCAATCCGAAACGAAGAACCTCCCAAAAAGACAGGTATTTACCATACCCTATTTCAAACAGTTCGATCCCCATTTGAAGGCAGTGCCTGCAAAGGGGGATAGCACTGTTTGGGATAGGGTATGTCAAATACCTGTCTTTTTGGGAAGTTCTTCGTTTCGGATTAACGTTGTTCCACCCGTAAGCAAAAGGTCAAGACATAATTTAAAAAAACCCTGAACAATAAGTACAGCCAGATTATCAACATACTGGATGGTAGATTGACCCTAAATTTATTAAAGCGTTGGCATAAATAATATCCTAATTTTGGAGTTCCCTAGGATATGATGCAATGAAGTGCAAACATACGACAAAACACACTAAATCAATTCAATGATGGACTGTGTAGAAAAGTGTTCCTTGAAGTGATATGTCTTGTGAGACACGCTGAACTAAAAAAACAGTTTGAGAATAGTAGATGAGACGGGAGATCGATTAAAGCTTGATGTATTCGCAAGTCTTAATCGATCGACGTTTTCGAGTTGATGAGTGTTATTTATTGTACTTAGCAACTAGAGACACTGCTGTATATCCAACAAACTGTAATCAGCGACAAATATGTTAATATAAAGATAATGTATCACTTTAAAATACATATATCATAAGGAAACCTATAGGGCAATGCTAAAAGCATTATTTAAAATGCTGTTTATTTCTAGCGGTCATCATACTTTTGTATATCAGAACATCAGTTTTAAGTAGAACATCAATTTTAAGTAGAACATCAATTTTAATTCTTTGTGTTGAGTGGGAAGAAAATCAACTGGAGTAAATATCTTACCATTTCATGCAAATTTTTTCGATATTCAAAAAGTTAAAAATAATTATACTACGAAATGATGCATAAACAGCTATTATTTATCATATTTTTGTTTTGAAGCATCCTATTTAAAAGAAAATTTGTAGCTAATTTATTATTGATTTGAAAAATAATAAAATACGCTTTTTGAACGTAAACATACCATGTGTCGATCTCACAATGAAAAATCTATATAAATAAAAATGAAAATCTGTCCGTCTGTCTGTCTGTCTGTTTGTCCCATCATCACGGGAGAACGGCTGAACCGAATTTGATGAAATTTTGTGGGTAGCCTAAAAATAGCCCCACTTAAAATTTAGTCCGTGTTTTGAGTTTTTATGACTAGTAGTTCTCGAGATACTAGTGAAAAACGAAATTTTCGTTTGTCTCATCATCACGGGAAAACGACTGAACCGAATTTAATGAAATTCAGTGGATAGCCTTGAAATAGCTCCCCATAAATTTTGTCCAAGTTTCGAGTTTCTAAGACCAGGGGTTGTTGAGATATTAATGAAAAACGGAACTTTTTCTTAGGAGATCTACTCTCCAACTTCGTGGTTTATCCAAACGGAAAGGATGAAAATCGTTTGTTTAAACCGCCAAAATGAAATAAAACTTTATTTCCGAGTTTGGTGCAGGATTTTTGCATTAATTAGTCACTTTAGGAAAGCATGAATTGTTTGAAACATGAATTTAAATGGAAAAATCTACCTCCATGGTTCATCTTTCACAAATTTTTACTCAACGATGAAAAGTATAAAGAAATCAAAATGGCTATTTAATTTCACATTTTATGAGGAAGATTCCATCTTATATCATGTTGTTCGGCAATGGAATGAAATTAAATGTGTTGGTAATATTTATTATTATTTTTTCTATTTGTATAATAAATACATGGATGTAAAAATATATTTTATAAATGAACGGTTTGATTGTTATTTTAATTATATATATTGCGGACTGCGTACATCACTTTCATTTATTTAGGCAAAGAGAGTAGAGTAGTTAGGCAGAAAAAGAGTAGAACGGGTGTATGTATCTTCTAATACAATTTTAGTGTTTTCATTTAGTATATGCGAAAGGGATCAGGATATTTTATTCTTCAGATCTG
This sequence comes from Amaurobius ferox, assembly GCA_951213105.1. NCBI lineage: Eukaryota > Metazoa > Arthropoda > Arachnida > Araneae > Amaurobiidae > Amaurobius > Amaurobius ferox. The sequence continues at coordinate 44,464,842 of OX578141.1, read as the reverse complement.
CAAATTCAGAGCTAAGAATTTAGCGGAATATATCTAAATAACTTAGTAACTTTTCTTAATCTTTATCAAATTAGTGGAAATGTCTCCAAATTGATAAAAATGGCCCAAATCAATGAAATTAAATTTGTTTTTTTAGAATAGAGTACTGAAATGATGTTTCTGTAGCATTTGTCGGTCAGTCCATTTATCCTACTTAGTAACACATTTAAGGAATTTTGTTAATATCACCAAATTGGTAAAAATATTTTTAAATCCATAAAAATATCATGAAATTGATAAAATCGCGTTTAATAAATGAAATGAATTGTGTTTTGTTAGGGGATAGTATTGTTGTTGAGACCCAGACCGTCCGACCTACCAGAAAGGTGTAAGGTAACTGTTTGGCCGGCCGGGAAGTAGGGGATAGTATTGTGATGATGTTTCGTCAATTTGTCGCAAAATTGGACTATCAGTTCTACAGTCCCACTTGGCGATAAATTTGGCGATTTTTTAAGTTATCGCTAAATTGACGAAAATGTCGCCAAACCTTCCATGGAGATTGCATTATTCAGATGATATGATTTCTATCAATTTATTTGAAGCAAATGATATCATGTCGCTTAGCAACGGACCCAATATGTTATGCGGCATACGATTGTTATTAAGTCTTTTCCGATTTGAATAATAAAAATATGTATATAAAATAAATTTCATTGACATTGCATTTTTGACTGGATAATATCAATTACGGTCTTCAGATTTAAACATCATTATTATTGGTATTTTCGGGGACTGTTGATTCAGGGATTATTGATATTTTCAAATTATTATGGAATTGTTTTATTATGGCGAAAATTGTTGAAACTCATATATAGTACGTTGTAGGAGTAATCTTCTACAAATGCATGGGTATATCTTCTAATCTACGAGAATATAAGTAGTACATGTATATTGGCATATATTTTGATATATATTGGCATATATTGGAATCAATTACGACCTTCTGGTATTAAGATTACGGAGATTTTTGATACTTTCAATTTATTACCTCATCTTTTTTAATTTGGTAAATATTTTTGAGACTCATATTGCAATACGGGTAAGCTTCTACTAACACACTGACATATTTTCTAATCGGCGACAATATAAGTAGTACGGGTTGCATATATTGATTCAATTCCTTTTTTTTTTGTAAATTTACTTGCAAAAGGGGCCAGGATGTTTTAATCTTCAGATCTGCCCGTGAATATAATTTTGCATAGTGAGAACAGATAGTCTTAAACTTCTCTTTATTAGCAATAAGTTTAATATTTTAGCAGAATTTGCACATGATTGCGAATTATAAATTTCTTTGTATTATATAATCCGTACGAAGATCGGGTATGCTGCTAGTCTATATAAATAAAATTGAAAATTTGTCTGTCTGTCTGTTTGTCCCATCATCACGGGAGAACGGCTGAACCGCATTTGATGAAATTTTGTGGATAGCCTAGAAATAGCCCCACTTAAAATTTAGTCCGTGTTTTCAGTTTCTACGACCAGTGGTTCTTGAGATATTAGTAAAAAACGAAATTTTCGTTTGTCTCATCATTACGGGAAAACGGCTGAACCGAATTTAATGAAATTTTGCGAATCGCCTTAAAATAGCCCCCCAAAAATTTAGTCCAAGTTTTGTGTTTCTAAAACCAGGGGTTTTTGAGATACTAAAGAAAAACGAAACTTTTTCTTACGAGTTCTACTCTCAAACTCCGTGGTTTATCCAAACGGAAAGGATAAAAATCGTTTGTTTAAAACGCCAAAATGAAATAAAACTTTATTTCCAAGTTTGGTGCAGGATTTTTGCAATAATTAGTCACTATAGGAAGACATGAATTGTTTGAAACATGAATTTAAATGGAAAAATCTACCTCCATGATTCATCTTTCACAAGCTTTTACTCAACAATGAAAAGTGTAAAGAAATCAAAATGGCTATTTAATTTCGCATTTTATGAGGACGATTCTATCTTATATCATGTTGCTTGGCAACGGAATGAAATTAAATGTGTTGTTAATATTTATTATTATTTTTTCTATTTGGATAATAAATAAATGGATGTAAAAATATATTTTATAAATGAACGGTTTGATTGTTCTTTTAATTATATATATTGCGGACTGCGTACATCACTTTCATGTATTTTAGAAATGAGGTTTTAAGCTCACATATTGTGTTTATCTAATATACTCATATATTGTGTTTACCCAATAAATTCATTTCGCCGATTGTTGAAGCAGAAAAACAGTAGAACGTGTGTATGTATCTTCTAATACAATTTTAGTGTTTTCATTTGGTATATACAAACGGGATCAGGATATTTTATTCTTCAGATCTGCAAATTCAGAGCTACGAATTTAGCAGAATATCTGTAAATAACTTGGTAACTTTTCTTAAACTTTACCAAATTAGTGAAAATGTCTCCAAATTGATAAAAATGACCCAAATCAATGAAATTAAATTTGTTTTTTTAGAATAAAGTACTGAAATGCTGTTTCTGTAGCATTTGTTGGTCAGTCCATCCATCCTACTTAGTAACGCATTTAAGGAATTTTTTTAATATCACCAATTTGATAAAAATATTTCTAAATCCATAAAAATATCATGAAATTGATAAAATCGCTCTTAATAAATGAAAAATTAATTGTGTTTTGTTAGGGGATAGTATTGTGATGATGTTTCGTCAATTTGTCGCAAAATGGGACTATCAGTTCAACAGTCCCACTTGGCGATAAAATTGGCGAATTTTTAAGTTATCGCTAAATTGACGAAAATGTCGCCAAACCTTCCATGGAGATTGCATTATTCAGATGATATGATTTCCATCAATTTATTTGAAGCAAATGATATCATGTCGCTTAGCAACGGATCCAATATGTTATGCGGCATACGATTTTTATTAAATCTTTTCCGATTTGAATAATAAAAATATGTATATAAAATAAATTTCAGTGACATTGAATTTTTGACTGGATAATATCAATAACGGTCTTTAGATTTAAACATATTTATAATTGATATTTTCGGGGACTGCTGATTCATGGATTATTGATATTTTGAAAATATTATGGAATTATTTTATTATGACGAAAATTGTTGAAACTCATATATAGTACGTTGTACGAGTAATCTTCTACAAATGCATGGGTATATCTTCTAATCCACGAGAATATAAGTAGTACAGGTACCTTGGCATATATTTTGATATATATTGGCATATATTGGAATCAATTACGATCTTCTGGTATTAAGATTACGGTGATTTTTGATACTTTCAATTTATTACATCATCTCTTTTATTTTGGCAAATATTTTGAGACTCATATTGCAATACGAGTAAGCTTCTACTAACGCACTGGCATATTTTCTTATTTGCGACAATATAAGTAGCACGGGGCAGTGGCGCACCCAGAATATTCCTAAGGGGGGGGGCCATTGGTGTACAAAATTTTTATGAAGGAGGATGACTCCTCGATAAATTTTCCGAGAAAAAATGATCAGAGGCCATATCAATTAACAAGGCGGTTGTCTTTTTTTGTACATTTATTTTTATCAAATTACTAACAATTCTTTAGTGCAGTGCAAGAGAATTGAATGATTAGAAGAAGTAGTAGTAGATATTTATACAAAACAACACAAATTAAGAAATAGATGAAGATAAAATTATTTGTTCTGGTCTGCTTATACTGTATACTTGTTTTCAACCACTCTCTCATGATTACATATTGTTATATTATTCAATTATGATCTATACATATTCATAAAACGAAGTCCAGCCTCCTGTTTTTCTTTGTAGCCAGAGCATTAATTATCTGGTCTGGATCAATTTCCACTTCACGGTGAATGTTCATTGACGCCAGTCCATTCAGTCTGGTTTCACTCATACTGTTTCTCAAGTAAGTTTTCAACCTCTTCATTGTGGAGAATGACCTCTCAGCACTGCTTGTTGATACTGGGAGGGTGGCATACACTTTTAAAAGTTCAAACACAGTTGGAAAAGTCCTTTGGTCTCAAAAGTTAAGCAGTTCGATTGGGCTTTTAGTTTTCTTGTTCAATGCAGAGACCTTCATGTACCACAGATGTAGTTCAGCTTTTAGAGTATTATCTGATCTGGGTCCTAAATCATCTGCAAATTTCCTTGATAAGGCAACAAATCTCTCGTTTTCTTCCAATGTCGGCTGCCTTCCATTCGGAATGACAGATGCAAAACTTTGTAGAAATTCCTTATGTTTGAGAAATTTTTCATGGAGGTGAGTGATGAAATTATCAATCCATGGAATGAAAATAGAAAGTCTGTAATATTCTTCAGGAGTCTGTACGTTGAAATTTGATCTATAAATTTGTCTGGTGGCACGGCGTGGTAGAGTAATGTTTTCTCCATGCTGTTCCAGCTTCTTAACAGCTTGTTCAAACAGATGGTGAAACTCGTTCTCTGCGTTCTCTCGAATTATAGATATAGCTTTCAAAACGTCTTCTACGTCACTCACAGCAGTTGCCAGATCAAGGTTAACTTCCTGCAGCTTTTCACTCAGACGAACACTGTAGCTGAGTAATCTGTCAACTGAAACAAGTGCTATGACAAACTGTGATGTTAACATTGAACATAACAAGGTATGAGCCTCTGTTGATGTCTCCTTGTCATTCCAGGTAGTAATCTCCTCCAGAGCCTCGATTACTTGATCAAACAATGAAACCATAACTGTGACGGCATCATGTCTCTCCACCCAACGAGTAGGGCATAATTTCTTCAGTTTTTTGGCACTGATTTCTGTCTCTCCCTGATTAGCTGCATTAATTTTGCTGGTGAGAACAAGGTTTCGTTTTGGTGTGTTGAAAAAACTAGAGATTTTCCCTATTATTCCAAAGCTGTTTCGGATATCCGGAACTCTAGATGAATAAGTTATGGCTAAGTTCAAACAGTGTGATGCACAATGAACGTAGGGGGCTTTGGGGTGTTGCTTATATATAATTGCTTGGGCGCCATTGTACTCTCCACTCATTGCAGAAGCTCCATCGAACCCTTGTCCACGGAGGAAAGACGTATCAATGTTGCAGTCTGCAAGGCCTTTAAGAATAGCATCTGCAATTGCTCGACCTGTAGTTTCAGTCAGGGGCACAAACTTAAGGAAGTTCTCCACTATCTTAAATTCAATTTTATACTTATCATTTGTTTCAAACCGTTTCAAATAACGAACGCAAAGTGTCATTTGCTCTACCGTTGCAATATCTGTGGTTTCGTCACATAAAACCGCAAAACATTTGGCCTCATTCACCTCAGTTGCTATGTGCTTCACAATGGAATCATTGCATGCTGAAATAATCTCATTTTGTATATTCCAACTTATGTAAGTTGCATTTTTTGCACAACCTTGTAGATGAGTTTTCAGTATTTCTTCTCCTGCATCAACTCGGAGTCGCAAAAGGGCTCTAAAATTTCCTTCGCCTTGGCATGGTTCTGACAATACGTCCAAATCCCCACAGTCTCTATGCCCTCTCATGGCCAGCCCTTGCCTTCCACAAAAAATCACCGTTTTGATAATAGGTTTAAGAATAGCCCTATTCTGCAAAACTTGTTTTTGCTTTCCTCTGTCCATTACTTGATCCACAGGAACCGTTTTTCCTTCCGTGACCCTTAAGAACTCATCGGCTTTGAGAACTGAATCCTTATGATAGAAAAAATTTTCATGTTGACTGAACTTCTCCAAGGCCTTCTTCCAATTATTAAATCCTTTTGAAACAAGTTGACCTGTAGCTTGTGTGGATCTTAAACCGACTTCATGGGGTGCAAAGAGAACACAAAATTTGCAATAGGCACTGTCCTCTGCCTTTGAGTAAGCTAGCCAGTTATGCTTACTCAGCCAAGATGAGCAGAACTTCCGAGTGTGGTGAGGTTTTCCTTGACTTGATACAGCACTAGTGACAGTAGCAGGAAAACTGTAATTTGCATATGGTTCCCAAAGATTTTTTAGCGCTGTTATCCTATCTTCATCTGTGAGGTTAGATTTCTTGACATAATTAGAAATATCTGCAGCCAGAATTTCTATTTCAACTGTGTTTGGTATTGTGTTTTGTCCTACCTTTACCTCCTCACAAGCGTTTGAAGACAGCCCGGGGTCACGGCTGTTGCTTGCTTCGACTGCAGCCTCATCAATGTAACAAGAGCTCAGGGAAACGTCGTTGGGAACGTCACTATTTTCAATCTTACTTTTTTTTAAAAAATAATTTCCCAGTGTCTGTTGGCCTAGCCCTTTTCGTTTTTCACTCATTGTCTTTTTTTTTTACCTTGCTCCTCAGTTATTCAAGAACAAAATTTGCTATATAGCCGAAATACGCACATAAACACACACACTGATCGTTAAAGATGCATTTCACTGTAAGATCAGTTGAAAGTTCAGGACCATTATTAAATTCAGCTATTCACCACGCAGGCCCTCGTTCCGAAACTACCAATTCACTGTTATCACCTTGTGTCGTAACGTCGCACTTTATTTCAACTCACAGCAACACTTAATTCGCGAAGCGTTGGCACGATCTATTTATTCACTTCCACAATTTTCTCACTGGGTAAACGAAATCCTCGAGTTTTCGAGCGAACAGCCGCTTCCCCGCCGTTCACTCTTTATATAGGGCCACGGAGGCGCCTGTGACGTCACTCTACACAGCACTGGTATAGTACGACTCCAGCGAGAAGGCATTTGGGTCACGTGATTTTGGACGAGTCCATTAGTTAAATTCAATCACAGGTTGAAACGTCTTAAGAAGAACGGGTTTCCAGAATTGGCGCCTTTAGTGCGAATTAATTTATAATTTGTACAGTACGATAAAGAGCTTTATATGTATAATTACATTCAGTGTAAGTGTTGGGATATGCTGGAATTGTTTTCTTCACAATGATTAAAATTATTTATTACAATAATGGTTGTAAATGTTTTTTTTTATACTTTCTCGAAGGCAGACCTAGTTCTCCCTTGTGCTGACAGCGCCCTTCGCGTTTTGCTTTGTCAGCCCAAGGGGGGGGCCAGGGCCCCCTCGGCCCCCCCCGTGGGTGCGCCACTGGCACGGGGATGCATATATTGATTCAATTCCTCTTTTTTTTTGTAAATTTGCTTACAAAAGGGACCAGGATGTTTTAGTCTTCAGATCTGACCGTGGATATAATTTTGCATAGTGAGAACAGATATTCTTAAACTTCTCTTTATGAGCAATAAATTTAATATTTTAACAGAATTTGCACATGATTTCGAATTATAAATTTCTTTATATTATATACTCCGTACGAAGAACGGGTATACTGCTAGTATTATATAAAAATGTGTTCTATTATTAAATGAATAAATATTTGAAAATTTGTTTAAACATAAATTAATGAACAACCTTGTTTTTGAGTTACCATGAGTGGTTCTCTAGAAATTAAAATTTTTACATTTTTGCAAGTAGAGCGATTTTATTTGAAAGACTCAAATGAACTCCGTAAAATTTTTTATGTTTTTCTTGAATCGGTAACAACAAAACAGTCCTTTTCCTAAGGAATCAGAATGTTACAAGAATAATATATTTTCTGCAAATCTATGTTTATCCCCGTTGTATCTAATTTTATTAATCTATAGGGATTGTCATGTGTTAGAAAGTTACATTATGTTTATCGGGCAATTATTGAAATTATAAACAACTATAAATTACTATTAATACTGTAAAAAAGGTGTCGAAAGCCCAGGCCACCCGACTCATCCGAGGACATAGAGTAACGGGATGGATGGCCGGGAAAAAGGGCGTATATATGTTGTTGTTGAGACCGTCTGACCTACCAGAAAGGTGTAAGGTAGCTGTATGGACGGCCGGGAAGTGCCACCCAATTTAGACCGGAACCCAGTGGGGGAGGCATCCACAGGGACCGTACCCTCCTTCCCCTACCACCAACCTCTCGGAAGGACTTACGGACCACATGTTTAACGTGATCGTACTCCGCATGAACACGGCGACATTTTGTGGCAGCGTGCAAATCTAGCGCGCAAACCACGGGGATAGGGCGTATATATGTAAAAAAGGTGTGTATATTTTCTTCCAAACAAGTCCTTGTATGTATTTCCTAGTTTTCTCCTCTTCCCTTACGGCTTTTATTAACTCTACAAGGACTCATTCCCTTCCGTCAACATATTTGACGGGCTTGTTCTCGAATTACAAGCCACATAGAGAGTTGGAACTCGTCCCACAGTTTCATCTCGAGGAATAATTTTACCTATAAGATTTTTGAATTATTCCATTACGTCATTTAAATGCTTCATGACTATGATTTAGCTCTTTTCGTGCATTTTCTTTGCAAATAACCGTTCAGGGCTAAATTAATTCATCTCATTCTCCTGGTTCTAACGCGACGATCCATGTACTGAAAATGTCTGAACATTGTATAGGTTACTACATAGGTTTGGACGTAAATTACGTTCAAAAAAGAAGAGCAAAAAGTAAAATTAAATTAAGAAAAACTGCAATTCAATGTCCTCCTCTGGTTTTCTATGTTCTCCGCTACGTAACAATGGTGTACGGAAAGATAGAAAACACATTTTAATTAAATAAGAAATTGAACAAATTTAAGGATGTAGGCAAATTCATTTCTGAACAATGTCATATAAACCTTAGCATACTCTAATATTTTCATTATTCAAAACTGTCAAAGGGAAATGTGGGCGCAAGCATAATCAAATTAAAGCAATACTACAAAAATTTTATCATTATATTAAGTTGATACTATTTAAAATACATCTGTCTACACTCTCATTTTCCTTCTTAATTTTTGCTTAATTTAAACCTAGAATACTTTTAAGATTTTTATAGTATTTTTTTGAATGAAATCTGCCTACACAGTTAATTTGGTTCAATTTCGTGTGTGATTAAATTTCATTTTTACTTTCCCTACAATACATGGTAAAGTATAGGGAAAGTATTGGAATCATGTCGAAAATCGCAACTCGAGTTTTCGACGGATCTACACGTTTCGAGACCTCTAGAATACGAAAAAACCATTTTTAGCGTGACGTCTGTGTGTGTGTCTGTGTGTCTGTCTCTCTGTCTGTCTGTGCCGACTTTGTATCCACTGTAACTAAAAAACTAATGGACCGAATTTCACAAAATTCGGTAGGTAAGTCACTTGTGGGCGAGTCTGGTGCTGGTTAGTTTTGGGTACGATTCGGGATCAAAGAACCCGTCTATTTTTGCGAAATGGCCCGCAGAAGCTTGTATCCACTCTATCTAAAAAATAATGGACCGAATTCCACAAAATTCGGCAGATGAGTCATTTGTGGGTCACCCTGGTGCTGATTAGATTTTGGTACGATTCGGAAAAAATAACCTTCCTTTTTTTGCGAAATGGCCCTCAAAAATCGTCAAAATCTAAACTAAAGAACTACGTATTCTCAAATATATCCATTAAATGCTTGTTTAATACGTAATTTTTAGCGAAGAAAAGAATAAGACCAACCTCAGTACATTAGGACTAGCTGTTCTCGATATATTTTAGTTTTTTAGTATTTTCTCTACTCCACCTTTGAAAATAAGTCCAGTTATCAAATGAGAACGAAAATTGAATTAAAAGTGAATTAAATTTAATTAAAATAAAGAGAACGTGAATATAAGTCTGCAGGGAAAGTCATGTGCTGCCCACATTATATTTTTACTTTTCCTGCAATACATGGTAATGTATAGGGAAAGTATTGGAATCATGTCGAAAATCGCAATTCGAGTTTTCGACGGAACTACATGTTTCGAGAACTTAAGAATACGTTAAAATCTATTTTTAGCGTGACGTCTGTGTGTGAGTCTGTGTATCTGTCTGTGTGTCTGTCTGTGTGTCTGTCTGTCTGTGCAGATTTTGTATCTACTTTAACAAAAAGCCAATGAGCCGAATTCCATAAAATTTGGTAGGTAAGTCATTTGTGGGCGAATCTGGGGCTGATTAGTTTTGGGTATGATTCGGGATAAAATAATTCGCCTTTTTTTTGCGAAATGGCCCGCAAAAGTTTGTATCCACTCTAGCTGAAAAACTAATGGACCGAATTGCACAAAATTTGGTAGGTAAGTCACTTGTGGACACCCTGGTGCTGATTAGATTTTGGTAAGATTTGGTATGAACAAAATAACCTGCCTTTTTCTGCAAAAATCGCCAAAATCTAAAATAAAAAACTACGTATGCACAATTATATCCATAAAATGCTTATTTATTACGTAATTTTTAACGAAGAAAAGAATAAGACCAACCCCATTACACTAGGACTAGCCGTTCTCGATATATTTTAGTTTTTTCGTTTTTTCTCTACTCCACCTTTGAAAAGAAGTCCAGTTATCAAATAAGAACGAGAATTGAATTAAAAGTGAATTAAATATAATTAAAATAAAGAGAACCTGAACATAAGTCTGCAGGGAAAGTGACGTGTTACCCACATCAGATTATTTACTTTCCCTGCAATACATGGTAACGTACAGGGAAAGTATTGGAATAATACCGAAAATCGCAACTCGAGTTTTTGACGGATTTACACGTTTCAGGATCGCTAGAATACGAAAAAACTATTTTTAGCGTGACGTCTGTGTGTGTCTGTCTGTCTCCTCAGATTTTGTATCTACTCTAACTAAAAAACTAAAAACTCATTACATCGCATATCTGCATACATCGGCCATCTGCGTTTATATCGAAATTTGCATAATTATACGGCCAAAGCTTCATGGTGTTGCATTTTCTATGTCGGGTAGTCTATGTTCATAGAGTTAAATCCAAATAATATGCCTTCTAACACAAAGTAACTAAATTACATAACCCGGTAATACATATTAAGAACAGCACATTGAGCTGATAAGTGGTATACACTTGTTTCCGTTCGCTCCGTTAGTATATACACAGCCCAATCTAACAAAATCTATGATACGTCCCCAAACATACTAACAACAGTTGTTGTATACCCTCACTGCTACTTTATTGCCTCAACGAACGTATTGGTGAATTAATTAGTCTCAGGAGTGTTTCAAGTTCTATTATTATCAATTAACCACATCGCTTTACCCATAGTACCATTATGTATGTCTTTTGATGAATGTCTTGGCACCGATAATAATGACTGCACGCATATTCTTTGCCTATGATTATAATATATCAATTATTTCCTGTTTTAGGAATAAGTACTTTCTGTAAATAAACAAATCTAATTTATAGAGCAATATTAGGATATTATACAGTTTTACTGTTTCCAATTTTTTGAAAGATTCTTCATAAATCATGTGAATGTAACATGGAACTACTGAATAAGGAAATAACGGTATCAAAATAATTTTTGTTCTAAATAATATTGAAAAATATTTAATGTATGGGACTAGTTCAATTCATCCTGAAAAACTTGTAAAAAGTAAAGGCTGAGTATTTCCTTATGAAATTCCGCTCCATTTCGACATAAAAGTTATATTTTATTTCAAAATACTTTTAACTTGTTTTTTATTTCTCGTTTTCCCCGAGGAATTATATTCAAAATTTTTACGAAACTTATTTCTTTTTCTAAAATTCTTCGTTATTTTTTTTCTAAAATGAATTGGATTGAAGGTTTGCACAGAATGTTAAAAATAGTTTTAAATATATAATTTTATCTAAATACTAGCAGCATACCCGTTCTTCATACGGAGTATATAATATAAAGAAACTTAAAATTCACAATCATGTGCAAATTCCTAGCGTATACTAAATGACATTGTTACTCAAAATATTCTGTTAAAATATTAAATTTATTGCTCCTAAAAAGAAGATAAGGAATAGTTGTTCTCACAACGCAAAATTATCTTCACAGGTAGCTCTGAAAAATAAAACATCCTGGCCCCCTTTGTAAGCAAATTTACAAAAAATATGAAATTGAATCAATATATGCAAAATAAAAGCGTTAAAAATGTATGAGACAAGTTGAACTTATAGTATACTAAATGACATATTTAATCAAAATATTTTGTTAAAATATTTAATTTAATGCTCCTAAAAGGAAGTTTTAGAATCTCTGTTCTCGCTATAGAAAATTATCTTTACTGGCAGATCTGAAGAATAATGCATCCTGGCCCCTTTTGTAAGCAAATTTACAAAAAAAGAGGGAATTGAATCAATATATGCAAAATAAAAGTTTTAAAATTATATGGGAACCGTACTACTTATATACGCGTATATTAGAAGATATAACCTGTATTAATAGATTACATATATAAATTAAAATATCAATACACCCGTAATCTTTAAACCTGAAGGCAGTAGTTGATTCCAATATATGCCAAAATGAAAGTTCTAATACTATATGGGAAGATATACCCGTTTCACTTGTAATGTCGTAGATTAGAAGACATGTCCGAGTGTTAGATGGAGATTACCCGCATTACAATATGAGTCTCAAAAATCTTTGCGAAAATAAAACAGATGACGTAATATATCGAAAGTATCAATAATGCGTATAATAATCGAAAGTATCAATACGTCGTTTTTAACAATTTGGTGACATATCCCTCAATTTGGCAATGTTTACGAAAAGTTGACAAGCTAGCGATATCCCAAATTCGTAGATCTGAATTTGCAGATCTGAATAAAACATCCTGATCCCGTTTGTATATACTAAATGAAAACACTAAAATTGTATTATAAGATATACCCGTTCTATTTATTATTTTTCTGTTTCAACGATCCGTTAAATGAATTTATTGGCTAAACACAATATGTGAATGTATTAGCTAAACACAATATATAAGCTTGAAAACTCTTTGCCAAAATAAATGAAAGTGATGTGCGCATTCTGCAATTAATATAATTAAAAGAACAATCTAACCGTTCATTTATAAGATATATTTAAATATCTATTTATTTATCATTCAAATCGAAAAAATTATAATAAACATTAACAGACACATTTAATTTAATTGCGTTGGCGAGCAACGTGATATAAGATAGATCTTTCTCATAAAATGCTGATAATAAAATAGTCATTTTGATTTCTTAATACTTTTCATTGTTGAGTAAAAACATGGGAAAAATAACCATTAGTGATAGATTTTTCATTTAAACCCATGCTTCAAACAATTCATTCTTTCAAAAAGTGACTATTTAGCGCAAAATATCTCCCACCAAATTCAGAAATAATGTTTTAATTCACTTTTAGGTTTTAAACAAACGGTTTTCAAGCTTTTCTTTTGGAGGAACCAGGGAGTTAGAGAGTAGAACTCCTAGGAAAAAGTTTCATTTTTCATTAATATCTCGACAACCCCTGGTCTTAGAAACTCGAAACTTAGACTATATTTAAATGGGGCTACTTCAAGGCTATCCAAAAAATTTAATTAAATTCGGTTCAGCCGTTCTTCCGTGATGATGACACAAAGGAGAGTTTCGTTTTTCACTAATATCTCGAGAACCACTAGTCTTAGAAACTCGAAACTTGGACTAAATTTGAAGTGGGGCTATTTTAAGTCTACCCACAAAATGTTATCAAATTAATTCGGTTCAGCTGTTCTCCTGTGATGATGTTACAAACAAACAGACAGACAGACAGACAGATTTTCAATTTTATTTATATAGATAACCTGTATTAGTAGATTGCACGTATAAATTGAAAATATCAATAAACCTGTAATATTTAAACCCGGAGGCCTTAATTGATTTCAATATATGCCAAAGTGCAAGGGCTAAAATTATATATACCCGTACTACTTATATTGTCGCAGATTAGGAATGATGACAGTGTGTTAGTAGATGAATACCCTAATTACAATATGAGTCTCAAAAAGATGTGCCAAAATAAAACATATGACGTAATAAATTGAAAATATCAATAATCCCCGTAATCTTTATACCAGAATGCCGTAATTGATTCCAATATATATCAAAATATATATCAATATATATCAAAATATATGCCACTATACCTGTACTACTTATATTCTCGTAGATTAGAAGATATACCCGTGCATTTGTAGAAGATTACCCGTACAACGATGAGTTTCAACAATTATCTTTAATAAAACAATGACATAATATCTTGAAAATATTAATAATCCCTGAATCAATAATCACCGAAAATATCAATAATCATAATGTTTATACCTAAAGACCGTAATTGATATTATCTAGTCAATAATGCAATGTCAATGAAATTTATTTTATATACATATCTTTATTATTCAAATCGGAAGAGATTTAATTAAAATTGTATGCCGCATAAACACATTGGATTTGAATCCGTTGCTAAGCGACATGGTATCATTTGCTTCAAATAAATTGGTGGAAATCATATCGCTATCTCCATGGAAGGTTTGGTGACATTTTCGTCAATTTAGCGACATTTTAAAAAATCGCCAACTGTATCAAATCAATTTCGCAACATATAAAAAGTCGCAAGTTGGCGTTATACTACTAAAATTCATCGCCAGAATTTCGCCAAATATTACACATGGTGAAATAGGGGCCAACGGCCGTACCGTGCTGAAAACACCGGTTCTCGTTACATCACCGAAGTCAAGCAGCATCGGGCGCGGTTAGTACTTGGTGGGTGACCACCTCGGAACACCGCGTGCTGTTGGCCATCTCGGGTGCGGTATCCCCGTGGTTTGCGCGCTAGATTTGCACGCTACCACAAAATGCCGCCGTGTTCATGCGGAGTACGATCACGTTAAACATGTGGGTCCGTAAGTCCTTCCGAGAGGTTGGTGGTAGGGGAAGGAGGGTACGGTCCCTGTGGATGCCTCCCCCACTGGGTTCCGGTCTAAATTGGGTGGCACTTCCCGGCCGGCCATACAGTTACCTTACACCTTTCTGGTAGGTCGGACGGTCTGGGTCTCAACAACAACAACAACATGGTGAAATAAGCCAACGGCCCTACCGTGCTGAAAACACCGGTTCTCGGTAGATCACCGAAGTCAAGCAGCATCGGGCGCAGTTAGTACTTAGGTGGGTGACCACCTGGGAACACAGCGTGCTGTTGGCACATTTCGGGCGCGGTAGCCCGGTGGTTTGCGCGCTGGATTTGCACGCTGCTACACCTGCCGCCGTGTTCATGCGGAGTACGATCACGTTACACATGTGGGTCCGTAAGTCCTTCCGAGAGGTTGGTGGTAGGGGAAGGAGGGTACGGTTCCTGTGGATGCCTCCCCCACTGGGTTCCGATCTAATTTGGGCGGCACTTCCCGGCCATCCAAACGGTTACCTTACACCTTTCTGGTAGGTCGGACGGTCTGGGTCTTAACAATAACAACAACATGGTGAAATAGGTAATTCTGATATTCGAGTCTCATATTCTTCCCAAAATATTGAATTTTAATCAATTAGTTGTCATTTTCATTGACTTAACGTCATTCTTATCAATTTAGCTATATTTTTTATCAAGTTAGCCGCATATTCATCAATTTGGTGATATTTAACATTTTGACGATATTAAACTCTCCAAGTTGACGATATTCTGCCAAATTCATATCTAAAATTTCCTCAAGCATTATCGTCGAAGAAATAGGTTTTTCATACAGTAGATAAACGACTAATGGCATCCAAATACGAATCTATTACCCAAAGTATTTTTTTTTATAGTAGATTTTTATTCTTTGCAAGATAATGGATTTTCATCTATTAGTCTTTCATTGATTTAGCGTCATTTTTATCAATGTGATGACATTTTTTTTAATTTGACGATATTTTCGTCAATTTGGCGACATTACAAAAACTCGCCAAGTTGGCAATGTTCCATCAAATTCGTCGTTAAAATTCTGCCAAGCATTGTGGATGCAGAAATATGTTATTCTTATAGTAGATAAAGGACTAATGGCTTCAAAATAGAATGCTATATGGAAGTGTCATCTCTCGTGAATGGAATGAGCTAGATCTACGAGAATGACGATTATAAATTTATCGCATAATACTACATGTGAAAAGTGAACTGATTTCAAAGTAGTTAACATAATTTTTAATTTTATGTGATATTTTGATAAATGTATTTGAAAAATGTTCAATATCTCGAGAACGGTTTATGCTAGCGTTCAAAAGTTTGTGTCTATTGTTTTCTAATGAAAAATTTAAACCAGAAATGATTATGTACATAAACTTATTGAATATTTTATTTTTTGATGATTTTTTCAAAATTTCATTTCATAATTTAGGTGAGTTCTAAATATTCGATTGCGTGTAAAAACAATAAACTTCTAGTATTTACTGATTGTGATTTGTGTATTAAATTTTGTTTGAATCGCTTCATTCGCTCGTGAGATATCGTATCCGCAAACTCACTGACACACACACAGATATCACCATTCATTAGGTTCCAATCTAACCTGGAGGCGAAGTGTGATGACAGCGCCGGATCTTTTATAATTAATTGATCAGTAATAAACAAATTTTTCATGAAAAAGTAGTGCTTGTTATTGCTGTGTGGGTTACATAGTTGTTTGTAGAAGTCATCTTTAAGCGGTTGTCTTCCTTCTATATTAAATTTATGACGATATATATCTTAAAACTTTTGTATCGTTCATACATGGAATTCTCTCCGTCTTTATCTAATTCCACAGGAATCGCTACGTAAGATTCGGCTTCAATTCTTGCTGCGAACTGATTAATAGTTTCTCCGGAATTCTGTTTCAGACTTACAAAATCGACGATCTTCTTCGCCATATCTTCTTTTGATTCAAAATTGTCCTTCAGGACAGCGATCAAATCGGCAAAATTGTTTGAATTTTTTAGTCTAGGAATTTCACTAATCAGGCGGCTAGCTGGACATGTAATTTCCATTTTTAGACAGAACACTTTTTCCGCGGGAGTCCATTCTGAGTGTTCTGCAACAATATTTATTCTGTCGATAAAGGGCTGTAGTGAGCTTCCTTCCGCTCCGGAAAACTCGGGAACAGAGTTACAAAACTGGGCTGTCGCAACGTTTGGCTTCGCGACACCAGTAGTGCTCACGGAAGCAGATCTTCTAAGCTGCGGAGACGAACGAGGGGCGAAGGAGAAGCTTGCATGACGTTATTTGCGATTTGAGAATTGCTCCCCAAATTTCTCTTTTTCTACCCTGTCTTCCCGACATGATAAAGTTTTTCACGAACAATACTTAAATTTTAGTTGCAGTTGGTCGAAAATTGTCGAGGAGAAAAATATGCTTTTTGTTTTTTTTAACTAATCAAACAATTGTGTATTTCAAAACTTTTCCCAGCAAAATAGCATTTAATAGAAAAACAACGTACTTAGGTGGCTTGAAGAGGACCACAACATGTATACAATGATATATATATATATCTTTTCATATGAAAACACTTGTAATTAAATCACTGTTATACTTCAAGAAAAAATCCATATCTCAAACAAAATCATATGCCATGCAAATCCATTTAAACTAAGAATAATTTTTAGAGCCGAAATGCCACATTGAATTTTGAAATCGAAACCAAAACATTCCAGCGCTCAGGGAAGCAAAGGAAACGGGCACCAAATTGTAATATCGGCAATTGTAACGTCTGACGTCACATTTTTAATTATGATAACCGGCCAGTGAATAATACGAAACAAATTCAATAATGTGAAAATATGAATTAACTTGTAGTGATAAAGTGGTAGTTCTATGCGACTTCACAAATTGTCAAAAATATAGAATAAATTACCTTTTCATACTACACCAGTGGTTCATCTTCCCTGGTGATGGGCACCAGGACCCATCAATGAATGGAATATTAAAACATGGCAAAAGAGAGACATTTACAGTAATTGATTACCGAATTTTGGAGTTAAATTTCTTTAATTTAATATGTTAAAATATATATATATTCCAGTATATCATAAACAAAGGCATTATATCATATTATTTCCTTTCAAACAATTTAATAAACACTCCTTTGATTCTTATTGCATATCCATTATTCTGCATTATAATATTTCTCATTTTGTGACATAATATACAAAAATTCTAAACTCATTTTATTTAGACTTGTCTTTAAATTGAATAAGATAATAGTTTTAAAAAAGTCTCTTGAACAAGTTCTGGTATTGAGATCATCATGTTTGGCTCATTGGGCTTAAAAGCCGAAGTTCTAATAATTCTAAAAATTACTTTACATTTTAACTTAAACATATAAAGTCAAATAAGAATGCTATATATATATATATATATATATATATATATATATATATATATATATATATATATATATATATATATATGTATATATATATATATATCTTAATATTTTATAAATATGAATCTTTTCCATTCAGGCTGGATGGATTTAGCGTCAAAGATGCGAGTTTCTTTATATTCTTCTAGAAACTAATTATAACATTTCTTACACTATATTATCGTCTACGTCAGACGAGTATTTGGTCCTCGGAATGATATTGGCAGTGGTGAGATCATTAATTTAAATTTTGATCTTTGAATTTATAAATTTATATAAAATTTGTGTCGGACCGCCCGTTGGTCCATCTCGTACGCCTCCTTTGTTCCATATGCCCCGAAAGGGTGGCGTTTCTCACATTCACCGCTACCGCCGTGACGTGAGCAAAATATCCTGTCTTTCAAAAATTACGCTCTCAAAGGCGGCGACACATACCACCTTTCCAACTGTCAGAGGAACGTCTCAGATCCATTTCAAATGTTATTTCCCCAGACGATTAAAAAGAACCAAAACAGCAAAACTGTTACGACGACACGAATAACAGTCTCTCAAAATGCGGAAGTGGAAACCGCAAAATGAATGTTCAGGACAACGTGCGGTTTCTTTCGCACTCAGAAGAACATTTAAATCAGAATATATTATACAATTAAACTCAGAATGAAAATACATTTAAATTCAGAAAAATTGGGAATTTTAATTCCGACACGACAACTGAACTCATGACGAGCTCAAACAAATACCCAACACCTTCTGATAGGTCGAACTGTTTGGGTCGAAAGAAAAAAAGAACTCTTTAAGATTTCTCACGCATCTCAGATTTCATGCCTGTCATATCTGTCCATTTCTTTTTCATCAGTAACAATGATATTTTTGTATTGCTTTTGAACTGCTCTGCTAGCTCCTCCTTTAATTCTCCCCATTGTGTATCGTTGGTCCATTGGCTGGTAGCACTCATAACTCGGTAGTATTCCCATAACTCTGGTAAATATGTTCGACTGACCAAAAGTACAGCAAAGGAAAGTGATATTACTCTTCTCTAAGAAGTATTCTTAAGATAAGTATTAACTCGCTGGATAAGTAGGGATCAAAATTCTGTCATACAGCATGTTTGCTATCTTTTAGATGGCACACAAGTTTGATCCCGATTTATCATCCTCAAGTGAATTCTGTAAGAAAGGGATCTGAAATTACGACTTTCAATACTAATTAGAAAACATTCTACATGAGTGGAAAAGCTTCCAACCATAAGTTTTGTAATGAGCACAGCTAAGTGTGAGTAAACGGGTTGAACTGCCACCATTCTATAATTCACTCGAGAATTGCGTACAATAGATGACATCACCCATGATATTCCGAGTGTTATTCGTAATGACAATTGTGTTCCAGAGATAATGCCACACTTGGCAATGTTTGATACTATCAATAAACAAGTGAAAGAGTTGGTGGATTAGAATCAGAACATTAGAAAACGGTATGCATATAAGAATCGAAGATCAGGACCTCAGTTTTGTTCAGGCAACGGAGTGTGAATAACAAGGCATCCTGCAAGTAACGCGGGTAAGCAACGAACACCTCGTAGGGCTGGACACTATACGCTGGTAACCCAACGACTTTACAGATCAGAAGTCCAAAATCAGAAGCCATTACAGATCAGAAGCCGGGACTACGTCTGAGCCCGAGGAGAGGATGTATGAATTGGAGAGTGATAATAATTAAGAAAATCTTACAATGCCAATGTACCTTAGAATAATTCTTACATAAATTTATTTTTAGAGCGTTTTATTTGCATTTCAGGAAAATATTACTGACACATTCAAAAAGCCAAATTTTATGTATGAAATATTACTTTAAAATAATATATACATATTAAATGAATATTCTTTTGTTCAAACAATAAAGCACTTCTCTGAAGAATTTTATTACACATTAATTGTACCAGTGTTGGAAAATTCAGTAGTTCAATTCTATTTTGACGATTCTGCGTAAATACATACACAATATTGTTTTTGATTTTTTATGGCCAATCACTTGATTAACTATAATCATTCACCTATCAGGCAAAAGATTGTAGAAAGATCAGAAAAGAGAAAATTTAAATTAATGTAAAAAATATGCGCGATGAACACGCGATTACTTTAACTTCTTAATTGTAATACGGAATTTAAAAAAAGTCAGCTTTATTGCGTGCATAACAATTAATCCTATCAAAATGGATCATTTAAATTTAAATATATAAAAGCCGAATATCCATTGAAAATCAACGGTCTCACAATAAGCAACCCCTGAATAACATCACTTTTTGAACAATTCACGTTTCACATTTATTTTTAAAATCGAAAATTTTGGTATGTGCAACCCCTTAAAAAAGAAAATATTAGAATACTGAAATTTCTCACTTTCTTCCTTTCGAACTATCTACCAGCACACCAAATTGGAAGTCTGTACCTCATACTGAAGCATGCAATTTTATAATTTCATCTTCCGAACGTTTTCGTATGGAGCACCCTCTTAAATGAATATTTATGAAAAACTCTATTCGTCTCGGGTATTTTATTAAATGATTAGCCTGTATATCAAATTTCAAGCCTCTATCAAATTTTAAATTAAGCGTTTCTCATTTATTAAGCAAATCGAATAGTTTGGTGTGTGGCACGTCCTAAAGTAGCAAATATTGGAAATCTGAAATTGCACACTTTCTTCCTTTCAAACTACATCCCCATACAGCAAATTGGAAGTCTCTAACTCATTGCAAAGTATGTGTTTCTGACATATAACTTTTAGAACGTATTGGTGTGCGGAACCCCTCAAAATTACAAATATCGAAAATTTTCTATTGCACACTGTCTTTCTTTTAAATTATCTATCTATACCCCATATTTGAAGTTTCTAGTCCATTGCGAAGCATATTTTTACTATCATTTTACTTTTTGAACGTTTTGGTGTGGTGTTTCTACCCCCTTAAATGAATAATTTTGAAAACCTTTATTATTTAGTTTTTTATCAGGTGATTGCCCCATATACAAAATATCAAATTTCTACTACATTTTTAAAGAAAGCGTTTCTCATTTATTTAGAAAATCAAACATTTGCGTTCGCGGCACCCCCTAAAGTAGAAAATATCGGAAAACCGAAATTGCACATGTTCTTCCTTTCAAACTATCTAACCGTACGCCAAATTTGAAGTCTCTATCGCACCTCGAAGCATGGTTTCTCGTCATTTCATCTTTCGAACGTTTTTCGCTGGAACACCCACTTAATCAAACATTTTATAAAAACTATTTTGTCTTGGGTGTTTTCATTAAATGATTAGCCTATATACCAAATTTCAAGCCTCTATCAAATTTTAAATTAGGCGTTTCTCATTTATTAAGGAAATCGAGCATTTTGGTATGCGGCATCTCCTATAGTAGAATATATTGGAAATTTGAAGTCGCACACTTTCTTCCTTTCGAACGATTTACCAGTACACCAAATTTAAAGTCTCTATCTCATCGCAAAGAATATTTTTCTATTACTTCAGTTTTCGGACGTTTTGGTGTGGGGCAACCTCTATGGAATATTTTCGGAAAATTCGATTTTTCCAGGGGGTTTTATCGAACAATCGACCCGTGTACCAAATTGCAAGTTTCTATCTATTTGGAAAGTGCCTAAAACGCGTGACAGACAGACAGACACTTATTAATTAGTATATATATAGATTAGATAGATTTTATGAAATTTTATTTTTTTTCTTGGATATAAAATTACAATAGCTCATCTTCAGCAATTATTCCTCATAAATACTAAGGCCAACATAAGCCTTATTTATCTATACAAATGATCTGATATTTCTACACAGAAAAACTGCTGTAACATAGTCCTGCATTAATGATATGTTTGTGAAAACATATCATTAAAACAACTTTTGTGTATGCAACTCGTAATAATTATAAAATTTTTTGTCAATGCAAACAGATCGCGTAAGAGGTTACATTCTGTTGCAAAAACATTTATGCATCCGTAAGAAATTGTGCTACCGTCGCGAAACTCGGAATGTATGTATCTCTTAAGAATATACGCAAACCATTAGAATTTGGAATTAAAAATGTTGTAAGAAAAGGTGGCATTAAGAAGATGACACTTTATTAAGTGGTAAATCCTACTCTGGTAGATATACAGGCCGATATTCGGTGCGGTATGGAGACACTTATGTTGCATATATACCTCTTCGGATGATTCTGCCACCAATGTTGCATCAGGTGAGCTAATTGGCTGGTACTTCTGACAATTACAGATTAGGCTGCAATTGCCGTCCCAGAATGTCGAAGATGTGTTCTATTCGTGATAGGTCTGGGGATCTGTATGGTCTGGGAGGATATTCAAGCCTCAAATACATTGTTGAGAAAGTCGTGCAGTATTCGGCCGAGCTTTATCTTATTGTTAAATGGAACATGGGCAGAACAACCGGCTGCAGAATACAGTCAATGTACAGGCAAGATGTAAGAAAGGTTTGCGGCACAACTTGAGGTGTTAACCTGTCCCACGAGAAGGCTCCACCGGATTGTCACACTACGTGTTATGGCTGTATCCGCTCGCAATAAATTCGGAATCGGAACGCTGGCCTGTCCTCTACAAACGTATGCGATAGTCATCAGCCATGAGAGAGAATCGGAAATCCTCTCTAATAACAGCCTGCTTCCAATCAGCCCCTGTACAGTCTGACCAAGCTCGCCACAAATCAAGAGGGCTCTGCCTATTCTGAGGGCCAATGGTAGACACCTTAATGGGCGTCGATACCTTATTCTATCTGCTACCAATCGTCAACGAATAGTATTCTTTGATACACGATGTATGGAGGATGGCAAATGCTTTCGAATGGCTGATACCGACGCCATTTATATGGACGTAGCTCCTCTACTGACTGCACGTTTCTCTCTAGCAGTTGTCCATCTGAGGCGTCCTGAGATTCTGAGACGATTACATGTGCCTTCTCTGATTCACTGAAGTCAACCTTGAACAACTATCATATTGTTTTCACCAAGGTGGCGACTGATACGTCTGTTGGACCAACCACCTTCCTTTAAATCTATGATGTGATCCCTCT
Organism: Amaurobius ferox; assembly: GCA_951213105.1. Lineage (NCBI taxonomy): Eukaryota > Metazoa > Arthropoda > Arachnida > Araneae > Amaurobiidae > Amaurobius > Amaurobius ferox. Next base: position 44,441,606 of record OX578141.1, on the reverse strand, counting down.
AAATCCAACAATTGCTTGTAGTGGCATCGCTTACGTCTCAAAGGCATATTTGTTCTCAAGTTGCAGTACTGCTCTAGGTGAGAACATCGGTCGTTTTAAATGCTGTACGATACGTCGTTCTCATGCGCCTTTCTTGAGCACTATAACATCATTGATGCTGACAGTATTATCCTTTGCGTAACTATCAAAACGGCATTAGTACTCCGAGTTTCGCGGATGTAGCTGAATGTTTTATGGATTCATACAGTTGACAAAATGATTATTTGTACACCTGAATTTGTTTTAGTTGCAACAAAATAAAATAAGAAAGTTAAACTAAAGGAATGTGAATATACTATTTAATGTATTATTATAACATAAATGCTAAATCAAAACAATATGATACATTCTTAATATTTTAACAAAGAAAGTTAAAAGAAATTAATGCAAAATGAGTATTTGTATACTTCCTTAGTTTGAAGTTATTAACAAAAATTTAATTATATTAAGTCAAATTAATATTTTGTATGAAGTTCTTTGGCTTTAATAACTGCTTCAAGCCTCTGTGTCATAGATTCCACTAATTTTCTTGTGATGTCTGAGTCTAGGTTTTCCCACGCTTCCATGAGAGCTTCTTTCAAATTACTTTTACTTCGGATACTTTTCTTCAGAACGTCAGTATCCAATAGCATCCATAAATTTTCTATTGGGTTGAGATCTGGAGATTATGGTGGAGTTATAATTCTTTTTGGAGAATTGTATAGCAGCCATGTCTTGGTTCCCACATCATTGTGCTTAGGGTCATTATTCTGCTGGAAGTAGAAAGTTTCATCTAGACCTAATTTCCTAGCACTACTTAATAAGTTATGCTGCAACACATCAATATATCCTAAAGCTGTCATTGTAGTGTCGATAAATGCTAGATATCCAAATCCATTAGACGCTTTACACCCCCAAACCATAACTTTTCCACCACCATGCTTGAGAGTTGGAAGTTATATGTTTAGGATCTAACGCAGTTTTAATTTTTCACCGTATTTTTCGGAATCATTGTATAGAGAAAATTTCCAACTCACTTTCATCATACCTTTTTTTCAAAAATCCGCTAGTTTATATCTGTAAAACAAAGCAAATTCCAAGCTTTTCTTCCTATTTGCTTCACTGATGAGAGACTTCTTTCTGGGAGTTCTACCTTTTAAGCCTGCATTGTGAAGAATATTTCTTATTGTTTGAGGTATCACTGTGATACTAGATGATGTTGCAAGGTCCTCTGCAAGTTTTTGAGCTGACCACATTGGGATTTTTAAAGCTGCTCTAACAACGCTTCTTTTTGCCTTTGAAGTTAACTTACTGGGACAGCCTGGTCTGGAATATATTTTCATCGCAACTAGTTTCAACATACTCTCTCACTATGTAGCAAACAGTTGTAAATGATAATTTAAGTGTTTTTCCAATTAATCTGTAAGATTTTCCTTGTTTGTAGATCTCAACAATATGATTTCTCATATCCAATGATATTTTTTTAGTTTTAGGTGCCATTCTCACAAACTTCACAAATAATATGATGTTTCCTATTTTAAAAAAATATAGAAAACTAACGACCATTTACAGCTACAGTTGAAAAAAATCTTTGAACTCTTAACTCTTCGCACGCAGCATGTATCTTTACTACTGAGATTGTACAAATACTCTTTTTGCATAAAGTTTTGAAACTTTTCCGGTTACAAAGTTTTATTTGATTGTTTCTAGATTTCTTTTTACTTTCCTTATATACATAATGTACAAGGAAAGTATTGTGACGGGGTCGAAAATTCGAATTCGAGTTTTCGACGGGAGAGCACGTTTCAAGCATCCCTGATCACGAATCAAACATTTTTGAAGTGATGTCTGTGTGTGTGTATGTGTGTGTGTGTGTGTGAAAGTATGTGTGTGTCAGTGGGTCTGTGGAGACGATAACTGACGAACGAATGGACCGATTCGAACCAAATTTGGTACAAAAATCACAATCTGTAAACACTGGAAGCCTATTGTTTTTATACGCAATCGGATGATCAGAACTCCCCTAAATTTTCGAATGAAATTTTGAAAAAATCGTCAAAGAATCAAAACCAATAATAAATCTACGTAAATAGACATTTCTTATGTAATTTTTCATTAGAAAACGATTGACATAAATTGTAGAACGCTAACATGAACCGTTCTCGAGATATTGCACATTTTTCAAAAAAATTATCAAAAAGTCATATAAAATAGAAAAAAAAAATTCCTATTGAGAAACATGTTCACTTTTCATATATAATATCATGCGATAAATTGGGTGACATCATTCTCGCGGATCTAGCTCGTTCCAATCATGAAAAAAGATACTTTGAGTAATACTTTTGCATTTGAACGCCAATTTATCTGCTGTAAGAATAACTTATTTCTTCGTCCATAACGCTTCTCGAAATTTTGGCGACGAAATTGGCGGAATGTCGCCAACTTGGCGACTTTTTGAAATATTGCCAAATTAAAGAAAATCTCGCCAAATGGATAAAAATGATGCTACATCAATGAAAATGACGACTAATTGTGGAAAATTCAATATTTAATAAGTTATATAATATATAAATATATAATAATAGCTATATAATATATGTCGAAAATTCAATATCTAATAAGTTATATATATATATATATATATATATATATATATATATATAACTTATTTCTTCGTCCATAACGCTTGGCGAGATTTTGGCGACGAAATTGGCGGAATGTCGCCAACTTGGCGACGTTTTTGAAATGTTGCCAAATTAACGAAAATCTCGCCAAATGGATAAAAATTACGATAAATCAATGGAAATGACGACTAATTGTCGAAAATTCAATATCTTGGAAAGGATATTAGTATCTACTAGAAGAAAAACCTATTTATTTTACTGTAAAAGTAGTAAATTCATTTCATTATATAAGGAAAGTCATGTGTTGCCCACATCAGATTTTTTAATTTATATGATCAAGTGGTTAGTTTTTACTTTCCTTATATACATAATGTATAAGGAAAGTATTGTGACGGGGTCGAAAATTCGAATTCGAGTTTTCGACGGGAGAGCACGTTTCAAGCATCCCTGATCACGAATCAAACATTTTTGAAGTGATGTCTGTGTGTGTGTGTGTGTGTGAGTGTGTGTGTGTGTGTGTGTGAAAGTATGTGTGTGTGTCAGTGAGTCTGTGGAGACGATAACTGACGAACGAATGGACAGATTCGAACGAAATTTGGTACAAAAATCACAGTCCGTAAACACTGGAAGCCAATTTGTTTTTATACGTAATCGAATGTTCAGAGCCCCCCTAAATTTTCGAATGAAATTTTGAAAAAATCGTCAAAAAATCAAAACCGCTAATAAAGTTACGCAAATAGACATTTCTTATGTAATTTTTCATTAGAAAACGATTGGCATAAATTTTAGAACGCTAACATGAACCGTTCTCTAGATATTGCACATTTTTCAAAAAAATTATGAAAAAGTCACATAAAAAAAAATTCCTATTGAGAAACATGTTCACTTTTCTTATGTAATACCCTGCGATAAATTGAGTGACATCATTCTCGTGGATCTAGCTCGTCCCATTCATGAAAAATATACTTTGAATAATACTTTCGTATTTGAACGCTAATAGTCATTTATCTGCTGTAAGAATAACTTTTTTCTTAGTGCATAACGCTTGGCGAGATTTTGGCGACGAAATTGGCGGAATGCCGCCAACTTGGCGACTTTTTTGAAATGTTGCCAAATTAATGAAAATCTCGCCAAATAGATAAAAATGATGCTAAATCAATGAAAATGATGACAAATTGTCGAAAATTCAATATCTTGGAAAGAATATAAGTATCTACTATAAGAAAAACCTATTTTTTTACTGTAAAAGTAGTAAATTCATTACATTATATAAGGAAAGTCATGTGTTGCCCACATCAGATTTTTTTATTTATTTTGAATCACATAATAAAGTAATGTATTAAAACTGTTTTTGTCCAAATGTCTGTTTTTATTTTGTTAAAACTTATAAATAATCGTGTGTACAAATAGTCATTTTGCCAACTGTATATATTTTTGAAGCAGAGTGTATTTTCACAATTAATTAAAATAAACCGACGATCACATATAAATGCCGCCTTTTGCGATATTGTTGCAAAATAGCCCTTCATTTCATTAATAGTATGTTTGAAAAATGACTTTTTTGTATACAACTCATAATAATTGTAAAAAAAATAATCGATGCAAACAGATTGCATGAGTGGAAAATATTTTCACAATTAAACAAGATATACCGCAGATCGCGTATAAATGCTGTTTTTCACGATACTCTTGCAAAATCGCCCTTCATTTCATTAATTATGTATGTAAGATCGGAAAATCTCTGATCTCGAAATTCGTGATTTGGTTTTCCGTTTCGTGACATTTTGTACATTAGTGGCAGATTTCTTAGCTTTTTCCGGACTTTTGTGACCTTCAGACACCCTGTTTAAGTAAGATAAATTCTTGAACTGGTGAGGAAAATATTTGTCGCCTGCGGAAAGAAGAAATCTCCTGAGCAAAAAACGGAAGTACTCGAGGGGACAAACCAACCTTAAAGGGGAAATTGGCGGATCCGCGGAAGAATCTGATGCCTGGATCTGGCCGTCGGATCATCCGCAATTTATATGCCATTGTTACATGGAATTTTGCAATCCCAATGTGACATTGCAGTTATAGAGCAGGAAGTGAATCTAAGAAGACGTCCCCTCATGCAGCGAGGCAATGTTTATAATATTCCCTATAACGCAGCTGCACCGGACACAGATGTGAAATATTGGGTGCTACTCAAATTCTAGGGAGAATCCCATGCTGTACGAATGGAAGGGGGTGACCCAGCTGACCCAAACGGTCAATTTATATCATGGGGATCCTGCGAAAAAGAATCGTGAGAACTTTCTTCATGTAAAAACAAGAAGCTAGATATATAATATTTCAGGAGGGACCTGGGCCAATAATATAGCTGTAAGGCGTAGTTTATAATATTCTTTACCAATTACAGACAGGGGCGCCTTGTAGAGGGGAGAGACAGAGAGCAACTTCGAAGTTTGAAATTTTGAAATCGAGGACTTGAGATGGTGAAATGAGCGAAGGAGGTCGCAAGAGGCGACAAGCGTGAAGCAAGCACCTTCATCGTGCAATCAGCCGGACGGTCCGAGCTCCTTATTAATGAAGAAGGTTGGTTCTGAATTTATACATATTTGCATGCAGGCCAGTTTGGCTCTCCATCTCACTCTCTACCCTCTACGTAGGTTAACCTGAGCCAAAAGGCGATGGTATGTTTTCAGTGGTGTTAGGAATTGTTAGGAACTGATTCTATTAAGTAGTGTATTTTTAAAAATAATGTTATGTGAGATGAAATTTATAAAGTGATCTTAGATGTTGTTTTCTCTTAATAAACATTTTTGTTATTGTTTTAATTTAAGACTCTTCATTTTAAGTACTTGTGTAGTTAATCTTAATTTACTTCCTTATACGATGGCGACCTATTTCCCGTCCTTACCGGACGTATGGGATTTCCACGTAACAGCCATATGATGTTGTTCTGGTGCACCTGAGGACGAAACACATTACACTCTTAACTGACATTACATCCATGCCTGCAATTTAGATTTAAACAAGCGACACTGGTAGTCCAGAGAGGACCAGAAAAAGCGTGCCCATTTCTCGGCTGCTGGAGCTGCACACAAAGAGTGTTTTTAATAAATCTTGGAGACTGTGTGAAATCACTGACAGAGTTTTTAAAAATACACTCATCCTGTTATTTATATTTTATATTTTGGACCAACGATGGAAGCATCTGATACATTTACAATACCCTGTGTTTACATACGTTTACAGACTTCCACATTTATTGTTTAATAATTACATTTCTTTGCAAACCATTTAAGTTGATATTGGAGTAAAATAGTGTTGAACAAATATTAATCTGCTTAAAAACGTAATTTATTTTTAACTAATGAAATACTAAGCAAACTCTTATATAGTAGATTTAATGAAATGATTAACTGTTATATTGAGTTCTTTCATCTAAAAATCCCTACATTTAAAGTCAATAAAATGTTTTCAATGTTTTATAAAAAACTCTTACATTTAAAAGTAATAAAATGTTTTCAATGTGTCAAAGTTTTACACATTAAAAATATTTTATTGCAAAATTTTATGTTTCGTTATATTACCAATCTAATTAAATCTTCAAATTTATTAAGTAAAAATATTTTTAGCTGCAATTTAATACGCTTTTTAAGATATTCAGTGCTATAAGCTCAAAATAATATATATGACTATGAGTAATAAATTATATAAAATGTAAGTTACGTTATTTTAGATTATATTCAAGATATGATATTTAATTAAATTATTTCTTTTTTATGCGAAATGTATTAATTTGTCCAAAAATAAATAAGTATAAAAACTAACATGGACAGAGAGGAAAAGTTACTTATATGCATTTCCTAATTAGTGTCACATAACTATAATCCACTTTAGCACGTGCTCAATGTATTAGACTAAGATATGTACTGATTTAAAAAAGATGAATCTATTAATATTTATGGCCTTTTCATAATCCCTTGTACAATATTTGATTTCTTATCTAGAATATTTACATTATTTAGTGCTTTAAATAAAAAATTGTAAGAAAGCGAACAATTTTAAATTTAATAACTGAAACTTAACTCTGAATAATTCATAAGCATTCAAGTATTAGATATCTAATGCACAAAGTTTCAGTTCTACCAAAATATAAGAATAACATTTTGTTAAACAACTAGCCTAGTTACAGGATTTTTTCTTGCAAGTCATGTCGTATTTTATTTAAAAAATAATTAATTATTTTTATATATATCCTACTATTTACGCATATGCTATATTTTTCTATTAAGACAATTTGCATTGACATGATAGTATGTGAGTTACACTTGTGAAAGCTAACTACGACAGTTTATGTAACATATAGTATAATTATTATTTCAAAACACAAAATAAGTTATGAGCCTTTACTGCATATAGTTAATAAAATTATAATAGATTAAAAAAGAGTCATTATTAAAATTTCTAGAATCATACACCTAAATATCTTAATGACAAAAAGAAAATGACCATAATATACTGAGGGGATTCAGTAAATATTCTCAACCCAGATTTGTATCATAGTGGTTTTAAAACAACTACGACTCGTTTGTACTACAAGAATAAGTTACACTAACACGAATTTTGTGTTGTGGCCTGTTTAAAAAACGCCACAACGCGCTCTGATATTTCCTAATTTGCCCCAGCGCGTTGTGAAATTCACGAGTAACCGAAAACCGCAACTTTTTCGCCACGTATAGTTCCCTAGTCCCACTTTTACTCAGCACCATTATTCCGATAATGATACAACAACAAACGAAATATAGTGGATTTTGCGCGCCCAATCGAGGGAGGGCTTATTTCATTGCAAAAACCCATAAACAAAATTTAACAGTTTGAATAGAGGACAACTACTTGAGTTTGAATCGTTTAGTGTTAATTTATTCCAAGGCACTCTAAGCCATATGTCTTCATTTTTATAGTTTTTTATTAGATGTCAGTAACCGTTTTATGCTTAGAAAGTTATCTGTGAAGCAAAAAATTAATTCAATTTTTGAAGTTTATGATTCGCATTAAAATCCTTTTAGAAACCAAGATGAGATAGATTGCCTAATTTTAGTGTAACAAAGTGTCGTGCTTTTGAAACAAGGATGCTTTTTCTGTAGGTTTTTGTAAGGGGACAATGACCTAAATGCTGCATGATAGAAACACTATCCATTCCTAGAAAATGTAGCATATGGATATTGGCCTAAATCAAGTCGATCTGTGATTTCCTTCCAGTCGGTATTCATTGCTCAATATTCTAACTACTTAGACATTGATTGGCCAAGATTTGCACATTTTCTGAAAATTAATGTCCCAAATTACATTTTGAATTTAACGTAAATTTATATTAAGAAAACGCAGATTGAGGTTATGTAAATATATTGGTCATTATTTGACATTCATAACTGAACACATTTTTTGTCGGTTGATTAATTGGTTTGCGAAATATTACAATCTAGGAAAAGTGCGCGGGAAAAGGTTATAAAAACCAGGAGCCATTTTCATCTTCATGTATCATTCTGTATTTATGTCAAATTTATTACCCATTGTTTCTGTAGGTTCAGGCTTGTTTCAAAGTACCAGAAAATGCGCATCAGTACACTGCGTAAGATAGAAGTTGAAAAATATGATGTGGGCAGCACATGACTGTCCTTATATAACACAATGAATTTACTTCTTTAACGGCAAAAATGTGATGAAAAAATCCACGGCAGTGTTTGTAATGTTAAATTGCACATTTAGCCCTTTTCAGGATGACAACATGTAAAATTATTTCGTACCCAATTGATTAATATTTTACGCAACTCTTACATAATAATTATCAATATTGATACCAATCTCAATAAGTAATATAGCCCATATATTTAAATATTTATTAATAAATTCATCAATTGGGAGTCATTTTCTTTAACTCGGCGTCATTTTAGCAATTTTGACGATATTTTTGTCAATATGGGGCTAAATATCGCCAAGTTGACGATACTTAGAACAGCATTTCTTATTTAAAAAATAGTATGCCCATCATATGACGGATTTAAGAATTTGCAAAACATTGCATCCCATTTGACGTCATTTTTATTACTTTGGCGATATTTTTATCAATTTGATAATATTTTTATCAATTTGGCAACAGTTACGATACTTTAGCGACATTTTAATCCATTTGATAACATTTCTATCAATTTGACAACAGTTTTGCCAATTTGAAATTTAAAAAAAGTCACCAAGTTGGCGATATGCCCCCAAAATTCGTCGCCAGAATTTCGCCAAGTGTTTCAGATGGCGAAATATGTTACTTTGTTCTTTCCAAAATATTGAATACCTTCCACCATCTCAAGGCGCTTGGCTGAGGTGGGGGGTTACGCTCACGGCGGATTTTAAGAGGTCTGCCCATAACCCCACAACATCGATAGAGTCGTTTGGAGTAGTGTCGTAGCCGAGCATCTTGCCTGCCAGCAGACTGGCATCGCAGAGTGTTCAGCGATGAAACACGCTTCAGTCTTTCAGCAGATGACCATCGTGTACGTGTGTGGAGGCGCCAGGGCCAGCGGTCCCAAGCAGCCTTTATTTTACACTAGCACACAGCCATTACCCCTGGTGTGATGGTGTGGGGTGCTATCTCTTACGACAGCTGGTCACCCTTAGCCATCCTGCGTGCAACTTTAACAGCTCAACGATGTGATGATGAAATCCTGCGGCAGTTTGCGTTACCCTTTATGGCACGTCATTCTGGGGCCATTTTCCCAACAAGATAATGCTGCACCACCTACTGCACACATATCTGTGGACTGTCTCCCTGTCGTTGATACTGTTTTTTGATCGGCAAGGTTACCTTACCTTTCGCCAATCGAGCATGTATGGGACATGCTAGGACGCCAAATTCGGGCGCCCCGAAATGTAGCAGACCTGGAGCAACAATTGAGGAATGCCTGGCAGAATGCATTGTAGGATGACATTAGGAAACTTTATCACTCCTTATCTAGACGCATACAAGCATGCATTGTCTCCAAGGGAGATTTCACTAATTACTGATTTGAAAATTCAATGTGCAATTGCTAACCATTGATGGGTCCTGCTGCCTTGATTTTCTAATCATATCATTACCTATGTATGAGTTGTACGCATATTGAATTTCAATAAAAACAGTCACTTACGTTATGGTGCTTTGTTTTTTTTGGAAGAGTATATATATATATATATATATATATATATATATATATATATATATATATATATATATATATATATATATACATACAGTCTGGTGTAACAAGTGCATGTACTTGTTACGTTCTACTCAGGCACATTGTTACATTATGAGTATATTATTAACAATATCGAAGTTAATCGGTTTAGTAGTTTCGGAGTGAGAACGATGCCATCGAGTTTTTTTCACAGACCGTTCGGCAAACACAAAGACATACAGAGTGTCAAGCGTGGTCTTTTGTGATCATGATCTCTCGAAAGTATCTAGTTTTTCAATTAAGTAAAATATTTTCGACACAAAAAAAAATATATATATTCCATTTCCAAGGAAAGTAATCCCTTAGACAAAAAAAATAGGTAAAACTGTAAGTGTTTCTATAATAAGCAAATGTTTTTATTTATTGGCATATGTGTCTATCCAAAATATTTGGAATATTTATGAATTATATTCTAACCTTTGTTCCGACTCGAGAATATAATTATTATTTCCATTAATGAAATACCAGGTTTTAACAAAATTTTAAGCTGAAACAACGCATGAATTAAAACATAAAAATCTTGATTGCTTTTACCATTAAGATTAAATGTAAGAAGTATTGATTACTATAAAAAAAGGTTCAATCTATTAATTAATTGAAAGCAAATTAATCTATATATATTTATTTAAGAAATTAAATCTACAAAGCAATAAGTAATATATTCTTTCACTGTACCCAGCAAGTCAATATAACTACCCAATTTTTTCTAATGTTCAATATATCTTTAATAAATATTGAAACGTATTTAACTACAAATCATTTTATTGGAGCTTAAGTTAATATTGTCTTTGTAATTGGATAAATATAATTGTTTTTATCTAGAAAGAAATCTACGATATTCTGTCAGAAATGATGATGAAAGAAGTACAGAGGGGAGATTCAGTATTTAGCAATTATACGAAAAAATACGGTAGGATTCATTAATATTCTTGAAATTTTTATAGCTGAAGGGAATATGAAGGGCCGTTCCTGCATAATATTGCTTTATAAAGAAAGCGATTCTATTTTGAGCGATAAAATCCTTATTATAAGTATCAAATTATATTGAATCGTAATTGTTAAGACACAAAAATATATTGAATCACTTTTTATAAATATTTGCATGGGTAATAGACAAAAAATGCAGCCCTACGTGGACTGAAACCTACAAAACCGGAAAATCCATACAAATATAAGGACTACCGCAAAAGATGACATGTAAATACGCCTATTGGTCAAATATGCAAATAATGAAAATTGCATTATCACTAAACTCACCAGACATTTACAGAGCACATGCGAATGGAACTTACCGAACTTCATATAATGAGATCCGTTTGTACGAGCCAGCAAATTTCAACAGTTTTGTTGTTTACTAATGTTAAGTAATCTTTGAAGATGTCTCTACGGTGTACCCTCTGGAATTACGAGCACAGGGGCCACTTTTAGAGGGATCAAATCTCAAGAGAAGCCAGATGGCCATCCTGACGACTCACTTGCTATCTTGATTGAAGCAATAACACATTAAAACAATGTCAGTAGAAGTAGTTCCAAGAGGGTACACATAACAGCCACGAAGGATATGAGCGTCCCACGAAGGAACAGCCACGAAGGATATGAAAGTTATCGAGGTTGTCTTGAGATCACAAGAGCAGCAGCTGTAACTAGCGATAAAAATTATAGCTAAAATTCCTTAGCAGTGCTAACGGCTAATGCTAAATTTTATTACCTAATATTTTAATTACTAAATTTCATTACCTGTTAGTTTAAAATATTAATTTGTAACAAATGCAAATTTTTAAAATTTCCAATGCACAATAGTTTACTGAGACCGCTTCGACTAAAATAGCTAGCAATTACGTCCCAGTAGCTTAACGGTAGAGCGTCGGCTAGCCAGGGTTCGATTCCCGGTTGCAGTAGCAATATTCTTTAGAATGGCGTCCAAACAAATCAACCCTGTGGGTTAGTGCAAAGATGTCGCAGGTCTGAATGTGATTCTAGTACAACTAGTACGGATTCAGTGGACTGAGCACCGATTTCAATATGAGAGGATAACGACCCTGCAGGATACTAACATGGGTAAAAATAGTAATAATAGGAGACTAACCTGAGGTAAAAATAGCAGGAGGTGGTCAGTCAGATTGCCAATTGTCCGACAATCTGACATTAGAGTATGGATAATGCAGAGTTCACTTCAACGATAAAAGCTTGCAGTTTCGTACCAGTAGCTCAGCGGTAGAGCTTCGGCTGGCCAGTTCGGAGATCTAGGGTTCGATTCCAGGTTCGGGCAGTAATTTTTTAAAAAGTTTCACTAAGCTAAGATATTTAATATCACTGAGTAATATAATACATGGAGTGCCAACCTCTTATGCCCTAACAATAATGCAAAAATTACACCAAGAAGGGAGAAGTAAGCCAGGAAATGTAACAGATAAATCTTACTGTGACAGATAGACTTAGTAAATAAGTTCACGAAAGTGTTAAATTTTATTCTAGACGCTTCATTCGTTCATGAGATATCACATCCACAGACTCACGGACACACACACACACACACACAGAGAGAGAGAGAGAGAGACATACACATAGACATTATCTCCACAACCCTTGATTCGAGTCAGGAATGCTTATAACGTGCTCTACCACTGAAAACTCGAATACGAATTTTTGACTTCGTTATAATTCTTCCATATATATTATACTGCTTATATAGGAAAAATAATAAATAATACTTATTCTGACAATTTTTTAGAATGAACGCACAGTTTAGAATGAACGCACCGTCGTGCAGAGCAAAATCATTTAGTGTTTCTTTATGTTAAACATCATGAACGTGTGTGACTGATAGAGACTGATAGTGTGACTGAAATAGATCTAAGTGAATGATGTCACTAAATTCATCGCCTGATATTACATATGAAAAGTGAACATATTTCACAATAGTTAATATTTTTTTTTATTTTATGTGACTTTTTGATACATCTATTTGAAAAATGTGCAGTATATCGAAAACGATTCATGATAGCGTTCTAAGGTTTGTGTAAATCGTTTTCTAATAAAAAATTACATAAGAAATGACTATTTACGTAACTTTATTGAAGGTATTGACTTTTTGATGAATTCAATATTTTACTCGAAAATTTAGGGGTTTCTGCGCATTCGATTGCGTTTAAAAACTATAGGCTTCCAGTATTCACGGATTATAATTTTTATGTCAACTTTCGTTCGAATCGCTCTATTCGTTCGTGCAATATCATCCCCACAGTCTCACTGACACACACACACCGACACCATCTCAAAAACGTTTAATTCGTGTTCAGGGATGCTTGAAACTTGCTCTCCCGTCGATAACTCGAATTCAAATTATCGACCCAGTTACAATACTTTCCTTATACATATAAGGAATCCCTATGTATATAAGGAAAGTAATGAATTAAAGAAATAATATCATTATCCTGTTATCCCAATAAAATGCTACTGACATTCTAGGTGATTGAATAATTTCCCTATAACAACAATATATCTGCTTTGAATATCACGTATTGTACACCCTGAAACGTTTGATTCTGAAATGCTATACGATACACGCGATGACACACCAGCATGCACCAAAAATGATTACATTATTTGAGACATAGTCACTGCTTCTCACGAGAGGCTTTGAGCTCGCATTATTCATTGTCTACATTATAATAGTTGATTCATGTATTTTACGGGTCATTTAGATGTAGACTAAGTGCATGAAATGATTTAGATATACAAAATGAACCTTAGGGATCCTGCATAAATTTAGTTACAGTAAAGTACAGATGAATGCTACAGTGAATGTAGTTTAAAACATATTACATTTTGTAAAATTATATTAGTTATGCCGTTTGTTTTATACGTGTATATTGAAAGCTGCTATTCGTTCGTTACTCCCAGGGTATCCCATGGCGAAGGGGAGGAGATTTGCAGCTTCACTTTTATATAAGCTCCCGAAGGGCGGAAGTCTGACTTGGCATCGACATGACAACATCCATGCCCGCTGGCGAGATTCGAACCCGCAACCCGGCAATCCAGCGATCAGGCAGAAACGCACGTCCCTGACCGCTCGACCACCGGATCGGCAAAAGCTGCTAGTAATGTGCACTTGACAAACGGCATATTTCAGTATCTTAAATGCGTTTTAAACAAGAATCTACACTGTCTGTTGTAAAGTATATATGGACAGTTCATTTAGTTTAGTTTCAGTGATCTTATTTGACTTGACAATGACCATTTCATTTATATCAGTTAACTAACCGAATTTACACCTATAATTAAAAGGGCATGAATATATTAATAAATACAATTTCGTAATGACTCTGTAAAAATACTAAATTATTCGCTTTCCAAAATAAAAATAAACACTAAAGTAAAAGTTAATATGTATTCTATGCATTATTCTTAATAAATACTAAAAAATTCTAGATGGCGGTTTACAGGAATTCAACCCCAGGGTAAATTGAGTGCCCTGGGATCGCATGCAGCGGATTTTAATAGTACATTTCTGGTATCTTAAACATGTAGCCTGGATATGTCTTGGTTTCTAATAAGAAATCTTATTAATAGGCATCCCAATATCTGCATGCATTTCCGCATCTATTTCTCATTCTTCATAATAATTTTATTTTTAACTAGCAGCACATACCCGTTCTTCCTATGGAGTATATAATATAAAAAAACTTAAAATTCACAATAATGTTCAAATTCCTATAGTATACTTAATGACATTGTTAATCCAATTATTCTGTTAAAATATTTAATTTAATGCTCCTAAAAACACGTTTAAGAATATATGTTCTCCCTATATAAAATTATCTTCACGGGCAAATTTGAAGAATAAAACATCCTAGCCCAGTTTGTAAGCAAATTTACAAAAAATATCAAAGTGTGTCAATATATGCAAAATAAAAGCGTTAAAATTGTACGATACCCGTACTACTTATATTCGCGAATATTAGAAGATATATCCTGAATTAGTAGATTATACGTATACATAAAAATATCAATAAACCTGTAATCTTTAAACCTGAAGGCAGTAATTGCTTCCAATATATGACAAAATGAAAGCGCTAAAATTGTGTGGGAAGATATACCCGTACTATTTATATTGTTGTAGATTAGAAAATATGCCCTTCTGTTAGTAGAATATTACCCGTATTACAATATGAGTCTAAAAAATCTTTGAAAAAATAAAACAGACGTAATAAATTGAAAATAACAATAATCCAAATAATATTTAGAGCAGAAGGTCCTAATTGATTCCAATATATGCCAATATATATCAATATATATGCCGATATACATGTATTACTGATATTCTCGTAGATTAGAAGATATACACGTGCATTTGTAGAAGATTACACTTACTACGCACAATATACGAATTTCAGCAATTTTTTCCAAAATACGAGTAAAACAATAGCGTAATAACTTGAAAATATCAATAATAATAATGCTTAAATCTGAAGAGAGTAATTGATATTATCTAGTCAAAAATGCAATATCAATGAAATTTATTTTACATATATATATAATATTTAAATCTAAAATGATTTAATAAATATCGTCTGCAGCATAAACGCATTTGATTTAACTCCGTTGCAAAGCTGCATGATATCATTTTCTTGAAATAAATTGGTGGAAAAAATGGCGTCTGAATAATGCTATATCCATGGGAGGTTTGACGACATTTTCGTCGATTTAGTAACATTTATATTGTATAATTTCATTGATTTTGCGTCGTTTTTATCAATTTGGCGACATTTCCGTCAATTTGGCAACGTTTAAGAAAAGATGCCATGTTAACGATATCCCGTCAAATTCATAGATCTGAATTTGCAGATATAAAGAATGAAACTTCCTGATCCCGTTTGTATATACTAAATGAAAACACTAAAATTGTATTAGAAGATACACCCGTTGTACTCCTATTCTGTTTCAACAATCGGCTAAATGAGTTTATTGGCTAAGCATAATATATGAATTTATTCACTAAACACAATATTTAAGTTTGGAAACTCTTTGTCAAAATAAATTAAAGTCTCCATAATTAATATAATTAAAAGAAAAATCAAACCGTTCATATATAAGATATATTTTATATCTATTTATTAACAATTTACAACAAGTGTTTATGACTTTGTTCATTCTGTCTGTCCGTTAGCACGCTAACTGCCGTAAAAATGACTTAATCAAAATGAAATTTTAGTATGTTGCTCAGACGGTCTGTAGAACCTATGGGAATGTAAATGAATAATATCACCCAATTAGTTTCGGATTGAACTCGGTTGAAAAAATGAAATACATTGAACCCTATAGGACCTAATTTTTTAAACATTTTTTAAGCGGATTTAAAATTCACAAATTGCTTCGAAAATTTTAGGTAATATTCAAATTATTCCATAAAATATATAAAAAAAATTCAGCAAAATATATTCAGTAGTTTTTAAAATAAAAATTAAAATAATAATTACAACACTTATATGAAGCGATCACGTGACCATGATATGAAAAGATCACGTAACCCACTTCAAAATGAAATATGGCATCCCTCTTGTCTCAAAATCGTGATTTTTAAAGTTCTTTTTAATTCATATTGAGTGTTGTATCCGTCCTAAAACCGCTTTATTTTTGCTTAAATTCTGTGCATCTACATACTTAAACAACGCAACTACAATATATTTGAGTTTAAATACTCATCCAAATTTGATTATTTATACAACGAAGCCTATTTTTCACTTATGTAAAATGCAAACAGCAAAATATGCAGAATGAGTTGTATAAGAATTGCCGTATTTCTTTAACGCAAAATCATTTAACTCATAGAGTCTGCATAGCTGATATGAATGAAATATTCATTGATTTTACACAGAGAAGGACGATTTTTCTCGATGAAGTTTTAAGCATAGAGTTTGATTACTTGTAGCTCCATGGTCTTGAGTTTTTAAATAAAATAAATTATTATAGTATTGTGATGAATGAAATGAATTGGAAATGTTTATGAATGAAATGCTGCTTTTATGGAGAGAACCAGGCGTGTTATTTTTTCTGTGACGTCATTTGAATGAATTTCAGTTGTTTTCGATGAAGTTTTCAAATATAATAAATTGATGTAGTATTATGATAATTTAAAAAATATTACCGAGGAATGTATCGCATTTCAGAGATGCTTAAACCAGGCAATTTATATTTCAATGCCGTCATTTGAGTGAAGTACATTTTTTTCAATGAATTCTCAAGTTTTCAAATATAATAAAATAGTATAGCATTGTGATAAGTTTTAAAATGTTACCGAGGAATGTATTGCATTTTAGAGATGTTTAAATAAAATTGCATTGAAGTTGGAAAGTGTTTCATAATCAATGCTTTAAGCATGATTGATCTTTCTTGTGTATTATTCAAATTGAAAAAATAATATTAAAAAATTAACAAATACATTTCGTTTAATTGCGTTGCTGAGGAACATGATATAAGAAAGAATCTTTTTCATAAAATGCTGATAATCAAATAATCGTTTTGATTTCTTAATACTTTTCATTGTTGAATAAGAGCCTGTGAAAAATAAAGGGTGATAGAGTTTCCATAGTGATAGAGTTTCCATTTCAAATCATGTTTCTAACCTGTGATATTCAATTGTGACTAATAAGCGCCATAAACTCCAATCAAAGTCAGAGATATAATTTTCTTCAAATAAATTGGCGGAATAAATATCGTCTGCATAATGCTATCTTTATGCAAGATTTAATTGTTCGATTTTAATTAATATCTTGACAACTCATGGTCTTAAAAATTCGAAATATGGACTAAATTTTTAGTGGGGCTATTTTAAGGCTAGCCGCAAAATTTCACAAAATTCGGTTTGGGCGTTCTACCGTGATGATGAGTTAAACATACATACAGGCAGACAGATTTTCAATTTTATTTATATAGACTATAGCATACAAGTAGTATATGGGGCTGACTCTGGGACACCCAGAAAGAATAAAAAAAGTGATTAAACTTCCTCTAATTCATATTCATCATCACTCAAATACTTAAATATATATCTTCCTTTATTGATTTCATTTATTGATTCATCAGAAAGTTTTACATGTTTTCTCGCAAGGATATACTCTTTTTCTTCACCTTCCACATATAATTTTACGATTACATTAATTTTCCCAGCGTTTAAATTTTTTCTCAATGATATCAGATCATATTTCCCAGGATTTAAATTATTTATATTAACTATTAAGGGATAACTCAGGTCATTGAACTCTTCCATTTATTAGTAAACATTTTTTATAAATCTGAGTTTTTTAAGACTTAAAAATACTGTCCCACATCGCAAGATGGAATTCATCTTCAAAATAAGAGTTATTATATACCTTATTACTAAATCTTCTTAACATCAGGGGTAAATTTATTTTATCTTCATCATACCATATTTCATTTATTCTAGGTAAAAATATTAATTCAGTTAGAGATGTAATATCGTTTTCTCTACAATATAATTTATTTAAATTAGTTAAATTTTTTATACCTTCAAGAGATGTAATATCGTTTTCACTACAATCTAATACTTTTAAATTTATTAAATTTTTTATTCCTTCAAGTGAAGTTAATCTATTATCTTCACAATATAATTCTTTTAAATTAGTTAAATTATCTATTCCATCAAGTGAAGTTAATATATTATATCCACAAGATAGTATTTCTAAATTAGTTAAATTTTCTATTCCTTCAAGTGACATTAATATATTTCTATCACAATATAATTTATTTAAATTAGTTAAATTTTCTATTCCTTCAAGTGACATTAATTTATTTCCTCCACAATATATTTTTTTAAAATTAGTTAAATTTTCTATTCCTTCAAGTGAATTTAATCTATTATCTTCACAACATAATTCTTTTAAATTAGTTAAATTTTTTATACCTTCAAGAAATTTTAATTTATTTCCCCTACAATTTAATGTTTCTAAATTAGTTAAATTTTCTATTCCTTCAAGTGAATTTAATCTATTATCTTCACAATATAATTTTTTTAAATTAGTTAAATTTTCTATTCCTTCAAGAGATTTTAATTTATTTCTCACACAATATAATTCTTTTAAATTTATTAATTTTTCTATTCCTTCAAGAGTACAATTAAATAAAGAAATAGATTTCACTTCAGTAGGATTCTCTATATTTAAGAAAGACATAGTTTTTTTTTCCATACCATTATTATATGTAACATCCATTTATATAGAAACATTTTTATTAAATATTTATTTATCATCTTTGTTAGTTAATTGTCTCAAAATATAAACACACTCTCTCAAGACTGATTTAACTTCATATATCTCTTCAATAATTTTCTCTTGGTAAGGTTCTATTTCGTGATGACCAAACTTTTTATTTAATTCACTCATCTGTATTGCTTGTATTTTTTTCCAATGAACATTAAAAAAGTGATCAGGTAATAGCTCAAATTTATATTTAATCAAATAACAAAAATCTAATTTATACATAAATTCTTCTATAAAATTTTCACTAAATGTTTGATATCTAGTTATATACAGCCAATTTAAATCATCTTTTAATTCTCTCATGGTATCTTCTGTAAGATTTTGAAATATTGATACTTTATATAAATCTAAATTATCAGAAAATTTTACGATAAATTCGTTACTTAAAGTTTGATATTGAGATATGTTTACCCAATCTACTTTATCTTTACATTTTTCTATAAAATCTTCTGATAATTTTTGATATCTAGAAATTTTACACCAATCATCAGGTTGAGCAAATTCTTCAATAAAAGATTCAGACAGTGTTGAATATTGTAAAACTAAATCCCAATTTACATGATCTTTAAGATTTCTAATTACATCTTCAGATAAATTATTTCTGGAAAATTCATTCCAATCAATAGCCATTTATTAGAAAGAAATTTTTTCAATATGCATATAAGGTTTTAAAGCGTTACCATCACATTTTATCTTTAATGTGATGTTTACCATAAGCAAAACAGGTTACTGCATCTCTATTAACATTTAAAATTTCCTTACCATTGATTTCCAGTGATATCAGTGGACTTTTATCATATATATATTTACTTTCTACTGTATCATATATATCTATATATATAGAAATTTTCATATACATATCGGTAGATAATCGCATCTCTTGATCCAGTAATTTTGAGCTCATCATGTTGAAATTTACTTTTTTATAATCCCCATCTGTATGAAAATCATTTAGTATAGTAACCCAGATATCTCTATTGTCTAAATATATTTTATTGACAGCATCGTTATCATTTTCAGGTTCAGAAACATTCGTAATTATTTTATTTTTTGCATCAAATTTTTCATTCTGTAATATTAACGAATTTTTTTCAAAATATCTTTTATTCACAACATTTTTTTCATCTTTAGGATCTGCTACATTTCCTATTCTTTTTCCTTTTGCATCGTAAGGTTTACCTTCTAAAGTATGTAAAGTTGTATCATTTAATTATTTTATTCTCTTGCCTGTTTCTTCAGTAAAGGTTAAAAAACCCTCATCATATTTAGTTTTTATAAGATCTCTCAATTCATGATGATTATTCTCTATTTTATTCAAAACAAAACTTTTAGTGGTTAAATCTAAATCATCTATAGGATTTTCACAATTTTTTAAAATTCTATTTTCCATATCATAATTTCCATCAACCATTAATTTAAAACCTATACCTGGAGGTCCAATAGGTCCTTCTTTCATTTGATCATCATAAGGTGGATAATAAGCACTCATTTATTATAGTTCATAAAAATTAATTTTATGATTTTAAACTCTTAACCATTGTTATAGTTTTATTTTTTAAATTTATAAAACATCTCTTTCTTTCTTTAAAAATAAAATAAAACTTATATTCCTTTTGACTATTCGTTATCCAATTAAATTCAATATCTAAATTATTTAAATCGGTATAGTTTTCATGATTTGATGAGTCAAAAGGAAAAATAGGATACAGTTTACCAAAATTCTCCTTATTTATCAAAAATCCTGTTTCTGTATTAATATTGTTAAATCCTACATATAAAAGAGCTTCATACACTCTATTATAATCTTTATTGGTAAAATTTGTTTTATAACGCATAAGAGGAACTTGTTTATTATTAATCATCAACCAGCATTCTCTCATATCTATATTATCAAATATCATATTATTTTTTTCATAATTACTATCTCTTTCAACATATTGAGGAATAACATAGACACCTAAAACTTCATCTGACGCTGTAGTTGCTGTCACAGATCCACTATCGCTTCTATAAGGGCCTACCATCTTAAATCTATATAGATCCCAATTTACCTCTATATCTTTATCAGATAGATATGATTCCAGAAACAAGCTTTCTGCAGAATTTTTTAATTCTATATAAGGTAAATGTAAGGTTAAACCTTCAACTACTACCTTATAATTTTCGTTTCTTATATTAGTATATATCATATTTTTATTTTCATTTCTTTGAATTTCTATTTTCACTTCAAAACCTGAAATTATTTTTTCATATTCTCTAAAGAAATCGATTATATCTTTTAAAGGTGTCCATATTTTAATGACATTGCTATCTTTCGTTATTTCCCATCTCTTTACGAATCCTTCGTTATAATCTTTATTCATTTTCAAATTATTAAAAAATTCAGTTATTTTAGTAGTACCTTCTAAAGTACCATCATATTTGAACTCATTACGGTCAGCTGAATCAGATGTATCTAGATAAAAAAATTCATTTTGAGCTTGTGATGTTACATAATCAGGAGTATAATGAATTAATCTTAAAACATGATTCATGATTGAAAAATTTGACTGTGTATTTGATTCAATTTCGGTATCTCCTATATATACTTTTAAAGTTTTGATAAAACCTCCACCATTTACCAGACTCACATTTTCGTTTCCAATAGATGATTTATCATTTTTTGTAATTTTTAATTTTTGTTCAAGATATCCTCTAGAATATAAAATTTTTGCTTTAGTATCATTAATATGAAAAACATAGGTAGCATTCTCATCTGAACTATGTTCTTTTGGATGAATTTCTCTTAATTCATAACTTTTTTTAATGTGATCATTATAATAATAACGAGTATCACTTAAATCATAAATCATTTATTTAGGAAGAATTTTTAAACCACCTCCTTTCTTTTTCATAGAAAATATTTCATTTAATTTATTCTTAGATTTCAATAAAACCTTTAAAAATCCTTGTATTTTTTTACTTTTTCTATATAATCTATGTTTATTCATTTATTTAAGAAGAAATAAAATTAAATTCTACAGCTCCTTTATTTAAATCTATTAATTCACCTTTTTGATTAGTAATCCTCATTTTTATTCTTTCAACAGGATCCACTTTAACAGGAAAAAATATCCAATTATTAAATTCTTTTGAAATTATATTACCTGGAGGGTTTTTATTAGTGAAAGAATATATAACTTCTGAATTATATTGATTTATTAAAGATCCTTTTACAACATCACAATGAATATAAATATTATCATTACCGTTGGATATATGAGCAATATGTTCACCTTCAATCTCTGTTTCTTCATCATAACTTCCATATGTCGGTTTTAAAAAGCCTATAATTTTATGAAAGTTACTTTCTGTAAAATCAATTACCCAATTTTTTTTCAGTTTAATAGATATTCTTTGTCTTGCTTCAATAATACCAAATTTCACAGCTGGATCCTTACCAAATATTTTCATCATATACTCATTTAAACCTCTTACAGTATAATTACCATTTGAGATAATAATTGTTATATCTGTGTCTAAATCTGTGTCTAAACTGATTTTTATATCTTTGTCTAATGTATACATTCTAAATTTGTTATTTCCATAATTCTTACTTATATTAAACCAGGAAACTTCCATAGAGAATGAGTGTAAAGCTAATTTTTTTATTTTAAGAGGAGTAATAAAATTTACAGTAAATTCCTCTGATTTCTCATGACCTTCAGATTTTAATTTTATCATTTATACATAACAAAATTTTCATTATAGTCACTAGGTTTTTGTGTAGGAAATGATTTGAGAACATTTTTAGGTGATATACCTTTATTCCTTTCTCTTATATATTTCATACAAAATATACCACATTTCACAGATGAAGGTTTCTGTAAAAAACTATCATTATAACCTATTTTTTTATTAGATGTAACAAGAAATGATTTAATATTTTTAGGAATATAGTCCTTCTTCATATTGTCATATTCACCAAACGGATCAAAATATTCCACATATTTATATTTAGGATCATTATAATAACAAACCCAATGAGTTCCGGGACCTGTTGATACATCTAAATTAATGATTCCATTTTCAAATTTTCCTATTGTTTTAGGTAATAAATCGGAGGTAAACACACCTCTAAATCCTTTTTCATTTTTCATATTTTCTTTAATCATTTTGTCCCTAATTCCCACTGTTGATATATTCCCTTTCCAAGTTTTTTTTTCCCAGATCCTTTCATCTTTTTTTGTATAGCTGAACTAGCTAATCCAGATAAAGTACCTGATGCTAATGCTGGAACTGCAATTTTAGCAGCGGTTATTAAAGAGGGTATAAGTGCCGCTAGAAATGGTAAAAATCCTCCATTTTTATCTAATTGAGTTTTACTGATTGTAATTCTTTTTTTATCATTAATATGATTAATTTGAGTTTTAGTTAAATACATCTCATGATTAGGAGTTTTATATATATTTATTTGTAATGTTACTTCTTCTTTATTTTTAAAAGCTGATTTAAGTTTATTTTTCTGACCTTCACTCAAATAAACTTTATATTTTATCATTTATTAACAGAGAAATTGTTTATGATATCGTTGTACATCCTTATAAGTCATTTCTTTATTTTTTAATAACATATCTAACAATAAAGCTACTTGATTATACAATTGCTTTGATTTACTTCCATTACATATTTTTTCTGTTAAATTTGATAATACATTCAATTCTTTACCCACCTTCATTTCTTTACTACTTCGAATCATATTTAATCTATGCATATAATTTTGCAACATATTTTCTTTAATTTTAATTTCTTTTGTTTCATTCTTTTTCTGGTTTAATTCCTCCTCTGAAAAATTTTTAGCCCTAGAAATTGTACTTTTTAAGTTGCCTCTTTTCTTTGATAACCCTTCTTTTAACTGTTTAGCTCTTCCATACATCTCCTCTAATTTTTCTTGATCGTTTAAAAATACTAACGGTCTGTATAATTTTTCGTCTTTTAAATATTTTAAATTTAAATTTTGATCGATATCATAAGTAATAGATACTAATTCTTTCACAGCTTCAATAGGCTCTTCTATAGATGGAAATGAAATATTTTCTACAACATTTTGATTACTTTTTACAACCTCTTTATTTGATTTTTCATATTTTTCAATTTCTTGAGTGACTGGTTTATGAAATTCCTCTAAGGTCTTTTGAATACCTATTTTTTCTTTTAGTTGATCTTCATTATTCTTTCTTATTTCTTTTTCTATTTTTACTAATTTAATTGAATCTTTTATTTGCTTTATAATCTTGTGTTTCCGTTCTTTTTCTAAGTTCATTTATATAATATTAATTTTTTTACTGCAGCTAATTTTATTTTTACTGCAGCAAATTTTATTTTTACTGCTAGTAAATTATGATAAAAATTAAAGATTACACAGAACCAGAAGAATTACCTGATCCTAAACAACATCCTTTGTTACCTAAACATCCATTTAGATTGCTTATAGTAGGATCTTCAGGTTCAGGTAAAACAAATTTACTGTTATATTTGATTTATGATTTATTATTTTTTGATGCATTATATATATGTGCAAAAGATTTATACGAACCTAAATATTCTAAATTACAAGAAAAATATACATTGTTTGAAGATATAGAAAGAGAAGATATTTTGAAATGTAAGAATATAAAGAATAAGAAAAGATTATTAAAATTATATGATAAATACAAAAAAACAGAAGTATTATTTTCTTCAGATCAAAATTTTATTACTGTAGATGATTTAAATCCTACATTAAAGAATTTAGTTATTTTTGATGATTGTGTGATTGAGAAAGATAAAAAAAACATCGAAGAATTATTTATTAGAGGTAGAAAGAAAAACGCATCCCTTATTTATTTATCTCAGTCATATTTTTTAACACCTATCGATATAAGAAAGAACTGTAATTACTTTATATTTTTCAATCTACAACCAAAAGAAATTCAACAGATTATAAGAGAGATAGATGGTTTATTAAGTACTGAAGAATTCAAACAAATATATAATAAAAGTGTTCAAGAAAAATACGATTTTTTTATGTTAGATTTAGTGAATCCTGAAATAAGATACAGGAAAAAATTTAATCCTATATAAATGGATGTATATTTAGAAAAAAGATTGTATGTTTACAGAAAGAGTAGAAATTTGTATCAAAAGATAAGTATTTCATTATCAGTAAGTAAGGTTATTCTAAGTGGAACAGGTTTATCAGCTATTGCCTTTCTACCACTTGCTTTTTTAAGTTTATCAGTTGGTATAGTAGAAGCTATTGATCTTGCATTAAAAATTGCGGAATGAAAGGAAGAATATAGACATTGTTATAATTTTTATAAAGAACTCATTAATTCGTTTAAAGCTAAAAATATGACAGAAGAAGAAATTTATATGCGAAAAAAGGATTTCATAAAAAGTTTAAAATTTAATCCAGTTGAAAAATATGTAAAACAAATGCAATTGAATGGATATAAATTTATTCATTCTAAATAAATGGTTTGTAAAAAGAAAAGTGGTGATATTGTTGGATGGATACAAGATAAAATAAATCTTCCAGAAATGCATTTACCAGGATATCAATATTGTGGTCCAAATACAAAATTAGAAAAAAGATTAAAAAGAGGTGATCCAGGAATAAACAGAGTTGATAAAGCATGTAAAAAACATGATATTGAATACAATAAAACAAAAGATACAAACCAGAGACATGTTGCTGATCAAGAATTAATAGATGATTTAAATGCTATACAAGATCCCACATTTCGAGAAAGATTAGCTAGAGGAATTATTAAACCTATTATTAAAGCTAAAAAAACTTTTGGATTAGGTCTTTCTATATATTGTGTCAAGTGTAAAGATAAAACCCCAACTAAAAATTATCATAAAACTACTTCTAAAAATAATAAACCTGTTGGTAAAGGTATCTGTACTATTTGTGGAAGTAAAAAGAATACTTTTTTAGGAATTTAAAAGAGGTCTATTATAATCCAGAAACCGGTATTGTGGTATTCAAGAATTGAAAAGAAAAACAGGGTTATCTAATGTTGAAGAATTTTTACATGAACAAGATGTATATACTAGATATAAACCTGTCATTCGTAAATTAAAAGAAGAAGAGTTTATGTTCCAAACAGTAATAATCAATTTGACGCTGATTTGTTATTTATAAAAAATTATAGCAACTATAATGATGGAACTAATTATTTGTTAACGGTTATAGATGCTTTTAATAAATACGCTTGGGCTTTCCCTATACAAAGAAAAACATCTGAAGAAGTTGTACAAGGTTTTAAACAAGTTTTTAAAGAAAGAATACCAAAATTCATTTTGACAGATGAAGGTACTGAATTTACAGGAAAACAGACCCAAAAACTATTCAAAGATAATAATATACATTGGTTTACAACTAAAAATAAAGAAATAAAATCTGCAATAGCTGAGAGATTTAATAGAAGTATAAGAGAAAAAATTATAAAATATATGCATGCTAACAATACTAAAAGATATATTGATGTATTACCTAAATTACTTAAAAATTATAACAATTCATACCATAGATCAATAAAAATGACACCTATTGAGGCTAGAGAAAATGAATCTCAAGTTTATAAAAATTTATATACGAAAAAGATCATAAAAAAACCTAAATTTAAGATAGGGGATAGTGTTAGAATATCTACAATTAAGAAAACATTCAGGAAAGTAGATGATTCTACATTTACTGAAGAGATTTTTATAGTTTCTGAAGTATTAAAAACAGATCCTATTACTTATCGATTAAAAGATTTAAACAGTAAAGAAATTGAAGGAACTTTTTATGAAAATGAAATGGTAAAATATAATAAAAAAGATGATGTATATAAAATTGAAAAAATCATAAAAAAGAAAGGAAATAAGTATTTTGTAAAATAGCTAGGATATCCAGATGAATTTAATAGTTGGACATCTGAATTAGTTTAAAGATTAAAACAAGTTATATATAAATGAATGTT
The DNA here is from genome assembly GCA_951213105.1 of Amaurobius ferox. NCBI lineage: Eukaryota > Metazoa > Arthropoda > Arachnida > Araneae > Amaurobiidae > Amaurobius > Amaurobius ferox. The sequence goes on along the minus strand of OX578141.1, from coordinate 44,414,436 downwards.
TTTGAAGATAATAAGATGAAATTAATCTATGATTCGGAAGAAGAAGAATATTTTTATGTTATTGATTACGAAAGTTTAAAACAAAGATATAATAGTAGAGTTTGTTATTTTAATCGATTAAGAAGGAGATATAATATTTCTCAAGAAGTTGAGGATATGTTTTTAAAATTTTTAGATTTTATGTATTATGAGAAATCAATTAACTATTACTATTTTATGAAAAAGATTTGTGATATTTTTAATATTGAAAATAATATAAAAGTCCAAAAAGTTAAAAAGAAATATGAAAAAATATGGAATGATTTTTTACAATCCTTTTATAAAAATGTTTCCTAATAAATGGAGCTTACAAAAAAATGTATACATTGTTTGACTATGAAATCAGTAAATGAGTTTTACATATATCATAGAAATGGAAAAATTTATTTCCAAAGTCATTGCAAATGTTGTGATTCCATAATCAAATATAAAAAATTTAAATGTGAATGTGGTATGCAATATACCTATACACACAAAAAGAGACATTTAAAAAGTATTTATCACAGTAAGCATCTTCTAGGAAAAAGTATTTCAAAAAATGTTTCCTAATAAATGGAGCTCAACTTAAAGTCAAAGACTATTGGTGAGCTTAGAAAAGAAGTAAAACAATTGAATATTAAACAATCTAAAGGTTGTAAGAAGGATGAATTAATTAGATTATTAATTAAATATATCAGAAAAACAGGTGAATATAAACCTGTTTTAGTAGATTTATTAAATTTAGATATATCAAAATACGTAGAAAAAAAGAAGAAAATATTTATTAAAAAACCTAAAAAACGTAATAAAATTAAAAAAATTTTTGATTCATTTAATTTGAAATTTGATAATAAGGAATTTAAACCAAAAGAAGAAAAGAAGATTAAAACAGAAGTGAATCTTAAAAAATTATTTACTCCTGATCTTACAGAACAATTGAAACAATTTATTAATGAACCTAAAAATAGACGTAAACTTAATAATATATTTAATTATTTTGGTTTGAAATATAAAGATGGTGAATTGGTAAAAAAGAAAGAAAAGATAGTAGAAGAAGTTAATCTTGAAGATTTATTTACATCTGATTATGAAATTGTTCAAATTAGTCAAAAATATATTAAAAAATATAACACATACAGATATATTTATAAAATTGTAGAAATCAATGAACTTAGACCTGAACAATACTATAACATCTTAAAGGATTTATTCAGAAAAGCTATTGGAAAAATAGAAGGAAAAGTAGATATTATAGTACACAATCCTATATTAAGTCAACCTTTTCATCCTAAAATCAACTAGAGAGGCTTATGATACCTATTTAGATGTTTTAACACATAAAATTGAATACAAAGAATTAGATATTAAAGAATGTACATTCAATTTTCATGTCATAGAATTACCACACGGTGGAAAACATCTAAAAATTCTCAAAGATGATGATATCATAAACAAAAAGAGTATTTGTCAAACTAAAAATAACGATAATATATGTTTAGCTAGATCTATTGTAGCTGCTCTATCTATTCAAAATCCTGAACTTTTATGTAAAAAATTAAATCATGAAACATTAACTAAAAATGACATTCTATATATTAAAAAAGGTAGAATATTACAAAAAAAGTTAGCTGAAAAATTACATGAAATGTGTGAAATACCATTAGAAATATGTAATTTAGAGCATGTTAAAATATTTGAAGAATACTTAAATATTCAAATTACTATATTTTGTAGAGAAAATTTTAATGAAAGAATATACAATGGCAGTTATAAAACTACTTGTATTTATATTTTAAAAAATAGAAATCACTTTGATGTGATTACATCTGTTACAGGATTTTTAGGAAAAAACAATTATTGTGATTACTGTAAGGTGAGTTATAAAAGAAGCGATCAGCATAAATGTTTATTAAAATGTGATAGATGTTTTATAAAAGATAGTAATTGTGAAGGAGATGATATCCAATGTAATGAGTGTTTTCGAAGTTTTAAAGGTGAAAACTGTTTTGAAAATCATAAATTGTCTGTTTGTGAAAGACTATGGAAATGTTTAAAATGTAAGAGAAATATTAACAGAAATAAAAGAACACCTGAAGATCATAAATGTGGAGAGAGAGAGTGTAAAAATTGTAGACAATTGGTCTCAAAAAATCATAGGTGTTATATGAAAACAAAAAAGCTAAGGGTAGTACATGTATAAATATTTGTTCAACTGGAGAATGGTGTAATATATGTCAAAAACATAGATTTCCTGAAAATTATATGTATGGTAGTATATGTGAAAACAAATGTAGTAACGATAGAAAATGTAATGCATGCAAATATTCAGGATTTACACAAAAATATATGTTTTTTGATGTTGAAACGAATCAAGAAACAAGAAACCATGAAGTTAATTTAATTATAAATCAAGAATTTTATGGAGAAGAAAACATATTTAAGAATGAAAACGACTATTGTAAGTGGCTATTTGATAAGAAACATGCAGGTTATACCTTATTAGCTCATTATGGAAAAGGATTTGACTTTCAATTTATATCTAAATACTGCTTTAAAAATAAAATTAAAGTTTTTACAATCTATCAAGGAAATAAACTCATTTATATGCATGCAAACGAATATAATATAAGATTTATAGATTCTATAAATTTTACATTGATTCCATTAAGAAAATTCCCTAAAACGTTTGGATTAACAGAATTAGCAAAAGGATATTTTCCTCATTTGTTTAACACTATTAAAAATCAAAATTATGTTGGAAAATATCCAGATAAATATTATTATGGTTATAATACTATGACTTTAGAAGATAGAGAATTGTTTAATAAATGGTACATATCTGTAAAAAATGAAATCTTTGATTTTCGAAAAGAAATTATAAAATACTGTAAGTCTGATGTAGATATTTTAAGAAAAGGATGTTTGGAATTGAGAAGATTATTTTTAGAAATAGCTAATATTGATCCTTTTAAATATGTTACATTAGCGGGTGTTTGTATGGCTATATTTAGAGATAAATTCATATCTGAGGGTACAATAGCTATAGATGAAGAGATCATCAAACAAGATCAATACAGTAAAAAATCTATTGCTTGGTTAGATTATTTATCTCAAAAACATAAAATAAATATACAGCATGCTTTAAATAGAAGAGAGAAAAAAATAAAAATAGATAATAAAACTTATAAAGTAGATGGTTTTTATGATAATACAGTATATCAATTTCAAGGTTGTCATTGGCATGGATGTAATAGTTGTTACCGAAAATCTACTTTAAATAAACAAAATCAAATATGTATGGCTGATTTATATGAAAAAACAAAAAAGATAAATAATAAGATAAAAGACGCAGGATATGAGCTAATTGAAATATGGGAATGTGATTTTGATAAAGATAAAGAAATTAAAAAATATATGAAAAAAGAATGGAAAAGAGATTTTATAGAACCCTTAAATCCTAGAGATGCCTTCTATGGTGGTAGATGTGAACCAACCAAATTAAAATATGAAATGAAAAATAAAGAGAAAGGTCGATATATTGATGTATGTTCACTCTATCCGACTGTAAATTATTTTGATTATTATCCAATTGGACATCCTAAAAATTATGTTGGAATTTTTCAGGAAAAATTATGTTGTCCTGAAAAATATGATGAGAATTGGTTTGGGATGATACAGTGTAAAGTACTTCCTCCTAGAAAATTATATCATCCTGTATTACCTTATAAAGAAGAAAAATTGATATTTAGTTTGTGTAAATCATGTTCAAAAACATTTAAATGTTGTCATTATGAAAAGAAAAAATGTAAAAAGTGTTATGAAATAAGAAATAAATTATGTAATCATACAGATGATGAAAGAAGTTTTATAGGTACTTGGACTACGGATGAAGTCAATTTAGCTATAGAAAAAGGATATAAAATTTTAAATATATATGAAGTTTGGCATTTTGAAAAGAAAACAGATAAACTATTCAAAGAGTATGTCAAAATGTTTTTAAAAATTAAATTAGAAACAGATGATAAATTACCAAAAGACATTAATAATTATTAAAAGATTGTTAAAGAAAAATTAGATATTGAATTAGGTGAAATAAAAGAAAATCCTGGTATGAGATTTATAGCTAAAATCTGTTTAAACTCTTTATGGGGTAAGTTTGGACAAAGAAATAATATGAAACAAACTGAATATGTAATAGATTTGGAAGATTTTTATAGAATTATATTGAATGATGAAATTAAAGATTTGAATATGATATTTTTAAATGATGATTGTGTACAAATGGATTATAAGATGAGAGATGAGTATACCCAGAATAATTTTAATACGAATATTTATATAGCAGTTTTTACAACTAGTTCTGCTAGAATAAGATTATATAAAATACTTGATAAACTAGGAGATAAAGTAATGTATTATGATACAGATAGTATCGTTTATATTGATGATGGTACTAATAAAGTAAAAACAGGTTGTATGTTAGGAGAATGGACAGATGAATTAGGTGAAGATAATTATATGACTACATGGATTTCTGGAGCCAGCAAAGATTATGGTTACATTCTTAATGATGGATCTGTAAAAGGAAAAGTAAAAGGATTTAAGATGAGTTACGAGAGTGAAACTAAGCTTAGTTTCGATGAAAGAATGAAAACAATAACAGGTGAAACTGAATATATAGATGTAGAAATAAATCAGTTTCAAATACAAAAAGATAAAAATATTAAAGTGCATAAAATGAATAAAAGATACATGTTTAGATATGATAAAAGAAGAATTTTAGATAATTTTGATACTGTACCATTTGGTTATTAAAAAAATGTTTACTAATAAATGAATGAGTGTTTAGGTGATATTCGAGCTTTAAATTTTACAAATTCTGAAGAAATTTACTATATGACTTATCTTTGTGAAGAATTGTATGATTTGTATATAAAATATGATCATACTAAAAAACTATTATCAGAAAGTTTTCAAAGGTTGACTGAATTAATTGAAAAAGAAGAAAATGAAGATATTAAATTGAATGGATTAGGAGTTTTATATGTTATTTCAAAGAATTTATTCTATTGGTCATGAATTTATAAAAAATGTTTACTAATAAATGGACAATAGACTGAGACCTAAAATGTTTGAATTAAATGATTTATATCCTAGGATATATTTTGATATAACTAAATATTGTTGTGATACAGTAACCTTAAAGTTAGTTGAATCAATAAAATATAAAGGTATATATATATTTAAGTATGAGAAAGCTTAATCAATATATGATTTTTTTAATATATTAGAGGGATTTTTTAATTTTGTTTATAATAACTATTTTATTAAATCTAAAATTTTCTTAATATCTCTATAATTCAGGGGGATCCTCCCTTATATCATAATGTTTAGAAAATCAAAAACATATTTTATTTATAAAAAATGTTTACTAATAAATGGAAGAGTTCAATAGACTGAGAGGTTATCCCAAGACGTTTAAATTAAATGATTTATATCCTGGGGAATATGATCTGATATCATTGAAAAAAATTAAAACTAAATTTGGAGATACAGTAATCGCAAAGTTATATGTGGAAGTTGAAGAAAAGGATTTTTACCTAGCGAATAAGCATGGAATACTTTCTGATGAATCAATATATAAAATCAATAAAGGTAGATATATATTTAAGTATTCAGGTATGATTAATGATAAATATGAATATGAATTAGAGAAAGCTTAATCATTTTTATAATATATTTTCTGAGATTCATTTAGAGAGTCTTTCAAATCTTCTTTCATTTTGATAACATTAGCTTGATTTATAGTTTTTTCCAATTTCGATTTTCTACAGTTATAATCATCAATACTTTCTTCAATAGAAATTAAATCATTACTTATACGTTTTAAATCTCTTCGTTTCTCATATGATCTTTTACATTTATTAAATCTCTTTGAGCTAATGAACCGACAGTATTTTTAAAAAGATTCGAAGTTTATCACAACCCTTTACTCTTATGATGATTAGAAAAAATGAAACAGTGGCAGGAAACTGAGGATTAGTATGTGTGGTGACGTCAAGCAGAAAGATGACGTATCACGACACCGGGAAGCGGTGTTTGTTCCACATAGCGGTGTCAAATCTATGAAGCGAGGTCAAAAAATATTATTTTCCGACAGCGCTGGAAAAAAACCCCGCGAGCTGGGAAATGTTTTAGATAATAATTGACCTCAGAATTTTTCAACCTCATTGAGACTGATATTTTTCAGATAGCACACAGTCGCTCATATGGTTATTTATAAATGGATGAATGTTTAGGTGAATGATATTTAAGTATTTCGGGTGATGATGAATTAGAGAAAGCTTAATCATTTTTATAATATATTTTATTTTCATCTAGGTTCTTTTTATGGAGGACTAACAGTCCCTCCATTTATTTTAAAGCTTTCCAAAGCTTAATCACTCAGGAATAGAAAATTTTAATAAATTTAGAATACGATGATAATTTTATGATCTTCATAAATAACTCTATAAAACACGTCCGTAAATTACGGACGCGTTTCGTCATCAATAATTTTCAATATATTTTGAGTCACTTTGTAATGATGGACTGAAGATCCTATTTTGAGATCTCTTTTATTTTAAAGTTTATTTAGAGGACTTCCATTCAGTTCTCTTTTTTCACGCATTTATCTAAACTTTTATTTTCTAAAAAACTTTGAAAAAATAAAATAATTTTTTCACCGTAATTTACCTATGTATGGGGGGACTAACGGTCCCCTCATAAATATCAAGATGAGGTAGCCCCATAATAGGGCAGACTATCTTTGATATCTATAGATGACATCAAAGATTTGGTCTCTATAATATACATATAACTCATTTTTTAAGTTAAAAAAACATGAAATTTTAGAGTCTTAAAACTCTCTTGATTTTTGATTTTTTAAAAAATACCCATTTTTTAATGATTTTATGTATTTTTGGATGATTTTATACATGCTTGGTCTCAGAGGTTGTCCTAAATCTTTGAAAATGTATAGGAATTTGTAGTATATGGGGCTGTCTCTGGGTGTCCCAGAGTCAGCCCCATATACTACTCATACACGTTCTTCGTACGGAGTATATAATATAAAGAAACGTAAAATTCACAATCATGTGCAAATTCCTATAGTATACTAAATGACATTTTTAATCAAAATATTCTGTTAAAATATTTAATTTAATGCTCCTACCAAGAAGTTTAATAATCAGATGTCAGTCTCTATTCTCTCTATAGAAAATTATCTTCACGTGCAGATCTGAAGAATAAAACATCCTGGCTTCTTTTATAAGCAAATTTACAAAAAATTTGGAATTGAATCAATATATACAAAATAAAAGCGTTAAAACTGTGTTACTAAGTAGGACGGTTGGACTGACAGACAAATGCAAACGAAACATCATTTCGGTACTTTCTTTTAACAAAATAAAATAAATTTGATTGATTTGCGTCATTTTTAACAATTTGACGACATTTCCCCGTTAATTTGGCAAAAAAGGAAATTTTCCAAGTTAGCGAAATCCCGCCAAATTCGTAGCTTTACATTTGCTGATCTAAATAAAATATCCAGGTTCCGTTTGTATATAGTAAATGAAAACACAACAATTGCATTAGAAGATATATCCGTTCTACTCTTTTTCTGTTTCAACAATCGGCTAGAGGAATTTATTGGCTAAACACAATATATATGAATTTAGTAGCTGAACACTATATATAAACCTGAAAACTCTTTGCCAAAATAAATGAAAGGGATGTATGCAGGCCGCAATTAATATAATTAAAAGAAAAATCAAATCGTTCATTTATAAGATATATTTTGTATCCATTTATTTATTATTCAAATCGAAAAAATAATTATAAACACTAACAAACATATTTAATTTCATTGCGTTGCCGAGCAAAATGATATATCCCCATAAAATGTTAAAATTAATTAACCATTTTGATTTCTTAACACTTCTCATCATTGAGTAAAAGCTAGTGAAAAAAAACCATACTGATAGATTTTCCAATTAAATTCATGTTTTCAAACAATTCTTAAATTCAGAAAGTGACTATTTAGCGCAAAAATTTTCCACCAAACTCGGAGATAAAATTTTAATTCACTTTTATGTTTTAAGAAAACGATTTCCAATCTTTTCCTTCGGATGAACCAGGGAGTTAGGGAGTAGAACACCTAGGGAAAAGTTTCGTTTTACACTAATATCTCAACAACTCCTGGTTTTAGAAACTCGAAACTTAGACAAAATGTAAGGGGCGCTGTTTCAATGCTAACCACACAATTTCATTAAATTCGGTTCAGCCGTTCTTCTGTGATGATGATACAGACGAAAGTTTCCTTTCTTACTAATATCTCGAGAACCACTGGTCGTAAGGACTCAAAATATAGACTAAATTTTAAGTGAGGCTATTCCAAGGCTACCCACAAAATTTCATCAAATTCGGTTCAGGTGTTCTCCCGTGATGTTGGGACAAACAAACAGAAATATAGACAGACAAACAGACAGACATATTTTCAATTTTATTTATATAGATTTTATATAAGTCAGAAGAAATACATTCTTTCCTGGCATGTAAGGTTCGATATTCTGTTGGGACGACTTTTAATTAAAAAAAACCCCTATATTTCATAGGCTTGGCTTTTTGCTTGCCCATAGGTCGTGATTCCCAAATAAAAGCAATAGCTAGACAAACACAAATGGACGATCTAACATATAAGGCCATGTTTCAGTAGAAAATAAGATAACGTAAAATTAATTGGTTTTTTCTGTTTCCAATATTTCGCTTAGTATTTCGTTTTTTGGTTAAACATAGTAATTAGCAATTGCGAATATTATCCATAGTCATGGTATTGTTTCCTTTTTAAAATGCATTATATAGAGATAAAATAAAATCGAAATTTATCCATAGAATAAACACTTTATGATAATTGAAGGATTTTTCGACATTAAGAGCTTTCAATTCCGTCGTAAAGAGAAATGCAAAATGTTAATTTATAACAAAATATCTACTGACGAACTAACAGACCCTTCAAATTACTTTTACTGAATGAGCATTTTTAATATTTTACAACATAGTTAAAAAGTGTTTATGACTTTGTTCATTCTGTCTGTCTGTCTGTCTCTCTGTCCGTTCGCCCGATAACTGCCGTGAAAATGACGTTATCAAAATGAAATTTTAGTATGTTTTTCAGGCTATTTGTGGGACCTGTGGGAATATAAATGAATAATATTACCCAATTAGTTTTGGGATGAACTCGGGTTGAAAAAATATAGTACATTGAATCCTATGGGACCTAATTTTTCAAACATTTTTAAGCGAAGTTAAACAAATTGCTGCAAAAGTTTTAGGAAATATTTAAATTATCCCATAAAAAATATGAAAAAAATTTCAGCAAAATATATTATGTAGTGTTTTAAAGAAATATTAAAATAATAATTACACCCATATTATATGAAAAGATCACGTGGCCCACTTCAAAACAAATGTGGCATCTATCTTGAGTAAAATCGTGATTTTTAAAGTTCTTTTTAATTTATATTTAGTGCTGTATCCGTCCTAAAACCGTTTTATTTTTGCTTAATTTCTGTCCATCTATATTATGAAACAATGTAATTACAATATATTTGAGTTTAAATGATCAATGCCATCCATCTTGTGTAAAAATCGTGATTTTTATTGTTCTTTTCAATTTATATTTACTGTTGTATGCTTCCTAAATCCGCTTTATTTTTGCTTAATTTCTATGCCTCAACATTCTTAATCAACGCAATTACAATATATTAGAGTATAAATGATCATCAAACTTTGATTGTTTCTACAACGAAGCCTAATTTTTACTTATGGAGAATGTAAGCACATAAAGATGTAGGATGAGTTGTATAATAATTGCTGAATGTCTTTAGTGTAAAATTATGTAGCTCTGAGTCTGAAATATAGCTGATATGAGCGAAACGTTCATTGATTTTACACAGAGTACAGACGATTTTATAACAGACTTTTTCGATGAAGTTTTAAGCTTAGAGTTAAATTGCATTTTCCTCCATGATTTTAAGTTTTTAAATAAAATAGATTATTGTAGTATTGTGCTGAATGAAAGTAATGGAATCAAAGTGTATGAATGAAATATTTACAGCGTTTACATATAGAGTCTGGCGATTTATATTTCAATGACGACATTTGAATGAAGTTCATTTTTTTATAAAGTTTTAAGTTTTCAAGTGTAATAAATTATTGTATTATTCAGATAATTCTAAAAACATTACCTCTGAATGTATCGCATTGTAGAGATGTTTAAATAAAATTGCATTGCAGTTGGAAAGTGTTTCATAATCAATGCTTTAAGCATGATTGATATTTCTTGTTTAAAGATACAGAAGTCCTTTCACTGTTCATTTGCTCCTCATGGGGATTTTTTTCGAAGGACGGCAAATCTTTAAGGGAATGCCGTTTTTATGGTAAAAAACCTTGTTTTAAAAATTACTGATTAAATTTGTAACAAATGCTGTTTAATGGCTTTGGTAGAAGATCTAAGGAATACTATTAGTTCAAAGTATTAGCAGTGTGTGCACTTTTAGTCCCTAGTGTCCAAAAGGAATCAAATGGTAAATAAGATGATCAGTTTCTTCATATGGGAGGGGGGCAATACTATCAAATGGCTCTGAAACATATTAGTGAACAAAGAACAATGTTTGGATGAAACTTTGTGCCACATGTCCAACGTAATTGTATTAATTTCTTATACATACAAATAACACTGTTCAAAGGAATAATTCAAAATGAGCCTAAATGCTAGCCCAAAAATATTAAATATATTAAACCGTTAAACAACTGTACAAAATTGTAAATGTTTTACCCACAAGATGGGTGTGCAAAGACATATATATAATTCCCACTGTAGAACATGGCGATTTAGATAACAGGGATTTCTTTACGTAACATCCATTTGCATAGCATCCCAGTGCAGTCATGGACAAAATAAGGATCGTTTTAAGAATTAAACCTATTTACTAGTTAACACATATTTTTAATTAAAGAATTGTATGCTACCTAACAGTTACACCTATAAAAACCCAGAACATGAACATACATGCTTAACAAAATAAAAATACTAACCCTGACTCATGTAATTTCACTTTACTTTATAAGTTTGTAGCTTCTTTGAACTTATATATATGCAGTTTCATAAATGAAGTGATAACGGTCGTAATAAAGTTGAAACATAAATGAAAATGATTACCAATATAGATAACACCGCCGCTCACAGATCAGCTAAATGGTACTGAAATCCTCACTCAATATTTGTGAGTATTATATAGGTATTATATACTTTATTAAAAATACAACCGAGTTAATATTTTTATAATAATAGGTGGCTAGCAGATGTTAGGCACATTCTGAATTAAATACGCAGTTATATTTCTCAGATAAATAGATAATGCAATATTTCTTAGATAATGCAATTAATTAGTTTAGTAAACGTCATGAAAAATAAAAATATACAATTAAATGCACTTAAATTTTCTAGTAGTCCAATTGTAAATATTCCGTTTACATATTTTCATAAATTTTCATTAACATAATCTATGTTAACGTGACATATCCTAACTCCTAACATACCTATGACAATTCATAATATACATATCTGCCATTCACTACTTTATATCAAACTGTCGTAGCATGATGTAATGAAAGAGTAATACATGTTTCCCTATTTCTCGAGAAAATATGTCACGGCATGCGATACTCTGACAAATCTCTCGGCAACACGCAAATGGGTGTTTTCATTAACACCCTCAAGGCTGAAAAGTTCTCTCGATCATAACATCAAAAACCTTTTTAAAATATATGTAGTATCGTTACACCTCTTCTTTATGAATTTTGTTGTAACTATGACAGAGTAGATGGCAGTTGGAAAGAACTAAAGTAAAAGTACTTTCCTAATTATTTCCCTCGTATGTTAAAATTTCGCTGATGCTATTTCAACGCCTCTTCAGAAGCAAATTAAATTCTATATAAAGTTTTCTAATAGAAACTCTGTTCTATCTGGTTTAATCTGGTGTACATTTCTCGTGTGAAAGCTGTTCTTTAACACATTGTAGGGGGACAATTATCCATGAAAGCGGGTATGTAAGTAAAGATGTTTAATTTTGTTACACACAAAATCAAGTATATGTTTAGCAGAAACATAGAAAAAAATTCTGAGATAAATAAAAATTGAAACATTGTTGCTTTTCGAGGTTGAAATAATAAAGGGATAAGCAAAAATATAGACCCACGTTCAATTACGCTAAAAATTTACACAATATTTAAAATAAACTGCATCTGTGAACTACATCTGGGATTTTTACTGTTAACCACAATGGTCCATCCGTGATTTTTATTGTTAACCATAATTTTTTTCAAGAAATTATTGCAAGTTATATATAAAATAATAGCAAAAACATTTTATTAACCTTAGATAAATTTTAACATTTTTTTATCCACAAATACAAGGATAAAATTGATTGTAAATAGTTAATTTATATGAAATATAAAGATTCTAAATAGTTTAGCGCAAAGCTATTTAATAATATATAACAGAAAAATATTAAACTAACTATTATTTCAACATACTATGTAATAAAACAAATTTTTCCTTTGAAGCGTTAAATTTAAATTTATTTGAGTTTACTTTAAATGTATAAAGATTACTTTAGTATTTTAAACATTTGGAACTAGAGAATTTCTAACAAATAGAATTCTGTAGTTTTTATTCACGAAAGAAAAGACTAACCTCCGAAAGGTTTAATTTGCCGATAGTTTCTTACTAAAAACAGATGTGCTTAAATTTATAAAATCTGAATCCGTCACTATTGTGAAACTTTTTTGAGGCGAGTTAAAATATGAAAATTTTGAGGTTTGAAACTGAATATTAATAGAACGAAATTGGCAACCTGTATTATACATTTTTTACAAATTTTTCTCTTGAATACAAAGTGTTCAAATGTTCCAAATGTTAAAAATCATATTTCATGTCTACTGTCAATATTGTTTTTTACTTTTTTATTAGTTAATTATATTAAATGATTACATTTTGTATGTAATTACAGTTTAAAATTAAAAAAAAGTCAGCTGATGTAAAAAAGTTTCATACAGGACCATAACAATTTGCTTAATAAGTGTTAAAATCGAGTTTTTAACTTTTTAAAAGAAGTAAAATGATGTATATCGTATGTTGTACTTATAACATTAAAAATACCAAGTTATTGATATATTCAAGGTTACAAGGAAAGTCTTTCCCCAGGTCTCAATCCCACAAACTATGCAGCTAGCTATGCATATTTTGTGCCGTTGCATAAGAAGCTAATATGATCCTAACAATGAGATCAAGGGAACTCCGTTACCCTCTTTTTTTGGGGGGGGGGGCATCTCAGTTCTTTTTGCAGATAGTGGGAAAAGTCTAGAATGTTGCAGAGCAAGTCAAATTTAGTACAAAACTGTTTTAGTTCCTTAACAAAAGATTAAAAGGAACTGGGCATCCCCCCCACAGAAAATCAAAGCATTGGGAAGCAACACCCGAGTATTTAGACAAAGCAGCAATGTGTGAATACATAACAGACATTTTATAGCATACCAGATAATTTTCCCTACTTACATACATTGACAGATGGAGAATATGCTTTAAATTGCGAAATCAGTCATCCAATGAGAAACCTGTATGGAAATGTAATAGACTTGAATAGCGTTTGATTCCCGTCACTGTTTCACTAAATATTGGTCTACCTCCCTAAAACCAATACAATTACATTCCTGGCACAAAATTAGTATTTTGTGAACCCCCCTATCGGTAATAAGAGTTTCTAAACGTCGCAGCATTGAATCAAAGAGAGTTTGGGTATGTTTCTGGCCCTGCCATTCTTCTTCGATCGGGGTCCACAGTTCATTGGTGGTAATTGCCTGAGAACAGTAATGGTCCAGTCGCCGAGTGAGCATATAACAACATGTTTTATCACGAACATGTCTGGTGAACGGGCAGGCCAAGGAAGAAGCGGTATCTGCTGTGCACTGAAGAAAGCTTGGGTATTCCGAGCAATATGTGGTCGGGCGTTGTCTCACTGGAATATAGCTTCAAGAGTGTGCTGAAGGAAGGGTACAACTTCAGTTTCCAAGGCCTCCCTCATGTAGCGATTACTGTTGAACGTACCCGTAATACGTGGCAGCCGGGATCGCCTATGTTAGCCGATAGCATCCCACACCATTACACTTAACGATCGTTCAGTATGACGCTCCACCACGCATGCAGGAAGATGGCGCTCACCACAATACCGTCTAACTCGTATGTGGACATCATTGTAGTCCAGATTGCAGAGGGACTTGTCTGCAGCCGCCTTCGAATCGTAGAGGCAGAGAATGACACACCTATAGCGTTCCAGCCATCCAAACAGCTGCTCATGTCCGCTGACGAGTCGGACGGTCTGGGTCTTCAACACCTATAGCATTGCTCCATTGTTGAGAAAAAGCTGTACGGTTCGTCACCGCCATGCGGATGAGATGTCTATCATCCCGTATTGTCGCCACAAATCGTGGTCCATTGTCGGATTTTGGACTTGTCAGGTTTTTTCCGGTTCCCTACTTCCACACTCCCATTGCTGTCGTGGCATTATGCTCTGTACGGGAATCAATATCCCGGTACAAAAATCCTACTTCCCTCAGGCCGGTTATGTGTTCCCGTTCGATCTCTGTAGTTTGCTTATAAGGCACCCTCTGACGTTAGTGAGGCATAGTGACTCCAATAGGACAGTTTTCATTTCGAGGACACCGATACCATACTTTTCTGGCTTTTCTATAGCCTTCTATTTATACTCCTCGTATGACCGTTCAGAGCGCAATGCCGAGCACGGTCATGAGTTTTCACTCTGAATTTCTAAACAATTGCATGCCCTACCCTGCTTTGCATGTCCCGTACGTTTCATTCTAATCTGATAATTCCATGGTGTCGCAATTTTCATAAACATGAGTGTATATGCAGGGTGTCCCATAGAACGTGAACAGTGGAAGATGTTATGAAACGCTGGTTGTTGACCCAGAGTCCCAATTAAAAAAATGCTTAAAATAAGGTTGAAAATTGTGAAATAGTAATTTAAATGATGTACCATATTTTTGTGGAAAGTTTACAGAATTAACTTTTTATTCAGCCCTTCTATCGAAAAATGTCAAATTACAAAAATGTTACCCATACCGTAATTAGTTTAACTGAAAACAAAAATTTGGTGTAATATGATCAACTTTGATATAGTTATCACTAATTAAAATTTTCATTAGGAAATAAGGGGACATTCACAAATCAACTTCGGTTGCAAATGGTTATTAAAACGTTTACCACTTCTTCAAATTTATTTTATACAGATAAAACTATTATGCCGTTATTATGCTGATTCATACTTTGTATTTAAGCATTTAAGTAACTGTACTACCTGAATAGATTTAATAATGGTGCTGTTCAATAATGTCGAACTCTATGAGATGATTTTGATTTACGCGGATGCAAACGATCTTCTAGAGATACAGTGAGGGATTACTATCGTCGTTTCCATAAAGCTGGCATCTTTCTAGAGTTTTTATTCTGCGGCTGGTATGTATATTGCAATCAACAGGTTCGTTTCATCGTCGATATGGCTCAGGAAGACACTAACGGAAAATGATGAAAAAATATTTTAACCTATTTCTCGTCCTATCCATATGCAAGTGTCCGGGCTGTAAGTAATGAACAACATCTTCCTTGGTGTACCCGAACCTATCACCAGTCTATTCGAATCCGTCATCTGCCGTACAGTATGCAAGAGTTCTTAACCATTCGCTTGTAAGGGCTCTCATTCTGGTAAAAAAAAGTACAGTGATAAAAATGTGTTTGAAATTCATTGAGCCTACTGAAAACAGTGGTTTTAAATGATCCTAGTTGATTTCAAAACTTAAAAGACATGCTTATTTTTCCATAGATTTTGTCAGTAAAATATCTGCAGGCCGGCAAAGTCACATTAATCTGTTTTACTTACCTTATTTAAGTGTTAAAAAAACTTTTAACTAGTATAGTCTGTCTTTAATAGTTTAACAAACAAATCACGGAAAAATTGTTTTAAAGCAATACTAAAGGTTAATACTAAATCTGTGCATCGATTCAATTTGTGAACGCCATCTTGATTCATGAATTTTGATGATTAAAAGAGTACCGAAAAATCATGAGAAAGTGGTGTAAGTCAGGAATTTTGACAATATAGTTCGTCCTAAATTTGAACTTTTAAGAATCAAAGTTTCTTTTTGACTAAATAAAGTATTAACAACATTTTGTTATTTGATATTTTTTGATAAAGTTTGTTTAAAATGTTAATTTTGCTAACTCGCTACAAAACATGGTACACTGTAAAAAATGAAGTACTTACAAACGAAAACATCAACGTACTCGTTTTCATTTGAGTACAATGGCACCATAAGCAAGTAGGTGACATACTGAAATATAAGTAACCGCACTTGCTTGAAAATGAGTACTTCAATAAATAAACGTATTATTTCATTTTAATTTCATTAAATTCGTTTAATAAGTGTGCAATTATAATTCTGAAATTTTTTGTGCAAATATTTCGAAGAATAAAATTTATAGCTTCGAAATTAAAGAACTATATCATAAGAATTACGATGGCGGATATATATATTTCGTGGGCGGTGTTATGCTGTCGTGTGTTTTTCTCTAATATGGCGATAGAATACGGACACGCAATAAGCATTGCTTGTCTTATATGCGCTGTTTGTTATCCGTCATTTATTTTCAGTTTAAAAATATAATTGAAAAATAAAAATATAATTGAATCTCTCATATACTCAAAAATGAGTACATAGTATTTACAAGTATATTTAATATTGATTCTCCCATACTCATAAATGAGTACATAGTATTTACAATTTGAACCTAAATATGCTTAAAATTTAATTTTTTGATATACCCAAAACTGAGTACATGCGTTTTTCAAAATTGAAACATGGGTACTCGGAGCTATTATAAGCATGCAAAGCGCTCGAAAATGAGAACATACTACTTTTTTTTAATACCCGTTTTTAACAGTATACAGTATTTAAATTACTATCTCATAACTTGCTATCCTATTTAAAGTATTTTAGCAATTGGAACTATAAGTCTACAACCAATGGTTCAAGCAAATTTCCACTGTCACTTTCTATAGGGCACCTTGTATATATATATGTGTGTGTGTGCGTGCGTATATGTATAGTAAAACCCACTTCTAGGGAGCTGGAGCTTAGCGAGGTATCAAAGTATCACCTTGGATCTGCAATATTTTGATAATGTTACACGTATCGCTTATAGAAAACAACTAGATATATACCTTTACATCATATATTACGGAGATTTTTATGAGGGAAAGGTAAAAAAAAAAAATATTATGGAACTTCTTGGAGTAAATGCGAAATAGAAGGAGCAATCCCAGGTACGTTGAGCCTAAATACTTTCATAAATACATCCACAAACTTTGATATATCCTAAAGGCATGAAGATTGCTTGCGAAATGTTAGATAAGTCTACGCGTTATGTTTATCTGTAAGAAAACTGTTTGAAATAAACAGAGAAAACTGTTTGAAAACAGAGATGAAAACAGAGAAAACTATTTGGAATATTCTGCGTTTTCAGGATAAATCCAACAATCCTTCATTTTTGATCCTGTATATGAAGATCCTGTGTATGAAGTTCACCTGAAATGGGATACGAGATAAAGTAGTGTATTAAGGAGATCTTAATTTCCATGCGCTTATGCTGCAAGCAATGATTGTGTCGAAACATAACCACGAAAGACCGATACTGCCATTATTGCTACAGTTGATGAAAATACGTCTGATGAATCCGAAGGAACCGGTATTGATTTAAAAAGAGAGAAGATAACACCAAAAATTGCTGTGGAATGTCTACAATAATTACTTGACTATTTTGAATCCCACAAAAGTAACTGCAGTGACAATTTAGATGCAACAGAAAACTTGCTATGCAAATGTGCTATAAATTCCAATATTCAAAAGAAACTTACGGATTTTTCTGCAACTTAAGTAAAAGAGCAATATATTTCAACCTTACTATAATGATTTTTTGCTTCACAATATACGGGTAGATAAGTCATGCTTTTTGTTTATTTCATACCTAAATTTTATATCGGTTATTACGAATATTTTTCCTGCCCCTTGTAATTTCGCAATACACGGGATGCTCTCTATATATTGTATATATATGCTGCGCTTAAAATGAATTTTATTTATCTGGCTTATGACTATTTTGCAAATTATTGTTATTAACACACGATTTGAAATAAAATGTCATGTGGTTATAAACTGAAATAATGATACGTTATATGATACTCATTAAAGAACTTATTTTCAAAATATTGCGGCCACAGACACACAAAAATCTGATGTGGGCAGCATATGACTTTCCCTGCAGACTTATATCCACGTTCTCTTTATTTTAATTAAATTTATTTCACTTTTAATTCAATTTTCTTTCTCATTCGGTAACCGGACTTATTTTCAAGGATGGCGTAGAGAAAATACGAAAAACTAAAATATCTCGAGAACGGCTAGTCCTAGTGCACTGGAGTTGGTCTTATTCTTTTCTTCGTTAAAAATTACGTATTAAACAAGCAATAAATGGATATATTTGAGCATACGTAGTTCTTTAGTTTAGATTTTGACGATTTTTGAGGGCCATTTTGGAAAAAAAGGCTGGTTATTTTTTTCGAATCGTGCTAAAATCTAATCAGCACCAGAATGACCCACAAGTGACTCATCTACCGAATTTTGTGAAATTCGGTTCATTAGTTTTTCAGTTAGAGTGGATACAAGCTTTTGCGGACCATTTCGCAAAAATAGGCGGGGTCTTTTATTTCGAAACGTACTCAAAACTAATCAGCACCAGATTCGCCCACAAGTGACTTATCTACCAAATTTTTTGAAATTCGGTCCATTAGTTTTTTAGTTAGAGTGGATACAAAATCTGCACAGACACACACACAGACGTCACGCTAAAAATGTTTTTTTCGTATTCTATAGGTCTCGAAACGTGTAGATCCGTCGAAAACTCGAGTTGCGATTTTCGACATGATTCCAATACTTTCCCTATACATTACCATGTATTGCAGGGAAAGTAAAAATTCGAAAGTTATCCATTTCTTACTCTGGAATATTTGAAACATACATATAATCCTTAAAATGCTGATTGTTGAATTTTCGTGAATCCATGCATGTATTATATATTTTAGGAAGAAAGTCCAACGAAACTGTAGCTATGTTTTTATTCAAACATATATAAAACCAAACGTTTAAAATGTTGCTGCACGTAATTAAATTGACTGTAGATTTTAATATAAAATTTGTATCGAAGAAGAATAAATATTTGAATCGGATCATGAACTTCAAAGGTATGTCAACATAATGCTGGTGCTGGTTTTCATTCTTATTTAATTTTATAACGCTCTTCCTTATTTTTAATGTATTTCAGAATTACTAAATATTTTGTTTTTCTACCACTAGTTATTTGCAGTAACGAAAACAGTAACCTTTGCGTACCATGTACTTAATTAAACATATTCATTTTTAAAATTAATCAGATGCTCAACAAATTAAATAATTATACGTTTTATTTCTCCCCATTCACGCAACTTTATGTTACACTCTGAATAAATATTTTATTCAGAAAAATAATTGCAACATACTTTCTAAAAATTCACCCCATCGTTAATTAAAACATCATACTGACAATAATCTATTAACTTTTTTACTTTTTTTAACGAGTTCTGTGTCATTTGTCCTTAATGAGCTTTAATTAAAAGTCCCAAATAAATGTTTTCAGAGATTCTATCATTTATTGCCAACTTCAAATTCAGGTTTAAATACAAAATAATTGAAAGTTTCTTGGTGAACATATATTTGATTTATATTACCGGCATTGTACTTGATAATAAGTAACTTTGTTGGATTTCTTTACATGCGGTTTATTGTGTGCTGGGGTTTATTAATGAATTACTTGCATGTGTATAAGATCATTATAAATGATACGAAAATATCCATTCTAATGATTTCGACATTTTAACAATGGAGCTTTGTTAGATTTCATAAAATATTTTGTTTTCCAAATAATATGTGGGCAGTTTGATCATTAAAGGGATGTTCCATTCAAATTTTTGTGCAACATTTATTTTAAAGCATTTAAAGTATTGCTAAAGCTTTATAATTGGTTTTAATGGTTAATGTTTTATAAATAAAAATGTATACACATTTAATTTTTATTCTATAAATTTAAAGTTGTATAATTTTATATTTAGTATACAAGTAATAGTATAATCAAAAATATTCGTTATCCACATTGAATCAATTATACAAAAATAAAATGCTCAAAAATCTGATACAATAATAGCGCGATATAATAAAAATTTCGTAAACACAGCATAAAAACAAATATAAATTTGTATATAAATCATTGTTAATCAAATAATATTTCATTAATATATTTTTAATACTCAAAAGACAATTTTATGCATATTTCTCATGGTGACAGTACTAATATGCACAAAACGGTAATGCTTAATTAATTCAAGTCAAGATTTCTTAAGGTTTGTTAATAAAGATTAGAGAAAATCCTTGGTGCTCTGACATTCAAGATAGGATTCGAAACTGGAGAACTCGTAGTCCATTATATTCTGAAAATATCATTTTTACAAAACAGTTTCCTAGAAAGATAGGAACTATCGAACATAGATATGATCTAAAAGTCAGAAAAAACCATGGAAATAATAATTTAAAAAAAAGTTACATTCTAAAACGCATAGTCTAGAGTTTGTCCATCCAACAATCTGTCATCTGGAAAACAATGCGATTCTTTCTAGAATGCACTAAAACTTCCTATTTTTGTAAAACATCCCTATATTATCTCGATAGTGACATTGTTTCAAAATGTGACAAGGACTATTGCGAGTTCTCCCTGTTCTCCTTTCAAACTGAAACATAAAAATCTCATTCAGGCTGGAATGATACTGCTGAGAAATACTATCATTTGAGTTTGAATAATGATTCTTCACAGTAGTAAATACTATTAGGACTTTTTGCGTTCACAAAATGCTCAAAACTGCTTTAATAAAAACAATAACATAGAAACATCGTTTAAATATAGAATTCACAACATTTTAAGAGTCAATCGGTTTCAAAAGCAAAAAACTCTCCTTTTTCAGAAAAAATAAGAATCGCAATTGCACTTAATCAAGACAAGCTTGCTTGATTAAGTGAAATTGTGCTCTTGCTTGTCCTTAAAAGGAAACTTTATTTGATTTCGGAACCCGTTGACCTCTAAAATTATGCTAGTTATGTACTCTATTTTTAGACGAATTCCTTAAATTATTAAATATTTGCATTTTTTCTTTTGGAAAGAAATGAATTTGCTTAGTAGTAGTCTGTAAATGCACGTTCACACTACTTTCAAAGATTTATTCTGAAAAAAAGTTAGAGAAACATTTCATACCATGATTGATTTGGATACATACTTCCACTGTTTACTAAATACAGCAATACCTCACATAGTCCAGCTTCAATCAGTTCGAATTCATTATAGTCCGGTTTGAAAATTTCAAAACCACCTAAATTTTAATTGAGCAAAATAAAAGTAAATTCTGAAAAAGTAGCACATAAAATTAATTTTTTATCCATGATCGGTTTAAAGATCGGTTATTAAATGATCGGTTTTTTCCCTTATATAGTTAAGTTTCCTTTTATGCGGTTTAAAGTAATGTGATACAAAACATATTTCAATTTTTTCTAGGGTTTCTCGTTGTATATACAGGGTCTTTCAGAAAGGACTCCCTAACTTTGAAATGACATAACTGCGAAACAATGATAGACAGAAAGATGAAATAAATAGTATGTTGGATAGACAGGTCTGGAATTTTAAATACACCGGTTTGCAAAACTAGTTACAGGATTAGCTAACAGAAGGCGCTGCAAGCACAGTGAGATTTAAATAACTTATAAATGCTCAGAAGTACAGAACGCTCAGTCTCCATACTCCCCGGATCTCAATCCATGCGACTTATTTCTTTGAGGCCATTTGAAGGACACTTTTCACAGTAAGAATCCTCAAACGTTAGTTCATCTGTGAGGCATGTGCATCCATTTCAGTAGAGACATTGCAGAAGATGGCTTCAAACTCCGCCCATCGCTTGCGTCATGTTACTGATATACACGGTTGCCATATCAAATCCATGGTAATGTGATTTTACCCCTGTTTACGAAAACCAATCTCACTCACTATTTAAAGGACATTGCACTGAAACTGCAGCACCCTCTTTTAGCCAATCTTGCAAATTTTGCAAACTTGTGTATTTAAAATTCCAGACCTGTCTATCCAACATACCACTTGTTTCATCTTTCTGTCTATCACTGTTTCGCAGTTATGTCATTTCAAAGTTAGGGAGTCCTTTCTGAAAGACCCTATATATGTACCTAGACATGGTGAGACTGTAAACGCGGCATTGAGTTTAGGTGGGTCCCTTTTCAACGTCTTAAGCGCCGGTTTCACTTAGCATTATACAACCATAGTAGCGACTGCTTGATGGATCACTAATAACATATTGGAAATTGGGTAACAACTTGGTTTCAAAGAGTTAATATGCCGCCAACGTAATTAAGTGCATCAAATCGAACACTAATGGATAACAAAACACTTATTAACATAGATGAACAACGGATCTATGAAGAACGGCAGAACAACTTAGATATCGACGGCTGTGTCTGCACGAGAATTAACAGCCGAGCAATTATAAAAAATTATTGGAATGGTTGAAACCTTGTAAGACATATTATGGAAGTTGATCGCAATATTGAACGCAGCCTTACAATTCGCCGAACGATAAACAATACAATTCGTTGCTACAAAGAAATGTATGAAGAGAAAAGACCGGAAAAGAAAAATGTGCAGACATCGATATTGCAATTTGTAGAGAATAAAAAATGAATTACGAAAAACTTGCATTTTTTAAAATTATTTCTAATAAAGACAATTTAATTTATTAATTGCGTTTTATTTATTGAAAAACAGGAAGAAATATCATTTTTTGTATATATTTAGTTCCTCGATTCAAACAGTCCGGGATATTGGCAGAACAGATTACCCGGACTATGCGAGGTATTGCTGTACTCCATTTGTTCCGTACCTGCTAAAAACATTGATGACCTTTGCTAAGAGCAGTTTTGTCACTTCCAAACGACCTTGCTCAAGCACATTTTCGAGGCCGTACTTCATTAGTATTGTGCATGCATGGTTATTTAATAACCATTAGCGAATTATCTAAGCACACTTCGAAATCCGTGATATAAATGATGTATAGAATGAGAATTTGGCACAACAGTAGTGAACAACAAGGCACATAAAATGTAGAACAAATAGGGTTTAGTAAGCAGACGTATACTTTGGAAGTGCGAGAAGCATGGATAAAAACATATATACAAGCTTAAATATATGCTGGGGTCAATATTGCTGAAAATCTATAGGGGTTTGTTGTTACTGACTAAATAAACGTATCGAATTTTAGGCAATTGATTATTTTAGGATATATAAAGTCCCCTGATTAAAAATGGTATTTCTGTTTTACTAAGACCATCTTAGAAATAGTGTACATTTATTTATAGGTAAATGTACTTACAGAGATTTGACTCATTTGATAATAGTAAACATATTTAAATAGTTTTTCTCCGATTGTAGCAGAAAATCGTGTAAAATGACAAGAATGGCTCATGTTATCGTTTTGTAATATGTTATTTGCTTTTAAAAAAAATGTAAATATAAAATAACTATTGTTGAAAGAAATATTAACGTCATTATTTTTTATAATTTATTTTTATATTTTGAAAAATAAAGTTTGAAACTTTAGGGTTATTTTCTGGACAAAGTATATTTAAAATTTACAGACCTCTGCGTTTATGGATTGGGATAATCACGCCAAGTGTTATTTGTTTAACTCGATTTAGTTCAAGTTATATAGTGTTCCAATTTAGAAAAAAAAATTCTGACATCTCGAGAACGAATTGTGATACTTCCTAAACAAATATATTTATTTCTGGTTAAGAGTATTCATAAAATATGCACACATTTGATAAAAATTAATATATTTTATTTTTTATATTTTTTTCTTTTCATATTAGATTGAAAACGTATCGTAAAGTAAAACGTACAGTAAATTTATCGTGAAGTAAAACGTAAAATCAAACTGTGCATTAAGTGTCCTATAAATAGAAATGCAATTCGCTTTCAAATGAAAAATCTCGTATGAAATGCCATTTTTAAAGCATTTTAAAAGATAATTTTGCTTTTTTTGTGTTTTGATGATTTTTGAAAAAAAAAGTTCAAAAATTGAAGGTTTTTACCTATTACATGTATCCATAAAATATAAGTAGGTCTGTAACGCTCATTAATTGGAATAGACGTACAAAATTCAATTCAATTTGCTCTATCTAGAGATTTCATGGCCACAGACTCGAAGACATAACAATTAAGTAAATGTATTTTTAATGTTAAAGTGTACTATTAATGTTAAAATATATTATTAATGCATTATTGTAAAAATGTATTATTGATGCATTATTATTGTTAAAATATATTATTAATGTTATGATTTTATTGGGAATTCCTATTCAAATATATTTAAAATGTGTAAATTTATCAAAATCCGAGAATCGGATTTTTAACCGCATCTCAATATTTTATGTATATTATGGACAGCAAAAAATTTAATTGCTTCAAAGAGAAACAAGCCGTGAATATTTTAAAGATTAATCAATATTTTAGGTTTATTCTAATATATTTTTATTTTTATTCATACAATTAGGTAATTTTCCATTTAAAGAAACTCTTCGAAAGTTAAAAGCCTTAGAAATAGTAATTTATTAACTAAAATTACAATTAATATTAAAGTACTTTTAATTATCACGCAATTTCATAGTTTAAACATTGCCAACAGAAAACTATAATTCTTATTTCAATATCAATTACATGTTAATTGTAACTGTTACTTATTAGTGAGATTACATGTTGTTCAACGTTGCCCATGATTTATATAGAATTAAAAATATCAATAGAAAATATCAATGAAAAGGAATTTCAGAAATCCATCTTCATTGATTTTTCGCTGTTATTGGGAAACTAACTCTGCTTTGCACATTTGAACTTTCTAAAACATGACTAAAAATTGTATATAAAATTTTGAATAATATTGCAAATTCAACATTATCAAGTTGTAATTTCGCTTCCTCAAGGACTGACTTGTAAATACAAAATGAGAAATAAAGAGTTTTTGTACAAGAAGAAAGACAGTATATGTCAGGATTATTTGCAGTGGGATAGAGGAGGATACACCATTAAAATTCATCTAATCTCACACTCTAAGCAAAATAATAGAAAATCTACTAATTAAGGAGATAAATGCAACTTTTTAAGTTCAAGAGAATTTATTCTAAGCTTTATGTCCTGAAAGTTCACCGGAAAACTCTGAGTTTAGACTTCGCATGAAAAGAAAGTTTGTTTCCTTTTCGAAGAACATCTTCTCAACAAAAGAAATACTTTTTAAGCATACAAAAGTAGAATTTTAAAGTCTAAAATTTTCAGGGAAACAGTGTTTTAACTTTAAAAAGATTGTTCGAGCATTTTTTCCTTCAGAATGTAATATTATTTTTAAGATACGAGTACAAGTATTTTCTGAAATAGTATAGTATATGTCGTAAATTGTATATCCAATCATAATAACACTATTTATTGTACATGATTCGTTAAATCTAACGTTTCCTAAAGATTACATTGCTATATCTAAACGAATGTTAGAAGCTTGTAATACTGCTTTGGAGGTATTTATGGGAAAATAATCTACATGATACCTCGACTTCATCTAAAGAAATACAGCATATAAAATAATATAAAAAATATTTAATTATATATGTAAAATATATAAAAGAATGTTCGTACCTAGGTATAAAATATATATTTGTCTTAGCGAGAATACCCCATTTTAGAAGCCTAACTAAGATTTCTTATTCCAGAAAAATACTTACATCTACATAGCACTAATTATTATATTATTTCTTTGAAAGGTGTACGGTTTTGTTAATATAGTTCTCATTGACAATGTTTGACTTTGTTTCATAGTTTCATATATCTATAAATTCATATTTTGTTTCATATTTGTACATATCCATTTGTTTTCATATTTGGAATACATTGCAATGGAAAAAATGTTTAACAGGAACGGGACTGAAAATATATATTCCAGTGTGCCAAAGAAACGATTATGGGTCCTGCATTTTAACAAACCTAAAGGAAGTATCTTTGCAAATATGGTTCAAATGAATTTAAGTAAATTAAATTATGAATATTATTCTTTGAAGTTTTATATTGCATATAATATACATGGCAAAATAAACTAATATTTAGACTCATTTTCTTAATAATTGATATGTATTAAATTTGTCATATTTCCTTTTAATTCAAGAATACTGCCTGGTAGATGAAATAGTTTTAAAAAAGGACAAACAATTTACAACATAGTTGAAAAATGTTTATGATTTTATTCATCCTGCCTGTCCGTTCCCACGATAACTGCCATAAAAATGACATTATCAAAATCAAATTTTAGTATGTTGTTCAGACGCTCTGTGGAATCTATGGGAATATAAATGAATAATATCAACCAATTAGGTTTGGATTGAACCCGAGTTGAAAAAATAAAATATATTGAACCTATGGGACCTAATTTTTCAAATATATTTTAAGCGAATTTAAAATTCACAAATTGCTTCAAAAGTTTTAGGAAATATTAAAATTGTCCCGTGAAAATATAAAAAAAAGTTCAGCAAAATTTATTCGGCAGTTTTTTGAATAAAAATTAAAATAATAATTACACCCATATCATATGAGGGGATCACGTGACCCACTTCAAAATAAAATATGGCATCCATCTTGTGTCAAAATCGTGATTTTAAAAGTTTTTTTTAATTTATATTTAGTGTTGTATCCGTCCTAAAACCACTTTATTTTTGCTTAATTTCTGTGCATATATATTCTGAAATAGTGCAATTACAATATATTTGAGTTTAAATGATCATCAAACTTGATTATTTCTACAACGAAGCCTTATTTTCATGTATGGAAAATATAAACAGATTAGGCTATAAGATGAGTTGTATAAGAATTGCTGAATTTCTTTAACGCAAAATTATTTAGCTCTGGAGTCTGCAATATAGCTGATATGAATGAAACAGTCATTGATTTTACATAAAGAAGCAGACGATGCTGTTGCATTTTTTGATGAAGATTTAAGCATGGAGTTCTACATTACCTCCATGGTTTTAAGTTTTTAAGTAAAATAAATTATTATAGTATTATGATAATTTTAAAAACATCGCTGCTGAATGAAAGGAGTGGAAAAAAGTTTATGAATGAAATATTAGCTGATTTTATATAGGGAGCCAGGCGATGTATATTTCGATGACGTTATTTGAATAAAGCTTAATTATTTTTATGAAGTTTTCGATTAAAATATATAGTAGTATTGTGATAATTTTAAAAATATTACCGCTGAATGTATCGCACTTTGGAGATGTTTAAATAAAACTGCATCGCTGTTAGAAAGTGTTTCATAATCAATGTCTTTTTTGTTATGTTATTATATTTATATAGAGAAGAATAAATGTTTCACTTAGTTTATTAAAGTATTGCAAGTGTCTCTTCGTTGAATCAGTACAATTGGCTTTTATCATAAAAATCACCACACTAAACAGATAGGAACGATAAAGTGAAAATAATAAATTATAAATAAAATATCTTGTCGCAACTTTTATTTTCGTATACTGTTTATATATATTTTTAAGTATAGCTTCGAAAAAAAAGACACATCCTAAGTTATTTCTACATCGTTCATAGGGGACTTAATTCAAAGTCACCATTGGATAGGGAATAATACTCTCTACAAATTCGCATACACACAATTTGCATAAAAGTCTGCTTTTATATCTAAATGCGCATTCGTTTTATTATTTCTCGTTGCAACACTCAATTGTGTCACCAGATTTCGAATCTGTATAAAAATTCCACCTCCGATACCCTGTTTCAAGTCATTTGGTTCAACCGTTACTGGATTATGAGTATGCAACATTTTGAGCTTCTAATATTCTATTTTTATCGCACTGCTTATTGTTAAAAGTTATTATCAAGCCACCCGAAAAAAGTGCAAGTTATTTTTCGCACACGATTTTTATCATGAAAATGTGATCATCCGTAAAGCTGAGAAAATTTGCTATTATATGAGACAAAACATATTCGTTTAACTTATGCTAAATACGATAAATTGACATTTTAACTATTATCCCAATTTTTAAAAATCAGATACTATGATTGTAGGTTTCTCCTGAATATACATATAAGTGCATTTCTACATATTTCTTCAATGTGTCCTGTAAAATTAGATTTGCAGGGTGAGAATATTTTAAGAGAACTGATAATGCTTATCAATGACCATTAATATTGTTGTTAATTTGTTGTTTATCCACAGCTTTTGATTTCTGATGAAATCTAATATGAGCAAAACCTATTCTTTCTGTGACACTTATATTTACTGTTTAGTTTCCATGATGCCATTCCTGTTAATTGCTAGTTTAATTTTCTTACATGAACTAATAAAACCAAACACTAACATGTTTATTTGTATTTATTGAAATTTTGAAATTAAATCCATAATATTTTTTCTAATTTGAACCAACATTAAAAGCGCAGTGTGATATTACATAACAAATCAGCGGTGGTTTTTCTTAAAAGGAGCAGGGAACTATCACCCATCCTCCTGCCCTCCAAAATAGGAAAAAATGTACAAATATTTTTATTGAACACATTTTTGCTATGTTAAACAATGCACATTTCGATTCAGGATGTGTAATATAAAACTTTAGGTCCTACATATCTGCTGACCATAAAGAGTTAATGAGGATGAATCTTCACATCAATTCATATATAAATGAAATGTATTAGATGTTCTGTTTTGATCTAACTCACGAAACGAAAATCTTCTAGGGTGCAGAAAATATTCAAATATACAGGGTTACAAGGAAAGTTCTTCCTTAAGTAAATATCTCATGAAATATGCAGTTAGCTATGTATTTGTGCCGTTGTACAGGACGCCCCTATGGCTTACATAATGTGACCAGGGGGAGGGGACACCGTGTGTTCCGTATTTTGGGTGTTAGGGAGCCCATCTCTGTCCCTTTTGGAATAGGGAAAAAAAGTCAATTAGAAAGTTTTAAAGTGAGTCTTATTTAGTACAAACGTGTTTTAATTCCATAACAAAAGACAGAAAAAGACCGGACAGCCTCCCGCCAGAATATGTAAACATCTGAAAGAAGCAATTGAATATTTATACAAGTCAATGATATGTGTATGTACAATATACAATTTATTACATAACCGACAATATTCCTTCCTGAAATGCACTGGCAGACGTAGAATTTGCATAAAGTTCTGAAGCTGTCATCCAATAGGAGAAATGTATGCAAATGTACTGGATTTGCATGGTTAGTAAAGCATCCAATTCTCGTCACTGTTTCACACACTGAATCACCATAAAGCACGATATTTCAGCTTTATGTAAACATGCCCCGAACACAATGAATCAGACAGCTTTCAACTTTTTTTCGCATTTGGAGTATCGTTTTCCATCTTTTGTTATGGAACTAAAATACATTTGCATTAATTTTGACTCGTTATACAACTTTCTAATTGCATGCGGCAGCAAAGACATCTATCAAAGATGCCACACGAGCCAGTAACCGAATTATAAGAACAGAGGAGGAGCTAGCTTTTGCTCAGTGGTTATAATGTCGGTCTACAATGCATCAGGTCCCTGGTTCGGGACCACGGCGAGCCAAATCGCCACAGTGGTTACCCTGGACGCTTGAAACACGCAACCTCGCAACCATCCTTTCCAACGACTTCGCCTCTCAGCACGAGATGGCAGCACCAAAGGAGTCAGAAGCCTTGACACTCCCTTCCTGGTTGACCACAACTGTCCGTCACGCCAAGGCAACACGCCTCCCGGCCCTGACCGGCACGCCGAGGCGACACGCCTCTCGGCAACTTCCTCATCAGCGAGGGGAGTGTGCGGCAGCAAAGACATCTATCAAAGATGCCACACGAGCCAGTAACCGAATTATAAGAACAGAGGAGGAGCTAGCTTTTGCTCAGTGGTTATAATGTCGGTCTACAATGCATCAGGTCCCTGGTTCGGGACCACGGCGAGCCAAATCGCCACATGCATTTTCCTGCTTTCTGCAAAATTGTCCTAGATAGACCCCTCTGAAAACGGTGGCAAAATGATTCTACCTGGTCTCACTATGTAAACCGTAGGTTGTTTTCTGTACAACGGCACAAGCAGTACACAGCTAGCTGCCATAGTTCGTGATGTAATAGCCTGAGGAAGGACTTTTTTGGTTAACTTGTAATTGGAAAATCTCGAACAGGCTGACTGAGTTTTCTAAGTAGACATAGATTCAAATTAATTGAAGGATACAAATCACGTTGGTTTACCTACAGTGGTACAGATGACGAAAACGAAAAACATGGCGGATTATATTGAAACTGAATTCACGCTCATATTGCCACTGCATGAGTTGAAGTGGCAATTGTGAAAACAAAAAATTTTCTAACGTAGGGGCTCTATTATAATAACTGAATCTGAATCCCATCTATATTTTTATTCTTTTCCTGAAAACCTGTGAATTCGTGTTTATCGCCAAACTAAAAGTATTTAATTTTAAATATCGAATTATTGATTTTAAAAACTAAAATTATTTTATTTAGTTTGTGTTTCTCTAGATTAATTTTGAAGGAGATGTTTTTGAAATAATTTAAGTATACATTGTATTAGTTATAGAGAATTCATATTTGGCATCCAAATTAAGGTCTATGTTTGCAAGAAAATGGGTAATTCTACACACACACACACACATCTAAGATACCGACAACTATAATACTGGCAACTGTACACATTTTAGTGTTAGTGGAAACGTACACTGGTACAGTGTCTGTGGCTACCACACCCACTGGATTCTGTCCTAAACAGGGCGGCCTCGGACTAAGTCAGACTTCAATCATAGTGTAACTGGGGCCTTTGGACAAACAAAGATTGCAATCTCTACTTTTATTTCAGTTATTAGGCTTAGGCTTGTATTGGCATTTTCCTGGCAAGTGGGATAACCACTTGAAAGGAATAACTGCAATTTTCAGTTGCTTAAGGCAACTGCCTGTTTCTCAAATATGGGAAGCGTTTTTATTATGCTCTGCGTGTTCAAATTAAACCTAAAATTAAACACCTTATTTAAAAGCATAAAATTGACTCTGTTTTTGCCTTTTAAAGTTTTCGCTTGATTAATAATGCAAAATTTATGCGTTGCAATTATCGTAAAGACATGCAGGTTTTAATTTTCATAATTTGCTTGAAAAGCTTTAGTTAACAAGGTTCTAAATCCATTTCTGAAAATTTTCGACGACCGGACGCCTTTCTTGTAAACCAACATATATATTTTATTTTCTACTTTGACGTACATAAGATTAGATGCAAAATTAATGAGGATATTAGCATTTAAAGAAATAATTAATAACATTTTAAGCTCATTATATTTTTAAAAAAGTGCTGCCTAGATTTTAATACTCTATATAATTTCAATAAAGCTGTATGTTTCTAGAATATTTAAATATGCTTGAGCTGTTTTTAAATGTTAATTATATGTGTGTGTGTGTGTGTAGAGGGGGGGGGGGTAAGAGATTGCGATACGGTTGACAAATCGATTTATAGATATAAGTAATTTCCATCAAATTTTGCAGTATATTTCAAGTGGAGCACATAAGACGCCCTTGATATACAGTGCATTCAATCCAGGTAAGGGCACAAATTTTACTTTCCCTATAATACATGGTAATGCATAGGGAAAATATTGAAATCGTGTCGAAAATCACAACTCGAGTTTACGACGTATCTACATTTTTCGAGCACTCTAGAACCCGACAAACTATTTTTAACATAACACTTGTATGTGTACAATGTATCCCCTTTAGCTGAAAGATTAACTGTCCAAATTTTATAAAATTTGGTAGATAAGATCACTTGTGGGTTATCATGGTGCCCATTAGATTTTGGTATGGTTCGGAAAAAAGTATCTCCTGTTTTGCGAAATGGCCGGCAAAAATTGCCAAAATTTCAAATACGAGTGTATGTGTTCTAATGTATCAATTAAATGCCAAGACTTACTAAAATTATTGGAAGTTTTAAAAGTTAATGAGAATATTAGTAACGTGTAAGAAAATTTCAGAATTTTTTTTTTCTATATCTCATCAAAATTAATGTAGTATGATACCAATTCCCATTATGTCATTTTAATTAAATGTTTATTTATTATTGACGGTATAAGTAAATATTAAAATGTTTAGTGGGGGCTCGCGAAATTGAATTAGACCCTGAGCCCTATTTACTGCAAGTCAAGCCCTGTATATATACAGATAAATCGAATCGAAATGATTTAAATGAAAAAAAATAGAATTATACAGATATTTTTGTTTCAGTACGCAATAAAATTAAAGTGCAGCTGATTAAATGTTCAATGGTGTATCAAAGTTTAATACATCGGAAAGCGATGCAAGAAAATGGGAAATATTTAAATTATGTTGCAAACGGGTGAAGTTTTAAATATACGCATTTACTTCTAAATTTTTAGATAATACAGGAGTAGTACTTGTCTTTAATTTCCTGAAAAAAAATTATGGCCTGAAATGTTACTATTCGTCGTAAATATCCTGATTTCTTTTATACATGTCAAGTAGTCCAACTGCCTTATCCACTATTCTATTGGAAGTTACACTCTTTTCTAGTTTTTAATTGAAATTGCGAATTTTAGCAGTTTTAAATAATGCCTCTTAATTTAGTACATTTAAAAATTTACATACTTTGACGCTTTAAAACAAAATTATGTATTTTAGCGGTTTTAATTAAAATATAGGCATTTTAGATTTGAAAAAAGAACAGTTTTATGACGGTTAAAAACACAGAACAGTATGCGCTCTTAACAATATCTGAGAGCGAACTGAGGAGAAGTAAGCGATGAACAATTCAAAAGAACTAAAACACACACATCTAAAAATTTGCAAACGGGTAGTAGCGGTTATTCATAAGATATATTTCACGTTTCAGTCTAATCTTCAAGATCTCTGATGCTTAAAATAGATCGTGCTAAACCAACGAAAGTAAAACTTATTTCAAAAACAGAAAATGAAGCATATTGCTTAATGGGGAATATGGTGGAATCAGGAATTATTACACAAAACAAACTGCTACTTGTAAGACTCAGGCGCATACTGTTACTCTGCTTCGGCCTGAAGAAGGGTTTTTATAACGTCCTCGAAACAATTTCAGTCACCTAACTTACATATGTCTGTTTCTTACAAGGAATTGTGTAAGATCTTATTAATTGGGACTTTTATCTTGTAATCATGATAGCACAAAATACATTATATAAAGAAAAATCAAAGTTTGAAAGACATTATAAGATATAAACTTGAACATTTAATCCTTCCCAAATGTAAAATAAATGCTAATGAATGTCAAAATAATTTTTTGAGAAATCGATGCTATTTTACTTCAACGTAGTTTCAGTAGAAAATACCAGCATCTGATTGCATTCGATTCAAACTGAATATGTGAAACTGACATTTTATAATTTTTCATTTGAAGCATGAAATGAGAAAAACCTTCTAGTAAAGCTTGCTGAAAAATTTCTTTACATTTAACAAATGACAATTCCTTACATTTAACTATGATTTTTTCAATCGCTTAAATCGACCAGTTTTAGAAATTTGCAAGATGACGGATTGAAAAGGCATATATTTGAAAGAAAGCAGTAATATCCTTTTTTTCATGTGAATATGACATAAAATTATTCCATAATCCCATCATTTGTTTCAAATGTTTCTTGAGATGTATTTTTAAATGAAATATAATCAATTAATCTATAAGAGAACATATACAAGCAAACATTCTCTGAAGTGTTAATTTTTTAAATGATAT
The DNA here is from genome assembly GCA_951213105.1 of Amaurobius ferox. Lineage (NCBI taxonomy): Eukaryota > Metazoa > Arthropoda > Arachnida > Araneae > Amaurobiidae > Amaurobius > Amaurobius ferox. The sequence goes on along the minus strand of OX578141.1, from coordinate 44,380,231 downwards.
ATTTATATAAAAATAAAATCCTGTGAAAATATTTACATTGGAAATATTTACGCGAGAAGTGCTGAAAAAAAAAACAGAAGATGAATTGTTTTCATATGAAAGGAAGAAAATTTGGTAAATAATCATATGCGTGCAAAGAACGACAGACAAAGTAATGAAATTATGAAGTTTATTTTCCTCCGCTTTCGTCAAAAGCATTCTTTTTCTTGCCATAAATTTTTTACCATTAATTTTTCTTCCAAACATATTATTGTAGCCTTTTAAAAGTTACTAAGAATTCATAGTTTTATTTTATAAGTAGATTGAGCGAGTTTATTTATATGGGCTTGTTTAAATGTTACTAATATTTTCTAGTTTGTATATTTTAAAATAGTTTTCAGTATTTAAATTATTGATTTTTACTAGCAACTATTTTACACGATTTATAATTCTCGCTTATATTAATAATACTCGTTGTCAAGCCCGTCAAATTACCAGATGTACCTGCTGTTGTTTGGCATTGCGGTTTAACTACGATGCACCAGTATGAGTCTAGCTTCAGAGGCCAAAGTTTTGTATTAATTTTATAATTTTGAGAAAAAATGCTAATCCAATCACTCAAGAATAATTACGGCGTTTTCAAAGAAATATTGCGTTTTAATTCTTATTGGTTGTTGAAAATATTTTGAAATTTATCAGTTTCAGAAGTCAAGTTTGCGCATTAAAATATATTAATTTTATAATTTCTATAATTTTAATTAAGATAAGCTATGTAATGATAAATTGCAAATATGCTAAGTATTGTAATACATTGAAAAATATAATAAATAAAAATCTGCCCCAATAAAACTCAATAAGGTAGAGTAAAAATCACTTAAAACTGTTGATTCGTTCTGAATTACAACCGAGCCATGGCAGACATATCATTTGACCAAAACTGGATTTTTAATTCCGTTGTTTCACGGGAAAATGTATATATATATATATATATATATATATATATATATATATATATATATACAGAGCATCCCGTGTATTGCGAAATTGCAAGGGACAGGAAAAAATATTCGCAATAACCGATATAAAGTTTAGGTATGAGATAAACAAAAAGCATGACTTATCTGCCCGTATATTATGAAACAAAAAATCATTAGAGTAAGGTTGAAATATATTGCTCTTTTACTTAAGTTCCAGAAAAATCCGTAAGTTTCTTTTGAATATTTGAAATTCCGAATACATGCTCTGATTTGCAGTCGCAAGCGACTGAATGAACACAGCTACAGATGATGACGGTATGCACATAGAATCCTTGCTACACTGTTATGATAACACTTATTATACATGAGGAGCTATTAAATAAATTTAAGTTAATGACTTTGACGCCAAATTGCGCCCATCCTCACATCGCTCTGTGTAGGATTACAACATGAAGAGATTATGCTTTATAGTAAATTAAAAATTAAATTATAAGATGACATTTTAAATAAATATTAACAAAAATGTAACAACGATTTACCATGTAAGTTGTCAGTATGTTTACTGCTTAGTTTTCAGGTTTGTTAGTTGTTTTAAGTTGTAACCGGACTGCAAAAATATCCTAGAGTGAGTTCTGTCACAAGGGCAATGTATATCGATCATGAGTCTTTTCAGTATTTAATAATGCCTAATACACAGAACATTAATTAATTTACCTCATAAATAATAACACTCCAAAAAAGTATATGCACCCATCAGAAATTGAGCTACAGCCGTGAAACCGGACATTTATGTATTATTTGAGGAAATATGCAAATGGTTAGAATATGGGAGGAAAAGAAAACGTTTTATTAAGATATAGTATCAACAAGAAGATGACATTTTAGTAAGTGGTAAATCCTACTCTGGTGGCTGTACAAGCCGATATTTTGTACGGCATAAAGTCAATAAAGTTGCTTATGTCCCTTTGCGGAGGATTTTATAAAAATTGTTTCAACTGTTCAGCTAATTCAGTTGCCTCCGAATAGTATCGCTCAATACATGATGTATGGAGGATGGCAAATTTCTTATAATGGCTGGTAGTGCCGCCATTTGTGTGGACGTGGCTCCTCTCCGGACTGAACGATTTTCTCTCGAGCAGTTGTCTGTCTGGGATGTCCTGAGCCTCTGCAACGGTTACATGCGCCTTTTATGATCCACTGTTACTAATCCGAGTAACTACCATATCACTCCGACCGAGATGGCTGTTGGAGAAAAACCAGCTTCTCTTAGGCCTATGACGCGAATCCCCTGACTAAATCCGACAATTGTTTATAGCACCGTCGAGTACGTCTCAAAAGCATCTTTTCTACATAACTTACAGTATCAATACAGAAAATTCAGTTCCAATTGCACGTGAGTGAAAACACCGGTAGTTTAAATGCTGCATCATGTGTCGTTCTCATGCCCTATAGCATCATTGGTGCTGACAGTTTGATCATTTGCACAACTCTTAAAATGACATTTGCATGGAGATTTTCGCGGTCGTAGCTCAATTTTTCATGGATCTATATATTTTTTTTGCAACAGAGTGCATTTTATTACGGAAGCATAGATATGTTTTTCCTTCTTAAATAGTAGGTGTAAGCATACATTAAATTGGCATTCTAGAGATTCTCGAGCCGTATTTATTAAAATTAAATAATTTTCCATTCTAATTGTTGAACTCACTGCATGCGGGTACATATTCGGAAATACATGAGACTTAATTAGCTAATCAATTTTGGGATTTTGTTCAAACGTGTATGATATGAAAAAATAATTTGAAATATCTTATCCTTATTTGCTTTCCATAGAACGAAGTTCTATCAAAAGTCAATTCTATATAAAACTTAAATTGGAACTTCAGTATTCATTTCAATACAATTCGTAGACAAAGATCAAATAATGTTTTTTGTCAAAGTTAAATGGCTTTGGTAATTGCTTTATAGAAAATTAAATATATAAAACTTTAAATTCTTCGAATAGTTATATTATCAATGAATTCTTGTAAAGGCACAGAAATGATAGCGTTGAATAAATACTGCCTAATTAAAACATTATATATACTTGCATTTTCTATTTTTTTGAATAAAACTTTTTTGTCATAAGTATTTAAATAGCATTAAATCTGCAAATATGTAACATAAATAATAAGCAAATTATATATATATACGTATATATATATATATATATATATATATATATATATATATATATATATATATATATATATATACATATAAAAATAAGTATATCACAAAAGGAACTCCCAAATAAGTAAAGGAGAAAATAGAAGCTCTACTGAGGATGTGGCGCTTAGCAGCTCTGCATCCAGAGTGGTATATTAGGATATAAACAAGAAGAAAAGAGAAGTGAGAACGGGAGTGACCGTATGATTTGCATCTATGCAAATCATATGGTCACTCCCGTTCTCACTTCTCTTTTCTTCTTGTTTATATCCTTATATATATATATATATATATATACACGCATATATATATATTTATATATATATATACACACATATATGTATATACATATACATATATATATATATATATATATTGATATATATATATATATATATATATATATATATACAGGCCATATTATTAGAGACCTGGGAACATGTGTTGTTGTTGTTGTTGAGACCCAGACCCTCCGACCTACCAGAAAGGTGTAAGGTAACTGTATGGACGGCCGGGAAGTGCCACCCAATTTAGACCGGAACCCAGTGGGGGAGGCATCCACAGGGACCGTACCCTCCTTCCCCTACCACCAACCTCTCGGAAGGACTTACGGACCCACATGTTTAACGTGATCGTACTCCGCATGAACACGGCGGCATTTGTGGTAGCGTGTAAATCTAGCGCGCAAACCACGGGGATACCGCACCCGAGATGGCCAACAGCACGCGGTGTTCCGAGGTGGTCACCCACCAAGTACTAACCGCGCCCGATGCTGCTTGACTTCGGTGATCTAACGAGAACCGGTGTTTTCAGCACGGTACGGCCGTTGGCCCCCTGGGAACATGTGTGTAAATGTTGGTCACAGGTGGATATATGCAAATTACGTTAGTCAAGGAAGGTGCACGTGATCTCAACACTGCTATAAGAATGTTGTCGGTTTGTGTTCCGAGAGAAGTGGAGTAAAATAGGAAATAAGGACAGATTTTCTCCGTTTGAAAAAGGTCTTATTGAGAGTGCCCGTTTCGTAGAAGTCACGATTGCCAGAACAGAATACCTCTCTGGCTTCTCGAAACAGTATATATCTAAAGTGTCCAACGGTTGGAAACAGGACCCACAGTCGTCGTTTAAAAGGCGACACTGTGAATTGAAACTATCAATCAAGCCTGCGATTGGCGGCGTCTCAAACGGCTTGTACGGCAGAAAAGGGAAAGTGCAGTAATTGACATAAGACTTCTATGAAGTCTCATTCCAACCGATCTCGACAAAAGCATTGTGCAAGGAATTTTAGTTAGTCGGTGTACCCAAATAAGAGAATTCCCCATGCAGGATTCCATGCAGAAATCTCTCATTTCAATAAAGTATTTTTATATGTCTTGTAAATAAAGTTATATTTTTATGAGTTATAACTAAAACATACAGTGGTATTTGCAAAAGGCGAAGTTCGTAGCCTTCAAACTTCGTTCTGAGATTACTTAAGTGTGCCTACAGAGATGAATTGTGTATTTAGTGTAAGCAAATAATGATGTTGTTGCCACAAAACAAATAAAATTTATTGAAATTTAATGTTCTGTCATTTCAGATGATGGAATGCCTGCATCGTATGCCCCCCCCCCCCATCGCGGGGAAAAACTGATACGAAACAAATATTTCTTTAAGTATCTAACCACAGTAGTGGAAGATAACCAGATCAGAAACCAGTAATGATGCTTCTTTCGATTCCTCTAAGGATTTCAATAAAACGCAGGTTTTAAAAGATCAATAGTAATGTTTCTACGTACACAGATATCTACAGCGTAATATTTTTCTATGCGTGCACTAACTTAAAAGGGTCTATTATATGTCATCTACAACGGCCGTCTAACAAAGTCGTTTCTTACGAAAACATGTGTTGACTTGGAAAGTTCCTTAAGAATAAAATCAACGTTTTTTGAATTGCGCAAAGTATGACCGCTCGTAGCTACTAGATTTGCTGTCTCAACTTCAAAACGAATTCGTGAGCGCGATTTAAGTCGTCATTTAGTGATGATTTATGGAAGAACTCGAATGGTAATCGTAATCAAGTGAATCAGAAGTGGAGGTTAACTCTGCATTTTAAGCTTTAAGATATTTGATCACAGATTGAATTTCTAAAAAGACACTAAAAGTTCCTAAAAATACATCCATTCAACGCCCTACATCCTGACAATGTATTGCTACTTTTAGTAACCGTTCCACCATGGAATTGGCGGTAGGATTATAAGCACTCTTTCTGGTTTTCTACTTCCTAAAAATCGCATCAAATGATGAAACAGATAACATTCAAATTGTCGTCCTTAATCGGTACTGATGACCTCAGGTTCCGCGAATCGAGATATCCAATGAGAAAATTATACTTCTGAGACTGTGGCTGTCGTTTGGTGAACTAAAGGAATGATTCTGACCCGCATAGAAACATCTGAAACAAGTGAGCAGATGTCGAATCCCTTTGATACTGAAAAGTGTCCTAATATATCGATATGGATATGCTAAAATAGGTTACTAGATGTACAAAATTTTCCAAGACTTTGTGTGTCTTTGTACCTTTTGTTTTGAAAAGAAATACGATGTTAGACACCATTTGACATAATTTTTAAGGAGCAATGGCCAAATAAATAGTTTGCGCACCATATTTACACACAGTTTCTCAAAATCCTGGATGTGCGAGATTATGGATGTTGTAAAACACTTCTAGTCGAAATGATTATGGTATGAAAAATCGAATGTAACTTGTTGAGGTGTCACATGTCAGTATGGCATCTAAGGATCAAGAGAGATACCTTTCAGACATACAGTAAGCCAAGAATATTTTAGATAGTTTATTTCGTCTTCACTTTGAGCTTTCTCAATGGTCTTGAAATCGAGCACATTATGAGAACTTATCTCTTCGATGCGAAAAAATGAGTCTGCTACTACATTAGTAGAATCCGGAATGTGTCGAATATGTGTTGTAAATTGTCTTATGAATTCCTGATATTGCATTTGAAGTGGAGACATTTTCTCGGTTTTTTGGGGGAAAGAAAATGCAAGAAGCTTGTAATCTGTATATAAAAGTAAAATTACATTCCTCTAGCATATGCAAAAAGGCTTTACGGTAGAATATGTTACGAGACGCTCGCGATCGTAAGCATTATACTTACGTTCTGCGGTGTTTCGCTTCCGTGAAGGAAAGGTTAATGGGTATAACTTTTCTTTTAGAACTTGCCGATCTGATAGACACAAGTTATGCGTCTATAGATAACGAAAATCCAACGTATGTTTTGATAAGTCGAGAATGATGCAGTCGGAAGTAAATACTTACATGATTAAATCGCAACTTTTGTGTTTTCTGTCCACTGGACTTCGCGCGTACTGTCGCGCCTTTTATTCCTCGGTATCAAAACATAAAGAACAGTCTGCGTTCCTGAAGCTTGGGGTAAAAATCTGTGATAAAAGTTCAACATTGTAAAAAATCAACGTAAATCTTGAACAGTTTGAGGCATTGGACAAAATTAAGTTGCAGAAACTCTGTTCGGTAAAGGAGAAATATCTTCTTCCGTAATCATAGGTCCTAAAGAATTAATCTCAGCTTGGCCGAAAACATATTTGGATGTATTTATAATCATTCTGTACTGTGAAAAACGGTCAAAGACAATGCGTAAGTTTTCTTTATGCTTGTCTTAATTCTCGGATCCGATTAAACCATCGCCGATATAAATTAAACAGAAATACAGATCATGTAACACATTATACATAAATCTCTGGGACATACTAAAACAATATGGTAAAAACATACAAAAAAGTGGATTTACAGCCACTAGAATGACATTTTAAAACAGATAAATTCCAATTTACACACTTAAGGTAACTATATATCTATATGAATCACCGCTGTTTTCTGGATATCGGCCGGTTCCTTTATCATCTGATAGTATGCATGTACTAAATTCAGCGTTGCAAATACATTTTTCTTTAAAGGTTTTGTATAAAATCATGGATATAAGCCATGGGACTATCGATCTGGGAAGGATACATAATTCAAATTGTGTAATCTCGGCATACGCCCCTCGGCATAAACCCGGCATAAACCCACCATTTTAGGCATGACGTGATTGGGGCTTGTCCATGGACTTTTAAATATTTTACAAATTCCTTTTCGCTTCAGAAATTCGAATTTTGTATTAACTCTTTTCAGCGTATTCTGAGCTAATCGACTCACTTTTGTATAAAGCTGAGGTCCTCGCGTCTGAATACCCTGAGTTGTATTAGGTTTTAAAGATTACATGGAATTGGTTCGTGCCAATCTCGGATATTTCGCTAGCAACGAATATAGCGAGTATACGGTGAATCATTCGTCGACGCAAGTCCCAGTGAGGGTAACTGCGTCGTACTTCCTTTAATACTAACTTTTGTACAGCTATTAAATAGTCGTTAAATTATAATGTCGACTAAGTTTGGCCGGAAAACCAGCATTTAAAATTGCACGTAAAACATCATCTGCAATTACAAAATCCCCAGAAAATTTTTAATGAAATTCGAATTTTAAAATCAGTTTTGTTCCAAACATTGTGATCTTGGTAGCGATAAAAAAGGAGATTATGTTTTTTTCTGGCAGTATATGTTTTACTTGGAAGAATGGAAATCCTGGCGCTGGAATCCACGAAGACTTTTATATAAGATAAATGATTATATGAAAATAAAGCGACTATTTTCCAGCTATCTATTCATCGTCACAGAAATAATATAGCTACTTTGTTTTCGTCACAAGTTTGTATGATTTTAAACACTGTACCGATAATCAATAAAGAAACAAAGTGCGAAGTTGTCTTTCGTATATACCTTGTTCTGGCTAGATCCTGTATTTCGCAAAGCAAATGCTTCGCTTTACCATATCCTAAATGCAAATCTTGTAATAATTTACGAAGTTTTGTTACTTCAGAATTTGAATAATGCAGAAGGATTATTTTCTCTAAAACTTAATAGAATTCATTCACAGTATGTACGCGCCCGGCCATACGCTCAATTGCCGTAAACCCCTGGGTTGGCTGTATGGTCTGGGCCTTTAACAGTATGTACGCGAGGGCCAACGGCCGTACCGTTCTGAAAACACCGGTTCTCGTTAGATCACCGAAGTGAAGCAGCATCGGGCGCGGTTAGTACTTGGTGGGTGACCACCTCGGAACGCCGCGTGCTGTTGGCCATCTCGGGTGCGGTATCCCCGTGGTTTGCGCGCTAGATTTGCACGCTGCCACAAATGCCGCCGTGTTCATGCGGAGTACGATCACGTTAAACATGTGGGTCCGTAAGTCCTTCCGAGAGGTTGGTGGTAGGGGAAGGAGGGTACGGTCCCTGTGGATGCCTCCCCCACTGGGTTCCGGTCTAAATTGGGTGGCACTTCCCGGCCGTCCATTCAGTTACCTTATACCTTTCTGGTCCCCGGCCGTCCAAATGGATGCTCAAGTCCTTGTTGACGAGCCGGACGGCCTGGGTTTTCAACACCTTTCTGGTAGGTCGGGCGGTCTGGGTCTCAACAACAACAACAGTATGTACGCGAATCAGATCTATGACATGAGTCAATATATCCCAATCTAGTGCTGAAACTACGCAATGGAGAACTCTGCTTATCCGTTACTGATTCCGGAAATCAAAAATTGCGAGTCTAGATGTAAAATCGAAAATTTTGGATTTGTTTTCCAGAACGGAGGGGCTTTAAAAGTAACTTTTGAAAGTTGAACAGAACCCAAATTATCATTTTAAGCAGACGCATTAACTGAATTGCCGACTTTGTCACACCAGTTACTTTCATGTCAGTTATCGACATAACAATAAATTAGAAGCATTAAAAAAATTACATACCATATTTTAATTGAACAGAACACATACTTATATATTCAGTTCACGTTGACTGAGGCAAGCTGAATCCTTCTCTTGAAACATTCACACATCATTCACGAAGTGCGTTGAAAAACCCAGTCAAACATAATTTTCGTTATAATCCATATCATCATCTTCGCCGTTCTCAAAACGCAACTCGTGCTGAAATAACGCTTGCGGCCACTGTTTATATGGGGGGGGGGGGGTGCGATGTTGAAATGTATGCTGAGAGAGAAGGCTGTATATAAAGATACCTTTATTTACATGGCATAACTAAAATATACAATGCTACTTGCTACAGCGCAAAGTGCGTAGCCTAAAAATGTTGTTCTGAACTCGCTTACGTATGCCTGCTTAGAGGCATCGTTAATTCAGTGTGTGCAAATAATGGCGTCATTGCTAAGAAACAGAGTTCAATAAAGTTTATTGTTCTGTGATTTCTGCCGAAGGCGTGTCTTCACAAATTTTGATGAAACACGCACAAATAGTACAGCATTACTACTTTATTACATAAGACATAACATTTGACACATAAAGTATTTTATTGCGTAACATTCAATTGTAATTTTTATTATCAGTTTTTCCACATTGAATCACTATTGAAACGGTAACATAGATTCTAATCGTTATTAGAAGCGTTGTAGTTATATAACAAAATCAGGTCTGAAAGTAAATTTGATGACACCCTCTATTTAAATTGAACCACGGAGTTCTGCATTTTTTATGCTGTAGAGTTCAAATAAAATTTTACATATTTACGCATTTTTTATCGGCATCTATGAGTATTTATAACTTAAAAACATCAACTGAATTCTTCTTTAAATTTGAAAATAAAATAAAACGTGTTTTTTAACGTATTCTGAACTAGATTAAAATGATATATAATTATGGGATATTTAAAGTTTAATAATTTGTGTATTTATCAGCTGTAAATAAATAACCCTTGCCACGACAGGAACATAGCTTTAATACAGTTTTTACAGAAAGTATTTTTATTATTTTCATAAATTTAGTAACATAGTAGCCAATAACTCGTTAAAATTCAGCGGTCCTTAATAAGCAATACCCGAATAATACTAATTTTTGAATAATTCGATTTTTCCAGTTGTTATTTTCAAACTGTTCACCCATGCACCAAATTCCAAATATCTATCTCACTGAAGGCTGGTCATTTCTCATTTATTAAACCAATTAAATATTTAAGTGTGCGGCATCCCTGAATTATCAAATATTAGATAGCAAAAATTATACACTTTATTCCTATCTAACGATCTATACTTGCGCCAATTTTAAAGCCTCCATCTCATTGGAAAGTCCATTTTACTATCATTTTGAATTTTTTGGTGTATACCTCCCATTAAATGAACATTTTTGATAAAAAATATTTGGTCCATGTACAAAACTTCAAGCCTGTATCACATATTACATGAGGCATTTCTCATTTATTCGGCAAATCGAGCATTTTGGTGTGCCGGATGACCTAAAGTAGCAAATACTGGAAATCGGAAATTCCACACATTCTTCCTTTTGAATAATGTTTTCATGCACCAAATTTGAAGTCGTTATCTCATCACAAAGCATGTTTTTCTATCGGTTAACTTTTCGGATATTTTGGAGTGGAGCACTCCCTCTACAGAATAATTTCAAAAATTCGATTTTTCCAGCGAATTTTATCAAACGATTAATCCGTGAACCAGATTGCAACACTCTATATATTCGGGGAGTATCTAAAAGCGTGACAAACAGACATACGGATACATGACAATTAGCATATATACGTAGTAGGATTCAAAAGTTCCCAGACTGAGTCTATAACTTAAAAAAATATTTGTAGTAGAGCGACTACGATAACGTTTCTGTGTTACTACATTCTCTCCCTCTTCTAAAAGTGGTTTGACCCACATCACGTGGTCGGTGGATCGCCACGACGTCCTATTTTGTAGACGGGTGCACTTAGTGACCGGCGATGGAAAAAAATGTCATTTGTTGAACAGATAATTAATATCAAATTTTGTGTTCGCTTGGGAAAGAGTGCTACGGAGATTTACGAAATGTTGAAGCATGTGTACGGCGGTGATACATTATCGCGAACGCAAGCTTTTGAGTGGCATTGACGTTTCAGAGAAGACAGTGAAAGTTTCCGATGACGACGAACGCTTTTGCCGTCCGCAACTTCCCGCACCGCTGAAAACTGTTTCTGCGACGGTACGTGGGAACAGTCAGCAAACAATAACGGAAACAGCAGAATCAGTTGGGATATCCGAGGTCACATGTCAACGGATGCTGACTAAGGATCTTAATATGCAAAGGGGGTGTGTCAACACATCGTTCCCCGCATGTTAACCGAAGACCAAAAGGGATCAGATCATGAGAGTTTTTGCAGGACAACGCTCCTGCACACTGATCCCTCCTCGTCGCTGACTTTCTTGCGCAAACGCAAACAACTGTTTTGCTACATCCTCTTTACTTCCGTGATCTCGCCCCCTGCGCCCCCTGACTGACAAGTCGTTTGCAGGGTCGTCAATTTCAATCCGCAAATGAAGTTAAAAGTGCATCGCCGGCTGAGTTAAAGGACATGGTTAAAAATGGATTCCAGAAATGTTTCGATGACCTTTACAAGCGATGCCAAAAGTGTGTTGTTCGGCAAGGGTCTTAATTCGAAGGAGTATGTGTTTCAGCATTTTAATTGATAATATTTTTTAAGTTATAGACTCAGTCCCGGAACTTTTGAATCCTACCTCGTAGATTTTTCTCCAAAAAACAAATATATACAAATATACCCTTTCCTTCATTCGTAATTAAAAACACAATGAAATTTGGGAAATTAAAAATAATGCACACACACATAAAATGTATATCTTTCAACTACATTAACTGGAGCAATATATAATTAAGAAATCTCAGTGAAACCCAAACGAGAAAATCTATTTAGTTTTGTTAATTTATCCCATAATATATATATAAAACTATAAAATGAATAAAAATGTTTATGTTGACAAAATCTAAGATGAAATTGCTGGAAAAAGACCAGCAGATGAATTGCTTTCATTTGAAAAGAAGAAAAGTTATAAACAATAACGTTTATACGTGCAAAGAATTGCTACAAACTATGTAATGAAATTAAGATTTTTATTTACTCTGTCAAATTTCTATGAATTTTCTTTCTTGCCACAATTGATTAAAAACATACGATAAAAATGCTGTCATGACAGTTATTGGTAAATGGAATAGGATTTTAGAGTCTGATTGTCTGAGTAGCAACATGCTTAAATATTACGATATTTTTAGTGTGAACAAATGTAATATTATTTATTCCAAAAACAATTGATTGTTTATGAAAAAGTGCTTTATGAACCGCTCTGTATTTACAAAGAAGTATGAACAATATACACTATCACTTACTATATAGTATAAATAAAACTGCTGCTTGTGAGAATAGAACTTTCAATGCTTCATTAATGACACTTAAGTTTATAACCTAATTTTCCTATACCGGCTGTGTCTAGGGAAGTATTGAAAGCTATAAGATATACTATATTTACAATACATATACTATATATTAGCCAAATTATGAAGTAGTAATTTATTACCTCTATTGGGTATGAATTTTCTATTTGTGAGGTTTTATTTCGGGAGATAAGTCTTGTGAGGTAAGTCTGCAGTTTACAGTACTGTTGCAGTTGTGTTGCAGCACTGCTGCAGTAACGTTATTGTTATAAGTGACTTTGTGGATGCTTATTCGGATAAAACAGCATATTGATTTTACTATATGAAATCGCAAGTGTTAAAAATAGTATTTCATTTTATTTCCTGTTCGAATTAGTGTTTAAGAAAGATAGAAGTGTAGAACGTATTACTATTTTAAGTTAAGTTTTCCATTAAAGTTTTCCATTAAAATTACGATTTCAGTTCTCTTTCCGGCCAAAAGAGAAAATTTCCAATTTCATTTTCATATTGTAAAGGGACTTACCCCATGCCGCAGAAAGACATCGGCAAAATTGGTTCAACCAGATCATTTATGGATAAATCTGGGGTAGTAAACTAGCCAATCCTATAGTCCCAATCCCAGTCCAATATCATATGTTCTGACTTCTGGAATATAAACCCAGTGGTGGATGTAACAATCTGCAAGACGGGCAATGTAAACAGGACCCCGAACCTATTGGGAACCCTTAGGTTAGTAGTATATAATATCAGATGCAATATTTTGCATTAATATAGTCAATATAATCAATTATAGTATTTATATTATTCCTGATACGTTCTCAAAACTTAGGGAACACCCAGCACTTACACTTTCGGGGGCCAGAAAATGCACTACGGTGAAGCCACGGTTCTTTTCCAGACCAGACCTATAGGTTGCAAAAGGTGCACAGAGAATGTTAGAGTCAAAGGGCCCCAAGTTCCTTATTAAAGTGTCCACCAGTTTAAATATAATTTCAGTATTTTGATTCGCACTATGGAATCGTGACTCTTTGCTCCAGGGCCTCCAAACGAATAGTGGGTGGCTAATCCTTGTGTGCAGTGTGTGTTGCTTCCTTGGGGGCCCTCCCATATTCTTTAGCCGAGCAGGTTTTTGTTTATAAATCCGCTACTGCATAAATCTGACCTTTTATCGCGGTGCAATTTGTGATAGGAATTCCAAAAACTGGATTACAGCTGTGAGGTATGGCCAAATTTATCGATAACCTCAGAAACTTGCAGCATTGTGCTTTGAATCATTTTTTTTTGCTGTCAGTTCAGATAACATGACATCTAACAATAGGTTATCGATGATCACGGGTGCTGATTTCTGTATTTGGAAATTGTATATTAGCTGTTAATTATTAGGACATAGTAGCTCCTGTTAAGTTATACCAGGCGTTGGACAAACATATCGTAAGCTCCGTACAATTAATGGCAGTGGAGATTGTTATCGGATGTGTCTCTCCAAAATGATTCAAACGTTTTCTGTAGGGTTTAATCTGGACTTTGCTGTGACCAGTGTATATGATGAAAGTCAGAATCATGCTCTTTGGACCACTGTTTCACGGAACCTGCGCGGTGGATGGTAGCAATATCATCCATGAAAACCCAGCAGATTGTGGGGCAAAAATACAACATTGCAGGGTGGACGTGATCGGCAAGAATGTTCAAGTACTCCATGGATGAAACCTGGCCTTGCAGAAACACCAGAGGACCAATACCAAACAAGCAGAACATATCCCACAGCATGATACCCCTACCACAACCTTGAACTGTGCGAACAAGGCAAGATGAGTTCATGGTTTTATGTTTCTTTCGCCACACTCACAGCCTGTTGTCGGTACAAAACAAGGCGTAGCGTGATTCGTCCAACCATATAACTTTCTTCCAATCATCCGATGTCCAATAACGCTGTTCTTGATACCACGCTAAACGAATTTTCAGGTTCGTTGCTAGAATGGGAGATTTCCGCACAGGCATGCGACTGGCTACACCGATTTGCTGCAATTCCCTGCCCATTGTTCAGGTCGAGATCGGTTGGGACGAGCCTTAAATTTTTCTCTCAGTTGATGCACAGTAGATCCCTTTTTTGATGTACAAACCGTCTGAGACGTCGCCGATGACGGGCTTGCTTGATGATTTTTCCACAGTTCCGCCTTTTAAGACAACGACTGGGGGTTCTGCTTTTTACTGTTCTACACACTATGGATATGTCACCTTTCGAGAAGCTAGTGAGATCTGGCAAGGCTCCTGCAAATGAGTCCCTACAATCAGACCATTTTAAAACGGAGACGAAACTCTCGTATTCCCAATTATGCTCCACTGCTATCGGAATACACACCGACAGATTTTTTTTCAGTTCTGCGATCACGTGTACTTCCTATGACCAAAGTAATTTGCATGTATCTGCCTGTTATCTGTACTATGTGCATACATGTTCCCAGGTTTCTAATTCACTGGCCGGTGTGTATACAAACATGTACAAATCAATTTGTTCAAGTAGTTAAAGCTTTGTTTGGTAAGTCTAAATAATATATTTCCCTGAATCTTATTCATGCTTCAAAACAGATGAATCTTGGAATTATAATAAAAATATTTATTTTTGGTATAATACATTTTTGACTAACGACCGGTGCTGCATTTGAATATAATTTATGAATTTATCGTTGGGTGTATTGCATTGAAAATTGAACTCAAAGTAAGAAAACAATTGAAACTTATATTTTATTACTAATACTAAATAAAAATTTATTTTGGTTTCCTACATACTCCAAATAAATCCATATATGTTATTTTTAAATCAATCACACTCGACATTTTAAGATTCAATTCTTGTATTACACAAAGAATTTCCTTTCTTTGCAAATCGAAATGTCGTATACAATAATAAATTATCACTGGCAGAAATTTATTTTATGTCTATAGAGAACATATACAGAAAACGTAAACACAAATTTCATCAAAATCATACAAAACTGTCTTTCCTATTTCTTTAGAAAAATAAATGCACATCAAACTTTCACCTGTCAAATGAACTGTTTTTCGGTTATCAAACATGATAATTTAGTCGAATATAGTTCTTTTGCGTAGAAGTTTTTCTTCGAATATATTATAAAACAATTTTATTTAATATTTCGGGATATCTTTGTGAAATGGAAAAAAAAATAAATATGTTAGCTTCAAGAAAAATATTTTCTTTTTATTCTGTTAGTTTTATTCGAGGATATTTTTAAAAGAATAATAAAACATTTAAAAGATAGCATGCACGTTTTGATACGTTAATATAAAATAGTGTCCAATAGTAAAGTCCAAAAATTAATTTAGGTATACAAAATTAAAAGATTAATAAATATTATGTTACAGCAGAAGAATAGCGCACATTTTGCGTGTACAGTACCACAAGCAAAAATGTGTAAAATATGAGATGTCTCATTTTATCTCAAAGTTATTTGCTAATATGGAACATCATCACCCCTTCCGAACTGGCAACACTTTAAAACGACTAATCATATTCTGCACAAGGTTATTTATCAAATATGGAGCCAATGCATTCTATTCATGAAGACAGTATGGATCTCAGGAAAATTTCAGGGAGAGCGCTGACAATTCTACCAAGATTTTTCTCTAACAAGGGAATTTCAGGCAGGCGCATTGGCACCGGTCTGAAGACCTGGCAGATCAGTCATTCCTCTGAATATCCACTCTACCCGGAAATCTTAACCGAGGTTATCCTGATGATGTGAGTACTATCGTACCTGAAATAAAACTGAAGGCCAATTTGAAGTCTAAAAAAGGCTCATGTCCCGATATTGAGCAGCCTGTAGAGTTTCTACTAAAAACACGTATCTTAGCATTCGATCATTCATCAGTGAGATTTCATACATCAAAAGACTCACGCTTCCAAAGGAGGTTATTCCCTATTATTGGAAGAATCATTACACACACACACACACAGGTTCTTTAATCACATCAAATTAAGTGTTTCCGAGAATCAGACTATGTGTGCAAAATCACTCATCTGTAAAACATATGCCAAGTCTTCTTAGGTACATTGCTTCCAGAACCAGACAGGGAGAATTCATTATAAGGTTATGTTAGAAGAAAAAAAACGTGGTTCTCCTGGCATAAACGGCTCCTGTTAAATATAAAGCCTACAATATATATTTTGATTTGACGCAATAGTCTCAGTATGAGCAGAGAGTATGAGACCTGCAGGAAGGAGTATGAGACCTGCAGACAGGCGTTTAATTGTATAGGTTTAATCGTTTGAATACTTTGGGTTGTCACAACAGCATAGTGGCCATCACGATAGATTGTGTTACCGATGCTTTGAAATTGTTTCCATGATTGTGATTCCATGAAATTGCTTCCATGATTGGAAAGCACCCTGATGTTAAAGTCTCTTGCTGCATTAGCCTGGGATTGGTAAGCCTTTAGTCGTACAATTACCCTCCAGCACCTTGACTTTCCTTACATAATGCAATGAATTTACTACTTTTACAACTAAAAAAAACGTTATTCTTATAGTAGATATATATATTATTTCCATGATATTGAATTTTCTTCAATTAGACGTCATTTTCATTGATTTAGCATCATTTTTATCAATTTGGCGAGATTTTTGTTAATTTGGCAACAATTAAAAATGTCGCCAAGTTGGCGACATTCTGTCAAATTCGTCGCCAAAATCTCGCCAAGCGTTATGGACGGAGAAATAAGTTAGTTATTCTTACAGAAGATAAAATGACTATTGGCGTTCAAATACAAAAGTATTACACAAAGTATATTTTTTCATGAATGGAACGAGCTAGATCCACGAGAATGATGTCACCCAATTTATCGCATGGTATTACATATGAAAAGTGAACATGTTTCTCAATGGGAAATATATTTTTTTTTCATTTTATATGACTATTGTATAATTTTTTTGAAAAATGTGCAATGTCTCGGGAACGGTTCATGTTAGCGTTCTAAAATTTGTGCCAATCGTTTTCTAATGAAAAACTACATAAGAAATGTCTATTTGTGTAACTTTATGAGCGGTTTTGATTTTTTGACGATTTTTTCAAAATTTCATTTGAAAATTTAGGGGGGATCTGAACATTCGATTGCGTATAAAAACAATAGACTTCCAGTGTTTACGGATTGTGATTTTTGTACCAAATTTCGTTCGAATCGGTCCATTCGTTCGTCAGTTATCGTCTCCACAGACTCACTGACACACACACACACACACACACACACACACACACACACACAGACATCACTCCAAAAATGTTTGATTCGTGATCAGGGATGCTTGAAACGTGCTCTCCCGTCGAAAACTCGAATTCGAATTTTCGACCCCGTCACAATACTTTCCTTATACAATATGTATATAAGGAAAGTAACATAGTAGGAAACACATGTCTTGGACCGAAACGTATGTTATGTACATTTCCTACGAGAAACTGCATAGTTGGATTTCAGTAGGTGGCTAACTTTGAGTAATGGAGATATTTCAACTACATAATATGCAAATTTCACTGGGCGACTATAAGTATCTTGTTAATTTTCATATGTAACATAAAAGCTGCTACATTTTATTCAAAGGATTATAATTTAAAGGATTATAATCAAGGGATTATCAATCAAAGGATTTATTCAAAGGATTATAATCTTTAGTTAATAGGTTAAGATTAGTTTTATTAGCCTTGCTACCCAAATGAACATCTAACCACGGATCTTCGTATTGGCCAGCTGACGCTCTACCTTTGAGCTACTGGGACGGAATTGCAAGCTCTTATCGCAGAAGTGGACATTCTCCCCCCTCTAATGTTAGATTGGCCTACAGCTGACCATCTGATTGATCACCTCCTGCTGTTTTCACCCCATCTTAATCACTTGCTGCTATTTTTATCCACCAGATACGTTTCCTGTGTGGTCGTTTGACCTCCCGATTTGAAATTGACGCTCAATATAGCAGATTCCAATGGATCCGTGCTAGACCTGCTAGGATCACTTTCAGACCTCCGACATTTTTGTATTAACCTACATGACTGATTTACTCGGGAGTTATTGTAAAGAACCTTGCTACCCCAAAGGGAATCGGAACCCAGATCATCGTATTGGTCAGTGGACGCTCTACCGCTGAGCTACTGGTACAAAATTACAAGCGTTGTCGAAGTGGATTCTGCAAATCCATAAACTCGTTTCAGATATTTTTCAGTCAAGGGCATCTTTTCAACTTTTCCATAAGTCTTTATGTGACGGTTACATCACATAGCTCGTCACTGGCATTTTAGCATATTTACTTGATATTTTAGCATATCCACACAGTTATTGTCTGAAGCTTCTTGCCATATTGATATATGCAAAACTTTGGGCTTCTGAATAACATCAGACAAATATACACAGAGAAAATAAATTTTTAAATACGGAAGCAAAAGTTTAGCTGTACTGTCGTTGTATATACTTGCATTTACCAGTGATCCAACAACATAAAACATAATTGTGACATTATCTCTCTCCCTATCTTTCTCTCTCACTATATATATATATATATATATATATATATATATATATAAATAAATATAAAATTGTAAATCCAATGGTAGAATGCAGGTAGTAACTCATAATACACTATCTTAAAATTTGCCTACAAAATACAATGAAATAAAAGAAATTCAACCATAAAGAGGAAATTATAATACGTAATGCAGGTCATAAAGACAAAGATAATCAACAAGTTTCAGAGGAGAGGAATGAAAATAAGGAAAAAAAATAAAGGAAAAAAGCTTGCACGTGGAAGAGCTCTAGGCTAAAGAATTGTTCATTTCGAAAAAATTCTTTAATGTCGTAATTTTTAAAGTCGTAAATACCGAAGCATACTAAAAGAATTAAGGATACTTTGCAATAAATATATAACTGTGAAATAAATATTACCGTGTAATGCTATAACGTAATGCTGCGACCCCAATGTCATAATCAAAAGCAAGATTAATATTACCGTACAGATGTCTATTCTATAATACATTGTTTCTATTTAAGACTAGCAATGGAATATAATAAGAACCAGATGACGCTTTTGCGATGTAATCAGGCCATATAAATCTCTAATAAATCATTTTACTCGTTTATGAAAAGGGAATATGTATTTTTTAATGGAATTAAAAATATTTTTATTCCAATTGAAACTGTTTTTATTCCAATTAAGAATTAAAAGTTATATTTAAAAATATTATAAGAAATTATTATTTGCTTTTATAACGCCAAAAAGCTTTTCAATTTTACTAATGACATGCTTGGACAATTAATCAAAAACATATTATTTCTTCTGTCTGACATTACTTGTAGTTTTTCAGATACATGTTAACTAATTATGAACTTTAATCAAAGCTTCCATTTTACTTTTATTTTAATAGGTTTACTTAATTATAAATATATATCAGTACTTATATTTGCAGTGTAATTATACAAACAGAAATAACATTATAATAAAAGTAATTGGTGTTAAATTATACTTGCAGTTAATTAACGGTTATTGCGATGAAAGTTAGAAGTAATACGTTTGTTATTAATTGATACTCATAAAATATCATTTTAATATCTGATCCTAATTATATCGTGCAAACAATGACTATTATTTTAAAAGAAAAAATATAGGTTAGGCAATGGAGATGAGTTCCATACCCCTGAAGAATGTCAAATTGCTGCTTAAAAGTATCATGCTGTATATAAATTACAAAAGACTGAAATCTGGTGGTTTTTTCTAAAAGGTATAATGAATAATTAAAGGTACTTTTATATTTTACACAGATTTCTAAAATAATATCAATAGATAATTTATAACTATATTATTAAATATGTCCTTAAAACCAAAAGTATAAATGCTATAGATGTAGTAAGTGTTTTAAATTCATTAACTAACATATGTGTTTATTATTTTTAACTAAGAATACGAGAACATTTTATGTGGTGTTAAATTTATTATTTATCAAATTGGGCTTTTGGAATGTCGTACATAGTATGGTGGAAAACCGCAAAACCCTCCAATTTCCTCAGTGAGTATACTTAACTAAAATTGAAATATTAGTATAGATCATTAATGAATTATTTTAGTTTCCAAATGTCATTTTTTATTTATAAAACTGCACTTTAAATTAACATTTACAAATTATTCATTTTTCAAGATGAGATTTTTTCAGAATTCATGAGACCCTTAAAAAACTGAAACCTACGGGGCATTAATGGGAAACTTTACAACTAATTAATTACCAAATGCTTTTATATTTGGTTTCTCTCGACCCGTTTGGTCAAATATATTTAGCTAGTACATACCGTATGCACATGCTAACTGCATCAGCAGAATCACTGCCTGGCAGTTAAATTGGACACTTGAAATTGAGGACTTGTAAGTTCGGGACTTAAAACTGATCTATGGATGCATACCTCGCGGCTCATCCCGATTCGCACTCATCTCTTGTAACTCTATCAGGGGCTGTAGCTGATGACTCTGGTTTACTCATCTCTGGTTTACATTCAAACAGGGGCTGTCTCACTGACTCATGTTTAGATTTCGCTTAAGGTAAGCCCTCCTTTTGCTTTCTGCGCATCTCTGATTGGGCATTGCTCTCTCCTCTTTCTTGACGTCGCTGTTTCAGGCTGGACTTGCACATTGGGTTCAACCCATCTAGACTCTGTGTCTGCATTACTTCTTTGCTTCAATCTCAAATTAATGAATTTATGGGTCATATATATTTTCATGTTTAATGTTAATTATGTCGTCATTATGTCTGTGGACCATTATTCAGCCTGTACCTCATCATGGCGTTTAATCTAAACAATACTGTTTCTTCTAGATCTGGCTGAAAGTAAGCTCCCAGCGTGATCTCTGTGCGTCTGTAAATATACGTTGGTCGCCCCTCCTTCTTGACGTCGCAATTTTAAGTTGAACCAGGTTGGGTTCAGCCCATACGGACTTTGTGTCGCCATTGCCTGTTGTCTTCAAACAAAAATTGGTGAATTTATGGATCATAAACATATCCACTTTTAATGTCAATTCTGTCTCTTATATGTATGTGCATCCTTATTAAGCTTATCTCACATTAATGGCATATCAATCTAAATATCAATGTTGTTTCTTGTGTTACATAAACCTATTACTTGCTATAGGACTATCCTTTTCATGCTAGCTAAATGAGTTATTTTATTTTTTCGTTTAGTACAAAATTACCAGAAATTGTTAGGTATGAGATATGACCATAAGTTATAATGTGAATTGTCACTGGGATTTATGAAACATGGATATTAATTACTGTATATTGAAATTATTGTAACTATTTTTAAGATTGTTCCTTTTTGTTTTGCGGAATTGCTATTTGGTATAATTTTTAAGTTAGTATTAAGTAAATTATACATAGAATCATTAAGAATGTGTGATATAAGAGCATTCATATAATATTATTTATAAATGACAGTTTAATTACTCTTAGCTTTATCGACATACGTGATAGCAAAATGCTTTTGCAATTTTTTAGTAATATTTTAAAGTAAATGAGGTCTATAAGATTCGTTTATGCGATTATTATGTTTGCAATACTTAATATTTTGCTCTTCTTCAACTCCTCATTCATTGAAGTCTGCAACTGGTATTTGTCATTTGCATAATCCCAAAAAGAATTTTTGAATGCATCTTAATAATTTCTCTTTACATATGCTATACATTGCTGAAAAAGTAATAAAACATTTTTTAATATTATATAAATTTGTGTTTGACAGTCAAAATGGTAAGAATTGTGATGTAACTAAAATGCGGCAAAATGTAACTTACGATTATTTATTTTTTTTTGTAGAAAACACTGAATTTCAATATCCCTTTTTATTAGAAAAATGATAAATGAAGTATTGTAGTTCTTCCTAGGAACATCAACAACAACACATAGCTTCCCATTTAAATAAAATATGATGGACGATTGGAGCGGTTACCTGTCAGTGCATGCTTCCGAAGATTTAAATCACAGCAAATGAGTTTGCTTTTAGACCTCGGAAAAATGGAATTATCCTTTATGTCCTCTATTATTTCAAATAAGTGGAAACTTGAAATGAGAAACTTCCTGTTCTTAATATTTGAGGTATACATTGTCTTTTTTTTTGCATGGATTGATTTAATTTTGAAATCGGTATTAGATGAGTAAAACGTTTTTAACACATGCTAAATTTTATTATATCTGAAAAGTCAAGTTTCAAATGTTCTTTACCAATGTCATGCATGTTGGATTATTATATGTATTAAAGAACCATTTTATTAAACATAGAATTCTTTTGTAATGATATTGAAGATTATTAGATTTATTGTAAAGAAGGCAGTAATACTGAATCATACAATACTTCCTTACTTACATTGAATCAATAAGATTCGGAAATTCAAACTTGATAACATTATTATGGTTTCTTTTGATGTCAAGTCAGTTTTTACTAATATTCCTGTAGAAGATGCTTAATTATGCCTCAAGGAAATGTTACTGGAATTCCCTTTTATTTGAAGTTATCGACCTTATCTACTTAAAACATAAGGCTTTGTCTCAGATCATTTCTGTGTTTCAAGGTTATTACTTTAAAATATCTCTCGTTTGGCTATGGGTAATCCAAAACTACTTATGTGCGATATTTATATGCACTATTTTGAAATTTCATTGTTAAATCTTCTTCAGTTTCCCTTATTTGTCCGTTACGTGGATGACTGATTTGCTCTCCATAGCAAGTTTAAATTAGTTTTAGACAGCGTTATTTCCATTATAAATCTTATTGATTTTTATATTCAGTTTACCTGTGAGTTAGATCGTAATATCTTTTATTTCATGAATGCACGGAACATTCGTAGTGGAAATTTATTTGTAACCACTGCTTATGCAAGCTTTTTGCAGTTTCCTTGGCCCGTCATAATAATTATTGCCATTCTTCTAACCAAAAACTTTCTGCATTCAATACTTATGTCTACAGTATTCAATACTTATGTATACCAGTAGTTTTGTTTAACTACAATTTTGTTTAAAAACTCTGAGCTTATTAAAGTCTGAACTTGATTATTTAAAAGCTGCTACTTTATATCATGAATTCTTGACAAACATTTTTGATCGTGCTTTCCCCAAACATTTTAAGCCACCTCTGAGTAAGAGAAATCCAATTAAAACATTTAGGAATATTCTTTCCTTCATTTCTATTCTAAAATCATTCATGAAATAGCTTGGAGTCTCAATACGTTTGAATTAAAAGATACATTTCCCCCTACCCATAAAATAAACTTTTAATTCTCTTGAGGATCTTAATAAAAATTTTATTAATTTTTTTAATTGGGATATTCATCAAATTTTTCGTCAATTTGGACTATTAGAAGTTGTTCAAACTAGACATGGGTTAAATTGCAGCTTGAAAGAATAACAAAATGGTGTAAAAGTAAAAAAAACCATGTAAATCCTTAATCGGCAATCACTTTCGGATGGCAAGTTACAGGTATATTTTTTTCCGCCTCTATTATTCAAAAAGCCCTTCAGTTTTAGATTTAGATTTCTTGATGCTTTTCTTACGAAACAATTTACAGTAATCTTATTAATGATTTGTCAATGACACCATGATATTGTCATGTATAATTAATCATTTCTCTGTTTCGGCTCATTTCTGGTTCGCATATTCAGTTCATATATCCTGCATGTTATTTAATTTTCTTGTTTACATATGACGTTCATTTATCCCGCATTTTTTTTTCTCACTTTAATTATCTTTCGTCACACTAGGTGGTACTACCTTTTTGGGTTCTGGCATAGAAGCGTTTTATTTTAATATAAAAATAAATTAAGGATGATTTTCACCATTTGGATCGTACTCGTTTTGTTTAATTACAATAACAATACAAAATAGATTCTTAATCTGGACTGTGAGTCTTCTCACTCTTTTCTTGTATATTTATATTCCATATTGTTTATATCCACTTCTATCGTAATAAGCACAAATGGTGTATTTTTATTAGCTTAGAGGGATTTTTTTAAAAATATTGTAAAAAATATTTTTTTTCAGTTAGCTTGTCAAGCCCATTAATGGGACTCAAGTGGATAATCTACTTTTCTATATGCTATTTACAATTACTTTTTACATCCATGGCGTAATTTAAATTATCATTTGACTATACTAACACGATATTCCTGGGTGTTTCTGCATAAGAAATAATGGTATAGAAATGTTACATTCCGAATAATTAGTATTCTAATTATAAATATGACTTTCACATTGAACCTTTTAACATAATGTATCCACACAACGTCTCATAGCGATATAAATATTCGTTTCTGAGTTATCTTATACACGCCTTACAGACATAAACAGATACACAGACTGCGCACACATTTCAAAAAGCTTTTTTCGAAATGGGTTTGGGAAGTCTTAATACGACTTTATCTGACAAAATAGGGATTTGGGAAAAAGCAACGCTTTTTCCATGCACATTTTAACTTATCTCATTCGATTCATCTGAGCTTCCAGATCAACGAAAACAAAAATTCGAAAATTCACATTAAGGGGGACGGTAGAAAGGTATTTTTAAATATTTACACCACTTTGCCTCTCAAAAACAATAAATACACTATTTGATATTTTAATCACATTTTATGACCACTAGCCACTGAGAACGTGCGAAGCGAGGGTGAAATGACTAGATTTATATGTTTCTTCATTCACTCTTTTAAAATGATCATTTCAGGGCTTAGAAATAGGTTTTTAACCGCATTAAATCTAGTCTGGAAGTTTAGTATTTGCCAAATATTTTTTGTAATAGTGACACTTTATGTTTTAAAATTACTGGATGAAAAATATACCTTAATTATTCGTTGTATATATTTATTGCTTTTTATTTTTATGTGAATGTTTATGCTTTGATGCTACAATAAATTATCGTAAAATTTTTCTTGACTTTTAATTGCTGTCATCGATAAGATTGATTTAGCTAATGTTTGTATTAAATGTATTGAATTTAACCATCTTTCATTAAGGGTATCAGTTTCGTCTCATATTCTAATAGCATAGGTCAGATGTGTATTTAGGGCATGTTTTTCTAATACCATTTTAATTTATTTTGAATGACATCATTAGAAACCGGTGCATTATTTAAGAAATGCGCTTCAGCTATTTCTCAATTTCCGATAGCTAAAAAAAATGTATCTTTAAATAATGTTCTTTTAATGAATGTCTTCTGGCTTCTCAGAACATGGTATAGACGCAATGGTTTTTTAATTATTTATCAATTAGACGCAGCATTTAAATTTATTTCTTTGTCCGTTAATGCCATTTTAAACAATAATCCGAAAACAAACAGAATGAAAAAATATCTTTAATGTAATGCCTGTTTAATTGCTTAATTTTGGAACACATTTTGTATTTTGCACACTGAACCCGTTCTGTATAGGGTTTTTATTCTGGATCGGCATTTAATAAATATACGTAAAGTATGTACACAAAGAGAAAAATTATATTGGATTATTAGGATTAATAAAAGTAAATTTTATGTGAGAAAATATATACAATTATGTGCTCTCACTTATACTTTTATTTCAATAGCTTGTTAATATCATTATATTTATCGAAATATGAAAGTAAATAAATTAGTTACAAAAATTTAATCCCTGCTAATTTTCAGGTTAATGTAATCCTTTAAACCCAATATTGGCACACCGCACACTCATACGGACTAAATGAAAATATCGAATATATAACAATATTTATATTTAACACATAACACATTTATACATTAACATATTTGATATAATAATATCAAAACAATATTTGGTAGCAGAAATACAAATAATAAATCACTATTTGCTTCAGTAAATCGGTTAAAAGGACGTTATTTACTTACTATTCAGTAGAACCTAATGTATAAGTTTTATTTTGGGGAAATCGTACATTATTTATTTTGGGGAAATCAAACGAAATTTTAAAGAGAAATCACAGAATATATTTAGATATATGAATTAAGGTTACTGCACGAGTTTCAAGGGTGTTGTGGAACCCCTTCATTAAGTCAGAAGTATTGTGCACTGATCAAAGATCAAACACAGCTTCTGTGATTGTATCAAGAAAGTACGAAACATTATTTTCACACAAGGAGCCGTTATATTTATTGTGACATCCTAGGAAGATCGAGAGTATAAAATGAATCTAAGATGGTTTAAATTAAATAATTGTAAAAGTAGTAGCTTCTACTAACCAGGATATAAAAGGTTATACCATGATCAAGAAACCAGTATCAGGTATGACTCAATGGTATGCGAGGAATTTTTTAATTTTATAAAATTAGAAAGAAATATTTTTTTTAAACGCAAAAGGAAAAAATACCTTATGGGAGCAACATATTCTATATAATATTATGCAATGGTATTCTATATAATGCAATGAATGTACTTCTTTCAAAACTAAAAAACTATTTATAAGATCTACCGCACAATTTTTTAAAAGTTGAATTGTGTATTTCGCATTTGTATATACACCGAATGACAACATGTAAAACTATTTGAAAGTACCAAATTAACGTATATTTCATGAAACTCTAAATTAATAATTATCAGTATTGATAACATCCGCAATGAGCAATATAGTCCATATTTTAAAATATTTTAATAATAAATTCATCGATTTAGCGTCATTTTTGTTGACGAAGCGTCATTCTTGCAATTTTAACGATATTTCCGTTAATCTGGGACAAAATAATGCAAAGTTGGCTACATTTCGCTAAACTTCGCTAACCAACATTATCGCCAAACAGAAAGACGAAGCAAAAAGTATTTCAAATATATAAATGACGGTTGGCAAATTGTTGAGTGTCAAAATACAAACTACAACACAAGTTATCTTCTTTTATGAATGTAACGAACTAGGTCTACGAGAATGATGTTAACAAATTAATCTCATAACTTTATCGCATTCAAAGTGCATTTCACAATAGTTAACTATAGTACATTTCACAATAGTTAATACTTTAACGATTCATGCTAGAATTCATGCTAGAAATTTTGTGCCAATTGTTTTTTAATAAAAATTATATGAGAAATGATTATTTACGTAACATTATTAAAGGTTTTGGCTTTTCAATTTCCTTATGTATAAGGAAAGTATTGGGACAGGGTCGAAAATTCGAATTCGAGTTTTCGACGGGAGAGCACGTTTCAAGCATCCCTGAACACGAATCGAAAAATTTTAAGATGATGTTTCTCTCTCCCTCTCTCCCTCTCTGTGTGTGTTATGTGTGTGTCATTGAGTCTGTGGAGATGATATCTCACGAACGAAAGCAGATATTCGAACAAAATTTGGTACAGAAATTAGAATCCGTGAATACTGGAATCCGGTTGTTTTTATACCCAATCAAACAATCAGAGCCCCTAAATTTTCGAGTGAAATATTGAAAAAATCGTCAAAAAATGAAAACTTTCTATATATTAAGTAATTAGTCATTTCTTATGTGATTTTTCATTAGAAAACGATTTATGTAACTTTTAGAACGCTATCGTGAACCGTTCTCGAAATATTTTACATTTTAAGAAAATAAATTATCAAAAAATCACATAAAATAAAAAAATATTAATATTGTGAAATATGTTCACTTTGCATAAGTAAAATCAAGCGAAAAATTTGGTGATATCATTCTCGTGGATCTAGCTAATTCCATTCATGAGAGAATATACTTTGGGTAATACTTTTGCATTTGGATGGCAATAGTCAATCATCTGCTATAAGAATGATATAGTTCTCCGTCCATAACGCTTAGCGAGATTTTGGCGCAATGCTGTCAACTTGCCGACTCTCTTAAATGTTGCCAAATTAACAAAAGTGTCGTCAACTTGATAAAATGATGCTAAATCATGAAGCTAAATGACTCTAAATGACGCTAAAAAGACGCTAACTGAAGACAAATTGTTGAAAGTTTAATATCTTGGAGAGAACACAAGAGTAGACTATAAGAATAACCCATTTCTCCATCCGTCTGTCCATCCATAACCTTTCGCGAGAAATTTAGCAGGACGTCGCCAATTTGGCGACTATTTTAAATGTTGCTAATGTGACAAAAATGAAATTGATAAAAATGACTCCAAATGGTAAGTAATGTTTCGCAAATTCTGATTTCCGTCAATTGACGGGCATACCTTCTAGTATATAGGAAGTGCTCGATCATTCTGCTCCTGTCGTGATTTTGCTCCTGATTCGGAGCATAGACTCCGAGCTCGTTGGACGTGTAGATGAGTGTTCCCGCGATGAGTAGTGAAGCCCAGGTAACGCCTGGGTACGTGGCAGTGTGCGATGAGGCAATGGTTGTTGTTCACGAAGAGGAATCCCCTCCAGTTACCATTGAACCAGTTAATATCGAAAGGATTCGAACTGTTCAGGAGGTTCTGGACTTGAAGAACAAAGTTATTGAACTGGAAAATGAACTAATTGTTAGGCAGATGGCCAGGAAGAGCCAGACGGGAAAGATTGAGTTCGCCAAGATGAGGACCAATCTGGACCACAAGGATCAACTTCAAAAGATGACTAGGCTGCGGCGGTAAATATAGTCCATCTTTACCCCTCCACTCCCCCCCCCCAACTGTTGAGGAACCGGCATCTAAAGCCACAGATGCTACTTTAACCTTAAACTCAAATGATGATTCTGCTAACTTAAAAACTAAATTTGAATATCTTAATTACGAAATTTCTAATTCCAAAACTTCCATAACTTAAAACCAAAGTGGACCAGACCGCCCTTGAGGCCATTAAACAAATTGAAAACCTTAACATAAATAATCCTACTTCTTCTAAAAATAACTTAAAATCTAATGATAATATTAAACAAGCTAAGAAAAGAACCCTCAGTGGAGGATATACTCCTAGGACCTTTACTGATGCGGATGGATTTGTCCATAAAGAAACCAAGAATAAGGAAGAAAGAAGAATAAGGATTCAGAGCCGGCCAACGGAAAATCAACTGAAGAAAAGACCCGACCCGGAAAGGCTGCACCCACGGCGACAGTGCCGAAACCTCAGCCTCTGACCAGGCCTCGGCTGTTGATCAGCGCTTCACAGCCTGACTGACCCTCAATTATTTTCAATCTTACGAAATTTACACCGAAAATTGCTCCGGTCTTAGACCGACAATTCTTTAAAGTCCATGTAAGGAACGACGATGAATTCAGGAACTGTACCAAATACCAGAAGAAAACAGGAGTACAGTTCAAAACATACAATCTTAGAGAGGACCAACCATTCAGAGTCATAATCAGAGGGTTTCTCGTGGTTACGGATATTAACTTAATAACTAAATCAATGAGCTTTTCTGTTCTTAACAACTTTCGGATGACTAAGAGAGGGAGTAAACAGCCCCTCCCTCTTTACTACCTCCAGATAGCGCCCTGGATGAATTTGATGAAATTTCAATCGCTGTTCCTTTTACAAATGATAAATAGAAAACTGAGTTAATAAAAATATCTAATTTTGTCTATGAATTGGAGTTATGATAATATCATTTTATCTCTTGAAACCGACATCTTTTATTTAAATTTCTTGGGGGCCTTAGTCATTTGGAAATCTCCAGGCGAAGGACCACATAAGCAAAATAAAAAATGAGGCTCTACCTGAGTCATCTTATTGATGGGTTGATGTAGTCTGGGTATCCAATGCAGCATGATTAGCCACATTTAATTTTTTTTAGTTATAAGGAAATTGTAATCGAAAAAGATGCCTTAGAATCACGAGGCCCGACAACTAAAGGTGGCATTAACCGATCTTCCGAAATTTCACTCGGATCTCCCCTCCCCCTACGGGCATTTTCATACATACTGATTATGTTACTACTACTTACTATGATCAATCGATCAATCGATTATACTAATATTGAAGAGGTATCATGAAGTCAACATTGAAGGAGGTAACCATTATATAACCCTGTAAGATAGAAAAATTTTAAAGGTAGCTTGGGCCCTGTTATAATGTGTCTGGCGCGGCAAGCTATATGGCTGTGAAGGCATAGTGGTTATGAAGGGGGTGTGATGGAGTGCTATCGCTGTAAGCAGTTCCCCACTGGAATCGTCGAATACGGGAGATCCATGTTGGGATGGAGAGATATGAGTGTCGAGTTGGCAGAACAGACGAATGATGAAAATCAAATAATTTAAATTGACTTTCTTCTTTATTAGATGAGGAATTATCATGATTCAAATAATATACAGCAAGGAGTTTTGGACATCAAAATTATTAACGATGATACTTTAAAGATGACCACAGGTTTTTAACATATAGGGCACGATTCGTTGTGTACATCGGCGGAATTGAATGTGGTATGCGTCGGTCTGACATCTCAAAATAATCAATATATGAAAAGCTTCGTGACTTTTCGAAGTCTCATTAAAAACGCGGCTTAAATAATTTATTCCATTATTAATTTAATATTAAATATATATTATTTTAAGAATAACATTCTGTTTTATGCCCCGAGGGCAAGAACGAGTTCTGCTTTGAAATTCTATCGCCAACTAAAAACAAATTACCTTATTCTTAATTAAGCGTCTTAGTGTGAATGCGCGCGCTCGTGACGACACAGAATATAACGCCAGTACATTTCCATATAAAAATGTATCGAGGGAAAAGAACGAAGCGCCAGAAATGTATCAAAGCGCGAATGGTTGCTGGCGTAGACAGACAGGCTCCAAGAGGGCGAAGTGAAAGATTTGGCGTTTTATCAGTTTGGAATGCAATTTAAGAACATAATTCAGAATCGAAAAGAATTATAGTTTGCCAAATGCGATAGAATAAAATGGACTTTTGAAATGGCGTTTCCGAAATTAAATTTAGGAGGAATCAATTGATAAAATGAGAGTGTAGATTTCATAACACTCCCATAAGTTTAATGGAGCCGATGTTAGAAAATTCACTGCCCTCAATTATTAGATATCGCATTTCCCTTAGATATTGTTTGTAATTTATAAAATTATACATAGAAGATAGAGCATTTTAATTTTGTGAAGCAATAAGTAAAAATATACAAAAAAAAATCACATTTTTGAATTTTAGTAGTGCCCCCTAATTTGATGGTGCCCTAAGCCCGTGCTTGGTATGCCTGTTGGATAATATGGCACTGGGCATAGGACACGTAAGCGGCCGTATGCGCCTATCGGATTGAAAGAGCTCGCGAAGTGAACTCCAGAGCTGGTGAATGTCAAATAATACGGGACTGTCCCTAACGGGCGTATTACGCCTGTGTAGCAGGCGGCACAAAAGGGCTCTAGATTTCATTGAAAGACACCGAGAAGGAGGTGAAGCCTCTCGACTCGTGAAGCGAGTTATGGGGGTTGGCGAGCATAGCGAGCAAGTACTGGAGCCGCCTAGTGTTGTAAATTAAAACAGAAGCGCTGCAGAATAGCTCTTGAAAAACTGTTGACTTGGGACGTGATTAAATGCTTCGAAAATAATTCCGTTAACCGAGGATACGTACTGTTCTTTTTCCAGCAGTCAAAATTGTTTTCATTTGGTGGAGGCAAACTTTGATGTTCTTCTAGGTTCTTTCAAAAGTCTTTTTCTGAAGTATCCTGACATTTTATTACAGAACCTGCTATTAATCATTCTGCGATATTCGAGGTATTCGAATTTCTTCTTGTGACGTTGTATTCGAGATTTCGAATACCTTTTAGTATTCGATGTATTCGCCTATATAATTATCCTATCTTTAGTTTATAGCTATTTCATTCTAAATGGGATACTATTTAGGACTAGTTTATGATTACAATCTAGAAAATAGAAGCATTTACAATAAATTACCAAAGACGGGGAATTATTTTCCGTATCAATTGCAATGGTATAGCGGCTCAGAATTATAGACAAACAGTTAAACGAGGGTGGGGTGGGGGGGTCCTGAGATCGCCTGGCCATAAACGTAATTTCCAATTTTACGTTCTCAGAAATTTGTATTTACTGCAAACTAGTATTTAGGAAAAATCAGTTGTTTTCTCTTAGGAAATACATTTATCAGAGCTAAGAAACAACTTAGAGCAAATGCCGACTTTCTAAAAGATTGCAATTCTACGCCTGATGCAGCTACCTGTATCCGTGAATCGATTGATCCTTTATCAGTACGGAAAAAAGGCGACTAGATATTTCACTCTATGTTCGTGTGCTCTCTAACTGCATTAAATGGCAGCAAAACACTTTGCTATCTGCGGCAACTTCTGGGTTATTCGATGATATACACTGCCCAGACATTTTCAATTTTTATGGCCGCATAAAAAGTTCTTGTAAAATGGTCAATAACTGGAAAAATAGGGAGCAGCAAGGAGACCCGTGAATTTGCTGCGTAGGTGCCAGCAAAATTCTGTAGGTGGCAATAACTTTACAAATTTTTAAAATAAGTTATAGTCAAACATTGTTAAACCGTCTGTTTACCGAAGTAACGACAAACTGAATAAGAAAATTACTGTAAAAAAATCTCATAAACCGTTATCTTTAAAAGTGCCATACCCTTTAAACCGTCAGTTTTAGACACAAGATCCTCCATATCGCAAATTTTAGACCCGAGCAAGTTACTTCCTTTTCAGTTTGGAGATCAGAATGCGTTCAGAGGCAGAAAAAGGAACTTACAATACATTCACAGTCCCCCTTCTCCCACCCACTCACACAATGGAGATCTGGTTCTGCCTCAGGCATTTGTGAGAGTATGACAACTAGAAGATATTTTCTGGAAAGTTTTAATACCACACGTGTTCGATTGTTAATTTTCTGGCGTTTCTTCAGTTTGAAGCTTAAACTTGAGCACGCCTCCTGTTGAGCGTAATGTCATCAAAGCGTAAAATTTTCACATTTTCTGAAAAAAAAAGAAAATTATCGAGGAGTTAAAAAGTCAAATCAATTAAAAGATGCCTTCGCGAAAGTTCTTGGAATTCCCCGAACATCGTTAAATGGCATTTTGACATCAAAAGACACTGTTGAAATTTGTGACAATAGAAAAAGAAAAAGATAAAGAGTGTCTGCTTATGAAGAAACCGCGACAGCTCTCATGATCAGATGAAATACGCGAGGACAAAAAATGTGCCGAATTCTAGTTTAATTTTAAAGGAAACCCCTTTTCAAATTGCCGCCTAACTCGAAGAAGGATAATTTACATCATCCAGCCGTCCAAGTAGTTGCTCAAGTCCTAGGATGA
Organism: Amaurobius ferox; assembly: GCA_951213105.1. Lineage (NCBI taxonomy): Eukaryota > Metazoa > Arthropoda > Arachnida > Araneae > Amaurobiidae > Amaurobius > Amaurobius ferox. Next base: position 44,346,550 of record OX578141.1, on the reverse strand, counting down.
GTCAGACGACCTGGGTTTTCACCTAGTAATGGATGATTTAATCGGCTGAAGATAAGGCATAATTCATCGTTTAAAAAAAGTCAAGAGACAAGCAGCTCATGTTGATCCAAATGTTGCTCTGGATTAGATAAACAGTGCTAAAGAAATTATGCGAACAATATGGACCAAGTAACATTTTTAATGTGGATGAATGCGGATGGTTTTACAGAGTCTTGCCCGATAAAATTACTGCGCCCAAGCAGGAAAAATGCATTGGGGGAAAATAATACAGATTTACTATTTTGCTGAGATCCAACATGGATGGCAGTGAGAAGTTGAAACCTATTGTAATAGGACAATCTAAAAATTCCCGATGTTTTAAGTGTGTCACATATTTGCCAGTGAGCTACGATGCAAACTCCAAAACTTGGATGACTTCAGAGATGGGAAAATGCAATCAAGAACTTACACAAGAAATTTTCTCAGAAACGTAGAAAAATAGTATAGGAATGGCCTACCTACCACCAAATGTGACTAGTCCATTGCAACATATGGACCGGGGAATTATTCAAAATTTTAAATTAATCTATCGAAAACTTCTCATGAATAATTTTATAACTGCCATTGACGACAAGTCCTCCATTTCAGTTACTGTGCTTGATGGAATTTTTTACATAGCGAATAGACTGCCAAAACTGTCGCCGTGTTCACGTGGAGTACGATCACGTTAAACATGTGGGTCCGTAAGTCCTTCCGAGAGGTTGGTGGTAGGGGAAGGAGGGTACGGTCCCTGTGGATGCCTCCCCCACTGGGTTCCTGTGGGTGCCTCCCCCACTTGGCACTTCCCGGCTGTCCAAACAGTTACCTTACACCTTTCTGGTAGGTCGGACGGTCTGGGTCTCAATAACAACATAGCGAATATAAAGCTGGAGCATGATATCGACCAAAACTATTGCCAATTACTTCAGACACGGAGGTTTCAAATTAAATTCTTTAGAGTCAATCATGAAGAGAGTGAAAGTGAAGATGATATTCCTTTATCGGAATTAGCAGATGAACTACGAAAACGTGGTTTAGAATTTTATTCGGATGAATATATATATCTGCCTTATATATCTGTGGACAGTGCAATCGTGATCTCACTAGAAATTTTAGTGCCAAATATCGTTTCTGAAATAAAAAATTCAAACTGTTTTGAGTCCACTGATGAAAGTGATAATGAACCGGATCAAGTGGCGACTTATAAGGATGCTGTAACTGCAATAAACACTTTTAAAAGAATTTTAATTTCTTGCAAAGAAATTGACAATAAAGATTTAGTAATGATGGGAAAAATTGAAAAAAATGTGAAAAGTCACAAACCAGTACTAAAACAAGCATCCATTAAATATTTTAAGTAAAACTGTAAGTAATGGTTTAAATTTATTTCTTGATCTGTATTATGCCTTATTGTCTATCCGTATTATGCCTATTAATTTTGAAAATTTACCATATTTTCTAAGCAACATTGTAATGTACATTTTGAAGTAGTATTTGTATGAATACGTTTTAAATAATAATGAGCAACATTATCTATATATGTGCCTTATTTCGTTTCTAAAACTTCTGGCCCTGATTAAAATAAATATCGTTAACACCCGTATTTTCCGTCACACAGTCACCCCACTTATAACGTCACTATAGATTGGTTCGGTGAGGTGACGGTTTATCGAGATTTGGCTGTATAATAATTATTAATATATATATATATATATATATATATATATATATATATATATATAATACTTCGCAATGCCGAACTAGCTTGAATAAGTGTGTTACGCTTTCTTATTTTTTCTGAAGAAAAAGCCGTTTTTTACATTCGAAACCAGTTGATACCCATTTTAAATATATGCTGTAGTTATACGAATATGTTCTTAATACACTATATTCATCGCGTTGAATCATATTTATTGGTTCAGAGATTGAGATGTAAATTGTGGCGTGGCTACCAAATGCAAAACCAGATAAAAATAGTTCAGTTATTAAGCATTTTATGGGCTAACAGCTAGACTGTGCTATTACGGTCTGCCAGCAATAACATATATCATACGAATAACAATAATAGTATTTGGAATACGTCTTGAATTTTGACTTCAAATTTAAGCAGTGGGCGTGGCTCTTACAGCTTTCCTTAGAAATGTGTAACTGATAAGAAAAAAAAATCCTTACATTTATTTTCATTGCGAATATACAGGGTGCCCACTTATATCCGTTACACCCCCCTTAACTTCTAAATGGTGACAGCTTAGGCTATAAAGTTGGTGTCTAAGTATAGTAAAAAGGCTATGCGCTACTCGATGAGATAACTTACAGCGCCATCTATCGGTAAATATTGGAATTAGCGATCCTATCTCGTAAACGATGAAAAATACGTGAAAAAAGTCATGTAGAAAGTTGCAGAGCTCTCTCGATTTAATACGGAAGATACCTTGCGCACATTAATACTCAAAACAGAATGCAAAAAATGAACAATTGGTTGATTGTGAAGCGAAGCGAGGAAAGACCACCTTACGGTCTAAATACGAGCCTGTGTTGTGGCGCAGGGAAAACGCACGTGATTCGCATTCATGAGGACCATGGTTATGTCCCTACCGGTTGCGTGTTTTACTGAATGTCTCTACAAACCATGAAAACTTTCTACTGATCTTGAAAAATCGTCTCTCCAAACACACAGCTCAACACAACCATGTCTGGTATAAAAATCACATGGATCTCATGTATTATGTAAATGAGGATGGAACGTCATACCTGTTCACCAGAGACTACTACTATAAAAAGGATGTTTCTTCTGGGTTGTACGTTAAAGCGGAGAGTTATGGCAAAATTTGGCAGTAACGAGTATTGCCAGATGTTGTTAATGTACGGTGAATGTGGGCGTAAGGCAAAATCAGCTGCAAGGCTATATTGTGAACGTTTCCCTCAGATCATCTTAAAAGTTGTAAACGGTTAAGGGAGACGGGCTGCGTGACCAGCCGACCTCGAATTCGTACACCTCGTAATGTAGGACGTAAAGTGCAACCTGAAGATGTGCTAGCATACGCTCTCGCCTATCCTCAGAGCAGCACAAGAATGATCAGTGAAAATTGTGGCCTCTCAAAAAGCCGCGTTTGGAAAATACTGAATGAATCAGGTGCTCATCCATACCGATCCACACCTGTGCAGGGATACAGTAGTACCTGTGCAGGGATACAGTACACCTGTGCAGGGATACAGTCTGCCAAGAGATGCTGAGAGACATTACACGTGGTGCAACATTGGGATGAATAACTTAGAGGTCCACCCACCATTCCTGGCAGACATAATATGGACGGATTGAGGCATGTTTTTCGAGGAACAGGATGTTTAATAGACAGAACGTTCATACCTGGTCGCTGGAAAATCCGAGATATGCCGTCGAAGTTCGACATCAACAACGCTGGTCGATTAAGGTTTGGTGCGGAATTTTTAATGACAGGCTCATTGGACTAATATTTTACGAGGGCACGTTAACTGGACAACGGTACTTGCAGCTTCTGTAGGATGTAATAACCGACTTTGTTGAGAATCTACCGTTGCACCAACTCCTATATATATGGTTCCAACAGGACGGCGCACCTCCGCATAAGATTTCAAACGTTCAGTAGTACCTAATAGAGACATTCCAGAATCAAGTCATCGGGTATGGTGGCTCCATCGAGTAGCCCCCGCGCTCACCTGATTTGACCCCATTGGACTTCTTCTTATGGGGACACATAAAAGGGCAGGTATATGCGACCCCTCCGCCAACATTGCAGGATTTTCGACGACGCATTACTGATGCTTGTGCGTCCGTAACACCTGCCATGTTGCACAATGTGCAGCTGGAAATCCAGTCCAGAGTGCAAATGTGTATAGTGGCTAAAAGAGAGCATTTTGAGCAATATACTACTGTAAATAAATGATCCTGAAGACAGGGAAGTGTCTCAGTTTCTTTCTTCGACTCTTTATGACATGACAATTTTCGAAATCGTGACCAAACAAATGTTCATTTTTTGCATTCTATTTAGAGTATTAATGTGCGCAAGGTATCTTTTCGTACTAAATCCAGAGGGCTCTACAACTTTCTAATTTACTTTTTTCACGTATCTTTCACCGTTTACGAGATAGCACCGCTAATTCCAAAATTTGCCGACAGATGGCGTTGTAAGTTGTCTCATCGAGTAGCGCATAGCCTTTTTACTATACCTAGACACCAACTTTATGGCCTAAGCTGTCACCGTTTAGAAGTTAAGGCGGATGTAACGGATATAAGTGGGCACCCTGTATTTACCTCATTAAAAAGCCACAAGATTTTAAACTAACAGTTCTACAAAACGTTCCATTTTCTGATATATCATTATCATTATGAATAGTCTTTTACTTCAATAGATTATAAAATTTACAGATATGTTGAGATGATCTGATTTGTTTAATATTTACTGAAAACTATGTCGCAGATATAGATTTCTATTCAGCCAATTTGAAATTAATTCCTAATACAGCCACTATTAGTAATAATATCAATTTTTTGGAAATCTAATTATTGAACCTACTAATGGATTAGTTACTAATTTATATGATAAAAAGGACTATTTTAACTTTAACGTTAATAAAATATTACCATTTAATTCCCTCAACTCGATTCAATTGTTTAGAAATATTATCCTTAATCAACTTTTTAGAATTTATAGATTATCAGATAACATATTTCGTGCTATGCATATAAATAATCTAAAAATTACCAGCAAATTATATAAATATCCAGCATATTTAATAAATAGTATATTTCAAAAGTTTGGATTAGCTGAATATTCTTGAATTCTCTTCCTAGTATTTTATATTAGCCAGACATCAACATTCTCTTAAATTAACATTATATTGTATTTACATCCTCTTAAACATTAGCCTCACTCTTTTCGATTATATCATACGCCCATTATTTTGTAGCTCCTAGAATATCACCTTTTATTGCCTTTTCGCATTAATGTTATTTATTTCTCACGATTGGCAACAATGGATCTCTACTTTTACCCTTTGGAATGGCAACAAAGGTCTCTTCATTCTGGGTTCCACTGGTTAGAATGTATGCAGAGTTTTTTCCCAGGTATTCTTGTTTTCCTTTATAATTTTTCCATCTTTATGTGTGTAGTCCAAGTTATTAGAGTTTATATATATACTCTATCTCTAATGTCACAAACACACATTCTGTGTTTATTTTGATTAAATACTTGGAATTGAAGAAGAGGTTTTTTTTCAAAATTACCAATTCATTTATTTAGGCCTAGTGCTTATCCATGTGTATAGCTTTAATGCTCGGATTTTATTTGTTTTTCAATTATCGAATCCATTCCATTGATATTTGTTGATTATCTTCAGTTTGATGACAGCTTTGAAATAAATACGTATCATTCCCTCTTTGCTTACTATATTCTATTTACTATTTTATTCAATAAATATAAACTTTTTTTGAAAATTTAATTTTTTTTTAGAAAGTAATATACAGGCCAAGGTATAACATACCTAGGGTCGCGGTACAACACAGATGTTGCATCTCGGTCCTAACAGCAGTTTTTTGAAACGTTTAAAATACATAGAATGTAATAACATTAATTATCAGCAAAATTATATATAATGCGCGACATATCACTGCGCAATACATATAATTATTATTTTTCATATTGCAATCGAATTAGAAATTGCATGATAAACGAGAGCGTTCACTGATACATGAAGCATTGATTATGAAACACTTTCCAACTGCAATGCAATTATATTCAAACATCGCTAAATACATTCAGCGGTGATATTTTTAAAATTATCAGAATACTAAAATAGTTTATTATATTTGAAAATTTAAAACTGCATCGAAAAAATGGACTTTATCCAAATGCCGCCATTGAAATATAAATCGCCTGGCTCTCTATGTTAAAGCAGTAAATATTTCATTCATACACTTTCATTCCATTCCTTTCATTCATCACAACACTACAATAATTTATTTTACTTAGCTTAATTATGGAGGTAAAAATAATATAACTCTGTGCCTAAAACTTCATCGAAAAAGACTGCTATAAAATTGGCTGCCTCTCTATGTAAAATCAATTAAAGTTTCATTCATATCAACTATATTGCAGACTCCAGAGCTAAATAATTTTGCGTTAAAGAAATGCAGTAATTCTTATACAACTCATCTTACAGCTTGATGTGTTTACTTTATCCATAAGAGAAAATTAGGCACCGTTGTAGAAATGTGAAAGTTTGATGATCATTTACGCTCAAATATATTGTAATTGAATTGTTACAGAATATAGATGCACAGATATTAAGCAAAAATAAAGCGATTTAAGACGGATACAACACTAAATATAAATTAAAAAGAACTATTAAAATCACGATTTTGACCCAAGATGGATGCCATGTTTCATTTTGAAGTGGTTCATGTGATCTCTTCATATAATAGGTGTGTAATTATTATTTTAATTTTTATTTAAAAACTACTGAATATATATTGCTGAATATTTTTTTATATATTTTATGGGATAATTTGAATATTTCCTATAACTATCGAATCAGTTTGTGAATTTCAAATTCGCTTAAAAATGTTGGAAAAATTAGGGTCCATAGGGTTCAATGTATTTCATTTTTTCAACCCGGTTTCAATACAAAATTCATTGTGGGATATTATTCATTTATATTCCCATAGATCCCACAGACCGTCTGAACAACATACTAAAATTTCATTTTGATAAATTTATTTTTACGGCAGTTATCGTGCAAACGGACAGACAGACAGACAGACAGAATGAACAAAGCCATAAACACTTTTCAACTATGTTCAAAAGTGTTAAAAATGTACAACCCCTTCCCATACAGTAATTCAAAGAACTCTAAATATAGCTGTGTTTGATGATGATTAGAAAAAATTATTAGCTGCAAGGAAAAATAATTTCAATGCAGTTGTATTGAGTTAAATGTTGGTATTCCTAACTAAAATTGCATTTTTTATAAGGAAATGTATGAATATTCTATTACAATTGCGAAAGATTAATCTGTATCATGAAATCAATATTATATGAATTATGTAATCACTGACAGAAACATATATTATACAGATTACAAATTTCTCGTGGATTATAATCCTGCCCATTAGAAATATTTTCAAAACCATTGTTTGGGAAAGACTTACGATCGAATAAAACACCACAAAGCCGTTAAGTGACGCCTTAATACGCCAAATAATTATATTGGAATATGTGATTAACAGTTCGAGATTTTAAGTTTTTTTTTGAGAAATGCAAAGGAATTGCCGTTTACACCTGTAGTAATGAATGATTAGTTCCTAGAAATATGCGAAAAATAGTGTTACCGTTTCCGTAGGGATTAATATGGTTTCAAAATTTAATGTTTCAAAATATTGAATATTGTAGATAATAGGTCAACCCAGAAAAAAGTATCTGATGTGAGAATCACATGACCTCTGCTACAGACTAAAATTGATTTTCTCTTTATTTTTAACACTTTACAACAAAGTTGAAAAGTGTTCATGACTTTGTTCATTCTGTCTGTCTGTCTGTCTGTCTGTCCGTTAGCACGATAACTGCCGTAAAAATGACTTAATCAAAATGAAATGTTAGTATGTAGTTCAGACGGTCTGTAGGACCTATGGTAATATAAATGAATAATATCACCCATTTAATTTTGGATTGAACCCGGGTTGAAAAAATGAAATACATTGAGCCCTATGGGACCTAATTTTTCAAACATTTTTTAAGCAAATTTAAAATTCACAAATTGCTTCGAAAATGTTAGGTAATATTTAAATTGTTCTATAAAATATATAAAAAAATCAGCGAAATATATTCAGTAGTTTTTTAAATAAAAATTATAATAATAATAACACCTCTTATATGAAGCGATCACGCGACCATGATATGAAAAGATCACGTGACCCACTTCAAAATGATATATGGCATCCATCTTGTATCAAAATCGTGATTTTTAAAGTTATTTTTAGTTCATATTGAGTGTTGTATCCGTCCGAAAACCACTTTATTTTTGTTTAAATTCTGTGCATCTACATACTGAAACAAGCTAATTAGAATATATTTGAGTTTAAATGCTCATCCAAATATGATTATTTCTACAACGAAGCCTACTTTTCATCTATGTAAAATGTAAACAGCAAAATATGTAGAATTAGTTGTGTTAGAATTGCTGTATTTCTTTAACGCAAAATCATTTAGTCCATGGAGTCTGCATGGCTGATATGAATGAAATATTCATTGATTTTAGAAAGAGAAGGACGATTTTTTTCGATGAAGTTTTACGCATAGAGTTTAATTACTTGTAGCTCCATGGTCTTAATTTTAAAATAAAATAAATTATAGTTTTCTGATGAATGACATGAATGGGAAATTATTTATGAATGAAATATAGAGAGAGCTAGGCGTGTATAGGCAGCTTTTATAGAGAGCCTGACAGCTTTTATAGAGAGAGCCAGGCGTGTTATTTTTTCTATGACGTCATTTGAATGAATTTTAGTTGTTTTCGATGAAGTTTTCAAATATAATAAATTATCGTAGTATTATGATAATTCTAAAATTATTACCAAGCAATGTATCATATTTTAAAGATGTTTAAACCAGGCTATTTATATTTCAATGCCGTCATTTGAATGAAGTTCATTTTTTTCGATGAAGGTTTAAGTTTTCAAATATAATAAATTAATGTAGTATTGTGATAAGTTTTAAAATATAACCGAGGAATGTATTGCATTTTAGACATGTTTAAATAAAATTGCATTGAAGTTGGAAAGTGTTTCATAATCAATGCTTTAAGCATGATTGATCTTTCTTGTTTTAATGATTCATTGAATTGGATATATCATTAATAGCTGTATACCAAATTCCACGACATTTTTTAGGGAAGTCCGTTGTGATTAACCCTGGTGCTAATTAGACTTTGCTATGATTCGAGATAAAAGAAACTGCTTATTTTTGCGAAATGGCCCTTGAAATTCGTATGTATCCGATCTAGTTAAAAACTAATTGACAAAATATCACAAAATTTGGTAGTAATTAAGTCACTTATTGGTTACCCTGTTGCTAATTTGGTATAATTTGAGTGGAAAGAACCAGCCTATTTTGCGAAATGGCCTGCAAAAAATGTCAAAATCGTAAACAACTTCCGTAATAATATCTTTATCGAAATGGCGTTTTAGTATGTCAATGAGACGGTCTGTTGGAATGAAAGTGAATAATGTCACACAATGAGATTCCCGGCTTGATTTAACCCGGCTTGAAAAAATTAAATACATTGAACACTATGGGACTTAATTTTTCGAACAATTTTTAAGCGGAGTTAAAATTCAGAAATTGCTTTAAACATTTTGGAAAATATTTAAATTACCACATAAAATGTGTAAAAGAAGTGTCAGCAAAATTTATTGCGTTGGTTCTGAAATAAAAACTGAAATAATAATGACACCCATGTTATATCAATCGATATATTAGGAGGTCAAGTGACTCATTGTTAAAAAATATGGCTTCCAGTTTTTTCCGCTGTGTAGACCATAAATGTCGTTTAAATTTATCTTCATTGTTACATCTGTCATAATATCGCTTTATTTTTGTGTAACATCTGTGTATCTAAATTTTGTACCAATGCAATTAAAATATTTTTTTTATTTTTAATGATCACAAATCTTTCTTTATTCCTACACCGAAGACTAATTTGTTTATATAGCATATATAAACATATTAATCGATCGCAAGATGAGAAGATGAGTTGTATAAGAATTGCTGAATTTTTTTCACGCAAAATTATTCAGCTCCTGAGTCTGGAATATAAGTGATATGAATATTAATTTATTTTAAATAGAGAGGCAGACAATTTATAAAATGAAATGGTTTGTCATAGTTACAGCAATTTCGAGAACCAATTTAACATGAGGTAAGCAAAGGATATAGCTTATGCTAAAAGCATTGCTAAAAGCTTTTATAATAAAAAAATATTATAATTGTGATGTAATATTAACTAAAAAAGCGTCGTAAGCACTTCGCAAGTTATACTTTCAATGACGTTATTGGAATAAATTTCATTTTGTGTAATTATCGTCCTCCTTTTGGATGAAGATTTAAGTTTGTAAGTATAATAAATTACTGTAGTACTGTGATAATTAAAATAAAAAGTCAGCACCAAATGCATCACATTTTAAACATGTTTAAATAAAATTAAATTTCAGTTGGAAAGTGTATCATAATTAATGTTTTATTCATGATTGATCTTTCTTGATTTTAAACGAAGAAATCAGCGTGATGTTTTCTACTACTTTTATGTTTTCATAACTGTTATACTAATACATTACCGCAATTGAAAATGTTTTCTGAACAATTGTTTTTTTCGGGTCTGATGAGGCAAATCCGAACATACCGCTGTCCCAATCAGTTAGTATTACAGGAATTTTATTGTATAATGTTATTATTTTCTTACTATAAAAATAAATTTTAAGCATGAGAGTATATAATATATCTTTCAGTGCCGCTATTTGTTCGATTTAGACAATTCCTCGTGAAATATTTTTCGTTTAAAACTGCCTTTAGAAATGCAACAGTGTAGCTCTCTTTATAACTTATATTTTCGTTAGAATCGTTATTCACCTGTGATACTCCTCTAGTAATGCATAATACAACAGATACTGAGACTTCTTAAACTTTGAAATTTGGCTTTCTTGAGTTAAGTAAACACGCATTAAAGAGTCCAATAAGGGTGGCCAAGTGTTAACATAATGAGATCAGGACACAGTGCTCCAGAGATTTTTCATTGTTCGGTGTTAGAAAAGTACTTCAGGCTTCTGCTTTTCAGCCTGACTTATTCTCAATACAGCACTTAGGTAGAATCGGTTAAATAGAATTAAGTGTCAGATATTTACGTATAAAATACTGAGCGAAATACATGTAGTTATATGAAGAAAATTAATGTTCTGTACAGATTTTTAGAACAACGGATCTGCGACTGGCTATTTGTTGCTCTATCCATGGATCTACTAGTAATATCTTTCATATATATATATATATATATATACACATATATATATACACTTATATATATATATATATATATATATACACACATATATATACACTTATATATATATATATATATATACATTATATATATATATATATATATATATATATATATATATATATATATATATATATATATATATATATATATATATATATATATATATATATATATATATATATATATATATATATATATATATAAATGATGAGAAAATAGATTTTTACGAATATGAATATAAATATGGATATAGTATTGATAAAGTAATTATAGTGTTTTTGCCAAAGCAGCATAAAGTACCAAATGGAATATAATAGGATAAAAAGAAAAGAAAAGGAAGGCAACGTAAAGTGCTTACAAAATGGCGGTAAGGGGTTGTGACTTTACTCCCCAGTTGTCAACATGCATGTCTCAAATGCCGCGGCATTGCACTCCTGATCGCCAGCACTGAATGAAGCCATCCTCCGGAGTGTTAATCATAATTAGCACAAGACCTTTGCGAAAGTGGAAAGATATATCAGACGTTACAATACGGGTGGAACAAGGTGGACGTTACAATACGGGTGGAATAATAATGAAAATCTATACTGATGCATGTCCCTAAAGACATCAACGTCATACTAGTTCAGCAGTTTCGGTTTTTTGTTGCCATGCCTACAATGTTATTAAAGACCCTAAATATTCATAAAATTTTAAACCATATTCATTGTTCTTGCCGTATTAATTTCTAATGTAATGTTTCATAAAAGGTACAGGATAGTTCTGTTTTAATGTCTGTTCAAGAGGAATGTTTTATCAATTTGCAATCTGATGACGTCATTGCTTACAATTCGTTGATAAACTACTTATAAAAACATTCCTAAAAATATTTTTGTGTTAGATGCCCAATGAATGATTCCTGCTATAGGAATATTAAAAGTTTTTCTTTTATCGTATATATAAAAAGACAGATGTTGTTGGCAAAAGTCTATACTTAGATCCAAAAAATTGACCACATTATTATGTATTCTGGGATTCTCTTCTAATTTCAAATTGTCATGATAAAAGTCGAAATTCATATGAAAGCTTTCGTTTTCATATCCAATTATCAGATCGTCAACATACCGGAGGTAGATTATTTGATTATTGATGTGAGACATTTTTAACACTTCACAACAAAATTGAAAAGTGTTTATGACTTTGTTCATTCTGTCTGTCTGCCTGTCTGTCCGTTAGCACGTAAACTGCCGTAAAAATAACTTAATCAAAATGAAATTTTAGTATGTTGTTCAGACGGTCTGTAGGACCTATGGGAATATAAATGAATAATATCACACAATTAGTTTTGGATTGAACCCGGGTTGAAAAAATGAAATACATTGAGCCCTATGGGACCTAATTTTTCTAACATTTTTTCAGCGGATTTAAAATTCACAAATTGCTTCGAAAATTTTAGGTAATAGTCAAATTGCTCCATAAAATATATAAAAAAAAATCAGCGAAATATATTCAGTAGTTTTTTAAATAAAAATTAAAATAATAATAACACCTCTTATATGAAGCGATCACGTGACCATGATATGAAAAGATCACGTGACCCACTTCAAAATGATATATGGCATCCATCTTATCTCAAAATCGTGATTTTTAAAGTTCTTTTCATTTCATATTGAGTGTTGTATCCGTGTTAAAACCACTTTTTTTTTGCTTAAATTCTGTGCATCTACATACTGAAACAACCCAATTGCAATATATTTGAGTTTAAATGCTCATCCAAATTTGATTATTTCTACAACGAAGCCTATTTTTCACCTATGTAAAATGTGAACAGCAAAATATGTAGAATGAGTTGTATTAGAATTGCTGTATTTCTTTAACACAAAATCATTTAGTTCATGGAGTCTGCATAGCTGATATGAATGAAATATTCATTGATTTTATAAAGAGAAGGACGATTTTTTTCGATGAAGTTTTACGCATAGAGTTTAATTACTGGTAGCTCCATGGTCTTAATTTTTAAATAAAATACATTATTATAGTATTGTGATGAATGACATGAATGGGAAATTATTTATGAATGAAATGCTGCTTTTATAGAGAGAGCCAGGCGTGTTATTTTTTCTATGACGTCATTTGAATGAACTTCAGTTGTTTTCGATGAAGTTTTCAGATAGAATAAATTATCGTAGTATTATGATAATTCTAAAATTATTACCGAGGAATGTATCATATTTTAGAGGTGTTTAAACCAGCCAATTTATATTTCAATGCCGTCATTTGAATGAAGTTCATTTTTTTCTACGAAGGTTTAAGTTTTCAAATATAATAAATTAATGTAGTATTGTGATAAGTTTTAAAATATAACCGAGGAGTGTATTGCATTTTAGACATGTTTAAATAGAATTGCATTGAAGTTGGAAGGTGTTTCATAATCAATGCTTTAAGAATGAGTGATCTTTCTTGTTTTTTTTTTTGCTTCTGTGTAATTTACTTTCTTTTGATCTCCGTTTACATTTAACTTTGGTACCTTTTCTACTTTTAATATATTTATTTATAGGCACTTTAAAATAACAATTTTACAGTTTGATTTTTGTTTATATCTACTATTTTTAAACTGTCTGAGCCTTTGTGTATTTTGTTGACCTACTACTTGGCATTGAATGTACTTATAGTGTGGATTTGGTTGCTGGTACCGGGGTTTTTGTTGACTGTAATAATCTTGATCTCTATTATATACCATTGCAATCCCATTTAATTTATAAGATGTCTCTCATCTTATATCACAGTTAATTGTAGGAATTATTGATTGTTCTCGGAATTCTACAGATAAAACATATACTACACTTCCGTGCTTAACCTTTCATAAAAAACGCATTCAATTCCGGATGCTTAATTATTACAAATCCATTTTTTAATTTTACTTTTCTTAGTAAGAACTTACTCGGATAATTTCTGGGATGCTGTTTTACACTATACACTTCTACTTCTATCTCTAGCTTATTTATTTCTGGAATAGTGTTTTCCATTTCCATTTACAACTCAGCCAAAGTCATGAACCTATCATATCCTAGCACTTCCAACCAATCCTGTACCTTTTAGTGTCAATTGTACTAAAACTAATTTTTATTCATCATTTCTCGTTCAAATTAAAAAAAAAACCTCTATCCATTTTATGTACTTTTTCATGGACCCACTTGCATCAAACGCTCAACTAGGTTTTGTTATTCTCGTCAATGCTTTATTCAACTAGCTAAAAATGCCTTCCATGACTCACTTTATACACTTTATTGCAATGTACAACTTTAATCAAACTTAACTTTTTAATGTCACGTTATGTCAAACTGAACTTTTAACACGTTAAGCGCGGCGTCAGTCCATGGGGACTGACAGTCATCTTTTCGTTTGGATGACGTCGGTCAGTGAGACAGGCAGTATCGAGGTTGAAAAATAAATGTTATAATTTTAATGGAGTTTATTAAAATATTCTAAGCAAAGATGTGGTTTGGTTTTACACATATTACAAAAAGTGACGACCTGTTTGGTTAACTTTCTAGCTGTGTTGCGCTCGAATGTTTCTGCATTCGTGTTATAACATTCAGAACAATATCTTCGGACTTTATATGTTTTTACTTCGGACTTTGTGTGACTTTATGGACTGTGTGTTATCTTCTGTTTATACTCTATGACAGAACACCTGACTGAGTGATAGCCGCTGTGTGTCGCCTGAACTTTAGGCAGAGCAAGAACAGCTCCGCGTTCAACGTGTTAACTATGTATACATTTTACGGATTTTTCACTAAAGTAAATTTCTGTGTCAGCTTGAACTTTGCTTTGATCTGTGTGTACATTCGGATTTTTTAACTCTGTTCAGATGCCAGATGTAAAGTTCTTACCTCAAGGCATCAATTCTGAACTCTAAACGGTGTCACAACTCAAAACGCGATCCTGAAAATTGAATAACAGTTTCCTCACAGCCAATGATGCACAGCAGATATCAAGAAGCCAAAATTCATGTATTAATCGAAATTACAAAACGCATCTTCTGACATAAAGAAACTCAAGTATGTATATCTTATACCATAGGCAAACACGAAAAATACACATGATACATTTACAATAGACGTGATTGTGGCAATACTCAAAACAAACCCATAAATAATACCGAGCTAAAGTTCTAGACTAGTTCAAAGGGTCGCGTAGATAAGGGGATCATGTCCGTCTAATTTCCTTAACTTTCACCTCATATAGGTACGTTTTACGGAAATATTAAGTTTCCGTGTTTACGTAAGACCCATGAGGGACATCCATGTAAAATTTCAGCTTAATATTTTGAGAAGTTGAAGAGATAACATGATTACATCGTGAATTATACCACCATCACCTTTTCACATCTCAAGGTTTAATAAAAACTCTGATGCGGGCAACATATGACTTTCCTTATATAATGCAATGAATTTACTACTTTTACAGTTAAAAAAAAATCTGATGTGGGCAGCACATCACTTTCCTTATATAATGCAATGAATTTACTATTTTTACAATAAAGAAAAATCTGATGTGGGCAGGACATGACTTTCCTTATATAATGCAATACATTTACTACTATTACAGTAAAAAAGAATAGATTCTTTTTATAGTAGATATTTATATTCTTTCCAAGATATTGAATTTTCTTCAATTAGTCGTCATTTTCATTGATTTAGGGTCGTTTTTATCCATTTGGCGAGTTTTTCATCAATTTAGCAACATTTAAAAAAGCCGCCAAGTTGTCAACATTCCACCAAATTCGTCGTCAAAATATCGCCAAATTCGAATTCGAATTTTCGACCCCGTCACAATACTTTCCTTATACATTATTGTATATTAGGAAAGTAATTAGGTTTACATTGTGTACAACTATGACTTACAAAGAACATAGCTGAAAAACATGTTGGTTCCCAGCACAATGGATTGATGACATATCATTGACATATATTTATAGGGACTGACCTGTGGATCATTCCGTCTTTATAGTTTCCCACAACCTTGGCTATAGATTAGATAAATCCCCCTTTTTATATATCTATTTACCTATGATCCATGTGAAATTTTAGATTCCTTTTTCAAATAATTGCGCAGATACAGTGACCTTTGTACGTCATGCCCCTCTTTATCCTTATACCGATGAGTTACAAAAATATTCCTCTCTTGTGTTTTTCTATGTTCGATGAGAAACAATCAGTAAAATTATAGTTCCTAGCTAGAGTAATGAGGAAAATTGAGTCAGTGACAAATTTGCCTTATATATGTGAAGATAAATATGGGTGTATATGAAATGTATGACAAACCCGAATAATAAGGTGAAAAATATAAGTTAATTTCTTTTTAAAATGACTGCTTTCGGACTGTTATTTGTGAAAGTTTGGTTCTTCATTAAGCTTTTTATTAACACTTTACAACAAAGTTGAAAAGTGTTTATGACTTTGTTCATTCTGTCTGTCTGTCTGTCCGTTAGCACGATAACTGCCGTAAAAATGAATCAAAATGAACTTTTAGTATGTTGTTCAGACGGTCTGTAGGACCTATGGGAATATAAATGAATAATATCACCCAATTAGTTTTGGATTGAACCCGGTTTGAAAAACTGAAACACATTGAGCCCTATGGGACCTAATGTTTCAAACATTTTTAAGCGGATTTAAAATTCACAAATTGCTTCGAAAATTTTAGGTAATATTCAAATTGTTCCATAAAATATATAAAAAAAAATTCAGCGAAATATATTCAGTAGTTTTTTAAACAAAAATTAAAATAATAATAACACCTCTTATATGAAGCAATCACGTGACCATGATATGAAAAGATCACGTGACCCACTTCAAAATGATATATGGCATCCATCTTGTCTCAAAATCGTGATTTTTAAAGTTCTTTTCAATTCATATTGAGTGTTGTATCCGTACTAAAACTACTTCATTTTTGCTTAAATTCTATGCATCTACATACTGAAACAACGCAATTACAATATATTTGAGTTTAAATGCTCATCCAAATTTGATTATTTCTACAACGAAGCCTATTTTTTACCTATGTAAAATGTAAACAGCAAATTATGTAGAATGAGTTGTATTAGATTTGCTGTATTTCTTTAACACAAAATCATTTAGTTCATGGAGTCTGCATAGATGATATGAATGAAATATTCACTGATTTTAAAAAGAGAAGGACGATTTTTTTCGATGAAGTTTTACGCATAGAGTTTAATTACTTGTAGCTCCATGGTCTTAATTTTTAAATAAAATAAATTATTATAGTATTGTGATGAATGACATGAATGGGAAATTATTTATGAATGAAATGCTGCTTTTATAGAGAGAGCCATGCGTGTTATTTTTTCTATGACGTCATTTGAATGAATTTCAGTTGTTTTCGATGAAGTTTTAAAATATAATAAATTATCGTAGTATTATGATAATTCTAAAGCTATTTCCGAGGAATGTATCACATTTTAGTGATGCTTAAACCAGGCAATTTATATTTCAATGCCGTCATTTGAATGTAGTTCATTTTTTTCGAAGAAGATTTAAGTTTTCAAATATAATAAATTAATATAGTATTGTGATAAATTTTAAAATATTACTGAGGAATGTATTGCATTTTAGACATGTTTAAATAAAATTGCATTGAAGTTGGAAAGTGTTTCTTAATCAATGCGTTAAGCATGATTGATCTTTCGTGTTTTCTTAATAGCAGTAGAATTGATGTAACTGCTTATGATATATTCTCTATTATTAATTATGTATGTCAATACGGTTAATATATGGCATAATTTAGTAAGTTACGGCCACGTCTAGGTGCTTAAACAATTTTCAACTCTGGGTGATTAATACGATTTCCATCTTTGTGTGTTGAAGTGAATAACTGTCATCCGATATCTTAGACAAATATCATCCTTGAGAAATTCAATTGTCATCTAAGACAGCATTGTCAGTTGTCATTTCTAAGAGCTTAGTCAATTATTGTCGTCTGAGTGCTTAACCAATTATCGTCATATGAGTTCGAACTAAATAATGATCATATGTGTAGAATTAAAAAAAGGAAATCACAGCAGTATCTGAGAAGTCATTGTCGAATTGTGCAGAACGCAAGGAATAATATATTGGATTGCACCATACAAAGATGATGCAGACATTTCAGCAAATATGCTTAAACAGATTCTAGTTAAAATAGTAAATAGTCTTAGTAAGACAAAAAATAAATAATTCATAAATACAGCGTACATTCAGAAAAACTGGTCTACTAGTTTCAAAGGAAAATACGGCATTTAATGTGAATTTACAATGAATGAGGATCTTTCAGATCGATTAACTGTACTAATTATATTTAAAATGTCGCTAATGAGCTCAAAATTGGAAAAAAAAATCTGATGTGAGCAGCGCATAACTATCCCTATATAATACAATGCATTTACTTCATTCACAGTAAAATCATTACGTATAATATCTTCGGCATAATATTTTTACATTGAATTGAACATTGTCCGTTTTTCTGGATTCCAACATGTAAAATGATTTCAAAGTACTCAATTAACCTCTTTCGCGCAACTCTAAATAAACAATTATCAATACTAATAGCATTCTCAATAGGCGATATAGTACATATACTAAAATATTTTAATAATAAATTCATTAATTAGGCGCCATTTTCATTAATTTAGTCTCATTTTTGCAATTTTGACTATTTTCGTCCATCTGGGGCAACATATCAAAGTAGGCGATATGTCACTAAATGAGACGCCAGACACACACACATATACTAAAGTTCATTTAGCGTCATTTTTGCAATTTTGTCTCTATTTTCATCCTGTTGGGGCGACATATCATCAAGTTGGCTATATGTCGCTAAATGTGACGCCAAATTCGCATGCCAAACGCTCGCACATACATACACTAACCCTCACACAACATGCTTACATACACACAAACATCACCTAAGAAATGTTCGATTGAAGTTCACTGTTGCTGCGTTCCGCAGTCGAAAACTTGAATTCGAATTTTCGACCGTATCACAATATTTTCTCTATACATTGTACAATGTACGTATATAGGGAAAGCAAAGAATGATGTTTTCGAGATTTCTTTCAATGTGATGATTCTGTTGTTGAATTGAAAAACCGGAACGGAATTTTAGACAGAATATATTTGAGCCGTCTTGTATTTCCGCTGTTTCAAGAGTCAATCTCCTGGGAAATTCTTCTCGCTCTAGTTAGAATTTTACATACATATACCCACCGCTTGGAATTGTATAAAATAATTTTTCAGACATTGAATCTCTGAAGTTCCATATATATTAATGTCGCGAGTTTAAAACAATAAATGTTTTTAAATGCTGATTTTTGGCCATAATCATTCTTTTTCGGCCCTTCTGGCATATTGAATAAACCTTATGAAATATGTAAGGGGAGCTTTTTCTTTTTCATTTCGAATGCATTAAAGAAATGACAGCAGAAGTGCTTCGGTAACTATATAAAGCATCGGCATTTAAGCCTGTCGTAGACAAAACTTCAAAAAAATAAAATAGGCTGTCCCTTTTCACTTTTTCATACAAAGTATAAAGTATTGTTTTCACGAACATTTTCGGTTTCAAGATTTCGATACCAATATATATTTTAAGATCTCCTGAACCAGGTTTGACTATCTTTCGAGTGATGCCCGTCTATTTGTCTGCTTGCATGTCTGTCGAGCTCTTGTACACATGATAGCTACCACAAATATTAATTGATTTTCACGAAACTCTATATTCAGCTTTGTTAAAGAAAAATGAGAACAAAATACCATTCTTTAACTTCGAGCTAAATATTTTATAATCTGTTAACATGGGGAAAAATTTGACATAATCATGCTAAAAGGGAGTTTTATGGCTCAATGATTATGAAACTTTGTGGTTTCAATCATTGTAAGGATAAATGGTCGTGATCCAACTTTTGTGTTCATGATGATGACATCACACATCATATTCGTGAGGATGGCAGGACATTAACCCCCACTTGGGGGCATGTTACCTTTCCCCGGAGGTACATTGCAATTATTGCTATTAATCGTAAATTTTTTTCAAATGCTGTAAGATGAAGGGTAACACACAACACTTATGATCATTTGGACCAATGATAGAGATTTTTCAAAATGTTTCTTGTAAAATTTAAAAAAAAAAAAAAAAAAAAAATCACAAACTACTTTAAAATGGATTTTGGTAGGAGAAAGTCAAGTAGAGTTACACACAAGTTAATTCTGATAAGTTTTTCTTTGCTGTAAAATGCTGTAAATATTATTAACAATATATAGCAGCTGTTAACGTTGAATATAGTCGTTTTAATAAAAAAGTGTCTCTGTTTTGTTGTTGTTGAGACCCAGACCGTCCGACCTACCAGAATGGTGTAAGGTAACTGAATGGACGGCCGGGAAGTGCCACCCAATTTAGACCAGAACCCAGTGGGGGAGGCATCCACAGGGACCGTACCCTCCTTCCCCTACCACCAACCTCTCGGAAGGACTTACGGACCCACATGTTTAACGTGATCGTACTCCGCATGAACACGGCGGCATTTGTGGTAGCGTGCAAATCTAGCGCGCAAACCACGGGGATACCGCACCCGAGATGGCCAACAGCACGCGGTGTTCCGAGGTGGTCACCCACCAAGTACTAACCGCGCCCGATGCTGCTTGACTTCGGTGATCTAACGAGAACCGGTGTTATCAGCACGGTACGGCCGTTGGCGTGTCTCTGTTTTGTGTCGATGTTTTGTGTCGATGTTAAAACTATAATTCAGCAAGGTTTCAACCCTGAATCACCCGGAAGATATCTAGAGGGAATTAAAAGACTCTTGCAATTCGCCTCTTATTTTAACTTCCTCATGGGAAAAAATTATGAATCCGGCTACTTAAGGTTCCGTCCCGTGGTCGGTACTATAAATTTGCTAAAATTCAATCTTGTAGGTCACTGGGGGCTTTAAAGGCTCTAAAAAGAAAAAGACATATTAAAATATTGTTATACAGGGCGGCCATAATGAAGTACAAGTGTTTAGAGCCTGATAGTGAGAAAACTGTTGAGCCAAAGTCAATCAAATTTGCAGGAAATACTAGTTAGACCATGGCGTTTTTATTTTTAAAAGAAAAAAATAGTTCGGATTTTTGCCACCGTGGGCAAAGTGGCGCTATAAGGTTCATTTATGGACCGATTATTATCTATCTAACAAGGTAAAGTAATTTATATATTGCTGGCATAACATCTTTTAGTATATATATCCTCTAAAATTTCAATTAATGTATAAACTCTGAAATAGTAATTCTTTAGTAAAATATAGGAAAGCATATGCTACATCAAAAGATTCAATTACATTAGAGTCATAAATATTATTTTTGAAACTTCATTACATAATGTGTTCAAATTTGACAATATATTGCATTAACCGTTTACATTACAGACTACCAAATTATGTTATACCCTTTTAATAAGAGCAGCTATTTCTGAATGAATACCGCATTGTATTTCCACTAGAGCCGATATTTTGGAGGATGGCGTTCCCTCCATTACACTTGATCGGATTAGAAATTTCATTTTGTACTATGATCCGATCGGCATCATCAGAAGATTCAAAGATTATTTCACGTATTTTTAAAATGTCCTCGAAGAGGAGCGTTAAACTAAAATACTTAAATACTTATACTTTTACGTGAGTCTATTCAATAAAAAGGTAAGAAAGTATATATTTTAAACTAACTTCAAAAGAAAAATATATAATGCCATTGAGTTTATTTGTAAATAGGATTGTAAATTATTTGTGATAAGGGCAAATAATCTAATGTGAGCAGTAGATGACTTTCCCTACATATTACAATGACTTTACTTGTCAATATGATTGTAAATTACTTGAGTTAATGCCAGAAAATCGAATGTGAGCAGTAGATGACTTTCCCTACGTAATACAATGATTTTACTTGTCGATATGATTGCAAAATTACTTGTGTTAATGACAAAAAGTAGGATATGAGCACCGCATAACTTTCCCTATATAACATAATGACTTTACTTGTCGATATGAATGAAAATTAGGTGTGTTAATGACAAGAAATATTATGTGAGCATTACATAGCTTTCTCTACACAATGCAATAATTGTACTTCTTTCACAACGAAGTAATGTACAAAATCCACTGCAGAAGGTTTTTGGTATTGAATTAATAACATTTAAAATACAATTAGGCGTTATGGGCAAAATTATTAGTCCACATGGCAGGGCTTATTCACATTCACGTGCAAAATATTCATCCAAATCCAATTGACATTTAATTAATATCCCTTGAAATGAACAAAGAGACGAAATCGTTGGCATCAAAATATAATTCTATTTAAAAATGTAACTTTTCTTATAAATGGAACTAGTAGATAGATTTGCGAGAATAATATAAAAATATTTATTGCATAATGTTGTATATGGAAAGGCAATCTACTGGATGATTCCTACTACTTTAATCTAATTTTTATAAATTTAAGAAAATTGCGATAACTCAAAAACGGTCCATGCTAGAAATGACGTCATTTGTTTTCTAAAATAAAATTCATCTGAAATGATTATTTATTTATCATTATTGAAAGTATTTATGTTTTAATGATTTTTCAAAAATTCATTCGAAAATTGGGGAGTCTTCCAAATATTCGAACATGTACAATATCGATAGGGTTGCAGTAGTCAATGATTATAGGAACAGTACCAAATCATGTTTTAAACGTTCCATTCGTTTCTGAGATATGGCATCCAAAGACTCTCACGGACACCCCCTTATATATATATACATACATACATACATACATACAGGCATTACTTCAAAAACGTTCGATTCGATAATGATAACGAATTCAGGCATGCTTCTAACGTGCCTATGGAATCCTGTTGAGAACTTGGATTAGAAATTTCGGCCCCGTTACAATGTTTTATATATACACTATGTATACTATGCATATGGCGAAAGATATAGACATGTTAGTTGACCAAAGTGCAGAAACATTCTTGAATCTGTAAAATAGGTGTTACAATATTTTGAAGAGTCCAATTGATTTAAATATATGAACAATGGTTAAAGAATTTCGATATTTTAAAAATAATATTGACTATATTCTAAAATTTTCAATAAAGCCTATATATATATATATATATAATATGTATATATATGTATATATTACTTATAGACTTCCTTTGATTGGTATTATAAGCATTATAATCTGCAACATCGTAAATTCCTATAGAAAATTTTCTAGGATTGAATAAAACAATAGTATTATTTAAATAGTCTTATTTTCAGAGAGAATAAAAATGTGATTTGTTTCAACAGTTTTTTATTACTACTAAGCACTTCCTCTTTCAAGTTCAGCTTTGAGGATTCAAAAAAGTAGAAAGGAATTTCTTGAGTCTTAAAGTAACATTTAAACAGAATTTTACATTTTCTTCGTGCACAAATATGACTGTGGCCAAGAAATAAGATAATTTGTATTGATGCACTTATTAAGATTTATATTTATATTGTTGTAAAAAAATAATTAGAATCATAAATGAATATATATCCTAAATGACCTAATAAAAATGACTTAAAGTAGTGGTGCGGAACCTTTTAGATAGTGCGAATTCACCAAAATATTTTTTATTTAGAAGACCCCATGCCACCAGGTAAATTAAATAGGGGATTAAATGTTATAGTTAAATATACATTTTTAAAAAAGCATGTATTTTGCATTCATCAATATTTGTTACACTTAAAAATTAGAAGTGTCAAAGTTTGTTTTATCTAGTTAGAAGTTAATAGTATGCCGTGTATTTTTGAAGCAAGAAGTCACAATTAATAAAAAAGTTTGCGTAAAATGTTTGACAGTCCTAATATGATATTTCAGGTTAAATCTACATATTGAAACAAAAATAAACACAATTGTTTTCATATCCTCACTGCTATCATTAATAAAATTGTGTGACCCCTTAACTCTTGCAAAACCTCGCAATCCTAAATAACAAAATATCGTCAAAACCCAAGGATTGCGTATCACTGGCCTAGGAGACAGAAAAACACTATTAATACCAATAGCAAAGAATGAAAACTTAATTGTTTTATAATATGGTCAAAATTCTATTGAATGATATCAGTGTTCATTTCGATTATTTACTTTGTGCTGTGTATAATAGGGTGTTTCAAATTTAATAGGCAAAACAGAAAATATTTTTGAGAACTTGCGTACCTTCTAATTTTATGTGTTTTCATGATATAAATATACTCGTAAAATTTTAGAAACTTCGAGTGACAAATTGAGTGACAGCTCAATTTCTTCGAAATTTTAAATATTAGGGTTTATTTACTGGATTTTAGTATGTTACTAAATGTACTTGCTAATATTGAACCTGGTGATATATAAATATAAGGTTTAATATATAACGATGGTGTTTAACGACTTGCAATATTAGCTGTCACTGATCCTCGTCTGTCGTAACCTTTAGGTTAAAATTACTGGATAGTTTTACGGATCGGTCAGTACACTCATTGATAACATTTATTGCAGCTATATTTTTCTTGGAATGCATGATTATATCAAGATTGCACATCACTGTCTAGAAAGTCACATTCAGCCTTCAAAGCCAACAGAATATTGAAAGATTTTTTCTAGCAATGTCTTTGTTCATGAAAGTTTTAATTTTTGTTACATTTTATCTTCTAAGTTTTACTTCTTAAGTCCTGCTTCTTCTCGGGTTTTTTCATGGCTTTAATAAAATTATTTTTCAATATAATTTGCAAATGAATAATTTGAGAAGAGTGTTAGAGTAACGTGGTTATTACCATAGTAGACCTTCAAGCTCTAAAGATACAGCGCAACACAAATTGCAGAGTTTGTGGGAGACATAAATAGCTTCTCGTTGCAATGTAACTGCTACGTACTGAGAACCGTGCTTTCCTATAGACTGTAAGCAAGAAGAAGCATATTCATAAAACCAGAAGATCATGTTTGCTTAAATGGAACTACTCTCGGAAACAAATTATTTACAGGTAATAATTTGCTTTTGATACCCATTTTGCTCGTTAAGTGACCAGACGACTGAGTGCTGTTTCTGGGATTTTCCTAATTCACCCCAAATGATAAGATACAGTCTTACAAACTTCAAATAATTACGATGCGATTAATTTTTTAACTGAGCGTTTAAATACCTAACTATCTCATGCCGTTTTAATTCAAGCCACCGCTCTAAAACCTGTAATACAAACTATTTGTTTGCATCACGGGAAGCTTAATGAATAATATTAGCGTCTAAATGTAATTAAAAAAAATTAAATAACAAGTTTGAATATCAGACGATTAAAGTAATACTTTATATTGAATGCGTGACAATAATTTTACATCTGTCCATTTAATCTCTTTAAAAACTGCTGTTTATATTAAATGAGTTTTTATATTACAACAGTAATGTCAACCTTGGCATTATAATCCCCAGCAATCTTTTTCCGACTACCCTTAACGTAAATAGCATTTGCTTAATCATTACGCTTAATTTTTGCCTGCATAGTAAATAATAATTCACTTAAAATCCTCTGACTAAATAAAATGTAATATAAATGAAATGGTATTATGGGCACAAAAGCAAAACATTGTATAGATATATATAAATGTGACAATTTAACATATTTTTCTGATTTATGTATTGATGTCTCGTTGGTCCATCATTTAAGAAAAGGATTTTCGGAAGGATAGGATGATTTCTTGGGAGAGTTTATAGATGCCTCTACTTTAAAAACCGTTACTTTACGTTGCATAGCAGTGTGAATCCCAAGAGTGCTTTTTCCTGTAATGCATTAAACAAGAGTTTAAGAGCCTACTTAAACTTTAAAAGTTCCACTTTCCTTCCTGAAAATGTAAAGAAACTTTGGTTTCGCCTATAAGGATTTTTTCACACACAATTTATTGATGCAGCCGTAATGGTGTGTATAAAGAATTTATTTCTCACAAAGAAATGGACAGTAAGCCTCAATGTTCCCTATAAATGTCATATCATTTTAATGTCATGGACACTAAATGTGAGAAACGCCTAGAGTCTAGGTTTGAGTGCATTTGATTTGAGTATCTTTAGTTATGTAGGTTTGAGTATATTTACGTATAAAAAATAGTCTGCTATGTAATTCGTACTTTAATCATGCACAACATCCAAAACTGTATATTGGTAAAATTTTTCAAGATATATGATGGCAAGAGTAATATATATAATGATAAACAACAAGAAACTCTAATCATTCGGTCTTACTATTTGTAAAGTTTAACAATAAAATATATTATATTTTAAACCATAATATGTACTTTTAACAACAAAAGTTATATAAAACATTTTATTACTTTTGATAATGTCTCTAAAGTATAATCGTATTCTAACGGAAATCCTAAAGTCATGTTGTAAGCAATTATCGTAACCAAACTTCGTTAAATTGCAATATGCAAAAGTAGCATTTGTAAGATCAATCAAGAATGTGGCAGCGAATAAGATTCAGTACATATTTAAATTTCGAAAAGTTCTGATCTATCATTTTAAGCTGAAAGACGGTTTGCAGAACGTTAAGAAGAAAGTTTCAAAATATATCCAAGAGTACTTCCTCATATTCATTTTTTAAAAATATGGTTTCTTTTTCCGGAAAGCGTGCATCAATCCTTGGGGGAAGGAAATTCTTTTTTGAACTTCCTTTCTATTTCAGGATCGATTTCTTATACGAATCTTTGAATACCGTCGCTAAATAAAATTCTCTAGAAGATTAACCTTTAATATATTAAACACAGTTCCGGATATTCTACATTGGTGCGCTTGATCAGACTCTATATTCTAATTGGGTCATTTCAGTAGAAAGGAAAAGTGCATAAATATCTTAACATATACGTGTTCGTGATCATGTTATCCGAATCATAGTTTCAAATGGTTTACGATTCTGGCTAATGTATAGGCGAAGGATGGAATGTATAAAATGGCCGGCCGTTTATTTATTTATATACATATATATATATATATATATATATAATATTAAAACACCGTGAAATACTACATTACAAAATCATCTGAAATCACACTTAAAAGGCGCAAAGCTGCACTAAAAAGAGGATTAAAATATTGTCAAAAAGAAAAGAGGTATGGATGGAAACAATATACCAAAAGATGGCCGGGGGGGAGTTGTGACCCCCTCACCCCGGTTAAGCATGCTTTACGTCGCGACAACACTCCCGGAGAGCCGGTACATTGCAAAAAGGAATACGAATGTATCAAATTGTAAGATGTAAATATACATCATACAGAAACAAATATAAGATATAATTGTCGAGATCCAGCCCTATCGAAATTCATCTACAGTAAATGTTTGAAATATGTTAAAAAGTGTGTGAATAATATTTGAAACATGTTCACAAGTATAAATTAACAAAATTACAAAGCTTCCACTTAAAGAAGAATTTAAATATTGACACATAATAGAACGATAATAACAAAGTCTATTTCTAAAACCATATACCTGAATAACAAACAATAGCATATTACATGCAGATGTACATCCCATATTGTGTCATACAAGACCATGCAAATTTGCTATAACGTATTATACATTATACCCTATTCAAGAGGTCCCATATCAGTTATCACACGCTTTACCTGTGACAATCCAGTATGTATATTGCCAACAGTTTTATTTAAATATAAACGGTAACTTTCGGTTACAGTTATTTTATAAAATTTGTAGATAATGTCACTTAAAAAATTCTTGGGAAAACCCTGTGAGATGGTGTTTTGTAGGAAACGATAATCGCATAAATATCGATCTTCCATTTTACTGTTTATTCTTTGACTACGTATTAATTGTCCCAGTATAATATTTCTAAAAACATTTTTGTGCATACACGAGTTCCAGTTTATGATCCCCCGGCCATCTTTTGGTATATTGTTTCCATCCATACCTCTTTTCTTTTTGACAATATATATATATATATATATATATATATATATATATATAATAAAAATTGAATCAATAACTGATATCAAGCAATCAAAGAATGTCACAGTATAATAATAAGTCATCCAGAACAGTTAAAACGCGGCCATCGGGTCAAAAACAGAGAAGGATAGCATAGATCTAAATTCTAGGTTAAATCAGATTGTATTCAGTTTCAAGACTGAACATCAAATCGAAATTAACCGCAACACATGCTTATTTCGGATTATGGCGATAGTTAGTTACTATGAACACCATACGCCCCGTCTATAACCATATATAGCGGATTCAGATATATATATACAGGATGGCCATAATTAAAGTAGAGGTGTTTAGAGCCCGATAGAGGGAAAACTGTTGGTCTATACTCAACCAAATTTGCAGTAAATACTATTTAGATCATGGGGTTTTGATTTTTAAATAAAATAAAAAAATAATTCGTATTTTTGCCACCACGAGCCAAAGTGACACTGTATGGTCCGTATTTGGAGAAAAATAGACATAGTAAGTACAAAAAGTTTCGTCAATGCTGAGAGGTATCAAACAATGCTGCTGAATTTTGTTATTCGGCAACTTCAACAGCGTGGATGTCTTGAATCCACGAAATTTATGCAGGATGGAGCACCCCCTCATATTGGATTGCACGTACAGGAAGTCCTACGACAGCATTTTACTCACGACTGAATAATCAGTCGAGCGTTTCCTATGAAGTGGTTAGCCCGTTTGCCTGATCTGACCCGTTGTGACTTTTGGTTGTGGTGTCATGTAAAGCGCTTAGCATACCAAGGGAATATGAATAATTTAGCCACTTTGAAGGAGCGAATAACATTGCACGTCAAGCAAATCAATGGAGATCTGCTGCATTCTGCAGTAGAGAAAGCTGTTCAGAGAATGCACTTTTTAGAATCTATGCAAGGGAAACATATTGAATCACACATGTAAATGATACCAATATGAAAATTAATGTCATAGGTATGTAAATATAAGATACAAATATAAATAGAAAATGTACTAAATACGTATAAAATGTAAATGTGATGTCCTTTATAAAATGCATGTAAAATGTTAAATTTCTGTACTTCCTATGCCTATTTTACTCCAAAAACAGACCTTGCAGCGCCACTCTTGCCGGCAGTGGCAAAAATATGAACTATTTTTTCTTTTGAAAATCAAATCCCCATGGTTTAAATAGTATTTACTGCGAATTTGGTTGAGTTTGACCCAACAGTGTTGTCACTATCGTACTCTAAACACCTCTACTTTAATTATGGCCATCCTGTATATATATATATATATATATTTCAGAATTTTCCCTCTAAAAGAAATAAGGATTGTTAAAACTGCATTTGCTTATATTTTTTGCTGAGTGTGTTATGTTACTTATTTAAATTGTACAACATAACCAAAATTGGCCTCATAAAAGTTGACAGTTAATGATGTTTTAACCATCTGAGGCACTGTTCCTAGGTTTCCCATCAGGTTAGGCACCCTGGGACACTAGAAGTGCTCTGAAAAAATATATAGCTATTGATTACGTATAAGGCATATGAAGTGGCTTATTTATTTATCTTATGCAGACAGGTTTAATGTATATGATGTAAGTGTTTGATTAAGATACAATTATAAAATTAAATTATGAAATTACATTATAAAAATGCATCAATTAAAAGTGTCCTAAGGGGATCCATTCTCCCCTGCAGAAAAAATAGTGAAATGCGATGAGAATTTTATTACTTTTATAAGGCGATTGAATGAAAAATGTTCAATTATTTAAGCATTTTTAAATAAGGACGTCGACATCATATAATTTATTCAGAGTTTTAAATATTCTTCAGCGCAATAGATAGCCAGATCTTCGAAGTTAAAAAAAAAGGATGTAGGCAACGGAAGTAAAATGTCTGAGTAAGGGAAATAGAATCTTATTTATCAGTCAATCGTTCCCAGGATATGAAAGATCATCAAAAGGGGACGTTTCGATAGAAAAATCGCATTCTATTTCGAATAGAAATGTTTCCGTTATATGAGATATTGCTGCTAGAGACGAGAGTTTTCTATTTTTTTAATATATGTCCTATGTTGAATTGTCATTCTTAATTATTTCTTAAATATACGTATGCAGGACACTTTAGCAAATGTGTTTAGATTATATCGTGTAGATTACCTTTATAATAGTTCCTAAAATTTATCAGAGCCTCAAATATGGGTTTAAAGCGCAATTTCTTCAAAGTTGATGTTCCTGAGCACAATGGGTCTATATGGTTATGTATTCAAACATGTTGCTATGAGTGTTATAACCTCAAAAATTGTGGTTTAAAGTTATGTGTATTAATGTGAATTGAACCTTTATTAATCACTAATAAGGAAATGGATCAGAGCAAATGGACACCAATTTTCTTCCAATGTTTACAATGTAATGTACATATTTCTTCAATAATAAAAATATACTGTATGTTTTTTTTTAAATGAGTAGCGAAAAATACAAGTTACGGCAGATATGAAACTCGATATATAGGGGAAGTCCTGCAACGAAACATTAAAAGTTAGAGAATGATAAAATCAAAAATTGGCATATTTTGACCTTTTTCAAATACATTTTATTTAAGCAGACGATTGAGAGTAAATTACAGACATATAGGGTTTTTTATCGTCTGGCGAGCCATGAACTTTTTCCTTAATTTCGAAACAGAGTTGAAACAGTGAAGTTGCGATTTTCGACACGATTCCAATACTGTCCCTATACATGACCATGTATTGTAGGGAAAGTAAAAAAGAGTATGGAATTACAGTCTGCTGACGTACAGACGATAAAGTTGTTGACAATGTTATGACGCCACACTTATTGAAAGTTTCATTACGAACGCGACAAAATTTAGTTGCGTTCTTCTAGTCAAACCGTAAGTATTAAAATGTCCACAAACCAAATTTGCTATTCCATATGTGTAATTTATATTATAAAAATTTTAAGAATATCGGTGACCATACATTTCGATATCTCTACTTGCAGCACAGGACTTTTCCTACATACACAATGGCTTTATTTCTTTCACAGTGGAATAGTGATGAAGATTCACGTAACAATTTGAATTATATACTAACATCTGACGTTTCTCTGGATGACAACTGCTGAATTAATTTGAAGTACCAAATTATCTTATATTTCTCGCAAATTTATCTTTGCAATTAGAAATATGCTATCATTTGCCAAGCGGTATAGTCCATATATTAAAATATGCTAATAATTAATTTATTAGTTTGGCATTATTTTCGTCACTTTTGTGTCATTTTTACCAATTTTGTGGCTTTTTAGTTAACTTTGGCAGCATTTTAAAAAAGTCACAAAATTAGTGATATTTCGCCAAATAATACCAAGGTCGCTAAATTTATTGCCAAGGCCGATTTTTATGAAATGTTTAGACAAATTTAATTTAAAAAACGTATAGTACAAATAAATCTTGAGAACAGGTCTAGGTAGCGTTATATAACGTGTGTCATTCTTTTTCTAATAAAATATTATGTTTAAAAAGACTTTTTATGTAACATTGTTGAATGTTCCGATTTTTCATTATTTTTTTTTAAATCATTTGAAAATTTGAGAGTAGTCTGTTTGATCGATCAAGTATCCACTGATTGAAATAATCTTACTAATTTTTTTTCGAAACGCTCCAGACGTTAGTGAGATATCACGTCCATTGAGTCACACAAACATACATACACACATACACTAAAATGCATACACACACACAGTAACGAGCATTCACACACACACATACATCATCTCTAAAATGTTTGGTTACAGTTCAGGGATACTCGAATTGTGCTCTTTCGTCAGAAACTAGAATGCCAATTTTTCGAATCAACCCTGCTACACTACTTTCTGTATACAGTATTTAGGCCAGGTATCATTATAAAGTACTTTCCTTATACAGTACGACTTTCCTTATACTGTATTTACTACCTACTATTTACCTACTTTCCTTATACCGCATTTAGCTACCCTATGGGCCACATATGTCACATGTCATAAGGTAAAATTGTCCTTATCAAAAATTACCTGTATAGGACTTACCTATGATGCCGCCACTAAGGGTGGAGCATGTAAGCTCCCGGTTCTCAAGCTCGGAAAACGAACACACAAAACATAAAGAAATACACATGCTTAATTGCTCAATTTATTTTAATATTTTACTTAATAGATAGCTATTGTATCTGGAGTAGCTATGCTATAATTAAATCAATTATTAAAAGACACATAATACTGACAATACTACATTAATATATATATATTTACACACATAATAACTTTGACTTAAATTTCTTAAAAAACAGTTTCCTTTAAACAATCGATAAAGAATAGTTCTTATAGTTCAATATTACGAACTCGTTCATATGGTCTACTCATACGAACTGGTAGTCAATTAATTTAATAATTGTTAAAGGTGTGCCTTCCGTGCTAATAGTGACAATTGAAAGTTGGTTACCTTTTCTCTTTGTGTTACGTGCATATTCGTGCTATTTCAATGATGTAGGAAAACCGTTACACATCTAACTGCACTCGCTACCATTTTGTTGCTCACATTCTATAGACACTTTTCACAAACCCAAGAAAACATGATGCTGACTCGTTCGAAAGTTTTAAGTTTACTAAAAAACCTCAGGTGCGTCTAGGACGCTGTCGAAATTGCATTCGTGGAAAGTTCTAGAACATTCTCTCAAACCTTTTTCTTTTCACATTGTAGTGTCGTTGTTGATTCGTTGAAGTGAAGAAGGGGATGCGCTGCTTATTTATGTTTGTATTGCCATTGGCTCCCTCCGCAGCATTTAAATAGCTCATTAGCTAGGTTGGCATCCGCAATTGGAATTGCAAAATGGCTAGGTTGGCATTTGTAATTAGGTGTAACATGTAATACAAATATTGTGTTACATCACACAAAGAGATTAATCACAATAGTCTAAAACTTTTCCGACTCTTTCGGAAGTAGAATTTTTCAATAATTTCTTAAAACTATTGAAAAAAATCTTAAATCAGCACGGCCTAGTACATGTGTATCTAAGGAATGTAAAAGGGATTTGTAGCACTCACGAGATCAAGTCTTTATTTAAAGCTGTAATGCTGACGTTGATAACAATTTTCTTTGCATTTGCTTCTAATGCAATAAACTATCATTCAAAGTTTTGATTAAAATATCGCTTTTGAATGTGTAATAGTGTCGAAAGTTGAAATTGCTGATTTGAGTTCGAAGATACTACGAATTATATCAATCATATTTATGCAGATATACACATAATTAACTTACATAAAAGTTTGCGTTATATTTGATTTGACTTGTAAAACATTTAATCATGGCAGTTGATAGAGTGTATATGCTTGTAGAGAGTACATAACACTATAAAGTGTGAGTTGTCAGTGCTTTTAAAATATTAAATGATGTGTTCCGATTTAAAACCTATATCAGAAAATCCATTTATGGTATGGCTACAAACGGTGGCACCTTCGGGCATATATAAATGAAAATAATTTTTAATTTAAACTGTTTATTACACCGTAAAAGATGTAAAATCATTGATTTACCTAAGTGGTTTTGGACGTAAAACGCTTTTCATCAGAAGCATATGGTATAGAACAAGCACATTCATTGGAGTTTTACATACAGCCAACTGACGTGCTAAATTTC
This sequence comes from Amaurobius ferox, assembly GCA_951213105.1. Classification (NCBI taxonomy): domain Eukaryota; kingdom Metazoa; phylum Arthropoda; class Arachnida; order Araneae; family Amaurobiidae; genus Amaurobius; species Amaurobius ferox. The sequence goes on along the minus strand of OX578141.1, from coordinate 44,312,773 downwards.
CATATTATAATAGCCGATCAGTATAGATCCACCACGGAGAGAAGAAGCATAAATATATAAACATATTACAAATAATTATACAAAATAAAATGCAGAAAAAGCAGGATTAGCAAAACTAATGTTTAGTTATCTAGACAGTATTTTTACCTCCATGAAATCCGGAGTAAGCCATCAATCGAAACTGAGATTTTGAATGAAATCACAATGCAGAATTACGCAAATAAAATCACGAGAAAAATAAAGTAAGCATAGATTTAAAAATCAGATTACTATGGGGGTTTAATACAATTTGTTAAAATAAAAGTCTTGTCAAATAAGGGAAAAAAATATCGTTGAGAACAGAAACGTAATCGTTTAGTATAAATAAGTGGATATGTTTTCGTTATTAGGATCACAAGTAAACTCAGATAATATAATACCAACTGTCCTTTTAGTACTAATAATATAAAATTATAATTACCATTGGGATTAAGGGGGCAACTTAAGAAATATTTCTACATTTTGCACATGACTACAAGACGTGTAAAAGTTAAATAAAAATATTTGTCACCCTTATTTCCTATGATAATTATCAATTTTATATTGGTAGTACTAAAAGGGCAGTTTGTATTAGATTATTTAACCGACGACTGGTAGTATGTCTACATTAAGGACTACGCAGAACATTTTCTTGATAAGAAGTTTCTTTGCTGTTAACGGGTTTTTTTACCTAACGAAAATGTTTATATTATGAATGCAAAAACTATCGTTTTCTATGAGGAAAACTCAAGTAATATTTCTACATTTTATACATGATTTTAAGGTTTAAAAAATTAAATAACAGATCTCTTTACCAGAAAATAAAAATTACATATTAATATACTGAATTTACATTGCATCACATAAGGTTGCATGTAGTTGATCGGAAAAATGTCTATAATGCAAAAAGAAGAAAAATGCAGTCAATAATTATGTTCCATCGAATTTATCTTAGCGACATTATATTATTGGAAACTCTGAAGATATTTAACAAAGTAATACCACCATTACAGACAACAGTAAAGTAGAATATCATCATGTATAAAAAGCTAAAAAAAAAAAATAATCGGTTTAAGACAGGTCTTTTCAGGAATTTAATAGCTGGATAATTTGATTTCCTCTTTCTGATTGTGTTCCTATCTTCTTTTTCCGAAGTAATAGATGCATTTTGATACTTTTTATTTTTTCGCGATTGAAATAATCATGTCTTTGTTGACTCATTTAATTTGACTAAAATGAAATGTCCACGTTGTTTCTTAAAGTATTTTAAAAGATTATTTTCAGCATCAAAATTATCTTTTAATCAGTGAATAAAAATATGACTGTATTTACTATTTTTTATACTTCAAGTATAGGGCCAAAATACATTTTCCACAGGAACTAAAAGGTTTATGCTGCTGACGTATCATAAATTTATATTTATGTGAGTAAAAGTACTATAATACAATGATTTGGTTTATAGCTAAAGGACAAATATACTATATTTAGAAATATTGTAGTCACATTTAGTACAATAATATTCCTAAAACAATTGTTTTGGGTCTAAGAGAAGAAAATATATAAAATTTAGAAATATTAATGTCTAATTTAAATTATTTTCTATGAAAATATTTGACGCTTACGTCTAAGGAAAACAGACGTGGGTAGAGCTAGTATTGTTGCTAAATGTCATTGTAGGTGTCACAAGAGATCTTAAGAAAACAATTTCTCGACTCGTTTGTATCATCACTAACTATTCCTCACTTCTTTGAAAGTGACTTATTATACAGGATCTTAAGAAGTGTTTACAGGTTGTTAATACATGCAAAAGTGACAATATGGCATCAGATATTAGACAAGAAGACGCCAAATTTCATTAAATGGGCGGACAATAATTTATGATCATGGTAAATAAATGATGACATTACGACACATGAGGTTCGCGGACTCAATGGGCTATATAAGAACTTTTACAATAGAAACACGAACCAGACTACTCTCGAATGCCTGTGAGCCAATGGGCAGCCGATAGGGGGATCACATATAACCCCATGCAACGGATGAAGGATGAGTTAATTTAACACATTACGTCATGGAGATATAGTCTGTAGTGGGAGTAAGAGTCTGCACAAATACGTGATGAAGAGGAGTTGGATTCTGTACGCTATGGAGAGATGATACGTTTGTGAAAGATGTTTCAAAGCAAAAATACCTCACCAATAAACGCCAAATTATATGCATATAAAAACCACCAAATAATCTATTTACTATTTTATCTGAGGAGATAGCATTGATATGACTCTAAGTCAAGTAAAAAGAAAGACGATGTATCAAACATACAGTATTTCAGCCGACTATGTAATTAGTAGTAATACTATGTAATTAGTAGTAATAATTGATAATATGTACTAAGTGGAATAATAATTATGGATTTGATTATGAGAATATTCAAACATAAGTATTATTTATAATAAAATTTAAGTTTGGGTAAAAGTATGTATCTTCATTGTGCTAGGCCGAATAATTAATTGAATGCATAATAAAGTAATTTACTTTCTGTTGACACCGGACAACACATAATGGGGGGTTATCACAACAGCAAATACAACGCAAATTTACTACACAGCCACAACAAGCAAACGTATATTTAAATTTACACGCCACATGGCTGTTTTACACTAGGCTTGGGATCCACGTAGTGCATTCTCTATATTTCATTTATGCATTTTAATTCGTCTAGCGTTATCTGCCAGTGATTCATGCCATCACGCTATTCGCTAATTCAGATATATTTTGTTAGAAGTACAATTCTTTTTAATGATCTTCGATATCCGGGCCATCTATTCGACAAAGATATATTTTTTTTCAAAGCACTTTTGCACATCCGATTAAAACAGGCAACTGTATGTTGGGATACGTATTGGAACGAAATTACTAATTTATTAAAAGGGTTAGTACATATTTATTAGAAACTGAGTATGATATCGTATTTACGATATACAGTGGCATCCGATAGGAAACTATCTCCCAATGATTTCCCTTTTCCGAAAAATGTCTTACAAAGCTCGTTATCTAAGCAGTTGAAGTGTTATTAAGTCATATGCAAACAAGTTAAAACCCGCAAATGCCTTAAATACGTATTGTAAAGCTGTTGTTTGGATTATATTCGACTTGAGTTACATATAAATCAAAGTTTAACATGTAAGGTAATTAAAAAAGGGATATTGAGAGAATTTTAACGCTGACAAAGGAATATTCATATAAAGCAAAATTTCACTTGCATATTAGTAAGGAAGGTTTTTACAAAAAGGCCGCAGTAATAAAACGGCATAATTTGCGAAATTTTAGAACTGAATTCGGAATCATGCATTAAATTGACAGAAGAAAAGATGAACGTACATAAACCCTTCCCCAAAGTTTTAGTGTTAAAACGGTTGCTGAAAAAGATGGAGTTGGAAAATCAATAGTATCTAAAGTAAATTTTATTATCTTTTAAACCACAGGAACCAAAGAAGTGGGAGGAAGTGCGATATAAATTCGTGTAATAAAGTATATATTGGAAGGTCGTTGACAAGCGGAAATGTGGCTGCAGCTGTGGATTGCAAGTAACTTCTTCAAAATCTATGAGCCCATGTTAGTGGGTCAAGAGTTCTGAGATGATTTGTCAAAAAAGGTATGATAAAGCAGATTTCTTTCATTATTTTTGCTTTTTAATATCTAAACGCCATACTCTTCTATGGATAAATTTCGAAAAATATACCAGCATTGGACTGATGCTGATTGCAGGAACGTAATAATTTGAGACGAGATAAAATTGAATCGTGCTGCATGTGATAAACGTATTTAGCGCAAAACCAGCAAAATATTGGCCACTTATGTGCTTCCAACATTGAACTAGTATAAAATAGCAAGAGATACATTGTATATTATTATGATAATGAATCAGACCATATATCAAAGTGACTACTGAGTGGATTCAAGATAATAACATTTGTTGTCTTGAGTGGCCTCCGTAGTCTCCAGATCTAAATCTCATTAAGAACACACGGTGACGATGCGATTTAGAGTCATCTGACGTTGCAGATTCTATGAATGAACTTTGGCTGTTCTTTGAAAGAAAATAGGACAATATTATAAGAATTACTATGTCAAATCACATTGCAGCTGTTTAGAATGCCAAAAGAAACTACACTAAGTAATTAGTAGACAACGCCATTATTGTCACGCCATTATTATTACGCCATTATTGTCGTTACATTTGTAATATTTCTAATATTTGTAACATATTAGCAAGATAAATATTGTGTATATATTGGTATGCCAATATTTTCTATAAATGACCAGGCAATATTGGAAGTCAGTAATGGCCCAATATTGTCAAAATGTTCACATTTTAGTTGGCTTAAAATTGGGTCTATATTGGCTGCCAATATTGGCATACTACTAAGCATAATGTATATTTTTTACAGAAATAAAAGAATCAGCGATAAATAGGTGCTGTTATGAGACACAATCTCATTACACAATCTCGTTAGATAAAAATTTGCAATTTAGCGTCTTAAAATCGAGTTTTTTTTACTTCTTTTTTTCAAATTTACATATTTTTAAAAAATAACTTCCTTAAGTTATAGATTTCTATTTTGAACCAAAGTGTTATTTAGAAATGATTTTATAAAGTATTATTTCATAATCCTCTTAATAAAATGAAAACTTTATTTACCTTTTTCTCAGAATACATATTCCACGTTTATTATTTTATTGTAACTGCTAAGGCAAGAGAAGAATAATAAATATTTAGTTACTAGCCGCCTTCGGCGACCAGCCTGTTTGCTACCCTTGAAAATTGTGACCGTGGCAAACTCGCTGGCGCCATAACCCCGTGGAGTTAACAAAGTTTGTTTTAGTTTAATGACGTTAAACATAATAATGGAATTTTAAGATGAAAAACAATGTTCTAGGGGGGAGGGTTCTTGAAAATTGATTTGTAAAGTGAATTTATTCTAATGTTTGTGAACTATGAGATTCTGAGGATTTCTGCACCTGTAACCCTAGGAAAGGGTTCCCTTTGATGTGTACTCACAGCCGAGATCAGCTGCTCCTATGTTTTTTATAGAGATATGCTCCTCTATTTTTGTTTGACAGCCGAAATGAAATTGTAATGAATTGTAATTTAAAGGAAATTGTATCCATTTGTCTGCATTTTTAGTATTGCATCGCAATTGACATGAAAGTGTTTTTGAAACAGATAATGTTGAATGTGAATTTAGTATTTAAGAAATACAGATGCTGCTTTAGCGATGCTGCTTGGCAAAAAAAAGTTTTTTTTTACAGATTGTCCCTACCACCACCCGATGCATAAATGACCCGCGACAATCTCCATAACTTTATTTTTATTTATTTTTATTACTTCAGTGTTTTATTTATTTTTATTAAAGTTTTTTCATTGTGGTCCCAATCACCACCCGATGTAAACAATACATCGCCACAATTCAATCCAGCATAATGAGCCAAAAACCTTATAAAAAGCAAACACTAATTCGGTTTTTAATTGCCCCTAGCCCAAAAACCGCATAAAAAGCAATTACTGGTGACATTTGCAAATGTAATTTAATACCCATGCGAATATCCTCATCAGGATATTCGCATCAGGACATTCGTCAGGCCAAAAAACGTATAAAAAGCAAACCTTTATTCAGTTTTCAATTGTCCATATACCAAAAACCGTATAAAAAGCAAACGCTTATTCGGTTTTCAATTGTCCATTTGCCAAAAACCGTATAAAAAGCAAACACTTATTCCGTTTTTAATTGACCCTAGGTCAAAAACCGTATAAAAAGCAATCACTGATGACATTTGCAAATATAATAAATATAATAATTTCATATAAATATAATAATTTCACTCTGTATGCTGTTACCACCACCCGATGTATACAATACATCATTTGAATTTTATAATGACCATATGCTAAGCTCTTAATTCCATCATGTAAAATATAGCGTAATTTTCTAACCCGATGCATAAATGCACCGCGACAATTTCCATAACTTTCTTTTTATTTATTTTTTTCTCCATAGAAACTCCGTGCGTCTGCGCGCACATGTGGGTGATAAATCGAACTTCCTTCGCCGTTTCGCCGAGAAATTAAAAATTATTACTTCCTTAAAACCCGGATCCTGCGGCTACTTTTTATTATTTCTTGACCAGACTGGTCTTCTAAGAAAGCCTGATCTTTGAGCTTTCTAAAAATATAAATTTTTAGTGGAAACTGTCGGTATTTTTCCCGAAGCGAGGATTTAAAAACGAAAGTTCGTTTTTTTTAGCCGAAAGTGACTTTTGTTTTAAAATCTTTAAAAAATATTAGAATTTATCTCCGAGATTTGAAATTGATATATTTTTACTTGCAATAGTCTGTTCTTTCTGGTCGTGTGATTTGTTTTTTTCTACGTCGTCTGGATGGTGGAGTAAAAAGGGGAAAAATGGGAAAAAGCGGTTGAAATCGCATAAAACATTGAGAAAAAAATTTAAATTTTATAAATCTGTTTTCACGTGTCCCCCCCCCCCCCGGGTCTCCGATTGCCAAATTTCGTAGCTCTGCGACGGGAGGTCGCTGAACCTATAGTGTATAAGACAGACAGAAAGACAGACACACAGACATTGCCTTTTAAATAGATATGTGTAATGTTCAGAATATGTACTGAAAAAGTAATCATGATTTTTTAAAATTATAAGTTTGGAAAATATTAACAAATCGGAAATATACGTAACTTTCGACAAAAAATGTTTAAGATAAATTTAAATCTATTGCAAATTTTTTGGAGAACAATAGTAAAAATAGGAATGAGTACTCCATAGTCCAAGATATAATGATACACTAAATACAAAAAGTAAATTTCTAGCGTAATTAATTTTGAAGATTTAGCTTTATAAAAGCATTTTAAAGGTAATTTTATGAATTTTTCAGAATTTCACAAATTTAGCAAATATGACTTTTCCTTCTATAATGTGTCTCAAAACAAGGCAACTTGTAAATAAAAAGACTAATTTTTATCTGTATAATGATTTTAAAAAATATAATTTTGTATAACGATTCCGCTTAAAAATCAAAGAAATGGAAGGTATACTGTAATTGTTTAAGAAAAACCCATATGCCCTCAATAGGAACATTGGTAAATAAAAACTTACACTAAAGACCATAGCCAAATCACAAGAACTTAAATTACGAATTTTTCTTACAATTTGTTCACAATATTGGCAAGTATTAGCATCATTACTAAGTGGAGTAGAGGACCTAGAAACTAACTGTTTGGCTTATTTGTAGGAAGCAGTAACAGTGTTAGAGACAACGAGTTAAAAAGACACATTTTCTGCATGAACATTGGGAAGGTCATTCAATCCAGCACAATTTATAGAAGGGAATCGTGGATTATTTACAAATTTCAGAAATTTCACGTGGATATTTAAATTAGAATACTAGGATCCTTGCTATCGGCACAACAGAATAAGGACTTTCATTAATTAAATTTTTAACTTTTTCTGAGAACATCATTTTACCCAAAACATTTGTCTATTCATTTTTATTAGTCTTAACGATTGTCATCATAATCTTAACGATTAACATCAGTATCGGCGTGAAACTAAAAATTTCCAATTCATTGTTATTTGATTTTAAAATACTATCATTCTATTTGACAGTGTTGAAATCTAGACGTCTAATTGCGTCCATTTGGGTGAAAGATAAAGTTATGAAATTGAAAGTATTTTCAACAGGTTCGATAAGACTAGGAACATGCAGTTTTGCCGTAACCGAACATTTTTATCTATATTTTTTATAACACTGAAGATTGGGAACTAAGGTACAGCCAAAGAAGCTGCAACATTCATTATTAATTTGTTCTGAATTATGTTGCTCAAGTACTTCTTAACTTAAATATAATGTGGAATGTTAAAAATTCTTATAAGAGAATAATGAGATATTGAATAGTAGGGAAGAATCAGAGACAAAGAACCGTCCAGATCTTTATATGCGTATACTGTATTTTAATTCTGTACTAAATTGACTTTAAATTATATCAGCAGTGAAAGTATGAATGTGTCCAAATTAAAAGAAATAATGGTATAGTTTAGATATTTTCTTTTATGTCACATAAAAGATGATGATTCTGGAGTGTTTCTATCTATTTTGAATGTAAATGTTTAGATACAGTAACAAAATTGTTCCAAAAAGGATATCAGCTTAGGTCAAACAAATATAGTAAAATTTATTCGATCAATGCGAACTAGTTCAGCATTCATTTTATTTACTAGATATATATCACAATACCTTTGAGTTATGTACTTTCATTTTCCAAATGATTTCAAAAGGAAAAGTACCCAAAGGATAAATTGTTAATTAGATTCAAAGCTTACTGTGTCTCCGAGGAGAAATAGAGAACTTAAGCTATCATTTAGAAAAGACCATTAGACGATAAGGTGTGTCGTTTACCGTGTATTAAGTTTCGGGCGTTTTAAGATTGTTATGAATATTTAGACATATTTATGTTTGTATATTAAGTCTTCTTTTAGAGTGATTGGTAGAAATAAATGTATAAAAGGGTGCTAAAAGTTCGAATGCCTCTGCAGGCATCCTTTATATTTGAAAAGTATTAAAGAATTACGTCACTTTTGTAGATATATTAGAAACATTTTCAACAACTCTAAATAAATATTTTGCTTAATATTTTCTTAGCAATTTTATATTTCATGTTATTGATAATGAAATTTTAATACATATAAACATCGGCCCATAAATTTTCTAATGATAGTTTGGCTTTTTTTCAAACTAGTATTAAATGCTATATTTTGGTTTAGGTTAACTTAAATAATATCGATATTTAAAGATAAAGAAATTGCAAATGCATTTTTACTACAGATTAAACGTAAATTGGAAACCGCATTACTTGAGAAAATAATATTTAAATCAATCCTTTATTAAATAATTTTTTTCAACTCATAATTAAAAAATAATATTTATCAAAAAGCATCACATGAAGACAAGTACACTTTATAGTCACACTTTATTATTTTAAGCATTTTAATACACTTTTACGTACTTTTTTTTACAGTCATACGAATTTTTGAAAAACCGGAAGTGGAACTCCTTAGTTAACGTCCAACTGCATAAAGATTTTCTGCCTAAAATTTTAAATTCTCATTTCAATTCTAAGTTTAATCGTTCAGTGTATTTGAAGTCTATTTGAAACATTTAAGAATATGTTTATGTTTATTAAAAACATCAGCATTGATTTGAGTTTAAATAGAAAAACTTATCAATTATATTTGTATTAATAATGTTTATATATTTATATAAAGCATTAAGCTTTTAAATGCGTATTTTTCGAATTGTTTTTAATAAAATAAAGATAATTGGTACAACCGTATGTTTCCATATTTTAATTTCAGTTTCTGTTCACAATATGTAAATATGTATTTCATGAAAAGACATATAAATAATATTAATATTCATTATACTAGTTTGCTGTACTTAACTGAGGTAACTTGCATGTATAGTTATCCTGCAAGTAAAGGTATAGTATTTATACATTGTACTCAGTTATGTGTGTATCCAGAGATGCAACCAGTAGAAACAATATAAGAATTAGTAATGTTAGAATTAGAGCCCAGTTAATTTTACCCCAAAATTAGGGCATAAGCAGAAGATGTTAAGTCTGGAAACGAGGTTCAATTTTACATATAATTTTATCCCATAGGTCAGTTGCCTGGGACCACTCGTATTATTTTTATGCAGTTGAGGTTTAAATTAAATAGTTTTAGAAACATCCATAAATATTGAAATGTTCCCCAAGTTCCAGAAATTGGTGAATAGCGCCTATGTTTATGCCTCAAATGGACATGCACTTATAAATATTCATAATTTTGGAAATTGAATTAATTTGATGATTCTTAAAGTTATGGGATTTTATGATTCGTATACCATGTTCCCCCTGGACATACATTACGACTATGCTATTATTCGCTCATAGCCGAATAGTTAGAAAACAGACCGCTTATAGCATACCTAAATTGCGAATTAGTCAAGCAACATATTGGAATTACCGTATTACGTTCGACTGCATTTACAAACCACGCATGGCCACAAGCCTTTAATCTCACTTCGACCATGTAATTCCGATATAATTTTCATGAAAATTTACTCCATAAAAGACATACATTCTCCTGCAGAGTTTATAAATCTGCCAATATATATTTTAAGATACTTTCGAAACTAATTCCTTACATGATAAGTTATAAGTTTTTGTTTTAACTAAACTTTTAAGACATTAAAAATAGTTTGGAAAATAAGATTTATATAATCTTACCCTTCGAATAAAGACGTCTTATCAGATAAGACGATTTTGCTTCTCAACGACTTATTATCTTATTTATTTTGAAAAATTCCTTTTAAAGGATTTTTAAGAACTGGATGAAAAAGGTTTTATTTTAAAAAAATTTCCAGGAAATTAAATAATTCGGAAAATAAAATTTCTAATATCTTGTTTTTCGTAAATGTCATTAGGTGAACCAGATAGATGTTCTAATTCCATAAATGTATTTCAGAATTCCATTTATAAATGCATAACTATAGGTAAAGCTTTTTATTTTAAATAAAATTTTAAATAATTTGAAAATAACAATTTTAAAAGCTTGGATTTTAGTAATTTTATTAATAATCGGGTTCTTATTCATAACAATTCATCGCCAATATGTATATATAAATATCCTTACAAATTTTAGCAGATGGTATAATTATTGCTATAAAATTAAAAACATACAGAATAACTTGAAAATTATTGTCAAATATTAGCATTCAGTAATGCCATTAGGGGAAAGCCGATCTGACGGCTTGCTTGTACGTCAACAGTATTATGTAGTCTATTGTTCTGCCTATTCGGTCCAGCCGCACAGGCATATTTTATTAACAAGACAACGCTCGACTGCATACCGCACGACATTCTCAACAATGTCTTCGAGGATTTAATACCCTCGTATGCCCAGACCTATCACCAATACAATACGTCTAAGGCATGCTGGTAAGGCTATTGCGACCTTCTTAGAACACCACTGAATTATATGAAAAGTTGCAACTTTTATAGCAGAATGTTCCGCGGAGGGACATAGTATTAATTTGACTATACTCCACACAGAATATCGACTTGGCTGCCAGGGAGGTATTTACCCCTTGCTAACTAGTCATCTTCTGGTTGCCACCATTTCTTACTAAAGCTTTATTTTGCTCTCAAATATTATATATTTGCATATTTTCTCAAACGATACACATGTCGAGTTTCGCGGTTGTAGCTGAATTTTTATGGGTACATATATTTTTTACAGTAGAGTGTATTTTAATCCTTATAAACAAAATGTAATATAGCAGAAGGTTTGAGGCTTAAATACCCTGGAATAGATTGGAAATCATGCGATTATGAAGCCATGTTGCCAACGCGCTGGCTTTCCGGGACACGGACAATGGTTCGAGGTTCCAGGTACTAGGGGTTAATTTAAGTACACATGGATGTGCGTAGTTCATTGGAATCCATTTAAGCATTTGACACTCGCTTGGCTCACTAAGTACGCCATTTGAAATCCCAGGGATATTGTGATTTACATATCGCTACAATCACGGCTTCATGGTGTTATATATCCTTATATATATATATATATATCCCTATATATATATATATATATATATCCTTATATATATATATATATATATATATATATATATAAGGATATAAACAAGAAGAAAATAGAAGTGAGAACGGGAGTGATCATATGATGTGCATAGAATGGTAGGGGTGGATTGCGACACCCCTTTCCCGCTTAAAGCAGCTTTTACGACCCTGGCAACGCTCACGGCACCAATGTAACACAATAGTCAATCTCCCACATGTGCAAAGATAGAGCACCCGAACGGACACAGAAGCATAGATGGAACCAAGAAAGGAAGAGATACACCCTACAATCCAACTTGAAAACTCGCCTTTTTATAAGGGAAAGTCGCACATGCACGAAAAGACTTCAAGATGATAGGATCGCAGATATGATTACAGAAATTATTAAGAATGCTCATTTAGATTCAAACAAAGTACAATTTCTTTCTTTGAAAAAGAAATAGTAATAATGTTGTAAAAAATATCTAGGATAATTTATTTTTAATGCATTATTTATTATTTTATTACATTCATAAATGCAGTCGTTTTTAAAAGTATTGTAGTGTCTGTTTCTTCTGAAGTATCCGATGACAATATTTCTGAAAATATTTTTAGTGAGGTTTGATTTCCAATAAATAATATTATTTATTTTGATATTGTATGAATTTCTTTTGTCGTGTATGGTTGTATAAATTCCATACTGTTGGTGTTTTCTTATAGATAGATCCAAGAAGTCTGTCGATCCATCCTCATTGATTGGATTTTCAATTAAGTCTAATTTCTTTGGGTAGAATGCAAAATCTAGGTTTGGGGTGTTTTCATAACCCCCTATTATCACATCATCAACGTAACGGAAATAAGGTATTTCCGATAATATATGGGTTCCTCTTTCATATTTGGATAGATAAATATTCGCCAATATTGACGAGCATGCTCCACCCATGGGTATGCCCTTTACCTGTTTGTAGTAATGCGTACCGTCATAGAGTATGTTTTCATTCAAAACCAACTCGACCAAATCCAAATATCTTCTAAAAGTTATATATGGTTTTAAATTGTATCCCTCATGCAATTCTTTCGAGATCATTTGTAGGTTTGTTAAATCGATGTTATTAAACAAATCCCAGAAATCGCAACTTCTGAAGTACAAATCTTTATGGCAAAATTTCAGACGGTTTATCAATTCCTGTCCGTTTTTTAACATTATGGAGCTTTGCCCCTTAATACCAGTCATAACGTTTTGGAGTAAATTCAGAAGTTTTTTATTTGCTTGTTCCAGGTATGATCCGCATCCCACTGTTACTGTTCGGAACTTGACGGGTTTTTTGTGTAACTTGGGAATCAGGATCAAGTATGGAAATTTTACTGATTTTATATCCATACCTATTCGTTTATAGGGTGTTATTATTTTAGTAATGATCGATTCGTTGCTTGGAATTAAGGCATACATGGCACTATCCTTATAGCATTGGGTTAAAGTATCTACATAGAATTTTTTACATGTGAATGCAAAATTCGATACTATTTTGTCGGTGTATGTTAATACGAATTCTTCATTTTATTGCTTGAATGATGACGGAACTTGAGAATTCCTAAAATCCTTGTTTCTTCTCGGGTAGTATTGGCAAAAAGCACTGTAAAAGGCATATTTCCATGCGTTAAAAGTCTGTATAGGTAAACTGTGTTTGACTGCCATCTTGTATATGAAAGTTTCGATACGTACACGATAAAAGAGAATCATACAGTATCAAGATAAATCATATAATCGACTGGAATTCAAACCTAACCAAGAATGTATTCAGAAATATATTAATTGGTTACTTTAGAAGAAACCAAAATTACAATACTTTTGAGATAGATTGCATCTACAAATGTAACAAATTTATAAAGGAGGCAATAAAGAGAAATTATCCTATGAATTTTATACGGCATTATTACAATTCATTTTTCAAAGAAAAGTTGTAATATTCTTAACGTTAAGTGAGGCATTATATTCATAACTGCGAAACTGTTATCAAGTTATATCTCTGCGCATGTGCGACTTTACCCTTATAAGGAGATTTTCCACTGGGTTAGGTTGAAGGATATTTCTTTCTTTTTTCCACATCGCTTTCATCTTTGACTCTGAGTCCGTTCGGGTGCTTTTGTTTTCGCACATTTGGGAGACTGACCATGGAATTATGGTGGTGCCGTGAGCGTTACCCGGGTTGAAGACCCAGACCACACGACCAACCCTAGGGTTTACGGTAGCAATATGTGTGGCCGGGCGTTACCCGGGTTGTAAAAGCTGCTTTAAACCGGAAAGGGGTGTCGCCATCCACCCCTACCATTTTATGTAATTCATATAGTCACTCCCGTTTTTTATCTGCTTTCATTTTTAATCCATGTATTCTACTATGGAACAAGAGCAGCATATGCGCCTTCTCCTAAGTAGCGGATCGAAATGACAAATAAAATCAGGGCTCTATATAAAAGAATTGGCATCAATATAAAAAATGTGTCCTTTCCTTATTTAGTACTCATTCCAAAACTGCATAAAACACCCGTGAAATTTCGTACGGTAACTGTAGGATGTAATACATATATTACATTGGCTAACAAAAAACTTATGAATATACTTAAACCTGCATATAAAGCTTTATTAGTACAAAATCCAATAATCATAAAAAACAGCACTGAAGTAATTAAACGACTGAAGTATTGCAATAAAGATATACAGTTCACCAGTTATGACTTCCGGGACCTTTTCAACAACATTGATCTTAAAAAATTGCATGAAATACTTTTACTGGTGTATACAGAATACAATCTTAAAAAAGTAATCACTTTACGAAGGTATATGGATTTAATTCAGATCGTTTTGTTTGAGAACATATTATGTAACGGTGGAGTCTTTTATCCACAAATTAGGGGTATTCCTATGGGTGGGGGCTGTTCATCAGTCCTGGCTGACATATATTTAACATATTTCGAAAGGAATAATCATGTATTATATGAAATGCCATATTACAGATATGTGGACGATGTGATTTTAGGCCATTACTCAAATACTCCTGAAATTGAATTTGACTTTTATCCTCCGGAATTGGATCTTATCAAGAACCCTAATAGTGTCAAAAACGAAGTTAATTTCCTGGACATAACCATTAGATACAAACATAAAAATGGAATTCATACAGTTCTGTACAATAAACGTAATAATTATGATATGAAGATTAACCAAATAATTGGATGGAAGTCGAATTTGTCTAGGAATATTTTCCGTAACATCATAACAGGACATCTGAGAAGAAATCGTAATAATAATACTTTCAAAAAAGATTGTCTCACATGTAACAAACTCATTTTACAGGAAGCACTTAAAAATCATTACCCACGGAATTTCCTTAAAGATATTTACAATTCTTTCTTTAAAGAAGAGGATTATTCATTCTTTAATGACTTGAGAATATGACATCATATTTAAATAATCGAGGTACGCATGCGTATGGGTACATACTACATATGGCGAAACGGGCGATACGTTTTAGTCGGTAGCATCATTGCCAGTGTGATTTCGTCGTTCCATTTCTGTCTTCTTTCTGTCTGCATTCTGAGGCCTCCTTTTCTGCATTTTGGAGCTTTCATTTTTGCACATGCTACGGGGATCTGTCATTGAATTGCATTGGTATCCGTGGGCGTTGTCTAGACGAAAAGTACTTAAAACGGGAATGAGAGGTCGCTATCCCTCTCAGCCATTTTTATGCAATTCATATGGTTTTCCCCTTTTCCTTTTTTCAAATCGTTTAAATTAGTTATATCCTGCTTCAGTATATAGTGCTGCATTGCGCCTTTTTCTGAGTGGTATTATATTACATTTTTACGTATATTTCATATTTGTATAGTTCTATATATAATATATATATATATATATATATATATATATATATATATATATATATATATAATATATATATATATATATAATATATATATATATATATATATATATATATATATATATATATATATATATATATATATATATATATATATATATATAATATATATATATAATATTTATATATATATATATATATATATATATATATATATATAATATATATATATAATATTTATATATATATATATATATATATATATATAGGGTAGTGATGGGGTAATGACCCTAGTTAGTAAAGTGCACGTCCTTGATGCCGCGGCATTGCACTGCTGGACGCCAACACCGACTGTTGCCGACCTTCTGAGTGACAAACAAAATTATCACAAGACCATTATAAATGGAGTAGTAAAATAAACTGAAGTATCGATAGATGGGATGAAATCACTGAGTTGTCACCAGTTTAAATACTTCCTCAAGATCTAAATACATCGCTCAAAGCAATGTTGCCATTATTTTCAAAATTCCCAATGTAAGACTTACAAACAGATTTCAAAGAAAATTTAAAAAGGATTCTAAAAAGTTTTCAAAAAAGAACACAATAGTGATCCATAATTATCATTTTTTTCGAGGAAATTAATTATATAACTTCTCATATAAGGTATTGGGTATTTTTGTTTAAAAGCTTCCTTTATAAAAGCTTGATCGGTTTTCAATCTGATGATGTCACTGTTAACAATACGTTTCTTTCTGGTTAATCCTCCAATGAAAACATTTCTGAATGCATTCCTGTGCAAATTAGAATTGCAGTGTAATATTCATGTAATATGTATTTTATAGGTTTTTCTTTTGTCATAAATGCTAATTAAAAGATTGTGATCGCTGAAATCTAAACACAGATCCAAAAAGCATACCACATTTTTATTATCACTTGGATTTTCTTCCAAGGTTAAATTAGCAGGATAGAAATTGAAATCCATTTGAAAGTGTTCGTCTTCGTAACCAATGATCAAATCGTCGACGTAACGGAGATATAATATTTCGTTATTAATATGTGACTAATTTTCGTAATGATTAAGATAAATATCTGCTAATATAGAAGTCATCCCCAAGAGCTCAGAGTAGGGGTGTTTTAATTCTGACCACCCGGTATATTATATATATATATATATATATATATATATATATATAAGAAAAACATTTTTGAAGATCCAGTGAAAGAAAAGTGAGAAGCTGTAACACGAAAATCCAAATATCTAACTGGCTTACAAAATAAAGGTATAAATCAACAAATCCTCAAGCAAATGGAAAAAACAACAACAAATAAATAAAATAAATATCGAATCAACAAGTCAATGAAAAGTATCAAAATACAAAGGTATGGAATCGAAAAAAGGATAATAATCGAAATCAATAACAAACGCTATACACGTGGACAAGGCCCTAAGCCTAAATCATGAATTGTTCACTTCCACAAAAATCGTATTCATGCTCAAGTTTTTCGTAGAAACAAATACAAAAATGTATGTTTCTGAAGAAATAGTCAGATTATATCTATAAACTATTTCTACTTGGACGACATACATAAATACGAAAAATAAAAGGAAAAATCGATACCAGAAAACGGACTGAAAAAACACACTAACCTAGTAAGCATGGGAACACAGAAAGAAGTGACAAGTGTTGCTATTCACAAAGGAATAAGATATACTGTTTCCATTTATAAGAAATAAATAACAGTAATACGAAAAGACATGTACAAGAGATAATACACCATTAAGAAGGGCAATAAAAAAAAGGCTAATGTCTAAGTGGATGTATAAATAAAATATTTAAATAAGAGAAGGGAGATGTCAGGCTAAAATTTAAAGCAATATTAATTAAATAAAATTCAAGAAAATCCAGCTATTCTAAATTTTTTAACTGTATCATTTACAAAATAAGAGGGATATTTATATAAATTGCTGGTAATTTTTAGATTATCAATATGTAAAGCATGGAATTTTTTATCAGATAATCTATATATGCTAAAAAGCTGATTAAGAATAATATTTCTAAACAATAGAAGCGATTTGCAGGAATTAAATGGTAAGATTTTATTAATTTTAAAATTAAAAGTGTATTTTTTATCATATAAATTAGTAACAATTCTATTAGAAGGTTCAACAAAAAGATTTAAATCCAAAAAATTAATATTATTATTAATAGTAGCTTCATTAAGAATTAATTCCAAATTATCAGGATAGAAATCTATATTAATGACACAATTTTCAGTATGTACTAAGCAAATCAGATCATCAACATATCTGTATATTGTATAATCTATCGAAGTAAAGGACTGTTCAACATGATAAAGATATAAATTAGCTAACATACTGCTACTGCAGCCACCCTGTAGAACTCCTGAGATATGTAGGTATAATTTATTTCCTTGAAAAATATAATTATGGAAAATAACAAAGAAGTTTAGGAAAATTAACAAAACTAGCATGAGATGTAAGATTAGTAATATAATCATTGTATAGAGCCAAAATTGCACCATACAAGTCAGAGATCTTGATATTATTGAAAAGATCTTTAAAATCAAAAGTTTGAAATCCTATTAGATTTTTAAGGGGTGTTAATCTACTCTTTAATTCTTTACTGTTATTAAGAATAGGGTAATTATTGCTAGACTGACGTAAACAATCATTTATTTGATTTAAAGAATTTAGAATTAATTTACTCGCAGTAGTAGAGTAAGTATTATGCCCACTAGTTACTGTTCGAAATTTAATGGGATTTTTATGAAATTTTGGAATAAGCACAATATATGGAAATTTAAGAAATTTATATTTAATATTTAAGTCACTATACATATTGATAATTTTTAATTTAATATTATTAATGGAATGTAAATCAAGTTTAAAAGGACTATTATTTTTTAAATAATCTAACAGAAGTTATATATAGTCTGAGTTGGAGTATTTATAGTAATGTATTATTGCTCTATCAGAAACAGACATGTGTTTGGGTTAGTTAGAGTTAAACACTCAGACCTGAGGAGGAATTTAACTCTGACTAATCATCGAATTTGGGCCGGTGCTGTTCTCTTCTCTTATCGGCATTATGGTCGTGAATTTGCTTCTATGGTGATGTTAATTTTACTTGAATTTTTTTATTATTATTTAATAAATTTTTATTATTACTTATTTCTAATATATATATATATATTCAGTCGCGAGTATTTATACGATCAAGAACTGTTTATAGGCAGTTTATCAGGATTTTAAGTATGCCGCTGTGTGTACCTCCAGATAGAAGATATTCATGTTTTGATATCCTTCAGCATACCTGTGATATATTACAACACCTTTGCTGATTTGCTGTTGTTGTTGACCTGGATGTGAGCTGTTTGTTTTTGCTTGCTTTTGCAGCAGTTTCTGTGAATTTATGAACTGCTCTTAAAGTGCTACATTAAATTGAATAATAATTCTAGCAAGTTAAGGAAAAAATGTCTTTGCATAAACCTTAATTACAGCTTTTTTATCAGACAGAAATAAGCTTTACATAATGTTTTCAATTGATAAAATAATTTGCTTTACTTTTTTGAAAATCATTTTATAGGTACCTTTTTCTAACTTGCTTTATTAGTTTTCAGAAAATTTATAGTTTCCGTATATATCATAAATGTCTTCTACATAGTTTATATCCCTTCCTTTTAAAATATTCATCGAAAATTTTCAAGAGTGTTATCTGTAAAAAATGTTGGGAAACCTAACTAAACGACATCTTATTCTTAACCACGTGCATTGATTTAATTACTTTAAACTTTCAAGAAACAAAATTTAAATTCTGATCCAATTCAAAAAGATCATAATGACTGAACATCAAGATAAATGTATAGTATAAATTATATGTAAATACAAAAAGCAATCAAATGAAATGCATTATTTTGTCTATTTTATTATCATCTTTATTGATCAAATGAAAGATGAATATAAATACTTCTTTTCAAGTAACCAGAAAGTCAACATTTAGTTGTCTAAATCTTAAAGCAAGGTTTATGTCCTGAAAATGTTAACTCACTTTCTCCTTTTTCTGTTTATGCATTCATTAGGAATGCTATTGGATATCTTGGTCGAAAACACTTCGTTACATATTTCAAAAGGATGCAATTTATTATGACGAATTTAGGAAACACATGACAATGGAAATGGATAGAAGCAAACAACTAAGTTATTGCCCGCTTTCAGATCGACTGTTTATATTTCTACATATGAATAAAAAATAGTCACATGCAAGAACGAAAGACACGAAAATGTTTCATTTTGAATCTCTGTCATAGGTTTGCTGAATTGATTTCCCTCTTGTGTACATATGTAGGAATAGGTGAAAACAGAAAAATAACACAAACACACACACACACACACACACGCACGTATATATATATATATATATAATGTATATGTATATGTATATATATGTATATATATATGTATGTACAATATATATATATATATATACATATATATATATATATATATATATATATATATATATATATATATATATATATATATGTATATATACTTGGGATTACAACTAAATTGTAAGTTGTTTTGGACACCTTATTTGAAGGAGGTTAAGAATAAAATGCTAGTTTCATAGAAAGTTAGTTAAATTTACGAGAGCAACTTGAGATCTAAGACCTGAAATAAGAAAGGAAATATATTTGAAAGCGGTTGAGAAGTTTATTTCGTATGGTGTAGAAATTTGGTACAGAGATACTAGAAGGATAAATGATAAACTGATTCAAATTCAGAGAATATCATTATCGTCTATTACCAAATGTTTTAGAACTACTTCTAATATGAATTTACAAGTTCTGGCTGGTTGTTGCCCTTAGATATAAAGCTAAGATCAAAAACTACTCTTCATAAGGATTATGCATTGACGAGAAAGGGTGGAGATTGCAGAAGATGTTATAGAACAAGAGGAAATGGAACATTTAAGTTTTTCAAAGAAATCACCTTGGGAGGAGTAACTCTTAAGATGGAATGGCGAGGTTCCAAGAAATGAAGATATGGTCATCTTTACAAATGGATCAAAGATTAGATAAAGAGTGGGTTGTGCATATGTTGTATATAAATATGTTAAAATGGTGTATTATAAGCAATTTAGATTAAATGATAATACTACGGTATACAATACTGAATTCTTTGCGATTCAGGAGGCTATAAACTATATTATGGAAAATAAGTTAGAAAAAGTACATATATGAACTCACTCTAGGTCAGTACTACAAGCACTTTGTGCTTATGAAAATAGTAATGAAGCTATTCAAAAGTTAAAAGATAAGTTGACGAATAAAGAAAACTCAATTGAATTACAATGGGTTAAATCCCATACAGGAACTACTGTGAATGAGAAAGCGAACGCATTGGCGAAAGAAGTTACAAGTAACGAAGAAATTGTTTTCCATTTTAAATGGAGTGAATAACAAGAAGAAGATACAAGTGAAATCAACTTTGAAATGGCAAGAAAGATGGGACCAGAGTAGAGAAGGCAAGAGGCTTCATAGAGGGATCAAGAAAGTATCCATGAAGAAAATATATGGATACTTCTATTTGAACAAAGTTTTAACTGGACATGGTGCGTTTAGAATCTACCAAAATAGATGTTTTGGAAAAGAAATATTATGCTATTATGGAAAGTTGGATGGTTCTGTAGAACACACCATTTATGATTATGAATTGTGGAATAATCTTAGAGTTGTTTATTTTCCTTATAATTATAAAGTGGTGAGTGTATATAACTTATGTTGGAATTCTAAAAGTAGAATTGGTGTTAAAGAAATTGTTAAAAATGTATTAGAGAAGGAATTTTATTAATATTGTAAATGTGTATTTATTGCAGCATTGTTATCTAATATGTCATAAATTTGAAGTGTTGTAAATAGTTGTATAATGTTGAATGTATTGTTATTGAAAATACAAGTTGTATGTATGAAGTAATGAAGTTATTTGTTCATTTCGTAATCAAGAGGGTTATGGTTGTAGGAGTGTTTTGTAACGGAAAGTTACTTTTATTTCCTTAATTGATGCAAGTTGTTGCAAATTATAAATTTAGTTTGTTGTGTAAAATTTTAAATTTGTTTTTGGGTTTTGGATTTATGTATAAATACCAATGTTGTTCCTGAAGCATTGTTAGCTGAAGATTCCAAGATTGAAGCGTCAAGATGGAGTTTGAGAAGAAACCCTAAGTGAAGGGTTATGTATTGTTATGTAAGCTTTTGAGAATAAAGTGTTGAGGAATCAGTCAGAGGGTGACCCTCAACAGATGATGGTGAGCGTTTTGCCTGTCTTTGGTGTCGAAAGCGCAGACCATCCGACTCATCCTGGTGTGTCGTATTGGTGCCCACGGACCGCTCGGCTTGCCGAACGGTTTTCGACGGTGGCTGGAGTGGATTGGTACGGGCTGTCGCTGTCATTTGACCCCGACCAGGTGTCCCGGGATCGCTATCACAGTGACTGTAATTCTCTCCCGTATACCTTCGGGTGGATAGGTGTTTCTACTTAGAGTTACACAAAGATTATAAAGCGTGTTAAAAATGTTTTCCATCCATGCAAAAGATCCATTAAAGTATTATTTGCCTATGATGCATTTCTGTGTTGCGGCATTTGCACTCTTGCTGTAAATATTTACATTTTAATTTGTGATTAATCCTTCACCAACTTTGTTTATACCTATCTCTGGGACGTTTTATGTTAAAATGCTGAAAAGTGGTAAACACCTTATTAGTGTATGGTGTTTACCACTATGGTTTGATACATCACCTTATTAGTGTATGGGGCACATTTCACTTATTGAAAATGTTTTTGTACGGAGACCGTATAAAAATTTAAATTTTGTATTTCTTCAAATTTAATCCCATGAAAATTTTTATTGATTTCGTAAAATTCTGTGACTTTTTTACGCAACTTTGTAATTCATTATATATGCCTAAGATCAATATTTAAGGAATAAAATACGAGGTCAATGTTTTTGGGACACCCTGTATATATATATATATATATATATATATATATATATATATATATATACACACACACACACTAAGACAAAAATATCGACGCACCAAGAAAGAATTATCCAAATGAGATAACATTTGGTACGTGTAATGTGGATGTACATAAAAAGAAATGATTAGAATTTCAGAATAATTGAATGATTTATTGCACTGAAAGATGTACACAAAGTCAGCACGTCAATATGGCGTTGGTCCACATCTGGCCTTGATACAAACTGTTATCCGATGTGGCACTGATGCATAAAATTACCTGTTGATGTTCTGAGGGATGTCGTTCCAAATGGCCTCTAATTGACGAGATAATTCATCTACATTCTCGCATGGTCGCAGGCGACGCCATATTTCAGCCCGAATGTGCTCAATAGGCGAGAGATCTTGGAATCTGGCTGGCCAAGGAAATGTGTCGTAAGCACATAGACAAACAATAGATAGGCGTGCCGTGTATGGCCTGGCATTATCTTGCTGAAATGTTAGCTCGGGGTGTCGCGAAAGGAAAGGCAACAACACAACAGAATGTCGGCATTGCATCGCTGTGGTGCGATGGTGCTAAGGAGGACTCTCAAAAGTGTCCGGCTATCAAAACAAATGGCACCCCAGACCATAACTTCCTGTTGTCGGGCTGTGTAGCGTGTGACAGTATACTGACGATGTCTGGGCTATCTCCACAATACTGACGATGTCTGGGCTACCTCCAGACACGTCTGCGCTGGTCGTTGGGACTCAGTTCGAAACGCGACTCATCACTGAAGACAATTTGTTCCGAACAATTCCACGTTGATCGAAGCCCGGCACCATTGCAATCGCTGTTGGCGTCATACTGGTCAGTGGTAGGCGGCGTAATGGGCGCCGCGAGTATAGAGATTTAGCTCCCGTAGTCTTCTATTAATGGTCCGGGTGGCCACGTCCTTGTTTATCACACGTTGGATGGTTGATAACTAAAAGAATCTCGTGCTGTCACAACTGCTCTGACAATCGTGCTATCTTTCCGTTCTGTCGTTGCTCTAGGCCGTCCGCCGCTCGCTGAAATCTGCCATTCCGGACCCATTCCTGCCAATATCATCTATTTTCTGCATCGCTCCTACCCAAATGCCGGGCGATTCGTCCATCCAACCTCATGCAGTCCGACCGCAAGCCCTCTTTCAAACTCCTTCATATGCTCGTAGTGGCCGCGAATTCGCTAGCGAGTCATTGTTATAATCAAGGTATGTAAACGCAATCGAAATCTACTGCCCGTTTTTTCCTGAAAGCGAGGTTCCCTCCTTACACACACCACCATGGTGCTCAGTTTCAATGCGCTGTAGTTCCGACTATTCATTCATTGGCTGCGAATTTTTTATCATTTGCCTATTCGGTCGAAAGGTGTTTGCATGTAAAGTTTCATTACTATCGGATTATTTTGCGAAGTGCGTTGATATTTTTTGTCTTAGAGTGTATGTATATATATATATATATATATATATTATATATATATATATATATATATATATATATATATATATATATATATTATATATTGTGTATATATATATAATATATATATATATATATAGCTAATACTTATCCTTACTTTTGAGAAAAACAATCTACTTTCATTACACAAAACATTTCCATGTGTCGCTACATTGATGACAATTTTTTTTGTTTTCACGTTCGACATTCTTTATCCAATCTTAATATTTACCCATCTAATCTTGAGTTACTTCCTAATCAACCCTAATCTTCAAAAGCAGCAAATTAACTTGATATCACTATTTATATATAAAATAATTCAATCGATACCACTATTTATGACAAGATACATCAATTTTAATTTAATGTAATATTCTTTCCTCATTATTCTTCTTGGCTTAATAACCAAGTATTTAAAAGTCTAATCATTAATTATTTGCTCCGAAATATTATAATTAAATCTAATCATTAATTATTTGCTCAGAATCAAACATCTGGACAGTAATAAGTGTACACAATCACATATTGATTGTCTAAAAATTCTATGCTCTATGTACAATTTTCCTACCACATTTGCAGATCGATGTATTGGTTTGGTATTCAAAACGTAGTGGTAACATCATAAGATAAAAACCTGAACTGAAGGTAAAAATAAAACTTTGCAACCACTAGAAAAAGAGTAACGGCGGTTAAACAAAAAATAGGTCAAAACTATTTTCAAAAACTGTTTTGCCATGTAACGAAAAAGTTAGAAATAGTAGTAAAACCGTTAAGGCCGATATCTAAAAAGCAAATTAAATAAAAACAGTCTACGGCACTAAAACACTGGCCCTCATTTAAGTGTTTCCAATCTGAAGAAGGAGGTCATAGTTGTAAACTTCACATATTATTTTAGAACTCTTGGATTTAACATGTCTCTATCAAACTGTTTCTACTTCAACGTCCTCTTTTCTGGTCCATTCCATCACTCATGCTTGGTGCGGATGCTATCTGACGGATTTTCGGGATTTGTGAGTTGCATTTTTGCAATTTCTTTATTTATGTGCTATACTTTTAATACTGCTGTGTTATTTTATGGTCATTTATTTGTAACATTCGAGATATTGTCCCTATGTGTGGCTTCTTTATGGATCTGGTTTCTTCTGTTGTTGGGCACACATTGCATACATGTTTGACGCATTAAATGCAAAATGACGCATTAAATAGAAACAACGGATTTTAGTATATATATGTCTTCTATTTGCATATCGTCATCCATTTGAATTCAATGCGCGTTATTATGCGACCCCAGTATGATGTCATATTTACAAATATTGTTCTGATCTTTATGCACTATACATGCAATTTTATAGGTTTTGTTTTTATCATTTTAATTATACACGGTTTTAAAGTTAATTTAAAAACTTTTGTATCCCAAATTATTTCCATTTATACTGGCAAATGTAATGTGATACACGAAGCTATTTTGGTGTGATCACGTGCATTGAACTATTCTAAATATTTCTAGTGTAGTAAAATACTTATGTTGGGGTTTGCTAAATCCTTTATAGGGCAGGAGTTAGTTAGCGTGATTTCCTATACACTGTTTTGGCGTCGCATTTCCTTTTTATGCGCATTGCTTCGACAGCGTTTTTTTATCACATTTTTTATCAGTTGACAAGAAATGCGGGTTCTTTGGTCGAACTTCTGCGAAATCCCCTAGTAACCGCTTTCGGCAGTGACGGTGGCAATTTAGAAAGAGTAACCAAAGAGAAAGGTTGAAGACTAAGTGGTTCCCACCTTATTGGCGATATAGGGGTTCCATTGCCATTTTTACAGGCGAATGGCGAATGTCCCTAATATGGAGGCAAAACGCCATCTTCTAGAGATGGATCTCAGTGCATCTTAGCAGCGAAAATGTTTTGTGGTAAAACGTATTTTGTGCGTATCTATTGTGTATGTTTAGTAAATTAAAGTATTTTGTAGTTAGCTATTGTTCTCACCCCTACCCGTGGAATTTATTCTCACCCCTACCCGTGGACTTTAGAATTCCGATGTGTAGCGGGCCTCAGCCGATGGCACCGAACTCCGCCCCCGTCAAACCTGCAAATCACCAGTATCCTAAAGAAGGTAGAGATAAAGGTCTGACGTCCTTCTGTGTCCCTCAAGTCTTGAGAAACCCTAAAAATGTCCCTACAACCAAATAAGTCCCTCATCGTGAATGATGATATGTTTTCTCCCCAGACTAACTAACATTCTCTAGGTAAAACCCTGGATCCAGGCGTGTAGAATTTCATTTTCCTTATTGAGCTCAATGTACGACTCACTGGTCGGCGGGCCCTAATGATAAATTTAGTTTTTGCACTGTACCTGTATGCATGCTTCAACTAATGTTGCTTGACCGACTAATGTTGCTTGTCTATGGGGCAAATTGTACGGGTTGCATTTCGTTTAAAGTTTAATAAATAAAGTTTAAAGTGACCAGTAAAAATAACGCTTTTTGTCTTCTTTTTCCTTTTCGGAGCATTCACAGGTTTCTTTTACAGCAAAGAAACAACGCAACACGTTTCATATTTTATCTTTTAGTAATTTTTAATATCAAAACTACTTAATGATGTGAATTTTCAAAATATAAGCATTTATGGTAATTTGAATTCATCTTTATTTACAATTCATTTTACTCAGTGGAGAGCATGTAAGCCCTTCGCGGTCTTCATACATCTGCATGCAAAGGTTAAATCTATCTTAACTCCGCCTGCCCTTGTAGGGGGCTTAATATGTTCGTTTACTTCGATTGCAACCTTGCATCTCATTCTCAAATATGTCTGTCTCGCATAACTATCTAGGAACTTCCTGATATCCTGGGGCAATTCAGAGTTACTTCCCCAAGTCTTGGATCCCTTAGACTTCGATGGTGTGCTCCTCTTTCTCTCTCCACTTAAACTTAGACTTTGAGAAATATCTGTGCATCTCTGACATATATATTGCTTTGTTTTCGAATTCCGTGGGATGGAATCATCTTCACGGCGGCCAAAAACATTAAAAAGGAATTATGTTTATACGTTCCTGGCATATTTAATGAAATCAGTTGTCAATGCAGGAAGTCATCAATATTTTCTCTAATTAGAGCTGTAACTACAATAAAACCTAGGAGGGGAAACAAAACAATGCATCATATAATCACTATAAATGCAATAAAAACAATTTTCTTTAATAAAACACTTTTAGTTAAAAAGCGCATTTGAAGACAACGTAATTGGTATACTGGCCAAGTCACCATGTCAAAAATATCATTGGTGAAACAAATGGGCAAAAATATCAAGTAATTACTGTGACCGAGCCATAATAATTGGAATGTCCGGCATATTTTAAGATACTGTTATACGCTTGAAATTAAGCAGTTTAAGTGTACTGAAGATATATTATAAAGTATAAAATACGAAATTCAGTTTAAAAAAATAATGTAATAGTCGTCTGAAATAGCGAAAATAATATATGTCTTTAAAGTAACGTTTGTGTTTTGAGACATTCAATGATTTCTAAGACTGGCAATTGAAATTTGATATAATGATCCACATGAAATAATGCTCTTGCGTGTGACCTTAGGGACTAATTTAGCGAAATTAGCGAGTTCCAAAAGTGTTTGCGGATTGGTTTAAATGATTTTCTAAGCAACGTGGCACGCGATAGCCTTTAATTTATGCAAAATATGCACTCTATATTTTTAAAATTTATAGCATATTTATAGCGTTGTTGTTTCTGAATTTGTTCATTCTGTCTGCCTGTCTGTCTGTCCGTCCGTTTTCATGATAACTGTCTTAAAAATGACTTTATCAAAATTAAATTTTTGTATGTTGTTCAGACGGTCTGTTGCACATATGGAAATGTAAATGGATAATATCACACAATTAGTTTTGGATTGAACCCGGGTTGAAAAAATGAAATACATTGAACATCATGGGACCTAGTTTTTCAAACATTTTTAAGTGAATTTAAAATTTACAAATTGTTTCGAAAGTTTTAGGAAATATTCAAATATGATATACATGGTCGTAAATTACTCGTATAGTGGTACTTATTATTCTACATTGCATTGTTGTGCCGCTATATAGAACCCTCCAATTATTTATCTTTGCGTGAGTTCTAGAAAGGGATATTATTAGAATACTATTAAATCAATTACTCCATTTAAACTTTAACAATAAACATTTATTAACAACATAAACACTTATTAGTTATTAGTTTTGGGGGGGAACATATGATACCACCCAACTGGCCTAATATATTTGTTTAGACCTAGATATATTTTTGAGGAACATATAGCTTCAAGTCTGCCTTGTACTTTGTCACCACCAGGTACTTCGCCGATCATATTACTCGAATAGACTCGAAGTACTTATTGACTCACTCGTAATATCGACGACCACTTTGTACTCATGGCGTGCACATCCGCACATCAATAAGTCATCATGTCGCACAAGTATCTTTCTAATCTCTGCAGAAGTCATTAAGTCATAATTGTAATGTCGAACTCGAACTGTTATTCCACAAGTCGTTATTTAAGTCATCGTCTCGAAGTTATCTGTCAAAGTCTGCTCCTAGTGTCCTTCTTCGGTCCCAGTCTGTGGCTCTCTTTTTCCCTTGGGTTTGTCACTCCCCCTTTTCTTTCATTTGAAGCATTCAGTGTGACGCAAAAAGCACTTTCTTCATTGGTTAATCATTGAATCAATGTCGCTATTTGACATCCTCGTAAGGGCCCGCTCGGCCCCCTCTGTCTTGACGCTCCTAAATTTATGGTTTGTTGTAAACCTCGGCACCATCCAGACTACAAGTATTGTTCGATGCTTCGGACAAAATAAATATCTGGCATAAACTTGTCTCAACAAAACACATGTCAGATCTATTTCTGGTCTCACAGATTTTGCATAAAGAAGCAAACGAGTTAATACAAGACTTTTTCGATGAAGTTTTTAGAATAGAGTTAAATTACTTTTGCCTCTATGGTTTTAAGTCTTTAAGTAAAATAAATTATTGTAATATTGCGATGAATGAAAGAAATGGAATAAAATTGTATATTTATGAAAAATTTACTGATTTTACACAGAGAGCCATGCAATTTATATTACAATGAATCATTTGAATATAGTTCATTTTATTCGATGAAGTTTTAAGTTTTCAAATATAATAAATTATTGTAGTATTGTGATAATTTAAAAATATTACCGCTGAATGTTTCGCATTTTTAAGATGTTTAAATAAAATTGCATTGAAGTTGGAAAGTGTTTCACAATCAATGCTTTATGCATGATTGATCTTTCTTGTTTCCTTATTTACCTTTCCTTTAGCCAGGCGCAAACGATATATGGTCAAATATGGTTTAAAATTCGAAAATGGACGTATGAATACTACACGGGCTTACATCGCTGGCGATCGCGCTCCTAAAATACATAGCATAATCCAGCAACGTTTGCTGTTAGGAGTTGACACGTAGCAACAGGTGTTCCGTAGCACATAGATTATAGGCTTCCATCCACTATGCGGACGTCAGTTTAATTTTTATTTAATTTCTGAGCTTACATCATTGTATACAAAATAGAGGTTTATGTCCGAAAAGACACTTTTCCCAGGATTCGAAATGGTCAATTTCATCATGAACGTGTAATAAAATAATTTTTCAGCAAAAAAAAAAAATTACAAAAATATACATATATTTAATTTATTTTCAAACAAAATAAAAAGAGAACTTTGTTATAAAGCGTATTTTCCTCTAATAAATTACCATGATCTCCTTCAGACTATTTATAAAAAATCAATACTCAAATTGTAGAAAGTGATCTCAGCAAACCCTCGTAGATTCCACGTTAAAATTGCATGTTTTTCTGCATTGTTGAACCTATTGCTTAGTAACTGCAGTATTTTTTATCGAAGAAACATGATAACAGGACTATTGCAGGGGTAGTACTTGTAGAATTTGAAAATTCAGGACATCAATTTTACAAAATTTCAGGACAAAAAATTATAAAACAAAACATATATAAAATTTTTATCCAGCAAAAATTATCCAGTGACCTTTGATAAAATATATATATATAGAAATTATATCTCTACCAAAATTATTGCCTTTTTATTTGAGCCTAAATCACTGTTTTACTGTTTTAATACCACTCTTTGGAAAATACCCCTTCACCAGCGTCGGACTTATGTTTTAAAATAGAAGAAATTATATTATGCAAATACAATTAAGAATAACTATAATAGATAGCCAGAATATGAAAATAGGCTAGTTCAGTCAATCCAATATATTAGCATATATGCAGCATTTAAAAGATGGAGATGGATATACTAATGCTCCCTTGGCAATTCACACGAACTAACTAAATTGCGCAAACGCAGTGACATTTTAAAATGTTTTTGCGCCGGAATAAAAGTGATATGAATGAAACATTCATTGATTTTACGTAAAGAGCTACACAATTTATATTTCGATGACGTCATTTGAATAAAGCTCATTTTTTCGATGAAGTTTTCATATATATATCAAATTACTGTAGTAATGTAATAATTTAAAATATATCAGAGCTGAATTGATCGCATTTTAGAGATGTTTAAATAAAATTGCATTTCAGTTGGAAAGTGTTTCATAATCAATGCTTTATGTATGATTAATCTTTCTTGCTTTTAATTTCATTCAACCAATTATGATAATGAAGATAAT
This sequence comes from Amaurobius ferox, assembly GCA_951213105.1. Taxonomy (NCBI): domain Eukaryota; kingdom Metazoa; phylum Arthropoda; class Arachnida; order Araneae; family Amaurobiidae; genus Amaurobius; species Amaurobius ferox. Next base: position 44,281,991 of record OX578141.1, on the reverse strand, counting down.
TCATATTTGGAAGGGTCATTATATTTTTGATAAAGACTGGTGCTTTAATTATGCTGGCAAATTGCCTATTAAAATGATTGATATCTAATTGAAAGCAAACTTATAAAAGATATGACTAAGCTCTTCAGTAAAATAAATAAATAAATAACTCATACAATCCATAAAGACAATTGAAATTAAAAACTGACACCAAGTTTGTTAAACGCCATGAATACAAAGAAGAAGAGGAAAGGTTAATCGAGGAAAGCAAAAAAATAAAGGTTATTTAGGAATAACCTTTATTCGATAAATTTTGCAATACATTTTGCAAATACTCCTCAGTTTTTTTTCTGCTTGCTTAAATTGAAAGGAGTTGAGATACGTCCTTAACATCATACATAGTGAATCTCAGGATATCGTTATTAGGTAAATTTAGGCAAATTTATTACGAAATACATGAAATAAATTTTCCTCTCAATACTTTTCAACCATGGCGTTTGCTAAACTTGGCAATAGTTTCTTCTCTTAATCATTTTTACGGTTAACGCATTTTTGCAAACTTGATTAGTTCGGCTTTCTTTTTTGCAAATTTATTTTTGATGTGATATAATGTAATATAGAGCACGAAGTTTCTTATATATGCTATTTTACACCCTATTACCAAAACGACAACTGTTTAGAATATTAACTTTTAACACAAAAACTATGAAGCACATCTAATGAAAATGGTTGCATCTAAAAGTGGGTCCTTACAATAAATAAATTATTTTTAAGACATGCCAAATTCGTGTTTGTTTTGTAGATAAATATAAAAGTAAAAATGAAACAAAATGCATTTCTTTAAATTGTTATTGTTGTACTTGCTTATAACAGAAATGAAAGATGCACCAGCAGACGTTTTCATGAGGAAAATAATTTTTAGTTGTCTGAATTTTAAATCAAGCTATTTATGCAGAGAAAGGCCGCTGCGAAAGTTCTTTTCCGATGCCTGGTTTCTCATTCATCCCAAATGCATCGGAATAACATAGTCGACAGAAGAGAAAACAACTCGTTACATATTTCAAAAGGATAAAACTTGTTATGGCGCATTTAGAAAAAGTGGACGAAGGAAATGAATAGAAATAAGCTGTTGCATGCTTCACCGTCAATTTTAGAGCCCCGTGTATGAATAAAAGTGAGACGCATGCTCGGATGGGAAAGAAAAGAATGTTTCATAGCCTAATACTCTGGATATCTGTATGCAAGTCAGTGGTCTACAAAAACGGTTTCCCTGGTGTATAGAAATAGAAATAAGGGAAAACTAAAATCATTCAAATGCAATCTACTTCCCAAACACAAGTTTTTGAGATTTGACATGAAAAAGCTATATTCCGAATGCATAACAGGAAACTTTTTAGTTCAGCTCCGCTCTATGTTTAAAATGAGGAGGGAATTGCCACTTTCTGAACGCCTAGAACTTTATCGCGATATATATGGGTACCTATGTATGTATATATGTATGGCCGTGTATGTATATATGTATGGCCGTGTATGAACGCACGTTTATGTATATTTAATTGCAAGTATTTAACGACACGTAAATTAAATTATTTATAATACCGCAACAACTGCTATATAATATTATAAATATATATCCTAAGCAGGAAAACTAAATGGATGTAATAATTGCGTTAGATGCAGCTAATAATATGTCCCCAATAATTAACAATTAATAATGAACCAAAGTATAATATCACTATATAATATTAGCCTTTCATACACCCTTCGCACGTTCTCAATGGCTAGTAATCATATGACATCTACACACTTAATTTGTTGATAACCAGCTTTCATTGTTGGCATCTTAAAATATATCAAATTATGGATTTATAGTTAAGAGGAAAAGTGGTGTAAGTTTTTCGAAAATTCCTTTGTATCGTCACCCCAAATGCGAATTTTCGAAAATGTGTTTTTCTTTTGTTTATTAGGCAGCTGAAACGGATCAAATGAGACTAACACCTAGAATCTGGCTCTAGTGGAAGTGCTCGATTCTTTTGAAAAGCTGATTTGAATTTTTTAAATCATTCTTTTGCATCCTTACTCCTAATTCGAATTTTCGAAATATTAAATTTTTTCGTTGATCTGGTATCCTAAACGAATCAAATCGAATGGTATCAAAACCGAGATTCTGGCTAAAGCGGATATGCTCGATAATTTTGATATATCCCCTCTCACTTCTTCAGTAGGGCAGTCAGTTTACTGCATATTAGTACATTGATGTAGAATGTTTTATCATAGCTGACCTAGCTTTTCGAGCTTCGGCAGTTGTCTTTAGATGAATACTGTGGCACTATGATTAAATTTAAAGAAGCTTTATTATTATTTTTTATATTTCATTTAACATGTTAACTTATTAAGCTGCGTTCTGATTGAAATAATCCTTCACTTTCTTAAATGAGACATAACTATTTATCGTTACTGCAAAGTAAAATACAATTTATCTGAATATTAAATACACTTTATTAATATTCAAAATCCATTCTTTATTTTAATTATACTGACAACTCAAGTTATTATTTACAAACATTACTATATTATCCACAATATCATTTTATTATTTTTACTTTCCCAATAAACATAGTGTAATGCGTAGGAAACGTAGTGTGACTCGGTTGAAAATTTGAATTCAAACGTTTCTAACGAAATTTAGTACAGAAGTTACAATTGGTGACTAGTGTAAGCCTATTGAATTTAAAAGTAATCGAATGCTTAGAACACCCCAATATTTTCGAAAACAATTTTGGGAAAATCTAAAAATCACAACCATCAATAACGTTACGCAAATAATCATTGTTTGTGTAATTTGTTATTAGAAAACGATTGACATAAATATTAGAATGTTAGCATAAACGGTTCTTGAGATATTGTACTTTTTCAAATAAATTTTTCAAAAATGACATAAAATTAAAAAAGTATTAACTATTGTGAAATATGTTCACTTTTTATATGTAATATTATGCAATAAATTTTTTACATTCTCGTGGATCTACATTACCCGTTTCATTCACGAGAAGAGATACCTAGTGTAATAGTTTTGCAGTTTGACGACTAACAATCCGCAAACAGTAATTTATACATAAGAAATGTCCTTCTCTCCATTTGTCTGTACCGCTTGGCGATAAATTTAGCGAATTTGGGGACTAATTCAACAAAACAGCTCCAACTTAGAGATATTTTAGTCAAAATTGTAAAATGACTCTGGCTAATTGTAAAATGCTATGTTAAAATGGCATCAGACAAATGAATTAATTATTAAAATATTTTAATATCAATATAGATATTTGCCAATTTACAGTTGTTAGAAATGGTAGTTAATTGGGTACTTTGAAATATGTTTACATATTGCCATTTATTAAAGCACCAAATGCACATAAAACATTGTGCCATGGATTTTATACATCATCTGTTCACTGTGAAAGAAGGAAATTTATTGCATTAGATGAAGAAAGTAACCTTGCTGCCCACGTCTTAATTTGTTTCTTTAGACTTGCTATCATACAGCACTTTTCTAATTGAACATTTTTGCGCAAAGGGTCGGATAAAATTGTACATCCTCTATGTTTATGAAAATACGTTCGACCAGCAATATATATATATATATATATATATATATATATATATATAATATTAAAACACCGTGAAATACTACATTACAAAATCATCTGAAATCACACTTATATCTTACTCGACAATTATATCTTATACTCGACAATTATATCTTATATTTGTTTATGTATGATGTATATTTACATCTTACAATTTGATACATTCGTATTCCTTTTTGCAATGTACCGGCTCTCCGGGAGTGTTGTCGCGACGTAAAGCATGCTCAACCGGGGTGAGGGGGTCACAACTCCCCCCGGCCATCTTTTGGTATATTGTTTCCATCCATACCTCTTTTCTTTTTGACAATATATATATATATATATATATACAAGGCGATTAAAAAAAAAGATGGGTGATAGTACACACCACTTTATGAGGTGGTATGACACAGCAAACCAAGCATTTTTCGCCATAGTTTACCGGGCCGGAAATGAAACGTAAAAGCATTACAAGGCGCATACTCGTTGGGAAGCTGTCGCTCCATCATTCTGGTTGTTACTTTCTGATGGAAGTAGAAACCTACGTATGCAGATTTCATCAGGGAAGAAAAAGGACACTTATGCAAATTTTCGCAACACCGAATGTACGGCTTTATCAGTTTGCAGCAGTTATTCGAATCTCCGACTTTTAAGTAGATGGAAGAATTTACAAATGGGGAAAATGTTGATATGGTTTTCATCTACGGAGCTGAAAATGGGAATAGCTGAGAAGCGCAACGACTCTCGTCTCTGACACTCCCCTTGAATCTGAAGAGGTTTTGCGTGAGTAGTTTAGTTTTGCATTTAATACAAGAAAGATCAATCATGCTTAAAGCATTGATTATGAAACACTTTCCAACTTCAATGCAATTTTATTTAAAAAAGTCGAAAATGCAATACATTCCTCGGTAATATTTTAAAACTTATCACGATACTACATTGATTTATTATATTTGAAAACTTAGACCTTCATTGAAAAAAATGAACTTCATTCAAAAGACGGCATTGAAATATAAATTGCGTGGTTTAAATATCTCTAAAATGCAATACATTCCACGGTAATATTTTTAAATCTATCATAATACTACGATAATTTATTATATTTGAAAACTTCATCGAAAACAACTGAAATTAATTCAAATGACGTCATAGAAAAAATATCACGCCTGGATCTCTCTATAAAAGCAGGATTTCATTCATAACTTTCTCCATTTCATTCATCACAATACTATAATAATTTATTTTATTTAAAAATTAAGACCATGGAGCTACAATTCATAAACTTTATGCTTAAAACTTCATCGAAAAATATCGTCCTTCTGTTTATAAAATCAATTAATATTTCATTCATATCAGCCATGCAGACTCCATGGACTGAATTATTTTGTGTTAAAGAAATACAGTAATTCTAATACAACTCATTCTACATATTTTGCTGTTTACATTTTACATAGGTGAAAAATAGGCTTAATTGTAGAAATAATCAAATTTGAATGAGAATTTAAACTCAAATATATTGTCATTGTGTTGTTTTAGTATGTAGATGCACAGAATTTAAGCAGAAATAAAGTAGTTTTAGGATGGATACAACACTCAATATGAATTAAAAAGAACTTTAAAAAATCACGAATTTGAAACAAGATGGATGCCATATCTCATTTTGAAGTGGGTCATGTGATCGTTTCATATCATGGTCACTTGATCGTTTCATATAAGATGTGTAATTATTATTTTAATTTTTATTTAAAAAACTACTGAATATATTTAGCTGATTTTTTTTTATATATTTTATGGAACAATTTGACTATTACCTAAAATTTTCGAAGCACTTTGTGAATTTTAAATCCGCTTAAAAAATGTTAGAAAAATTAGGTCCCATAGGGCTCAATGTATTTCATTTTTTCAACCCGGGTTCAATCCAAAACTAATTGTGTGATATTATTCATTTATATTCCCATAGGTCCTACAGACCGTCTGAACAACATACTAAAATTTCATTTTGATTAAGTCATTTTTACGGCAGTTATCGTGCTAACGGACAGACAGACAGACAGACAGACAGACAGACAGACAGACATACAGACAGAATGAACAAAGTCATAAACACTTTTCAACTTTGTTGTAAAGTGTTAAAAATCAAGTTAGAATATATATGTGTCTATAACTAATTGCGCGAAGAGCGTAGTTAACTACACTTAAACACACTGTATAATATAATAAATATGATAAATTCAATAGAAATGACCGTTTTTTTAATGGGCAGCGCAGTTTGTATTAATAATTTTTTAGCACTAAACAAATGATTCCTCATAAATTAAGTGCATTACTGCGAGTATCATTTTAACGAGCTGATGTAGAATGATAGAAAAACAACCCAATAAATTCTGAAGTTTGGTCTGAATGTTTAATAAGTTGTGATTTTTCGTATAACATATTTCAATTTTAATCGTAAGGCTTATTGATATAAGTTTCAGTTCATTAAAATAAAATTGTTAATTCCATATATTTTTCCCTGAAGTAATTATATTGAACTGATGAGTTGCACATCCCTTATGAGTTTAATTTAAATTTTTATTTTCTACATGTCGATGTAAATTATTTGTACGTTAATTATTTACATTATGATGATACACTGAATTTGTCAAATGGTATTGGTACACTGAATTTGTCAGTGGTATTTCATATTGTTCTAGTAAGGGAATATTTTTCAAAATTTATGGATTGAGGAATATAAGTTATTAAATTGTATTTTTTATTACAATTAACTGTTATATTTGTCTTATATGGCAATGTATGAAATAGGAAATCTAATCTGCTAATTTCTGTGAACATTCTGAAACTGAAAAGCCCAAGAGAGATATAATTTTATTTAGACGCTATAGAAATTTCCAAAATGGACTCGAATAATTGAAGTTATAATTATATTTTATGAAAAAGTTTTAGTTCCATTGCCATTGTAACTTTGAATATATTTGTCAAACCATAAATATTACATCATTTTTAAGAGAATTTTTGAGTTCTGTATGTAATAAGTTCGTTAACTTTTCCGGCACAATATATGAAATTATCTGAACGAAAATAGTAAAAAACATGTGCAATAAAACTGTGTATATAAAATAAAATCAATACACACATTAATAAATATTTTTAGTTGAAGATCGAGCATTAAATTTTAATTCGGAATATTTTCAATCATCAATTCTTGATCATAGTGTTTTAATAGAATTTTCTTTTAATACTTAATATTATAATATGGGAATTGTCCTTCTCTCTGTCTGTTCTAATTGGCGACATCTGTGGCAACTATTTGACGACTTTAGCTACACATTTTGTTCAATATTGCTAACATGGCGAGTTTTTAAAAATATTGACAATAACTAAGTATCTCGTAAAATTAAGTGTAATTTATTTAATAATCCCTGTCGCTTTATGTGAATTTTTAATTTAATTTTTGATTCAATATGTAGTCAGTTTCGCTGCTAGTTGAAAAGATCCGATTTGTTTGAAAATCTGGAGTATGGTAAACGCTGACATACATCTTTGTACAAATACTTTCTTATTGTTTGAAAATGGTCATTTGAGAGTGTATTGCAAAAATCGTACATTTATTGCGTTGTGTATCCGCCCTCAAAACCCCTCTAGTTTTTGTTCTGCTTGATGGCAATTATTCTAAACTAAAGTAATTCTGAAGAACAAAAAGCTGAAGTAAGAAAGTATTAGTAATGTTATAAAAACAGACTGGCTATAAAGAAATATATAATTTTATAATTTTAATAATTATTGGTTGTTATTTCTCGTTGGCAATTCACAAACCTATACTATTAGTATTAGATGCTGCAAGAAAGCAAACGACGAGTCGAGCATGATCGTCAAAATCCTTGACTAAAGTTGTAGAAGCTGTAAGAAAGCAGATGATGGGATGGATAAAGCAATAAAAATATTTGTGAATAAATGGAGCAAAGAAAAAATAAACACACAGGACAAGGAAGAGGAAGGTGTTGTGTAACCATATGCAACACATCAAATAAGGGAGAAAGTCTCTTAATATTCCTGAAGAAGTACATGAATCGTCAGGAGAAGATTTCTTGTCACATAAGTCTTCCGGAACAATGAAAACTATCTGATGATAAACTGACTGATAATGTTGGTATCTGCATGTTCTGTGACGATAAATAGACAGACGTCGGTGGTAAACTGTGGATGCATTGAGAAAGTGCAGGATCAAAGAAAGATGAATATATTGAAAATGACAATTTTGCTTACAAGCAAAAATAAATTCTGTGCAGTAATTAAAGTATGTTTTATTTTCATTCGTAAACGTTTATTTACATTTCGGTTCAATTTTTGGATATTTGAGATAAAGAAGTGGGAAGGGGGTGCAAATTTGGAGCCTCTTTTCGAAACCAACATATTTAACACTTTTTACTAAATTCAAATATGCTTTTAACAAAAATTGTTTTTGTGGATTCTGACGAAAAAAGGTTTTCTGCAACTAATCAAAGAGTGTTTGGGTAACAAAATATGTAATGCTAACTTTAACATTAAGAAAGCTGCTAAACTAATTAGGGGTTTGACTTTGGTGCCTATGAATAACACTAGCCACCAATGATTTTGTTGCAACTGAATAAGCTGTTATTTTGGATGCAATTTGATGTGTTGAATTTGAATATGATATCTGTATTTGTAATTTTTGTGAAATTTGAGGTTTTATAAATTTCTGAAAATTAACATACAGTGAGTGCTTCTAAAATTAATGTTTCCCTTCAAATGTGAGGAAATTTTATAAATGGATAACAATAGCAAGTCACATTTATTTTTTTATTCACATGTAGACCAGTAAATGCAATAATGTTGCTGGTCCCAAAAGGAAAAGAAAAACTGTAAAAATATCAGAATAAATAATTTTTAAGTAGGCATTGGCGACAGTGATGGTGTGAGCGCGGGGAGTAAAATACATGTATATTTTAAACTTATACAATTTTATTGGATGAACAATAGAATCGTATAGAATTTCAATTTTTCATATTTGAGTGGAATAGCAGAATTTTAGCAATATCATAAGATATATTGATCAAATGGGATGGCAAATATATTCTACTTAATGTTTATTTTAAATAAAATAAAGCTCTGTGTTGAATAAAAACATATTATAAACTCTATATGTATATATATATTTTTAAAAGTACATGTGATTAAAAAATAAAATATATTTCACTTTTAGTGGAGCTTTTTGACGTGCAATTGTTACAACTTTCTGTGGTTTACAGAAATTTTCTCCTTGTTATCAACTTCTTTTTAAGGAGTTTATGCACGTAGCATATATAAATAACTTCGCTGCCCAGCCGGGAATCCAACTTCTCAACCGACTGCTACTACTCCGAACTGCCCAACTGACGCTCCACTTTTGAGCTACTGGAACAGAATTGCAAGCTCTTGTCGTTGAAGTGGACTCCGCATTCTCCTCCCTCTAATGTCAAAATGATGTGCAACTTGGCAATCTGCTATTTTTACTTCAAGTTAGTCTCCTGATACTATTTTTACCAGTAACGTGCGGTGAGGCGACGTATCAGAAGCAGTGCTTCACTCACATTACATATTAAAGCAAATTTTTTAATAATATTTAAACATTGTTTTACTTTAAAACGTACATTTACTTGCAACTTACGCATTCGATACATTAATACCACGGTCCCAAACTGATTTTCCTTTAAATTTATTTATACTGAGATGACTAGGTGAAGCGGTCAAATTTCTATTTGGGTTATAGCAAGCCATAGAGCCATTTTCTTCTAGCTGCTATTATTGACACTATGCACTAAGTATTGGAACTAAGTACTTTGTAGTTGGCGTGTAATTGAAGCTCAGGTCTCTTGCTTTATCTCACCGGATGCCACTGATTTTTAACCAGATTAGTACATGTATTGTCTTTGGGTTCGCAATTTGAAATCGGCGGCCAATATACCGCAGTTCAGCGAATCCTTACTAATCGTAACAGGGTCGACCCTCCCTCAAATCACTGCACTCACCTGCAAGGTTAATTAGTTTGGAAGCCATCACAAAACAATTGCTGCCCCAACCGGAAATCGAAACGCAGACCTCCGTACTTGCAGGCCAACGCAGTGCCGGAGATAAAATGGGATGAAATTGCGCGATCTTTTCGAAGTGGTAGACATATGCATGCCATTCGTTTCATCTTATACATGTAACTTGCGCCTGGTTGGATGAAAGATTGTCTATGGTTAAAAGAAATGAGTATATGTTCTTTACTCAATCTACATTCTTTAGTGTATATGTTATGCATTGTCTTCTTAGGTCTTCCGGGTAAATAGCGTCAAGCGGGGTACTGCGGGGTACAAGCGGGGCACAAAGAAGTAATGAATAACATTACTTCTTCATTATGGAAGATTTTTCAGCTCACTGAATCATAAAACAACGCTAGAAATTATATATTTACTTCTGTTTGTAGATGCGATCATCGTGAAGAGTGTAGCTGATTTGACCTCTGATCTAAACTCTCAGAGATAAGTTTTGTTATGTCGAGACCATATTTATTAGAGAGTTCTTTGTATAGTATATACTTCATTTAATGCATTTTCAAAATGCAGCTAGATATTTTGAATGTGTTAGTGAGGTAGCTCGTAGTTTAAAGGCTAATGTGTAATAAGAAAGCCAGAGTAATGACGTCAATTAGTGACTGTGTTACTTTCTCTAAGTTATGAATTATTGATTTCGTTTTTCCTGTTGCTGCTAGGATGTGCTGCTAGGATATTGCTGCTAGGATAAAATTCTGGATATAAGAAGGTGTTTAAGAATGTGTACGGAGCAGGCTTTTGGAGAATATGTCCATGAAATTTGTATTAGTTTAACCAAAAAGATAAAGAACATTTTGCCTATGCTAAATTTTACTGATATTTGAATTTCAAAACGGGAAATATTAAATAATTAAATGAATGGAAATGTGTTGTCTACAAATAATGCACCATTTCTTGTTTAAATTCCAGAATTTGTTCTCTGCACTTGACTAATTTACGCTGTTTCTGCAAATTAAAGTTTGGTGAAATAAATGCGTCAAAATGCACCCATAACTGGCAGGTAAAATAATTTTGTATTTTTATTACTATACCGTTTACACGCCATTATTCTACTTAAATCTAAATTTGTTTGCAGGACGTTATTACGCAAACTATGCTTTCGGTATTATCATATACTTGCGTAATTACGCCGAATTGCAACACTTTACAAATCTCGCTTGAAGATTTTATTGGTTAATGTCTTTTATAATATTCTGGTTTGTATATGTAAAAAATATGCAGGGTGTTCGTAAACTGTTTTGACAAAATAAGGGGGTGATAGTACCCATCAAGATAAACAATATTTACTATGGAACCTAGGGTCGCATTCCACTCTGAGTGTCAGAAAAGCGTAAAGATAAAGTTGAACATTCAACCGTGAAAATAAGCAGAATTAACGTTATCATAAGTTGCACAATCCCATTTATCTACACCAGAGAAAAACTCAAAGTAGCTGTTCAAAGTGACAGCCAAGGGTGCCGCTGCACAATTCACATCGGAGAATTAACGATTGGCGCACCCTTTCGAAGACACCTGGTGTCGTGTTTATCCTGTCCGCTGCAACAACGATTCTCGTGACGAGATTTTCTATGGAGTCCACAGGCGTTTCGTACACCAATGATTTTATGTGCCCCCAGAAGAAGAAGTTTAGTGGGTTGAGGCCCGGTGAGTTTGGAGGCCAAGCTGCAGGTCCACTACGTCCAATCCACAATCCGGGATATGTGGTATTCAAGAAGTGTCAGACCGCACTGGAAAAGTGTGCTGGGGCTCCATCATGCAACAACCACATGACTCTCTGTGTGGTGAAAGGAACAGTTTGCAATAAACCTGGTAGTACTTGCTCCAGGAAGACACGGTACGCTGCGCCCGTCAAACGTTCGGGCAACAGGTAAGAACCAACCATGCAATCACCTATGATACTTGCCCAGATGATCACGGCAAAACTCTGCTGGTTTTTCAAGGGGCAGTGATTTGGAGATTGCTTTCAGCCCAGACGTGTGCATTGTGATTGTTGAAAATGCCTTCTCGGATAAACGAAGCCTCATAACTGAATACCAGTAAGGCAGGAAACTGCGGATTGTTAGTTATCATCAGGAGCATCCACCTCACAAGCTCTAGCCGGCGATGATAGTCATCTGCGTTTAAAGATTGAACATTTTGCACGTGGAAGGAGTGCATGCGTGCCTCATGTACAACATCCCACATCATATAGTGACACACACCAATGTCGGCTGCAGTCACTCGCGTGCTTGTGGAAGGAGCTGCTGCGAATTTCTCCAATACACACTCTTCCATTTCCGGCTTCCACACACTTCGTGTTCGTCCCGTATCGCTCTTGGAGATAGCGAACGGACAGGTTTTCCGTAGTCGCCTATCATCACTGGCGAAGGTTGGATGGCTTGGCATACGACGCATGGGAAATCATTCCTGGTACAATCTTTGTGCTTCACGTCCATGCATTGCTGCCAATTCCTCGAACATGTAACCAGTAATGACCTTCCCAAAGTCGTTTTGGACGTTGTTGTTCCGGTATTAATCTGAAGAATTGAGGATGTGCCACTGTTAAAGAACAACATTTGTTTTGAATGGCTGTCTACTGACCCTTGATTAGCCAATCAGCTGCAACCGTCGGTGCTGCTTCTGTCACTGGAAATTTGCATACAGTACATGATTAACGGTGATGTTCTGGAGATGTGATCCTTCTCCGGCACGACAGCTATGTGGTGGTCCGAAGTGGCGACTTGTGATTGTTGAACGTGTTTCGAAGTTACTCTTTTCTGATACCCAGACTGGAATGCGACCCAATGTTCCATAGTAAATATTGTTCGTCTTGATGGGCACTATCACCCCTCTTATTTTGTCAAAACAGTTTACAAACACTCTGAATTTATATCAAATAGTATATTTGTTTTCGAAAGAAAATTTGAAATTTACCTACGACGATTGGTCAATTGGTAGAAAGTTAACGCGACGTTATCACCATAAATTGGGGGTGTGAGCAGAAGAAAATGTAAAGAAACCAATAATTTCTGAAGTAAAACGAGCTTTTTGGGATAAAAAAAGCAGTTTTACACCTAAGGATATATTTAGTGTGTCACGTAAACTGACATTAAGAAAATTTCGCATAGCCCTGCGCAGTGGTGGTACATTTTGGGACAGTTTACCTTGGCATTTCTGTTTTGGGCTGTTCTTTGTTTTCGTAAAATGAAAAGGTAGATGGAATTATATGTTTTTTAAATTATTAAATTTACACAACGCTTTATTAAAATTTCACTCTTATATGCTTCAGTTATAGAGATTGCGACGATTGTGTAGAAAGAACTACAGGACGCTTTGTTTTTTGTACTTTGTGGGGCATTTTTTACCATTAAATAGTGTTTTTTTGAAATTTAATACACTGGCTTCCAAAAGTTAAGCACAGATGGTGAAATCAACAAAAATAGAAAAGTAAGCCTTGATTAACTCAAAATTGTATATGGAGGTAGCAAATATGTTTATGCATTAAAGAAAACAAGAATTATGTACAAAGATGAAAAAAATATTTACTTTTCGTAAGTTATATGATGACGTCACATTTGGGTCATTAACAAAATGATGTTTTAAACATCATTTTGTTAATGACCCAAATATGACGTGGCAAACAAACTAACCAAACAAATGCATTGGCAAACAAACCAAACAAAACTTACATTAATATGGTATGTAACCACCCCGGACCTTCACACAAACTTTACAACGATTTCTATGCTTTCAATGAGGTGATCAACCATCGCAGATGGGAGCAATGGCCATTCTTCCAATAGGGCAGTTTCCAACTCTCTGAGACTGGTTGAAGGAGGTAAACGTGCGGAGACTGCACGCCTGAGGGCATCCCAAAGGTTTTCAATGGGATTAAGGTAGGAGAAATACTCCGACTACTCCATACGAGAAATACCCTCACTTTCTAGGTATTCGTCAAAGATGTTAGCTCGATGAAAATGGCATTATCGTCTATAAGGAGGAAATCAGGACCAACTGCTGCAGCGTCGAGTCTTGCACTGGGGTCTAGGACTTCATCCCGATACCTTGCAGCCGTCACAGAACCGCTTTTAAAGACGTACAGCTCTGTGCGTAATCTCATTGAAATTCCAGCTCACACCATGATGCTGCCACCTCTGAATACGTAATGTTCGATGATGTTCTTGGCCTGATAGCATGTGCCTCGTTCTCTCCAGACGACTCTTATACGCTTATCATCTGATTCCAGGACAAATCTGAATTCGTGCGTGGACAGGATGTTGCACCAATCTGAGGCAGTCCAATTGAAATGTTGACGACACCACTTTAATCTTGCCCCTCGGTTAGTTGAAGATAAAAGGTGACACTCGAGCGTATAGTCCCTTCACGTGGAGCCTTCGGCGCACAGTACTGGCAGATCTGTGCGATATCCATTGAAATTCCAGCCCACACCATGATGCTGCCGCCTCTGAATGCGTGATGTTCTATGATGTTCTTGGCCTGATTGCGTGTGTCTCGTTCTCTCCAGACTCTTACATGCTTATAAACCGATTTCAGGGCAAATCTGGAGACGTCCGTGAACAGCACGTTGCACCAATCTGAGACAGTCCAGTTGACATGTTGACGACACCACTTTAATCTTGCCCATCTGGCTTGGACGGTTAGTGGAACACAAAAACGTTGTACTCGGGTGTACAGTCCCTTCACCTGGAGCCTTCGGCGCACAGTGCTGGCAGATATTGTTTTACCAAGTTGTCCTGAAAAAATGGGTGTAACAGTTGTGGACGTCACTCGACGATTCCGCTTGGCTACTATAGCAATGTACCGACCATCAGAGGGGGTGGTAACCCTTGTTCGACCGGGAACAGGTCTCAGACAACTGTTTGACTTGTTTGTAATTGTTTCCATAATCGAGAAATTACTGAAATCTCCAAAGGAAATAGCGACATCTTTGATTGACTGTCCTGCTTCAATGCAGCCGACAGCAGGCCAGCGCTCACTATATGCCATTCCTCTTTTTCAGCCATTGAAAAACGAAAATCATCAAAAATATCCTACAAAAGTTATAAGCACTTAGTATCAGCATTTAAATGCTCCTCCCAAACCCTTCAGAATGCTAGAGTTTTCAACGACTACCTATTTAGCATATATCTGGACAGTCAATCGTGATTGGCTGTAACATACGATATTGGCATACTGCCATTTACATCCGCAGCAATTTTCAGTCACTCAAATTCAAATACGTTCTCGAAAAAAGGAAATTTGCATTGCGTGCTTAACTTTTGGAAGTAAGTGTATGTAATATTATATAATAATGTATCTATTACCAGAAATTATCATTACATAATATTACAAGAATGAAAATGAAGTGTTTATATATTACATTTTCACTAGAAACAGGGAAATATTGTGCAAATACAGATTTTTTAAACAAAATATTATGATAATTTAAAATGCATGTCTGTGTTTTGCTTTAAAATATTTCGATTCAAGAGATTTTCCGTTATTCATTCTACAAGCAGCATTCCAATGTAAATTTGAAAAGCTGGGATTTTAAAGGAAGACTGCATTTGAAGAATTTTTTATTTCCCCTGACTCTACATTCTATCTCTAGGGAAATTTCTCTGCTAGACCAGCATCTTGCATACAGATAGACATAGTTGTTTTGGTTTTCTTACGAAACACACAGACACACATATATGTTTAATATATATATATATATATATATATATATATATATATATATATATATATATATATATATATATATATATATATATATATGTATATATATATATATATATATGTATATATATATATATATATATATGTATATATATATATATATATATATATATATATATATATATATATATATATGTATATATATATATATATATGTATATATATATATATATATATATATATATATATATATATATATATATATATATATATATATATATATATATATATACATATATATATATATATATATATACATATATATATATATACATATATATATATATATATATATATATATATATATATATATATATATATATATATATATATATATATACATACATATATATATATATATATATATATATATATATATATACATATATATATATATACATATATATATATATATATATATATATATACATATATATATATATATATATATATATATATATATATATATATATATATATATATATATACATATATATATATATATATATATATATATATGTAGAAACTTATTGATTAATTACTTTCTATATATATACATAGTATAATGCACAGGAAAAGTATTGTGACAGAGTCAAAAATTATAATTCGGGCTTTCGACGAAATTGCAAGAAGTTTCAAGCATCCCTGAACTTGAGTCGATCGTTTTATACTTGATGTCTGTGTATAAGTGTGTATCCGTGAATCTCCGGAGACGATGTCTCACCAGCTAATGGAGCATTTCAAACGAAATTTTGGTAAAAAAATTGCAATCCGTGCATACTAGAAACCTCTTAATTTTGAACGCAAACAAATGTTCGGAAGACCTTCAAATTTTCAGATGAAATGTTAAAAAAAATTATCAAAAAATCAGAACGTTTAATGATGTTACATAAATAATCATTTTTTATGTAATATTTCACTAAAATACGATTTACTCAAATTTTAGACCGCTAGTGCGAACCGTTCGAGAGATATTTCACTTTTTCAAATAAATTTATTAAAAGAATCTCATGAAATATAAACAATAGTTTTAACTATTTGAAATAAGTTTAGTTTTCAAATGTCATATAAAAAGATACATTTGTTATAATCATTATTGTAGATCTAGTCAATCTATTCTAGTGGAATTGGTACTTCGTATATACAGTAAATAAACTTTTATTTAGAATTTTTATTATAAGTATTATTCTACATTTGGACATTTCACCAAATTTAGTACTTCATGGGAATTGACATAGTTTCAACTTTTAACCCATAGGCCACACAGTAAACACTTAATGCTTTATATTCATACTGCATTGCATATTCAAAGCATAAGGCAATTAGTATAACAACTAATTATTATATTAAATAATTCTTAAATGATATTAAATTTTTATTGCCCGAAGATAAAATTTTATAGGAATGTACATATTCCATACATCTGACTTGATGCATATATGATGCAGAATGGTTGATGTTTTATCATGTATATAGAAAATTTAATCATGAAGAATTGAAAGAAGTCAAATTTTGAAATGTATCAAGTACCACAGGGCTAACAAAAGTTTCATCCAATCATTGAAATTTATGCAGTAGGAAGCTGAAAATCAGTTTGTATGTTGTTGTGTCCTGCACTACCATGTTCAATGTCCTTACATATTTTTTTTATCAAAGTAAGCTTATGTAGCATATATTACTTCATGCTATGTTTGAAAATCATTTTATAATGAATTTGTATTTTAAACCGTTTAATAAATGACTACTGCAATCTAAAATACTTGAAGAATATCTTTGTTCCCGTTTCTTACATTATGTGTTGGGTTAAACAAATTTAAAAGAAGAATCTTTAAACGAAAATCAAGCAGCGTGGTTTTCAGTTATTCTATATCTTACAGCTACGACTTATGGATTCATGGTATGCTTACATAAACTAACTTTTAAGTTCTATTGAAATTTGAATTGTCTTAAGTGCTCTAAATGTGACTGTTTTTATCCATATCTCAAATAGATTAATTCACTAGAAATGTGAATTATCTTTGTATATTTTAACTCGTCGTAAAATAGTTGTTAAACATTATTGATATCTTAATAAACATGATATTCTTATATTTTCACTGTATAAATTTTTACGTTTATTCCTTTTTAATTACTTTTCTAATTAAAAATATACTTGTGCTATCAATACTGGCAAAATGAATCCCGTTGTATATGTACATCTCTGCATGGAAATTAAATTGATAATCAATTTAATTAATTCTCAACATGATTTAAGTAGTGGCATATAATGATTATAAAAATTGTTTAAACTTCTTAGTTTATAACATTGCAACACAGCTGTGATCCACCAATCAATTACAAATTCGATATCATTGTCAATATGTCTAAAGAATTTTCAATTAAATGTTAAAATTTATCGTTTTTATATGAAGATTATTGATTATTTTTATTTATTTTTCTATTGGATGGAACACAGATCAAATAATTGATTATACTAACTATAAGTAAATTTGAGGAATTCGAAATTGATTTGAAAGTTCGTATTTATTAGTATTTAAATATGATCATTAGGGGGTAATTTGAAATCCATTTTAAAAATAAAATGTTTCACCCTTTCCTGAAGTTCAAGATTGTTCTTTTATCCTTTGAAAATAAAATAATGTAAGTCACCGAATCCGTCTAAAGTGGACGTTCTGAAAATTATAATTACGCCCCCATTGTATATCCAAGCATCCTTGGACAAGTGTCGAGCTTCTTTGCTTTCTTCAGTATGGAATAATCGAAATCTGCAATAGCAGCAAAAAAAATCTGTGATGTGTCACACTGTTGAGAACCTCTATGGAAGACGACAAATTCAGCCTTACTATGCATTTGACATCGAAATTGATATTTGGATACACGAGGGTGCAATGTTGAAGTTCACACTCAGAACCCGTCTAAACGGGCAATTTCCGTTTGGAAACATTCCATTTTAGTTGCATTATGTAAGTATGGACTTGTCCATTGTAATTTAATTTTAATCTTTATACAATTCGATACCAAATGCATGGTCAGACTTGATATTTTTCGATCTCCAGAGATGTTCCCAAAATGTTGACACATATCAAGTTTTCCTAATATAATTTCAAAGTATAGGCTGTAACTTCCCGAGAGAGACGAAGAGTTCGATACTGGTTCACAGATGCTGGTATTTACAGTGGGATCATAATACTCTAAAATATCTGTGCAAATCGATGCAAATAATATAATCGATATAATAAATAATCGATATAATATAATAAATATAATCGACGCAAATAATGCTGTCCTGTATATAAACGACCATAGACATATTTTTCTGCGGCATCTAATTCAGATATACCATTAGACGCCGTTTCCATTAAAAACATGTTATTTGTTCATGTGTGCATTGTTTCCTGTTATCTAAAATAACCCATTTGTTCATAATGAATCTGTTATATGAAAACAAGTTACTAGGACTTTTGCTATTAAGTATTGTCTGCTTTTTGAGTGTGGAAGTACTGTCCACTTCTCGAGTGCGTAGGTCTTAAGGAATATATTCATCAGGTCTCAAAGGAGCCTAGTTTGGTCCAAATTTACCTATTTTCAAATGTCAAAACTATTTTCTTATTCTTTATCTGGGGGTTCAAACCGAAATTATGTAATAGTCTTCTTCCCCTTGAATGAAATATCGTTTCCTGCAACCATACACGCGGACCTTCGTAACAACGTTCGATTTGATTTCATGGATGCTTGAAACGTACTCTTCCATCGTAAACTCGAATTTCCAAAACCGTCACCATGCTTTTCTTATACATTACTAGGTATGGTGGAAAGTAATAAATAAAATTAACGGACTAAATACGTTGTTCACAACTTCATTTTGATTCATATTTTATGTATATTTCATTGTTCTACCATTTCAATCTATGGTACGGTTTGTAAATTTAGTTCATTTGAAAACAAAAGCACACAAATTTCAGCCGAATAAAATACTGCTCCCCGCATCAGATTTTTTTTCTTGTTTTGCTTCATTTCTGTCACACTGGCGCTCTGTTTTTTTAGATTTAGCCATTTAGCTTGCACGGTATGGTGAAGCATAGAAAGAAGAGCAAACTCGCAGAACTTCAATCAGACCGAATAATTCAACTGAAATAGTGAACTATTATTTCTTATGTTTTGAATGTTGGCGAAGGAAGAGTACAAAGAAATAGCTGTGAAACCAATCAATACTCTGTTACACTTTTAAACCTCCTAGCAATTCGAAATTGGCATTTTGGCACTAAGAAACATAAAACGCAAGAGAAATCGTTCAGTTGAACATGAAATGCGTGTTTTTTTTCAATTCCACTACGAATTAGCTTTTGTGTAGGAAACTACAAGGTCAAGTTTATCATTAATAACTCAAATCTTTTATTGTAAGCCAATAAATCCTAAAATAAATATATTTTAAGTTTTTAAATATTTTTCTTTTGATTATTTTCAAAATTAATATTGGGTTAAATTACTTTAATTATTTTTATCAGCAATGCCAGATATCTCGGAAGTTTAGTGCCTGCCTAACGAATATCGTGCTGTACTAATTTGTAGCGGTACACCCGTTGATAACTACTGCTCTAGAGACAACGGAATTTAAAAAATATAGGATGATACCAAATGCTTCTCCTTTTATCAATTTTTAATTTCCCCTATGGAATGGTTTTTCATTTTTCCAAAGTCTATTTTCATTTTTGTTTATTAGCTAAAATAACTAGAAAAAAAATCGTATTGAAATATATTTTATTTTAATAAGAAAGCAGCAATGCATTAGCATTATCTGATATTTTAAAAGTATCATCGTTGAAGAGTAATACATCCAGGTCACTCAAAGAAAAATCGATGCACCACACATGGTGTTCTTAAATTAATCATACAACTCTATGCTGTATTTAGCCGGAAACGGCGGTAGATAAGAATCTACAGAAATTGTAGGAATGTATAGCAACTGTGAAATCTTTTGTTTTCTTTATTGCATTTGCTGATAGACGTTTCCTGGTATCATGCAGAATAAATTAAAATATGTCCATCCCAAGTATAAAATAGCTTGCATGTATGAGGATATTC
Source organism: Amaurobius ferox (assembly GCA_951213105.1). Taxonomy (NCBI): domain Eukaryota; kingdom Metazoa; phylum Arthropoda; class Arachnida; order Araneae; family Amaurobiidae; genus Amaurobius; species Amaurobius ferox. Next base: position 44,261,494 of record OX578141.1, on the reverse strand, counting down.
CAGATATCATTGTGTTCTTCAATATAGGTATTTTAATATCTGTTGTTGTTCAGACCAACATTTTAAGGGAACGTTAATTAGACGTGGGGGTCCAATAGACCACTCTGTTCTTGTATTTTTCCATAGTATTTCTTTGGGGCTCTAAAGACATTATCTAGATGGCAAAGACGGCGTCGTTCATTTTGATGAAGGAATGCATTACCACAGATTTCTTTCCTCCCAAATTCTCAGTATCTGGAGTTGGTCTAGATTATCGTTTAGATATCCCCGGAACAACCAAATGACCACATACATCTGCATTGACTCGGTAGAAACAATTTATCACAGTTACTACACCTTGTAAAATTAATGTACATTCTTGTCTACCGTCTTGATTGTGGAAATAAAGCATGGAGTTGTATACTTAATTTATAAACACTTTATATTTAAATAAAATAAATAAAAGCTTTTGCAAATATCAATTTCATATTGTGCACTGAAAATATTAAAAATGATTCCCAAATGGGAGAGTTTCATATATAATCGAGTAATCAGGCTAACATCGTGATTTTTCACTGGCATTGTATATGGCGTGGCTTACATTTTGGAAAACGAAGTAAAAACAAGAATTTTGTTTTCTCTAGTTCTATATATAAAATCCTACTCAAGAAAGATTTGTGAATTATCGTTTGATTAAACAATTGAACCGAACGTTAAATGGACCCTATAAAATTTATCTCCACGTTAAGTTTAATGGAACCCTATTTTTAAAATGCCCGAAAGAAAGTCGTCAATAATTGCCCGCAAGTGATCCGGAAATCTGAATTGCAGATGTGCGTAAAGTAATTCATGTAAAAGTAGGGCATGAAAAATGAAAGAGAAATTTTAAGTTATTTAATCCTTCTAAATCGCGAGTATTTAGTAGGCAGCTTTGCAAGTAATTTATGTCTCAAATGTGAAATTTCATGAAAGTCTTCTCGGGAAAATTTTTATAATTCTTTATTTTTAAAGTGTAACTATCCTGTTATATTATTTGTCGTCGCTGGGGCATAAATGAAAATAAATAACACATTTAATTTGCAGTAGATTGAAAATGTTAATTTTTATCGAATTTTTAAACTACTGTATATAGAACCTGACAAAAATCTTTCTGACGTATGACAGTTTTGTGCGTGATATAAAATTTGAAATATATATCCGTAATTTCTGTCAAGTAATACTAAAATGACAAAAATAATTATATCAGTAAAATTATTTCTCAATGTTTATAACTATTTTATGAAGTGATAGCCCACTTGTTATGGCGTTAAGACCCGCCCGTGTTTAATCATCACCGCTCCCAAAATCGCTGTATCTATGTGAAATATGAGCACGATAACTTTATGGGCCCGAAATTCTAAGTGACACATGATGGTTTATAAAATGGAGGATACGGTCCCTATACATGCCACCCCAAGTGGGTTCCTGTCTCAATTGGGTAGCTATAGGGTGTAATTTGATCAGCTCTCTGTGGTGCGCTAACGGAAGCAACGTGGTATAACGGCAAAATGTTCGCGCTTAAGCTTTTAAATAGGCGAATATTCGCATTATCAAGTGCTTGGTCATTGGAAGAAATTAAATACAATTTCTATTTTCTTTACATCTTGCATAATATATAAAGATGTCTGTATGTCTATATCGTAGTCTGTAGCGGTAAATTTAATCTTCGTACTACCATGAAATTTGGTACATAGATAGTTTAGAACGCGGAAAGGTGCACTTTGGTGTTCTTTTTTAACACTCTACAACGCAGTTAAAAATGTTTATGACTTTGTTAATTCTCTCTGTCTGTCTGTTAGCACGATAACCGCCGTAAAAATGACTTTATCAAAATTAAATGTTAGTATGTTTTTCAGACGGTCTGTGGGACCTATTGGAATATAAATGAATAATATCACCCAAATAGTTTTGTATTGGACCCGGATTGAAAAAATGAAATACATCGAAACCTATGGGAGCTAATTTTTCAAACATTTTTTAAGCGAATTTAAAATTCACAAATTGCTTCGAAAGTTTTAGGAAATATTCAAATTATCCCATAAAATATATAAAAAAATTTCAGCAAAATATATTCAGTAGTTTTTTAAATAAAAATTAAAATAATAATTACACCCTTTATATGAAGAGATCACGTGACCATTATATGAAGAGATCACGTGACCCACTGTAAAATAAAATATGGCATCCATCTTGTCTCAAAATCCTGAATTTTAATGTTCTTTTTAATACATATTTAGTATCGTGTCCGTTCTAAAACCGCTTTATTTTTGCTTAAATTCTGTGCATCTACATACTGAAACAACGCAATTACAATATATTTAAGCTTAAATGATCATCAAACTTTGATTATTTCTACAACGAAGCCTAATTTTCACTTATGGAGAATGCAAATACCAAAAGATGTAGAATGAGTTGTATAAGAATTGATGCATTTCTTTAACGCAAAATTATTTAGATCGCGTAGTCTGTAATATAGATGATATGAATGAACATTCATTGATTTTGCGCAGAGATCCAGACGATTTTTTCGATGAAGTTTTAAGCATAGAGCTAAATTACTTGTACCTCCGTGGTTTTAAGTTTTTAAATAAAATAAATGATTATAGTATTGGGATGAATGAAAGGAATGGAAAAATGTTTATGCATGAAATGCTGCTTTTATATAGAGGCGATTTATATTTCGATGACATCATTTGAATAAAGTTAATTTGTTTTCGATGAAGTTTTCAAATATAATAATTTATTGTAGTATTATGATAATTTTAAAAATATTACAGAGGAATGTATCGCATTTTAGAGATGTTTAAACCTGGCAATTTATATTTTAATGCCGTCATTTGAATGAAGTTCATCTTTTTCGATGAAGTTTTAAGTTTTCAAATATAATAAATTAATGTAGTATTGTGATAATTTTAAAAATATTACCGAGGAATGTATCGCATTTTAGAGATGTTTATATAAAACTGCATTGAAGTTGGAAAGTGTTTCATAATCAATTCTTTATGCATGATTGATCTTACTTTTTAATTTAGAATTAGCTTTCTAGTTATTTTATATTTTTGCATTTTTACCCAAATCGGTTCTTAATCAGTTTTTTAAATAATTTTACTTCTATGAGGACCCATTTTCGATTGACGTTTTCTGATTTACTGAAACCACGCCTGCAGAATCATGTTGTCAATTCGCGCATGCGCATAATAAATGTCTATGTCCTGATGGGATTCCACAGATCGCAGGAGATTTGAAGATGTTATTTGTATCGAGAAAATGATTTTAGCTAAAAACTGATGATTTGGAAATTGAGTATGGTGTTAGCTGTGTCTGTATTATTTAAGTTGTGGCCACTTATTCATTGAAAAATGAAAATGGGTATGACTTTGCTTTAAAACGGGAGATTTTTAAATTGAGCGGTATTACCTTTATTTGTATTACTTAATTAGCGTTTGCTTATTTAGATCCGGACAACGCCGAATTCATTCTAATTCTTCATAAAATTGAACTTTTTATAGATCAACTGAAGAACTCCTCGCCAATAGTTGCTTTTACAAAATTTATGATATAAGTCTTTATTTTTGGTTTCTAATCAAAATTAATCCAATTGTTAGAAATAATGCCTTTCTCAAGTACATGGAAGGATTATGAAGGCTAAATTGAGTTAAATTCTGAAACTAGATACTGGCGTTTATTTCTTTAGGCCTTTAAACGACGCGTTAGATAGTGTTTCAATTTAATAGTTTTAAAATAAATGAGTTAATCCACGATTTTTTTAATGCAAACTTTAGCATAACAATCCAAAGTTTTGAAGCCGAAAAGTAGTCGTGACTGAAACTGTTATACTCTGTGTGTAATTTAAATTTACTTAATGTGCATCCAATTCATTAAGGTATAAAATTTGTGTGGTTCTTAAACGTATTTAAATACGCATCTCAAACAGTATTCATATTCGCAATAACATAATTATTCTCATGCAGACGCGTTAATTATCGGTCGACATTTTTTCACTGTCGATACTAAGTAATTAAATTGCTCTAATCATTTACTTATAAAGGAGAACCTAGCAGCATGCGGATTAGTTATTAATTCAACATTTGAAGAATTTTCTATAAAAACTACAGATTTAGCCTTAAGAATCCGAAGCATTCATTAGTCATTAAGAAAGAAAGAAAGAACCTAAGTACTTAATTAGCGACATTTTGCATATATTATCCGGTTTAATTAGAAGTATATGCTGAATTCAGGTTTTGATGATAAATTATTCCTTAAATGGAAATTAATGCACGCAGAAAATAAACGAAATTTTGGGTAGCTTACACATTATTTGTTTCCCTTTGGAATAAGCATCAACTTTATCCATGCGTTATGATAAACAATATGACTTTTCTTTAATAAAAATATTCTTCTCACTAGGATGATATAAATTTATATTCGAAAATGCATTAACGACAACGTTTGTAGTAATAGCATATGAGCAGATGTATAGTAGTCTTGGTAAGCATAAGTTATATGATATAAAATCATTGAATTTTGCCGTATGAGCGTCAGAGATTGAAATACTCCAGATATTAATATCAAGGATAACATTTAGCTTATAAGGGACTAATACATGAACCCGAAATTAAAATCTCAGTAAAAACAACATTGCTTTTGAAACTTTAGAAACTCAGTTTATTTCTAACATATTCATCCATACTTGCTACATTCTATAGATCAGTTTGGATACGACTCATCTTCTTCCTAAGACATGCTATTTAGATTAACTAAATGGGGGAAATAAAATGACTCACATATGGTACAATTACTTTATTTATGCTTGATCTTACATACATTAAATATGAAATGGATTATATATTGCACACTGGAATTATTGGTATAAGTTTACTTATTGGGCATTTATCCTTTTATATTAGTACTTTGTTTTTGTTTTAATTTGCTAAAGATTGAATCTGTATATAATTAGACATTGTATTAGACGAGTATTAGACGAGTATTAGACATTGGCCTTAGAGATAGTGGTGTAAAAGATAAATAATAGTAGTTTGGTTTTAGAAATATTGGTAGTGAATATAAGTGTAAAATTAAGATATTAAAGGATCTGACAAAAACATCCTTATAACAAATTACTCTCTATGAACTAGATCTTTATGACCGATATTATTTGTATTTTATAAATTTACATATAAGAATATTTTAAGACAGCCTTTGGGTTGAAATAGGAACAAAATTATAAATTCGTTTGATATTATGGCGTAGTTCCAAGATAAAACTACTAACTGCGATAATTAAGCATTTGCTACAAAAACACATTTTCATGTTTTATAATTATTTTTCTATTTGTCTATGGAAAAGGTACCAGATGCTCAGTTCTGTTTAATATTTCGTAGAAACGTGCACACTTCTGACAGTCGAGTTTAAAAATCTGTGACGTTGCTCGTAAATATTTTCTATTTTATCTTATGAGATATGCGTATGATTTATGTCCATATGCATCTAAGTTATTAGCTTATTTGCTTTGAAAATCACTATAAAATAATGTTGATTCATTCTATAAAATAATTACTATACATGTATCTTAGAGTTGAATAACCTATTGAGGTATAAAGGTGTTCTCATATGTAATGAAATCAATGTTTGAGTTATATTTGGAATATTTTTAAATACATGTTTCTTCAGTACCTATCATGGACAATTTAAAATTTTATGACATAATTTTAGCTATTGTTACTTAAGGTAAGAAAAACATTTTGTAATGAATAGAAAATGGGCTCTACCTTTATGTATTCTGTGTAAAAATTCCCTCGTACAAAAAGATCTGTAATATAAATCTTTAAAGTATTGAATGTTAAAATAATGAATAACAAAACATTTTTAGTTCATTTTTTCATCTTGCTGAAAATGAAGAACTGGCCCACTCTTTAAAGAACATTTGCAAAATTCTCAAATCAATATTGATATCTCACATTAATATTCAGAAACCTTCTCATGATTTGCCAAACTTTAAAGCCACTTGGACTCTTAAATCAAATTCAGATTTTGATTAATAAAGAAAGACGATCTGTACAATTCATTACAAGTGACGCAGCTATAAAGGTCAAGGCGTTCGCTCAATGAATGTCATCCTTCATTTTCGCGCAGCAGGATATTCTGGAGATGCCGCTGGTCCTGTCAACCTTGGTTGGCTTAGCAATCTCATTTTCCAGCATGTTCCTCTACCCATGATTAATAGATAGACGATTTGTTCGTCTAACACATCATTAATTCTGGTTTCATTCAGAAATACTGAACAAAAATAATTCAAATAAATATATTATTTAAAGGCATGTATTTCTCTCTTAAAAGCTTTTATAAGAGTTATTGTCAAAACTATAATATGCTTGTAACGTAAAGAAGAAGGAAATAACTGTCAATCCCTTATTTTCAATCATAGTTTGATGTGAATTACATGTTACAAATTTTAGTGGAAATTCAAAATAAAATTGAGTAAAATAAATACAGTTCCCTCACGAAAGTAATACAGCACCTTAAATATATCTCATTATTTTAATCAACCCCCGATTAATTTGAAGGTTTCAAATTAAAAAAAAATTAACAAGCTGTAGTTCGTTTACATATACCCTCCCCCCCCCCGCATATCGTCCACGTTTATTTATTTATTTATTTAATTTTTGGCTGATACTCACATTTTTTTCTCAAATGAAACATAAAGTTTTAGGTAATAGTTTTTCATTGAAACCTCTTAAAAGTATAGGATTGTATTAAACTTGAAGCATATTTAATTCAAGGCACTTTACATATTTTTCACTATTTTAACCTTCACTTGAAGGTTTTAAAACTCAAAAACCTCTACTTAACTAGCTGCAGTTAGTTTTTATATAACCCCCTTTGACGACATTTATTATTTTGTTTTATTTGGCAGAAAATCAAATTTTCTCTAAGAAGAAAAATACCATTTTTAGTAATAGATCTTCATTAAAATAACTTAAAAGTATAGGAATATATTAGATCTGATGCATACGCTGTACTTTAGAGTACTCTATGGTTGAGGGAATTCTAAATCTATTTTTCCAGCGGTTGTTATAGATAAGTATTTTTTATATTTATCTATTAAAACTGTTTTTCACTGAAATGTATAGTTTCATATTCCAAAAGAAGTTGAAGTAATTTAGCTAACTGGATTTCATAAGACATATAGAGTTGTAAAATGTAGAATTGTGGAAAATATTTATGAATACACTATAAATATTACGGACATCATGTAAGAATAACAAAATGTACCAGCCGATAGGAAGTCATTTTTTTCAATCATATATATAAGGTTTAATAAGAAAACGTTATTCCATCAATACTTGTAGTTTTATAATTCAATAAAATTGAATAACTTTTGCACTATATTTTCTTATTATGCACAACAAGACCACTGTGACCGAACCCTAAATTATAAAACATTTTCAAAAATCAGAAATGAAACCCGGCCCTTATGGATCTGAAGGATAACAAGTGAACCGTTGGGTCACAGGTTTATCTTCCAGCTTGCAAACCCTTCCCTATGGGTTAAATATTTTCACCGTTGATAGAAAGCAGGGAACTGTTATGTGACTAGCTACAAGTGTCCATGTAATACTATTAGCAACTGCCTAGTTTGTGAGCTATTGAAACTTTTGATTAATCTTTTGTTGTAGGTCTGATAAAAACTCCCCCATAACACTTATGAGAGTATATATAAATATTTTGTAGTAAATATGCAGTTGATTCGTATTCGGAGATACTCAAAGTAAATCATTCAAAATCCATGAGTCTACATTTTGATATTTACACTTGACATATACTACGTTTTGTAGGAAAAGTAAGAGAATTGAAGAACTGTTTCCAATCTTACTTAAATGAAGATGCCTGTCCGTGTGTCTATGAAGTCTGTAGCGGGAAATATAAGCATCATACGGCTATGAAATTGGTACATAGGTATTTATCAGAACCCGAATGGGTGCACCACGACGTTATTTCATTTTCGAATTAGTTTCGTAGTTGTTTTACGTTGTAGCACGATTTTGATTGATTTTGATCAACATTTATATAAATCGGTTTCTTAGCAATCGAAAATAATATCACATAATTTCTATTTTGACAGCACCAGAAAGAATGTATACTATTATACCATTAATAGACAAATTTTCGGGAATAAAAAATATATACTCTTTGTGTTTTGAAGGCGAAACATATTTTAAAATTGCAATATTGAACTTGACTAGAAATCCAATGTTTATAAGTTAACAGCATATCCTTTAAATATTACACACTGCTCCAAAATAAAAAGAAATCCGGAAATCGTCCGTTTATTAATTATAATTTTTATAAGGTTGTTATTATATCGGACATATAGTTGTATGCGTTTCTTAAGAGATGGTGCTGTTCCGGTGTTATGTTTGAGCGCCATTATATAGGTATGATGGAGTGCCATGAATGGATCCGGAGGGCAAACCATTTAGAACCGAGTAGTTAGCTGCGTTGCTGTATTCTACATATTTACATGCTAGTAAAATGTGATGTCTTGTGTTAAATCTCACCGCGCCTTGTTTTGCAAAAGAAAGACACTCGCCCTGATACTTCGGAAACAGCATACAATACTGAAGACGAAACGGATTTGAAAAAAAAATGTATTTGCATTTATAGCTTAGCTTCTACGAAATTATAGTTTTGCCTCTACGATGGCTGCTTATGGGATCAAGGAGTCTTTGATTCAACTGCAGAATCTTGACAGCAATACTGCAAACGTTTTGAATTCTATATAGCCACAAATAACATTCAAATGCTACGCAAAGGAAGTTAAATTTTCTGAGTGTAGTGGAGTCAGGAACTTACAAATTGTGTTACGCAATTTAATCACATCAGCATTGCCTTCAACGAAAATACATGAAGTAATTGTAGAGTTACTGGCAAAGTAATTGTGTTACGCAATTTAATCACACCGGCATTGCCTTCAGCGAAAATATATGAAGTAATTGCAGAGTTACTGGCAAAATAATTTTCATCCTGTTTCTTCATAAGTAGTAGATCGATTTCGATTTTATTAAAGGGTCAGAAAATCTGAAGACAATGGTTCAAAATTCATGTCTGAATTGAGACGGATTACTGAATGCTGTAATTTTCGCACGACTCTGAACACAATGATCCGCGATTGATTCTTTTGCGGAATACAAGATGTGCAGATACAGAGAAGATTGCTTTCTGAAAATACATTAACCCTCGCTAGAACTGTAGAATGGCGATTTTGATGGTAACTGCGGTGCATGATGTCTCTAATTTGCAGTTAAGTGCTGACAATATACAATGTACATGACAATATACAATGTATGTATGTACATGAAGAACATTATATGCGACCTGCCAAAGTGGAGAGAAGGAAAGTCCGTGAAAAAGGAAAACAGATACAAAAAAAAAAAGTTTCTTCGAATTTTAAGGGACCTGGGAATTATTTTTGGGTATAAAAATGCCACATACATGTAGATTTGAACTGTCTATAAAACACATGAATAATTTCATTAAAAATTTCTCTAGAATATACCCTTGCGGAATAACTAAATGTGGGACTGATTAATTTTAATTCAAAAGCAATGATAGATTGTAGACATAAAACATATATACTCGTGGAATAATTACAAAAACTGATATTTTGATTGAGCCTTCTGATATGATTGACCATCCTCATGTTCGCAACTTATAATAAGCCATTCAAATATCAAGATTAACACATATTGTTTCATTTGAATATATAGTTCTTAAACATCCATTTCTGAAGTACTATATAGATTTTCAAATGGTATTAGATCAAAAGCTGAAAATTGATTTTGCGACTATCTAACGACGAATTATATATAGCAACTTCGTCAAAACTCCAGTTGTATAACGTAGGGACATTTTTAAATAGATTGACTGGTATGATGTAGGCAATGGACAGCATATTAATACAATACACCCTTCAGTGGTTAGTGTAATGGTTGTCATGTAGACGCTATTCAGACAGTATGAATCATCAATCTTATTTGTGTAGTAATATAGCATTTGTATTTTGAACTTTTTTTGTATACAATGTGATGATTATAAAATACAGCTGTCATGTCGCAATTCTGCGCCATGAGCCTTTTTGTATTTTCTGCGAGAGAAACATCCTTCTCTCCGTTCGTGCCTGTGCAGTGTTTTTACTAACACTTGTTTCCATTGAAATTACATTAAAAAGCGCATTTCGTCGTGAAATCGTTGGATTGTCTGGACTTAGTGTCTGGCCGGGATGCGTGACGTCAGCTCGCTTGTTGCCAGGAGAGCGCGCCGTCCAATCAGGAAGAGGCGCAATTTTTGCGAAGGAGAACTTTGCGTGGGCTCAGGGGACCCATGCTCTCTCTCTTCGTGCTGGAACACTTGGACTGAAAGGTCGCATCGGAAGTTTTGTCTACATCAGACAAAGGCTTTTAGCCGAAATGGCTAGCTGGCGGAGATGGGCATTTTGGTTCTAAAGGAAACCGCCCCTGCATTGCTGGAGATGATTGAAGAAGATCCTGGATACTCACATTAATTATTCTGTACATTTTCTAAAATATTTGTTTTTCCATTCCAGGCATCTATCCGACATCGACGCCGAGCCTTGAAGTAGCTAGGCCAATATCTTTCGGAGTGTAAAATTGACGGATGTCTAGTACTTAAAGTTTTGGACTTTTGTTTCCTCATCGTCCCTTTTGAGAACTTTGTTCTACTTAAAATCGTGCACATCTGATGAGAGGTATTTTTCTGAAAGGTGTGAAATGTATAAGAGTCAAGGTAACATTTCTTTTTTTTCGGAACCAATGTTTCCGAAGTGGCACTGGCATGATGAAACTAAATTTAATAAGTATAAGAGGCTCATATTAAAATATTTATAGTTAAGTTAGAAATGATTTGAAATCATATGATTAGTAATAATTAGATTATTGGTTGCTATATGATTTTTACCAGAGCAATAATTTGAATATGTCTAATATAAGTGAAGCTCTGAAGTCATGTTTTATTATTTGAAAGATAAAAATGCATATATTGATCTCTTTGGAAAATCTAAAATAAATTCTTAATTTGTGTGAAAAATGAGCCTGTTTATTTGTGTCAGCATATTTGCTTTACTCACTGTACTTCATTTAGGATTAATTCTCCTAAACTGGGAACTCCTTTAAATCTTGAACCTGGTGTTTTTGCTGATAAATTTTTGAGACTAGATATGTTAAATATATGTCTCCTTGGCTTTTTGAAATTACGATCACGAAGTTGTGGGTGGTGGAGTCAGTAGGTGCTGTTTGTACTGACCCAGCTCCCACAAATTGGTGCCTGTTCCCTTCCCAGAGTATTACAGTGAGTGAGGTATAATTTTATGAAGGAGTACAAAAAATGTTTTTGTTTGATTGTGTAAAAAAAAAAAAAAAATATTGCAGTACTAATATGTCGAAGTAAGTTGAAAAATTCTTTTTGTGGTGCAAAATATTTGAGTTAATGGGCATGAAAATTTTTGTTTATGTGTCATATAGTAAAAAAGTGCAAAAGCACATAAGCCCAGATGCACCAGAGTATTATTTGCATGATTTAATTTGCATATTACATGTTGAAATTGTGTTACATATATATTTTGAGGTACTTGACATACATAAATACACAAAATTCTGTGTGATATATGATATAAGTGAAATTCCCAAATACACACACATTAAAAGGTAAATACATGAAGTGCATACATTTATTTTGAAAAGTGAATACAAAAGTTCTGTGCACATGCAAAAGTGATTCGAAGTTCATGATAATGAACAAATAAGTGAAATAAGTTACACGTAGTGTTTTTCGGTGCTCTGCCTATACATAAATAAGTGATTTAAGTGAAGGTGAAATCAATTTTCCACAATAAACTGTGCTTCGTGATAAATTAGAATATCTTTTTGGTGAAAAACCTTGTGCTAAAATGCCTAAATCTAGAAATACGAGAACAAGCAGGAGTAAAGACTCCTCTGCTCAACCAAGTGTGTCCAACCACCGTATCCCTTCGGTGTCTCCACCACGACTTTCTCCAAATGCGGGCAGATCAGCTTCCGCTGTCAGAGACTCTAACAAAATGAAAATTGGAGTTGGATCTCAGTTTCTTGGATCTATTCCAAGTTTTGCTGGTAATGCGGGTGAATCTTTTCAGGATTTTTGGAGAAATTCTCGCTTGTCGCTGACCATGCAGACTGGTCAAACAAAGATAAAATTTTCGTTTTGAAGTTGAAATTGTCTGGTAGGGCAGAAAGACTGATAAAATCAATTCCAAAATTAAACCAAAGCACGAATTTTTCAGAATTGGTGAATACACTCAGGGACAATTTTATGAAAAAAGAAAATATTGCCAAGAATGTCGCTTCCCTGGTCAACTGTAAACAAATGACAAATGAAAGCGTACGTGATTATGCAAATCGCATAGAAGCCGAATCCTATGTTGCTTTTCCGCAAGATGTAGTGTCTGATAATGAAGATTCCTTGAGAACTGCTATTTTAGTGAATGCCTTTAAAAAAGGGTTGAAAATCATTTTTCGAAAAGCTGTCTTATCTGCAAATCCACAGTCATTTGAAGCTGCGAAAGAAATTGCCATTCTGGAAGAAGAAGTGCAGAATGAAGAGCTGGAAGAAATGACAGAGGACATAAATGCTGTGAGAATCGAAAAAGACCCTAAACATGAAATTGAAGAGCTGAAGAAAGAATTGAATTCAAAGAAGAAAGAATTTCAGGAATTAAAAAGAAAATTTAGTGAGAACTCAGAAAAAAGAAAGAAAAGACTGAATGAAATAAGAGAAGATCTGGAAAAGAGCAATTCCAGTTTTGAGGAATCTTTTATGGATACGCCCTCTACAAGCAGATACAATGAAAATGAATTGGAAGAGGAAGATTGGGAAGATATTCCAGAAAAAAAGAAACATAGACCATCAACATCTTTCAGAACTTCTACACCATCCAAAAGATCTGAAAATAGAAACCGTTTCAGTCAAAGAAGAATTCCGGTTGCCTCACAGGAAGAAGAGTGGTATGTTAAAAGTCCATATCAAAATTATTCTCCAAGAAAGAAATCTCATACTTTTGGAAGACCTTTTCGTAACAGTTCATATAGAAATTCAAATTTTAGAAATTCTTTTGATAATTATAAATCACAAAACTTCAATAATTTTGGATATAGAAGAAATAACAGATATTTTAATAATAGATTTGGTAATAGAAGGCAAATTAGAAGACAAAACTTTAGAACACAAAATTTTCAATCTCCAAAATGTAATAGAACAGATTCTGAAGTTAGTTTTATGACGGAAATTAAAGCTCCTTGCCAGAAAAATTTTCCGGTCATCTCAGTTTTTGTTGAAGATGTCAAATTGAATGCATTAATCGATACTGGAAGTTCCATAAATATTATCTATAGAGATGCTTTACAGAAAATTAACCCTAGGAAAGTGCAATTAAAACATACATCCATTATTGTGAAGGGAGTTGGAGATCATGATGTTTGGACTGATGAGAAAGCTTCTTTTCTTTTGTCCGTTGGAAAAGACAATGTTGTGATTGAATGTTGCATTTTAAACACTCCTGCACCTAACGAATACAACATGATTTTGGGAAGTACATTTCTGCATAAAAATAAAGTGACCATTGCCTTTGGACACAAGGATGTTCAACCTGAAATATCTGAGTGCAATGCTATAAATTATAAATGTGACAGAAGAAATTACAATTTTACAAATGATGTAGATTATAGATCCAAAGACGCAAATTTTTCAAGTAATTATGAAAATAAGTATAATAATGGATATTTATTTGAACAAAACAATTTTCACAATGAATTTAGAGATGTTGATTTTAGAAATTTTGATGCAAATGGAAATGAAAGATCAAATTATGAATGTGAAAATGATTTACATGAAAGACAAATGAATGACAATGTACATACAGACAGATTTTTGACAAAAGACAATACCAGTAACAATGAAATATTTCAGACAGATTGTGATAAACATGATGAAGGAAGTTCACAACAAAACCAGGCAATAGGGATTGCCAAAGCTTTTAACAAATGTGTTTTAAAACCATATACTGAGTCTTTTATTAAATTAAAAAGAAATTACAAAATTGAAAAAGACACGACAATTTTACTTGAACCTATCAATAATAAAGAATTTTCTGCAAACAAGATTTTCGTAGCCAGAAGTATCCACAAAATTCCTGAAAATGACTTTTTGTATGCAAAAGTTGCAAATCCATCTGAGAAAATTGTTTATATGAACAAAGGCATGAAATTGGGAACTTTCGAAAACATCCATGAATCTGATATTGATATAAATAATAGAGTTGACGTTGAAAACTGTATTGAAGAAAATGAAACATTTGATGCATGGGGAGGAGATTTTGATTTAAAACATATGAATTATGCCCAGAAAACTATACTTTTAAAATTGTTAAGTAAATATAAACATGTCTTTGCTAAGAATATGAAAGAATTGTCTGGATGTGACACTATTTTGCATGAAATTAATCTGGAGTCTAACATACCTGTTAGGCAAAAGCCATACCGCATTCCACACAATTTACAGAAAGAACTTTCGCGCCAGGTGAATGAATTGCTTGATGCCAAAATCATCCAAAGAAGTACTTCTCCTTACAATACTCCTGTGTTATTTGTGAAGAAACCTGATGGAAGTTACCGTTTGGTAGCGGATTTTCGAAAGCTCAATAAGATCACTATTGTTGAGAATTATCCTATTCCGAACATATCGGAATTGATCGATAACTTGTCTGGAGCCTTGTATTTTTCTACTCTGGATTTAACCAGTGGATTTTACCAATTGTGTTTACATCCTGATGATTATCCAAAGACTTCTTTTTCAACACCTGATGGCCACTTTGAATGGACCAGAACTCCATTTGGTCTTAAGAATGCGCCTGCATCCTTTCAGAGACTGATGTCTCTGGTGCTGGCTGGCATATCTGGAATTTACATAGATGACATTATAGTTGCTTCAAGAACATTCGAAGAACATTTGAAAAAACTAGAAGAGATTTTTGTAAGATTGAGTAAACATGGTCTTAAATTGAAACCAAGTAAATGCTATTTTTTCAGAAAAACAATTAAGTATCTTGGATTTTTGGTATCAAATGGAAAAGTACAACCTGATACTCATAATTTGGAAGTTGTAGAGAAATTCAAAATCCCTAAATCAATTAAGAATGTGAGACAATTTCTTGGACTCACTGGATTCTATAGAAAATTCATAAAAGACTATGCAGAACTGACTTTGCCATTAACAGAATTATTGAAAACTAAGAATAATGAAAGTAAAAAGAAATTTATTTGGACTAATGAAGCTCAAAAATCTTTTGAAATTTTAAAAGGAAAACTTCTATCAAAACCTATTTTGACCCTTCCAGATTTTAGAAAACCATTTATTTTACATACAGACGCATCAAATCACTCTTTAGGTAGCTATTTGTCTCAAGAAGATGAGAATAAAATTTTGCATCCAATATCTTACGCAAGCAGAAAGCTTAGCGAAGCAGAATGTAAATACAGTGTTGTCGAAAGAGAAGCATTAGCTGTCGTTTGGGCTACAAACTATTACAAACATTATTTAATTGGAAAACCTTTTACAATTTTTTGCGACCAAAAATCTTTGTCCTTTGTATTTAAATTAAAAGATCCTACATCTAGATTGGCAAGATGGATCGCATCTCTATCACAGTTTGATTATCAAATAGTACATAAACCAGGAAAAGCAAATGTTGTTGCTGATTATATGTCGAGAAATGTAGATGAATGTACAAATACTATTGACAATATTCCACAAAGATTTGTGTCACAATATAAAGTTATAAATCAAAATGTTAATCAAAATTTTCCAAGTGTAAATCAAAATTCTCAAAGTTCTAATAATGTAAACAATACTAATAGTAACAATAGAAGAGAATCAGAAGTCAATTTGAATCCAGCAAATACAAATGAAGAAAATGAAATTTGTGCTGTTAATAATAATGAAAGTGAAATGCAAAATGAAAATAACATACAAGTTGGTCAATTGGAACAAACATTTACTTGTCCTACCTTGCTCATAAGAATTAAGAATGCTCAAAAATCTGATCCAAGGTGCAATAAAATTATAGATCTCTTAGATAAAAACATAAAACCTTACCCACAAACTTTGGTATTTTTTAGAAAAGATGATATACTGTGGTGTACGCACAGGTATCCCAAGCGTAGACATCAAGAACAAGAAAGAGTTGTTGTTCCGCAGGAACTTGTATCTGAAATTTTATGGCTGCATCATGATTGCCCTACTTACGCACATTGTGGATTTAGAAGAACTTTAGCTTCTGTAAGTAGAAAATATTTTTGGCAGGGAATGTATTCCCAAACCCAAAATTATGTTGCATCATGCGAAATTTGTGTGGTAAATCGTGGTTTTAGAAATAACAAAGCACCCATACAAAGATTTTCAAGATCCACATATCCATTTGAGCGTATCGCCATGGATTGCGTTGGACCATTACCTATATCAAGATCTGGAAATAAATTCATACTTGTCATAACTGACTATTTTACAAGATGGCCTGAAGCATATCCCTTAGCTTCAATTAAAACTGAAGACATTTTAAATTGCTTAGAGCACTACATGGCTCAGCATGGTATACCCAAATACATCGTCTCGGATCAAGGGACGAATTTTGTTTCTAGAACAGCAAGATGTTTTTATAAGAAATTAGGAATAATAAAGAATACTACTACTGCCTACATGCCATCTGTAGACGGTTGTGTTGAAAGATTAAATGGTACTTTGATCAGATCCTTGAAAAATATTGCATATAACGGTAAAGATAATTGGGACAATCTGATCCATTTTGCTTTATTAGCACATAGGAATGCCATACATGCTTCTACGGGTGAATCACCTGCTTATTTACTCTATGGTAGAGACTTAACAGTTCCAAATACTTTGATTGCTGGATTTAAACCTCCGACATATGAATCAACATATGATTATGGTGAAGACATGAGATTCCGACTTAAAAGAACATATGATGTAGTAAAAAGTAACTTAGAAAAAGCTGAAAATTCACAAATTTTACAACAGCATAAGAAAGCAAAGATGCCCAATATTAAAGTTGGTGATTTAGTGTATCTTTACACTCCCTTTTTGCCTCAAGGCCAGTCAAGGAAACTGAGCTCCTTTAATAAAGGCCCTTTTAAAGTGATAAAACAAACTTCTGCTGTTAACTTTTTGATCAGACATGTGATGAATCCCAAAAATGAACAACTGGTTCATGTGAACAGACTGACTCTTTTACCTCCAAGAAGAGAGGAATTGCAAAAATTTTCAAAACAAACTCATGAAAGTCAAAAATTGAACTCTAAGCCAAATAAACTTACTCCTGTGATCACCGCTGAGAAAGACTCTGTGAAACTAAAATCGTGTTTAGAGAATCCTGCAGAAAGATCTCAAAACAAAAAAACTGTGAAAAGAGTAAGATTTAATTTGCCAAATAAAAGGGTAAATGAAAATGCTGTTCATACTAGATCAAACTTTCATGCTAATAAAAGTCAACAATATGCACATAGAAATAATTCAAATAACTTTGATAATAGAGGAAATGGAAGAATCATTTACAACAATAACTTTAGAAATAGTTATACACCACACCAAAATCAGTATTACATGACAAACAGAAATACACGTACACCATATAATCTTAGAAATAAAAGATTTTCACAATATTAAATTTTGATTGAGTTCACAATTTTTCAGAAATTAAATTTTGCAAGAAAAGATTTCATTTTAAGTTAAAGTTTATACTTGTTTAAGTTTTTATATTTCAATATTGTCTTTTAAAATAGAATTTATGGAAAAAATTGTTGTGATTTTAAAATTTATTGGAAACCTTGCATTTAAAGTAAAAAAGTAAATAAGAAAAAGTAATTGATTTGTGAACTATAATTTATGAATGTTATATTATAATTTTAATAATAAGTAAATTTGTTAATTGACTCTCCTTGGACTTTAAAATTTTTCGAGAGTCTTGTTTTGATTGACTTTGATTATATTGATGTGTTTTAATGTAAAAAAATGTTTGACTATTTGTTTAAGTTCATTAATGAAAATAATTAAAATGGTGGTGGTAATTTGTTGTTCCCCTAAGTAAAAGGGAGGAAATTTTGAATTCTGAAGGAAATTTTGAATTTTGGAAAAAGTAAATGATTTATTAAAATAAAATTGAAATTAAAATTGAAATTAAAATTGAAATAATTTAAGTAATTTGAAAGTGAAAATGAAAAGTTGAATTTGAAAATTTTTGAAAATTTAATGAAATTTTTTTGAAGATCAAAAGTAAATGATCTCTTTTGAAAAATGTTTTGAAACTTTGTTGCTGAGAGAGGTGAAATTTTTGGCTGATGTTTTGTTGAAATTCTGTTCTCTTGAAATTCCATTTCACATTATTGTTTTTTTTTGACCAGCAGTTTTCAAACATCTACACAAGTTTAAGTTAGACATCATATTTTTATGCTGCAACCCCTTTTTCTGAAAGCTGGCTGGTGGACGCAAACATTGGACAAATCTACACGGATCACAGATGAAGAAGCAGCTTAGCAAATTAATTGTCCGAACTTTTGTGGCAGGACTGGAGTCCTGGACGACAACTTGCTCCGAGCCTACCTAGGAGGGTTGTGATTGGCCAGGTGGGAAACTGGTGAAGCTATGAGGATGATGATGATGAAGAAGATGATGATGTTGGGGTCAGCGCAAGCTGTCCAAAAATTTTGATGATATCCGTGCTTCTGAGGCGTGTCCTGGCGTCCTGTTTCTGCTGCAATCGCTTCCTGCACGCGAGTATATTTTTTTTCTTTTTACACCTCCCTTTTTTCTAAATTGGCAACTCGTAAGTCCCCGCCGAGTTTGCTCTTTAGATGTGTTCCTGCTCTTTTACATAACTGACGTGAATTTCAGGAGAAATTTTTCTCCTTCTCTCTCTCTCAGTGAACAAATGTATATAAATGTAAATTTTTGTTTGTGACATGAAATGGTCACTTGTTGAAATAATTTCAGAGTGAAAGTTGTTAAAAGTAAAGTAAATTGAAATTTTAAGATAAATTAAATAATGTAAATATAAATGAATAAATTAAAGTAATTGATGAAATTTGAGTCAGAATGAGAAAATTCTGAATTGTTTTAATGACAAAATAAGTTGAATAAAAGTTAATATTGAATATGTTGAATAAATGATGAAAAGTTCAAATGTTGAAAAATTGAAGATAAATGTAATTTAAAGTTAATATGTTGAACTTGAAAGTAATTTAAAGAGAAAGTTAAGATTTTAATGAAAGTTTGAAATGAAAAATTGAAATTGGAAAATGTAAATATTGAAAGTGACTTTGTTCTCAAAAAGTGAGACATTTTTTTTGAATGAGTGAAGAATCTCATTACCTGAATATGACTAATTTAATTTAGAAATCAATTTTCAAAATATTTAACCTCTTGATGAAAATTAAAAATAATTGTTTTGTGTCACTTGTGTGTTTTGAAAGTGACAACTGTTTGAAATTTTGAATTGTTTATATTGTTAAGTTGTAAATTCATATCATATCATATTTTATTTTCGTATCATCTGGTTGATCTCAATGTAGATGATTGAGATATTGTGTTGTCAGGCAAAGTGCCTTGACAAATTTTTCCTTGAATGTTTTAAATGTGTATTTTTGTAAAGGTTCCTTTAAGATGTGGTGACGCCTTGTCATCCTTTTGGTTTTCTTTTGGTCCTTTCCTGTGGTGATGAGTGGCTTGGCCAGTCATTCAGATCTA
Organism: Amaurobius ferox; assembly: GCA_951213105.1. NCBI lineage: Eukaryota > Metazoa > Arthropoda > Arachnida > Araneae > Amaurobiidae > Amaurobius > Amaurobius ferox. The sequence goes on along the minus strand of OX578141.1, from coordinate 44,241,616 downwards.
CAGTGCTGTTGTTTTTGAGAATCGTGACGTACGCACCTTTCTCGCCCAAAATTTTGGTTTAAATTATTTTACACTTACAGGTTCCTAAGATTCTTTGTAAATTTTGTGTTTTTGTGTTTGTGTGTGAGAGAAAAATTTTCCTCACTGTGTTCTGAAAATTTTTGCCTCCCAGAAGGGGAGAGCTGTCATGTCGCAATTCTGCGCCATGAGCCTTTTTGTATTTTCTGCGAGAGAAACATCCTTCTCTCCGTTCGTGCCTGTGCAGTGTTTTTACTAACACTTGTTTCCATTGAAATTACATTAAAAAGCGCATTTCGTCGTGAAATCGTTGGATTGTCTGGACTTAGTGTCTGGCCGGGATGCGTGACGTCAGCTCGCTTGTTGCCAGGAGAGCGCGCCGTCCAATCAGGAAGAGGCGCAATTTTTGCGAAGGAGAACTTTGCGTGGGCTCAGGGGACCCATGCTCTCTCTCTTCGTGCTGGAACACTTGGACTGAAAGGTCGCATCGGAAGTTTTGTCTACATCAGACAAAGGCTTTTAGCCGAAATGGCTAGCTGGCGGAGATGGGCATTTTGGTTCTAAAGGAAACCGCCCCTGCATTGCTGGAGATGATTGAAGAAGATCCTGGATACTCACATTAATTATTCTGTACATTTTCTAAAATATTTGTTTTTCCATTCCAGGCATCTATCCGACATCGACGCCGAGCCTTGAAGTAGCTAGGCCAATATCTTTCGGAGTGTAAAATTGACGGATGTCTAGTACTTAAAGTTTTGGACTTTTGTTTCCTCATCGTCCCTTTTGAGAACTTTGTTCTACTTAAAATCGTGCACATCTGATGAGAGGTATTTTTCTGAAAGGTGTGAAATGTATAAGAGTCAAGGTAACATTTCTTTTTTTTCGGAACCAATGTTTCCGAAGTGGCACTGGCATGATGAAACTAAATTTAATAAGTATAAGAGGCTCATATTAAAATATTTATAGTTAAGTTAGAAATGATTTGAAATCATATGATTAGTAATAATTAGATTATTGGTTGCTATATGATTTTTACCAGAGCAATAATTTGAATATGTCTAATATAAGTGAAGCTCTGAAGTCATGTTTTATTATTTGAAAGATAAAAATGCATATATTGATCTCTTTGGAAAATCTAAAATAAATTCTTAATTTGTGTGAAAAATGAGCCTGTTTATTTGTGTCAGCATATTTGCTTTACTCACTGTACTTCATTTAGGATTAATTCTCCTAAACTGGGAACTCCTTTAAATCTTGAACCTGGTGTTTTTGCTGATAAATTTTTGAGACTAGATATGTTAAATATATGTCTCCTTGGCTTTTTGAAATTACGATCACGAAGTTGTGGGTGGTGGAGTCAGTAGGTGCTGTTTGTACTGACCCAGCTCCCACACAGCGGTGGCCAATATTGTGGACTTTTTGAAAATGTTAGGTTTTTAAAATTTGCTTGCTTATGGAAAATGCTATATATCACTAAATGCAAATATTCATATAACAATTGAGTGAAATTTAATACATAATTCAATACAAAAAACGAAATTTAAATATATGCAATACAAAAAGCTTACTTTAGACTAAAAGACAAACGCAGATGCTATTGAAGTAGGACGTGAATTGCTATTATAAGCCCTACTGGCCAATTACAGTCCTTGCCCTGGAGACTAATCAAGTGGCAGTAGTAGTACATCAAGTTGGGCAAGTCAGCGTTGATTTTTGTTCTGAGATAGAAATTTGATTATTGATGTGACTGAAGTACAATTGGGGATTATATGAATATTCCAAGGCTTAGTAAAATTTTAAGTATATTATTTAGATAGACTGATGGCACAAAATAAAGAGTTGATTGGACCCCCAAACAAATATGCACAATTACTGTATTGCGTGAATATGGCTTTTTCTACGTTGAAATTGCAAGACACATATGTGGAACAGTGACTACATCTGGAGTACGAAAGTTGTTTAATTTATAAGGCGATAAAATCAATAAAACAGAAAGTAAGAAAAGGCCGATAAATGTACAAACACTATTGATGATAGAAGATTAAAAGTCTATGTATCAAGGCCTGAATAATTTTATGCGAGACCATTAGAGCTGAACAGGATACAATTGGTGTTTCTGTCAATTCCAGAACTATAAGGGGAAGACTATCAGATCATGGTCTAAGAGGTAGCATTCCGAAAAAAGCCTTATCTAAAACTACACCAGCTCCAGAAACGAGTACAGTGGGCTAATGAACATCGAATTGATAGAAGATCAGTGGAAGCAAATTAATTGGATGAAAGTAAGGTATCCTTAATTGACAGTGACGGACGAAAATATATGAGATGTGGAGTAGGAAATGAGCTATACATCCTGAGTGCATTTCTGTGCCATTACTGTCATCGACAGTACCTTTGAAAATATATTGACAACATTCTGGAACCAAAAACCTTCTATCAGGTATTTCTTTCCGAACAGTGTGCCATTTCTTTTTTAGCAGGATTTAGCTCCCTGCTACACGACAAAATTATGCAAGGAATGTTTCACAGCAAGTGGCATGCAATTGTTGTCCTGGCAATATAAAGTCTTGATCTGAACCCTATTAAAAATGTGTGGCACCGTTTGAAAACTCTTGTACGATCGAGGCATCCATCAAACAATAGGCAACCAGTTGAGGCTAACATTGCATGCTGTAATCACGTAATGACTAAGAAACAGCTTAAATACTTATCAGCTCCATGAGACGTCGCTATGAGGCTGTTTTAAAAATAAAGACTACCCTACTAAATACATACAGTGCACTGCAGTAGTAAATATCATATCCCTACTAAATACATACAGTGCACTGCAGTAGTAAATATCATATCCCTACTAAATACATACAGTGCACTGCAGTAGTAAATATCATATCCCTACTAAATACATACAGTGCACAGCAGTAGTAAATATCTTATCCCTACTAAATACATACAGTGCACTGCAGTAGTAAATATCATATCATTATTGTTGTATTCGATTCATATCTTTTTTTAGTGTTTAAACTATGTGTTTGTATTAAATTATGCAATAAAATATCTTTCAATTTATATATGAATATTTGCATGTAGTGTAATAAAGCATTTTATCCAGGCATTCAAAGTTTAAATACATAAAATTTTCTTAAAGTGTGTAAAAGGCCTTACTGCTTCAACCGGGAATCAAATCACAGTTCTTCGTACTGGCCAACCAACGATTTACCGATAAGCTACTCAGACGTAATTGCAAACTCTTATCGTCGACGTGCACTCTATAAGTCTACTCAAATTTGGCCAACACTGTATATGAAATATAAATGTTTTTTCTTTCCAATGGCCAGGCATTGACTCTTTCATCTTCGCCTATACATCGGCCAGAACAGTGAACCTCTTAGCCGTCAAAGACGTTGCCCTAGCGCACCAGTGGGGGGTGGGAACACATTGCACCCAACAACACAAACATCCATGTCTGACGTGGGACTCGAACCCACAACTTGGCGGCCTATCAATCGCTGGAAACGCTCGCCTTGACCGTTCGGCCACCATGTCGACTGAAATGAGCCAACAGGACGCTGTGTTCCCAGGTGGTCACCCACCCAAGTACTAACCACGCCCGATGCTGCTTAACTTCGGTGATCTAACGGGAACCGGTGTTTTCAGCACGGTACAGTCGTTGGCTTGAAATATAAATGTGCGTTCTATACATTTATTTATTTATTTGTTGTGTTAACAAACCCGTTATTTAAACACTTTTGAATATTCCTTTATTTTGTAAAGCACCAAAGGATTCTGAAATCAATGTTATTCCAAGATTTTGAGTCTAGAAAAAAATGTTGTATAAATATTTATTGTTCATAGTTTAAAAAACAAATAAATATATTTATGGAAGCTAAATTGCTACAGGATGATTTGCAGTTGTGAATTAATTGCAGCTAAAATGTACAATTAAACATATTAGAGCACTTTGAGTATAATGATAAAATACTAAAATCAGGCGATGTAGTTTGATAAATATTAACTTATTCAATCCCGATCAATAACTTATACAGCTCTAAAATCTTGAGTTATAAATATTAACTTAAAAATCATAAACTGATAACTGATTCTAGTAAGTAAATTTCTTAAAGAATTATTTTTTATTAACAACATATTATAAGTAAAAAATGTCTACTATAGAAATATATATTATAGTAGAATAACGAATAACTTGAGTTGTAGTTGCCTGAGCTGTTTACTTAATACTAATTATTTATAATGCACTATATATGATTAATTAGCCTGATTTTGCTTAAGTTTGGACTTTGCATATTTTTTTCTGAAATTCAGTGGTTGAAAGTTTTGTGAATGAGTGAAGTGTAGATATGTACAAATAGACAGTAGACATGAAATAAATAGACACATGCACCTTACAAATAGACGATCTTTTACTTACAATTGTTTTTTTTTTCAAACATTTTACAGAAGCAGGGGGACAGAATATGGAACAAAATTTCGCACAGAAAAATGTATCAAAGACACAGGTATTTTTATTCTTTGGTTTACAGACTAGCAAATACTCAAATGTTTACAAATGAGCTCACACTCTGCTTGATTTTAACAAAATGCATGCAGATAGTGTGGCATTAACAAGTGCACGCAAAGCGGTCTTTCGCAACATTAGTATCAAAATACGTCTTGTTTCATATACAACATTCTATTATTGAGATCCACTTCTCAATGAAAAACTAGGATTTATTCATCTAAGAAAACTGAGTAAGAATATATATAACAAATGTTTTTATCATTTCGTTCTGTCCTGTCCTTAACCACGTGTCAAATTCATTAAAACTACATCGAGGAATGAATGAATGCTTGATGATAGTGTTTCATGTTGACATGCAATAAATGTTGGTATATCGCATGCTATCAATTTCAGGTGTAGGTTTGGAAGAAAACTAGAAAAGCAAATGCGACATTTGTGTATTTTAATTTTAATAACTCAGCAGAAAACATTTTATTTGTTGATAGGAAGTACAATAACTGAGATCACAGTAAACCTTTTCATGTTGTGATAAAGTGAAGGTAATTCATATGTAAATGCGCATTATTTTATAACTCCCTTTTCAAAACATACTTTACAGTTTCTTCAAAATTTAGTTAATATTTAGTCACAAAATATCATCATATTTTATTTTTGCTCCATGTTAACGGTTAGTAAACTTTTAAGTATTAATAAATTTTAACTGTGCATTATTGCGTTTTCTATTACATTAAAATATGGACATCTTCAAATAGCGTACAATTCTTGTCATGATTTGCATTTTCCTGGGTGGCAAAAATATATCGTTAAATACATTATATAATAAATACATTTTTGGAAAAATTTTAAATGTATGTAGTACAAAAATATTCCAGGTGTTTCATATGTATGTTTGCCTAGTCCGATAAATTGACAGTAATCTGTGATTGTTTATTTATAAAATTAAGAATTTCTTACACATTTCCTCTGCATAATTTAATTGTACTGATATGAATATATGCTTTAGCGTCACTACTGCTTTAATAGTATGTACTGCAAAGATGACTAAACTCTGCGAAAGTACACAGCACGTTAAATATTTTCGTGTTAGAAGAATACTTTAACAAAGAAGTTAGAAATTGTTCGCTGTTAATAGGAGCGTTGTGTCTTTGCATAAGCCTCTAGTGAATATGGAAAAGATAAATATTTGGTGGATTCTCTCTTGGAAAGACTGAGAATGTGCTTTGACTCTTTTCTTTACATTAATATTCACTCTTAATAAACGTGACAGATTATGAAGTTATGGAGATAATTTAATCTCTTAAACTTATCTCCTTATTGTCATTCTTCAAATAACTAATTGGTATGTTATGGTTTTGGGCATAATGAGGATTTTAACCAAGTTATTTAACTGGTCTACAATGTTGATGTAATACTCGTATATTCGTAGAATTTAAATGTAGTTTATATGATGGAAATAAACTTGTGTAAAATTAATTTGTAAAATTATTATCAATTTTTCGGAAGCGGGAAACTCGAGTATGGAACACACCTCATACAAGAAATTCTAAAATTTTCTGTAGATTTTTTAAAGTTAACAATTAGCACAGGCCATAAAGCATGTAAAATATGTAATATAGATGCCGAAAGTACTAAATGAAAAATGAAATATTCTATAAATGTATGTGTTTTGGAATTTTTTTCAAATATATAAAACGTATCTAAAGCACGTACATTTTAATTTTGTTAATAAATATTGTTATAACAATAATTTATATAGTAAAAACAATTTATTGCTTTATTCATTGTTCACATTAAAATATAGCAAAATGTAAATATATTAAAAATTAAATTAATAATAGACGTTTTAATTAATTTAAAAAAAGGCCATCTGGCTATTAAAATTTCAGCAGAGGAGCCTTTTATTTTATATCCAGAATATATTGCCTTCATTATTATTGCTCCATCTCCAAAATGTTCTGTCCTTATATACATTCTAACAATTTGCTTTCACAATACTTAATTTTAGTCTTCATAAATATATTGTTATTTTACATGGTCTTATCTGCTGACATTAGCAAAAAGTATTTATTCGTTTTATTTCTTTAGGCTGTTTGTTACTCTTAACAATTCCTTTTGACTAAAGGTTATAGATATATTTTTGTTTACAGCATTTCGTAATGGGGAATTATATTGCATTTAAATATTTTGAATGAATTATTTTTATGCAATACCATCTTCTTAAAAATAGATAAAATAATATATTTTTATAATGTAGTACTAATTAGAAATTCCGATATAATTAAATATTTTAATATTTCAAAACTGCAATAAATATTTTGCTACAAAATGCTTCAGTGTACAAAAAAGGAAACGTGTACAAAAAAGAGCGTAGAAAACCCAGACCACACGACCAACCCATAGGCTAATGGTAGCTTTCTGTGTGGCCGACAAAAAAGAGCGTGTAGAAAATGAACGTGTCCAAAAAGAACGTGTCCAAAAAGAACGTGTACAAAATGAACGTGTACAATAATGAACGAGTACGAAAAAGGAAAAAAAAATCACGTGAGAATATTATTGCTGTCAGTGTGTCACAATATCTGTTATGTGATAAAGTATTAAGGGAATTTAATTCAAAGAAGTGAATAATTTTATTTAAATCTAAAACAAATGATCAAAATATGCTTCCAGCTAAATGATGAAGAAAACTGTGTCATGTAAAAACTATTAGAAACTGTATATAGAAAGAAATGCAACAATATTTATCCATATAAAAATGCTCTGAAGTCTGAATAAATCCTACATTAATTGCATATTTTAGAATCTAATTGCGAGATATTGCTTTAAGAAATATTTCCATAAAATCACTTTAACTATGTTATTAAACTTAATTGATTTTATAAAAGTTAAACTGTATTCTTGATCAATATTTTGATCAAATAAAAATACTACCAACATTCATTAACATTTATTTTATTTAATATATAAATAAATTTTATTAAACAAACACTTGCATTAATATTTAACAGGGTTAAAAAATGCAATAAAAATAAATTGTTTTCGATCAGATCGTGAAATTTACATTCAATATACAGCTTGAAAGGAAAGTATTGAAAACATTAAGCGATTGTGAATAAATTTTAAATGCCACATAAAACTTTTGCTTCTCTGAATACTATTTTTAATTGAAAGAATATTTTAAATTAAATATTTTTATTCAGCATCGAGGTACTTTTGTATATATTCGATGACATTTTTAATATATTATTATTTTTCTCATAGAGCTTCTAACTGCTATTTATCTATAACAATATTTACTTTATATTCGTGTATTCTAATCAGGTGCATTTCATTTTTAATTTTATATATGATAATAACTTTTGCATGCTGCTTTAATACATGCTTTACTGTACAAATATTATAAAAAGATACCTTCATTTTAATTAGAAAATATATTAAAATTTACAAAATTTTACTTACATTTAAATTTATAGTGTATCATTATAACAATCTATGTAACAATTGTTTTGTTTGTATAGTTTATGTACATTTGCGATAACTGGTTCATGTGCATTGTTATTTAGTGCTAATATAAGATTTTAATTTCATTCCTTGAGTAGAAATTTCGTAAAATAAGTGATATATAACATAAAAGTCATGTTAAGAGCAATGGGTTTCGATTCACATAATCCAATAATTTCATTGCATTGTGTAATAAATAATTGCATTGTAATATCAGGATTTGAAAATAATGGCGATATTTCCAGGTATAATATTCGTAATCTATATGAATTTTAATAGAAGTAATAAGAATGATTTATATCTGAAATATTTTAATGCTATTCAATATATTTTCCTATTTTACCAGTTTGTTATGTTCTTATAATACTTGCGCGCTTTCGGAGTCATGCTTCTTTGAAAATAGAAAATTTATAGAATAGCTATTAAAGCTTTTCTCTTCAATTACAGTACGTATATGGATCAATTTGTTTTCACTTGAAAATATAAAAAGTGATTTCTAAAGGAAGGGGTTATTAGGTTTGTGAGCTCGTGAATAAACTTTGAGTAAAGAAGATTGCAACTACATAAGGATCGCACTAAGGCACAGAGGAAACAATATTATCAGATACATGGTTAGGGTAGGGAAACACTCACTAAAGCCTAATCCTCATAACACATGCTCAGGACCAGACATAGACGGTAGATAATCAAATATCAAGAACTTTTTCTGGATATTTTAACAGTGTAAATTGTTATAGTCATCGAAGGACAGCAGTACAAAATTATTTTATTCAGCTGTGGTGCACCTGCTGCGGAAGAGTTTAAAATACATTTCATAGTTACAATATTCATTTTGTTTTCCTTATGAAAATATTCTTTTCTTTCTGAGACTTCTATCAACCACTCTATAGTACTTTGAATTGGACAATTCCATATTGTACCGAATAAAAGTACAAATTTTTAAAGAAATCGATGTTTTTGTTGATTTCAAGTGTGCGTCTGATTTAAAATGATGTACAAAATGTATGAAAATGAGCAAATGAAGGGATAAGTGTCGTTCTATAACTTTTTTCTTCTTTTTTGGACTATCTCACAAAAATATGTAGCTCAGCAAATCTTGGATGAAAAATTTCGCCTCTTTCTCTGACACGTGAACCACAGCTGCCATAAAAAAACCCTTCCTATACCCGCTTGATAATTCCGAGGTGCGTGAAACGTAGCACCGATAAATGGCTCACATTTCGAGTAACAATTCTATGATCAAGATATCCACTGCTGCACAAACAATATAGGAAGGGAACGCGGCTTTAAAAACTCACACACGCTCGTCAACAACTACGTGTGCCAAGTTAAACAAACCTTGACAACTTTGTATACTTGATAAAACTTTGTAAGACGTGGAATCTTCATTATCACATTAGAAATGTCCGCTTCATATTTGAGCAACACCACTAGGTAGTCTAGACGGTACACTTCCATGTATGTTATTGTATACATATTTTGTATATATATATATATTTAATGTATATGTATAATATATAACGTTTACATGCATATGCAACAATATCTTTAGTTCACAATTATGTGTACAAATTAAGCAGTGTCATACGCACACATTTCGCAAAAAATATACAACATTTCCAACAGTATATATTAGAAGGTCTTCAATTTATTATCAAGATCACCGCATCGATAAAAACGCTGATGCGTTTCTTTCTTTCCAACCATGTGAAAAGAAAAAGAATTATCGTTTGGGCTGTTTAAAGTCAATAGTATTTTACTAATGTGAAGAATCACTCTAGGGAAAGCAATATCCATCCGACATGAGGTAGAGTAACAATGTTACACTTCTGTAGCTGGAGATTCCCCTTCGTTGCTCATTCGAGAAGCTGCATTGATGCTTTTTGCTGGGACAGTTGAAGGTCTGTAGTATGCTGCGCCTTGTTCATAATGCCAAGGTTGTTTCGGACCAGTTTTCCAATCTTCTATTTCTGCAGGTACAGCACGAGCATGATCTATCAAATCTGGGCCTTTTCCCTCTGAACATTTATCAGGAAGGAACGTCGTCAGACGGTTGTTTCTTTCGTCATCTCGAATAGCATGGGGATCAAAGGTTATTTTGATTTCTGGATCTAGGCCTTCCATTTCAGAGCTACCATCACCCCGTTCACGTTCTGATCCAGTTTTCCTATCATTACTCATTTTTCTCATGGTGTCAGAAAGCTCATGTTGAAAACGTACGTGTATGTCTTCGGGCTGAATTGGAATTTGACTGGGAACGGTGTTTCTCTTGGCAACGGTAATCGGGATCGTACCTTGAGGAAGATTATGGTCATCCCATTGATCATCATTTGTGGGTCGATGGTCAGAAGTCTTCCAGACACTGACTGGCTGGATGTTATCGTAATGATCTAACTCACCAGTGGAAAGACCTTCATATTCGCAATGGCGTAAATTTTTATGATTAGGATTTGTGTTTAGAATTTTGAGATCAGAATCTTCCTGAGGGACTTTAGGTGATGTTGGGTTAACAGAATTACACATTTTATGATTGGCTTCGATTCTTTTGCGTTGCACGTTTCTTTGTCTTCTTCTGTGGCACACATATAAAACTGCAGAAAGAACTACAAGAACAATTACGGCACCTGCAATCATTCCTATTGCCATTCCCGCCATGGAATTTCCTCTATCTTCTTCTTCTTCTTTTACCTCTTGAGTTTTCTCTTCTTCAACAATTTTAACTCCCGTGACAGGAATTCTCGACACCATTAAAGTAAAATTTTTTGAAACTTTACCAGCTGTATTGGAAGCTACACAAGTATAAACTCCTGCATTGGGCTCTTGAACGGACGTTATTTTCAATCTAGAATATTTTTCTTTCTTTTCCTTATCTGAGTATTCGGATATTACAAAATTCTGCATTGATGATATCCCTTCAGATAAGTTAGCAATAACTCTATCTCTCCATAACCACTGAATAGACGGAAGGGGATCGCCAGAAACTTTGCAATCTAAAGTCACATTAGATCCTTCGAATACATTCATGGCACTGGATGTATTCAAAAATGCTGGTGCACAAGCGTAATCCGTTATTTCGACCTCTGTCCATTTTTTATCTCTAAGACGAATTGGTCTATAACATGTAGGAGGAATGTAAGGAACATTGTTTTCTTTTAACCATTGGAGTAGACCACGAAGTTCACAATCACATGTCCAAGGATTACCATCTAAAGTAATTCCATGAAGCTTTTTAAATGGCATCATAGTTTTTGCATGAAGGGTTTGCAGTTCATTGCTGTCGACTTTTAAAACCTCAAGTTCTTCCAGCCCTTCAAAAGCTCTGGTAGCAATTGTATCAATTTTGCAATTGCTTACCTCTAAAATAATAAGCGTCTTTAATTCCACGAAAGCTTGCGTTGGAACAATAACCAGAGGATTCCCACTTAAAATCAGATGCCTTAAAAGTGGAAGATGCCGAAATGCTGCCGTAGGAATATACCGGATGAGGTTATCGCTTAGATCGAGTTCAATCAGATTAGAAATTCGATTTAGAGCGAAATCATCTATATCTTCAATTCCACATCTGGATAGGTATACTTTTTGTAAATTAACCAAACCAGCAGACAGAAAAGCATTGGGTGGTAAGAGGGTAAAATTATTACGCTGCAAATCCAGAACTTGCAACGTTGGCTCAAGACCAAGAGGAATTCGTTCAAATCCAGCGGACGAACATTCTGCAACCTGTTTATTTTTTCTCCATATGCACTGACATTTTGGATGGCAGGACATTGAAAGACTATGCTGAGTAGCAAAGCTCAACAAAAGAAACACAGCGTATAGAACTTTTTCCATGTTAAGAGAATTATACTCCTTCAAGGAAGTTCATTATCTGTGGGATAACTTCACACCTGGATGATGATATAGTGTAATGAATTCATTCTAATACCTAGAAAGAAAGAAAAGAAAATATGAGCTGTAAAATATTTTTTATGCAAAATATAAAAAAGGAATTACAACTTTATGTTAATGCAAGAAACACGATTTAAAAATTGCCATAAAACAAATCATAACAAGTATAATTTCGTGTATTTGATATAAGAATTAGGTTTTAATTAAAAAAATAATCAAACTTATCTGGATTTTTAAATATAAATAAAATATTTTCATCATTCTATAAATTGATATTCAGAAATAGAAACTGATGTGAAAACTGAGTAAAATTTAATCGTTAAGAATATTTTTACTTTTACTAATTTTTAACTAGATGTCATTCATTAAACCTTTAGTGGTGGGTATTATTATATGAAGACAAAATGATAATGATACGTACACCTTAATTACGTACACCTAATTTATTTTATTTTTAAGTGACGATGCACTTAACGTTTAAATCGGATGACATTTTCTTTTGTTTGGAAAATTAGGCAGAATATCCCATCAAAATATCTTAGCCAATTTATATTTTAAATAATCTCTTATAAATAATATCCACACTCAGTGACAAAAAAGTAGACGCACCCTGAAATAAATAATTAGTATATGACATATTGTTTCACTATGAAACAGCCCTCGTTCAACTATATAGAAATTGAAACAAACAATAAAACTTGCTCACAAAAAGTACATTTTATTTCAAATCACAAGCAATGGATCACATAAAGGTAAATTATGAATCTACCTCTGGCGGCCAAACATGCTGATCAACATTGTAATAGATCTAATTTTGTCATGTGGCAGATTATGTCAGGCGTTCTATGATTTCTAGCGCAGCACACATGTTCTGTGATGGCTGCAACTGTAATCCATGCATAACCTAGACTTGATGGACATGAAGTCTATGTACCTGGTTGGTCATGGAAACTTCAGATGAATTTTCAAGAGACGTGGTTGTTATGATGTTGGGAAATAGCTTCCAAAAGACGTGGCACTATAGGTAACGCATCTGATCAAAGGATGTTTGGAACATACAAGTAGCAATAACAGTACCACGTAGTATTATCAAGGAACACCTATTTTCAGCCAAAATCAGTATTCATCTATAATCATTATACAACACCATTTAGACGGCTTCCAATATTATTCTGCTTGACACTATGATTGAACTTGCTGTATATGTTGAGTAGCCAGTCATAAATGAAGATGCAGTACTCCCAAAATACAGTGCTGTTTCTGTAGTCTCCACCCAATAGTACAACTTGACACTGTTTGATGCGTAGAAGAACCCAAGTTTATTAAAATTGCAGACACGCTTACAGTTGATTTCTTTTTTGTTGCTCTTACTGGGGCATCATCGCGGTCGTTTCCCTGTTTAGAGTACCTATATTTGTCTTAGCGTTTATGTCTGCCACCTGGACCAACTGTTATCAACATTTTTTTACTGCTGCATTTTGGCGCCTATGGAAACAGAAAATTTTCGGCATACAATACGTTCTCTCTCACCTCTCAGTTGGTCATACTACCATCGTGTGCATCATTAAGCTATCTACACCTACTACTAAAAGAAATAGAATTCCAACAACGATCATATTTGATTCAGTGGGTCACCAACGTTTCCTATATGTGCACCATATTTCACTTTTACTATGCGTTCAGGAATCGCTCAGTTCGCTTATTGGCAACGAATGTTTAATTATTTACATATCTGGCCGAAAGATATCCGTATGGTTCATTTAGAGGCTCTTTAACAAATTTAATTGTGCAGCTGTCCCTTTTTTCACCGAGTGTGCATAAATACAAATAAATTTACATAAATATAGGTGTATAAGTAAGTATTTTTCTTTTCTATAAATAAAAGTATAAACTGGATAGATTGTGCTTTATACTTCAATTTTATTAATAATTATACACATCTGTTTTCAGCTTTCAAAATTATTAAGTTTGATTGTGATTATATTTCAACTCATTTTGACATTATCTCTAAGCATTTATCCCGCTAAAAGTGTTTTATGCTTTAATTCCCAATATTCTACACGCTTTAAAAGTGCATAAAACATATCGGTGAAAGTCAATAGAAAAATAGATGCCTGATTGTTGATTCTGCGTATGACAGCCGCCAGCGATTTTGGAATGGAGTTAATTAAGTAGAGTGCCAGAAATTCTTCAGCTTCATTGCATCACAATTGCTTATTCATATTCAGAGGCAGATTGGCCAGGTGCAGCTGTTAATTACTCAAGTACCTCCAAATAGTGCTGATGTTGCGTAATAATTAGTTTACTTCATGCTTAGTTCTGGAATGAATGAAAATTGTGCAAAATGTGCAATACCTTGAAAAAAGCAAATTACTTTATTTGTAATATATTTCCTTTTCCTTTGTTTATTAATTGATAAAAATGTGTGCACAATATTGTTTTTAAATAAAATTAATTAAATGTTTTAAACGGCAAAATTGACGATATTTAACAATATTTTGAAATTTCTTATCAGAATAGTACTATATTAATACTCCGTTTTCTATTAATATCATACTAACTATTTATGTCGGTGAGTAATTTTCTGTTTGAAAAGTAAATTTACTTTAGAAAAGTCAATTTAGTTTTGAAAAGTAAATTATGCAAAAATCGTGTTTTAAGACAGATTTAATTCTAAATAATTCTTATATTCCGATCATATGAAAATTTCATAGTATTTTTAATGTTACAGATTGAATTAAGAATACCGGATTTTATCATTTTGATAGGTATACCGATATTTTTGGTAATAAAAATTTTCTAATTAAGAATGACTCGTGATAAATCTAAAACAATTGCGTTTCTATATTTCCGGTTCAAAGTACTTTCAAAAAGTTTACTGAATGAATAATGAAGAAATTAATATTTTTTTTCAATTTAGATTAAAAAGAGACTCATAAGAATAGAGCAAGTGCATGTTGACGCTAGACAAGTGATGCAATCTTCATCTAAATAAAACTTTTTATATAAAATATACATTTATTTAAAATGTTAGTACTCATATACTTTTTTCATTTGCAATTCAGACACCTGTGCCGAATTTAAATACTGTGGAGAAAATAATGTCTTGCGTCAGCAAAATGGGATTCGATGCGTTAATTTTTGAACCCAGATAATTGAATTTAGACGTATTACAAATTATTCGTAGTTGTTTTAAATCTTGCCCCTTTCATGAAATAGGTCGTTGCCTTGTCAAGCTCCACAAAGTTCCTGGTGAAAATTCATGGTGTGAACAAGAGTAGGTTGGAGTAGTTAAGTGTAATTTGAGTACTGCAGAAAGTGTGAATGTGTTTTGTGGGTTCTTCATTCTTCATTTTGCTTGATCTGATCCCGGGTGGAGGAACATGAAGAAAACTAGCGCATTTAAGAGACTGTGTTGTCAGGGTAAAAATTTAAAGAAAGATAGAAAACGGGATTTTTATGGTGTGCATCACACAAATTTCCAGATCATGTGGAGATCGAAATAAGTGAGCAAATGCTTGGTTTTTGATTCAAGTCGAATGCGATAAAAAAATAATGCAAAGATTTATTCATAAAGATGCCTTCTTTAAGGAAGTAAAATATGTATGGACGAATGACATAATAAAAAACTGGAACACAAATATTTGCAGGTTTTTATACAAAATGTTAAATAAATAATAAAATAGTTTCCTTTTAGTTGTGGACATAGAAATATAGATTTTTTTGTACAAATTGATGATATATGTAGAAATTATGATTTATTGGCAAAATTGTATATTCTGTGCCGTGATCACTTCTTTAGGACTTTGTCTCCTGATCGAAATTTCTTGATCCAGTGTTACTTAAGCTAAAAGTTTTTTTGAAGTCTTGGTAATTAAACAGTTTTTCTTGGTGTAGTAGCTAAATGTTTAGAAGTCATTACAAGAGGTTTTTGCTATTAACTTATTTTTGAAGCTCTAAATTTTAAATATTACAAATACGTTTTGCATTTAATGCAAGTTAAAATCTCAATCTAGAAATATTTGGGTCTATAGGTGTAATAAAAATAACCGACTATATATATATATATATATATATATATATGATAATATTAGTTTGAAAGTCCAATGAAGGAAAAGTGAGAATCTGCAACTCGAAAAATCTAACTTTTTAAAACACCCACAAAAAAAAAGTATAAAACAGCAAATGGATAAATCAAATGGATAAAAATACAATATATATATATATATATATATATATAAATATTAAAATTGTAAATCCAATGGTAGAATGGAAAGAGTAACTCATAATACAGTATCTTAATATTTGCCTGCAAAATACAATGAAATAAAATAAAATTCAACCATAATTAGGAACTTATAATACATATTACAGTTCAGAAAGCTAAAGAAAATCAACAAATGTCCATGGGTGAGGAATCGAAAAAAGGAATACAAAAATATTTAAGCATTAAAGCTTGCACGTGGAAGAGCTCTAGGCTTAAGCATAGTTCATTTCGAATTTTTTTTCAAGTCCTAATATTTAAAAGAAATGAACACAAGAATGCTTGTTTCTGAAACACATGATAGATTTTATCTATAAGCACGTGTTATAAGGACGGCAAGCATAAAAATTTAAAAAATAGAAAGGAAACATAAATACCTTGAAATACACTTCAAATGTACAACCATGACGAGCAAAAAATGACTAGACCAATGTTGCCATTCGCTAAAGAGTAAAGAAGTGATCTACTGTTGCCAAAGTGAGTAATAAAAACCGTACTGCGTAATGGCAGTAAAATGTGATATTCTACAGTAAAAGCTGCAAAATAAATAGATGAAAATAAATTGTAATGTAAAAACAAGAGAATGTAGAAGTATGGCTAAAATAAGATACCAAGGAGAGATTATTAAGAATTTTAGGCAAATCGAAACTTATTACCTATACCATTTACTAAATATGCTGGATATTCATATAATTTGCTGGTAATTTTGAGGTTATTAATGTGAAAAGCATGAAATTTTTTATCTGATATTCTATAAATTCTAAGAAGTTGATTAAGTATAATATTTCTAAACAATGGAATCGAGTTGCAGGAATTAAACGGTAATATTTTATTAATATTGAATTTAAAAATTCTTTTATATAATATAAATTAGTAACTATATCAATAGTAGGTTATATAATTATATTTAAATCCAAATAATTATTATTTTTACTAATAGAAGTTTCATTAGATATTAATTCTAAATGATCTGGATAGAAATCTATATCTATGACATAATTATCAGTAAATACTAAACAAATCAGATCATCTACATATCTGTAAATTTTATAATCTATTGAAGTAAAGAATGTTTCATAATGATATAGGTATAAATTAGGTACCATACTGCTACTACAGCCACCTAGTGGAACCCCGTAGACTTGTAAGTATAATTTATTACCGTGAATAATATAATTATTGAAAAGAACAAAATGGAGAAGTTTAGGAACACTGGTAAAATTAGAAAGATGAGATTGATTAGTAATATAAGCATTATATAAAGCTAATATGACATCATAAAGATCTGTGATCTTAATATTATTAAATAGATCTTTAAAATCAAAAATTTTAAATCCTATTATTTTACCTAGTGATGTTAATTTATTTTTTAATTCTTTACTATTATTTAGAATAATGTAGTTATCACTAGAATCTCGTAAATTACGTACGTTTAAATAACTTAGTAATAATTTACTAGTAGTAGTAGAGTCTGAATTATGCCCACTAGTTACAGTTCTAAATTTAATAGGATTTTTATAAAATTTTGGAATAAGCACAATATGGAAATATCAAAAATTTATTATTAATATCTGAATCACTACACATATTGATAATTTTCAATTTGATACTATTAACTGAGTCTGAATCAATTTTAAATAGACAATTATTTTTTAAATAATCTAACAGATATTGTATATAGAATTTTTACAGATAATAGCATAATTATTAGATGCTTTTTCAACATAAGTAATAACAAAGGATTTATGTAAATCATTTATAGAGTGTTTTATATTATTCATATTATATATAGATCTAGATAAATTGATACTCCATATGGCATTTTTAATAAATTTTAAAATAGTAAATTTCCACATATATGCCTCTAAAGGCTGAGTGTATTTAGAAGCTAATCCATAAATATATTTATCAAGCTCAAGATTTATTGATTTTAAGACTTTATTAGAATTATTAGATGAAGGTAACCTGAATTTTGTACTAAATGACATTATGGTTCTTAAAGATTTATTTTTAAATGACTAAGTCTCTCTCCAGTAACTATATACCCCAAGGGTGGATTTATAAAATTAGCATAATTATTAACTCTACAAATACATTCACCATCCAAGTTTGTTGAGGAATCTTTATCGACTGATAGAGATTGTGAAATTTCATTGTAATTAAAAACTGTTCTTCCAATGGGCTTGTTGTATTTAAAAGTCTTAGTAACATTCCAATCCTTAACAGGCAATAAATGATGAAACCGATTAAATAAATTCCCAAAATTTAGAGAATTATCAATGGAATGCTTAAAAGGTATTACACAATAAGAATTAAAAAATTATTATTATGAAAATGATTAAGTTTCATTTTTAAATATTTTGATCTAGTAATGAGAAAATCATAGAAAATATGATTAAAATGTTCATTACTTAGATATAGTTTTAAGAAAATAGCATAAACTGTATTTAATTGTTTTTTTTTCACCGAAAACACCCATGATTTTAAAAATTTCCATTGAAATGTGTTTTTAAAATGTAGATGCATACTTTTAATCTCAGGTTTAAAATAATGATGAGGGGAGCTTCCTTGACCCCGTTTAAATCTTTTGAGTTTAGGCGAATTTCTATTATGTAAAAGGGGATTCAGAATAAGGTGTTTAAATATGGAATATTTATTGTCTACAAAATTATTTTATACAATATTACCATTGACATATAATTGATTTAATGCATATGGAAAAAGAGTGCAATTTGATTTAATATATAAGTTTTCAAAGAACATTCTATCAGCAGTATTAGTTTTTATATCCAAAATATGTGTAATTATATTTTGAAGACAATGTTTAGCAAAGTGTTTATATTCAATTTTATTAGAAGTAGGAAGATAGTGATAACTACATGATCTCTGTGAACATTCATACGTAGATGAATAGGATTACTGGTCTGTATATATATATATATATATATATATATATATATATTTCAGTCGTATATATACATTCAAGAGCATACAAATCATTGCATACAAATCAAATTCAAACATCAAAGGATTATCAAAATCTGGAGGCTCAATATATTAAAATGACAAAAAATAAGAGAAAAGATACAATCCAAAAATATGAAATTGGATAGAACCTCTTTAGGTCCAGCTTTTCAAGGATATTTGCATCCACAGAGGTTCCAAATGTGTTTCGCTCAATATATATATATATATATATATATATATATATATATATATATATATATATATAAATATAGGGTGAGTCAGAACCCTGGCTAGTTCTGACCGCGTCAGAACTAACCAGGGTTTTAGCTGATCACCTGATATCTCCTGTCTCGACTTTTTCGAATGGGGCCATATGAAAAGTCACATCTACGATAGCGCCATCGACTCCGACGAGGACCTTATTGCTAGGATTTCTGTTGCTGGCGGCGTTGTCCAAGATATGGCGGGTGTTTTTGCTAACGTGCGCCGCTTGCTACGTCCAGGTCTACGTCGTAGGTCTGCATTACTGCTGGTGGTCAGACTTTTGAGCAGTTTTTGTAACTTTGTCCATGATATCTGCAATTTCTGTTAGCAAAACGTACTTCGTGCCTACTCTGTTATTTTTGTGTTTCCTCTTTTTACAAGAGAGTCATCATTTCCGCATTTCATGAGCTACCACATAGAAGTTCACCTCTTGTGTTATGACCCCTGCTTTGTATGACGAAAATAACGAGCGGCGCATATTAGCAAAAACACCCGTCATATCTTGGAAAACGCCGGCAGCAACAGCAATATACATTATATAGTGCCCATTTGCTTCTAACTCTCAAATTACCATTTAAAATAGCCAAAAATCTTTCTGTAAAATTTTTAATTGCATCTACAAAATATCTTGTAACATATGAAATTTATCTTATATAGGACAGACCTATTCATCTAGACTTCCTATTCATCTACGTATGAATGTTCACAGAGATCATGTCAAACAAATTATCCTCAATAATAATTTTCTTCCTACTTCTAATAAAATTGAATATAAACACTTTGATAAACATGGTTTTGAAAATAAAACTACACATATTTTGGATATAAAAGCTAATACAGCTGATAGAATGTTCTTTGAAAACTTCTATATTAAATCAAATTGTACTCTTTTTCCATATGGATTAAATCAATTATATCTCAATTGTAATATTGTAAAAAATAATTTTGTAGATAATAAATATTCCATTTTTAATCACCTTTTTTGGAATCCTCATTTACATAATAGAAATTCGGCTAAACTCAAAAGATGTAAATGCGGTAAATGAAGCTCCCCTCATCATGAATTTAAAGCTGAGATTAAAAGTATGCATCAACATTTTAACAACTCATTTCAATGGAAATTTATAAAATCATGGGTATTTTCCGTTAAGAAAAAACAATTAAATACAGTTTATGCTATTTTCTTAAAATTAAATCTAACTAATGAGCATTTTAATCACATTTTCTATGATTTGCTCATTACTAGATCAAAATATTTAAAAATAAAACTTAATCATTTTCATAATAATAATTGTTCTAATCCTTATTGTGTACTATTTTTTAAACATCCTATTTGTAATTCTATAAATTTAAGGAATTTATTTAATCGGTTTCATCATTTATTACCTGTTAAAGATTTGAAAGTTACTAAGACTTTTAAATACAACAAGCCTATTGGTAGAACAATTTTTAATTACAATGAAATTTACCAATCTTTATCAGTCGATAAAGATTCCTCAACAAATTTGGATGGTGAATGTATTTGTAGAGTTGATAATTATGCTAATTTTATAAATCCACACTTGGGGCATATAGTTACTGGTGACTTAGCCATAGTTAAAGATAAATCTTTAAGAACCTTAATGTCATTTGGTGCAAAATTCAGGTCACTTTCTAGTAATAATTCTAATAAAGTCTTAAAATCAATAAATCTTGATAAATATATTTATAATCCATAAATATATTTATTATGCATGATAAATATATTTATGGATTAGCTTCTAAATATGCTCAGCCTTTAGAGGCATTTAATATGTGAAAATTTACTATTTTAAAGTCTATTAAAAATGCCATTTGGAGTATCAATTTATCTAGATCTATATATAATATGGATAATATAAAACACTCTATAAATGATTTACATAAATCTTTTGTTATTACTTAAATTGATAAATCCTCTAATAAGTATGCTATTATCTGTAAAAAATTCTATATCCAATATCTGTTAGATTATTTAAAAAATAATAGTCTATTTAAACATGATTCACACTCTGTTAATAGTATCAAATTGAAAATTATCGATATGTATAGTGAATTAAATATTAATAATAAATTTTTGAAATTTCCATATATTGTGCTTATTCCTAAATTTCATAACAATTCTATTAAATTTAGAACTCTAACTAGTGGTCATAATTCATTCTCTACTACTGCTAGTAAATTATTACTAAATTAATTAAATGTACTAAATAGTAATTTACGTGATTCTAGTGATATAAGTACATTATTCTAAATAATAGTAAAGAACAAAAAAATAAATTAATATCACTAGGTAAAATAATAAGATTTCAAACTTCTGATTTTAAAGATCTATTTAATAATATTAGGATTACTGATCTTTATGATATCATATTAGCTTTATTTATTGCCTATATCACTAATCATTCTCACCTACCTAAATTTACCAATTTTCCTAAACTTCTCCATTTTGTTCTTTTCAATATTTGTATTTTTTAAGGTAATAAATTATACTTACAAGTCTCTGATATTCCACAAGGTGGATGTAGTAGCAATATGTTAGCTAATTTATACCTATATCATTATGAAAAATTCTTTACTTCTATAGATTATAATTTTACAGATATGTAGATGATCTGATTTGTGTAGTATTTACTGATAATTATGTCATAGATATAGATTTCTATCCAGATCATTTGGAATTAATACCTAATGAGACTACTATTAGTAAAATATTAATTATTTGGATTTAAATCTAATTATAGAACCTACTAATGGGATAGTTACTAGATTATATGATATAAAGATTTTTTTAAATTCAATATTAATAATATATTACCTTTTAATTCCTGCAACTCGATTCAATTGTTTAGAAATATTATACTTCATCAACTTTTTAGAAATTATGGATTATTAGATAAAAAATTTCATGATTTGCACATAAATAACCTCATAATTTCCAGTAAATTATATGAATATCCAACATATTTAGTAAATGGTATATTTAATGAATTTCGATTACCCTAAAATTCTTAATATTCTCTCCTTAGTATCTTATTTTAGCCTTACTTCTACATTCTCATGTTTTTACATTACAATATATTTTCATCTTGCTATTTGGCAGTTTTACTGTAGAATATCTCATTTTACTGCCATTACACAGTACGGTTTTATTACTCACTTTGGCAACAGTAAATCTCTTCTTTACTCTTTATCAAATGGCAACATTGGTCTAGTCCCTTTTTGCTCGTCACAATTGTACATTTGATGTGTATTTTAAGGTATTTATGTTTCCTTTCTATTTTTTCAATCTTTATGCTTGTTGTCCTAATAACACATGTTTATAGATAAAATCTATCTTGTGTTTCATAAACAAGCATTTTTGTGCTCATTTCGTTTAAAATATTAGGACTTGATAAAGAATTTTCTCGAAATGAACTATTCTTAAGCCTAGAGCTCTTCCACGTGCAAGCTTTAGTGCTTGATTATTCCTGTATTCCTTTATTTGATTCCTCTCCATTGACATTTGTTGATTATCTTTAGCTTTCTGAACTGTAATATGTATAATAATTTCCACTTTATTGTTGAATTTCGTTTTATTTCATTGTATTCTGTAGGCATAAAACATTTTTAAGATAGTGTATTATGAGTTACTTCTTCCATTCTACCATTGAATTTGCGATTTTAATTTTTTTTATTGAAAAAATTTTATTTATTAGCTGCATTTGCGCAATAAATTAAATGTATATTGCATTGTCATTCTTACATTCTTACTCTAATAAGTTTAGTGTATCTAACTATTCATTTCTACAAACTATCCTGATTCCTTTTGCAAAAGAACATTCTGTTTGCAATCTATTCAAATTTATGCTGCATTTGCGCTAAATTTAGTAATAGAATTCATTATATTTATTATTAATAATTATTATTAATTATTACTACGTATTACTTTTAAATCGACTTTCTTCCAATGTTGATAAGTTTTCTGTGGCTCATTCTCCTATTTTTTCTTTCTTTTATATGCTTAGGTCATTAATTATAAATATGCTATAAATATTATAAATCCATTGGATTTACGATTTTAATATTTTTTATTATATATATATATATATATATATAATATTAACTAGTATTTATGAGGTACAGGCTCGATACCAAAGCGATAACAAAATGCTGCTACAAAAGAATTAGCATGTTGTATATAATTTTCCTATGGTGGGAAATTAAGTAAATTTAAAAAAAAAAGTATCATACTTATTTCAAGGTAGTATTATACCGTTCAAATATGTCTAATGTAATTTGAAAAATGTCATTAATATCTATATTATTAAAGACGAATCCGAGAAAGAATATTACCGCGTATTTGGGCTAGCGTTGTAGGAATCACAATATTTATTACAGTCCTTGATGATATGACTCCATTCTCGATTTTTCTTGTGTTTTATATATGCATTTCCTTCGTTCCCGGTTTCGAGATCTACTAATTAAACAATGCTGAATAACTTTTGTTATGGGTTTTGTCATCTATCTCATTTTGTTGCTGAGTTAGTTATCTTAACATTTTAAATTCTCTGCTGAGGGCGCTGCAAACATTTTTATTTGGTCGGAAATGTTTACTTTACTATAGATAGATCTAATGTGCATATTCATGAACTTTTTCTTGCAAAGCCACTACTATGCTAAAATGATTTCCTAGGAACCTTTCATATAACAACGGAGTAGGCTTGTATGTGAGTACCTTTTCCCAAAATTTTAGTACTGTGCGGGTCTGTTTAAGTTGTAAAAATTATGTACAATTAATTTTATATTACCCGAAAGAATAACAAGTATTTTATTTTGTGACAAAGAAACTAAAAGTCTCCATAAAAGAGCTTTACGATAAGCCATTATTTTAATGTAAACATAATGTATGTCTTTATCATATCAATTAAATACATACAGTCTTATAACCCTGCATGCCGTTAATCGATATGTTATTCTTCATAAACTATGGATTGTTATAAAGTTTTGTGGAATGCCAGTTGTTAATATATCAGCATCTCACCATAGTAGTCGCAAGTAGAAATCCATTCATTTTTCCGACATATGGCATCGTTGATGAGATATCAACGTCAATGGTTATACCATGATGTCTGTTTTGAGCAATTTTCCCTAGAATTGTACATATACATCGTTTTTGCACACGCAAAACTACACTCCCCATCTTCTTTTCTTAAAAATAAAATTATTAGTTTTCTACCCGTTATGTAAATTGGTTGTCTTCCTTAGTAAAAATAAGATTTCCTAAAGGAAGAGCAACAAAGCTTCTGGGAAGTTTTTTAATCATAACCATTATGAGAGTGAGATATTTATGACTTTCTTTTTACTTTCTTTTGGTGCAATAGCGCTGAATGAAGGTTGGAAGAAATGTATTCGAAAAGAATGTTCTTGATTGAAAAAGCTGTAAAAAAGCAATATAAAAAGCAGTTTAGTCATGGTATTTGTAAGGGTCATACTAAGAAATTGAGGGAAGAGCAACATATATAAGAGATGCATTTTATCAAAGAGGCATACTATTTTTCTGCTGTACATATTTACAATTTTATAGATTAAGAAAATGTATTACTTAAATTATTAATAAATGAAACCAAACAAACTGTTTTTAGGTAATTTAACTAAACCAATTTTTTTAACATTTCAAAAATACGTATGATTTTTAACTATAATAATATGAAAATTTTTATAATGCACCTATGGATCAAACATTCGGAGATTGCTGAAATTTTTAACTTGCATTTAATGCAAAATATATTTTTAATTTTTCAGATGTAAGCTTCAAAAATAAGATAATAGCATCGTTGATTATTTAAAAGAATTCATTTATGGGCATAAGAAATAAAAACTGGACTTTAAAAAAATTTAAAATGCAATAATGCATCTTAAAATATAATCATTTTAAAAAAGTGTGTAAAACTCCAATTTGTATTTTACACGTATTTTGAATAATTTAACTACATATCTTTGACAATATAAATATGTTGCAGTTAATATATGGAAGTTGAAATTATTTATTAATGGTTTACATTGCATTATTTCTCAAACTAATATTTATTATTTTCTTTCACATGCTTCTACTATTTATTTCACTTTACTACTTAAAGTTCCTAAGTTAAAAGTCCATATTTTAATGTAAACCATATACATTATTTTAAACTGGAATTTGCAACAATATATATTTTTAGAATCAATAATATCAATAATACATATTTTCTGAAACTTTCGCAGGCTATATGTATTTTCTTCAAACTTTTAAACCTACTTCTATGAACTGGCATAAATATAAGCATTATTTTACTTGTGCATTTTAAAAATTATACATCTAGCTGTCTTACTGGAAACTAAAATACATCTGCCCGGCAGGAATCTGAAAGCTTCTTGCTACATAAAGGATTGAATACTAATAATGAAAAAATGGTTTATGCCAATCCTTTAAATTCTGGGATTTAATCGGATTTACTTGTGAGTTCTGTTGTTTTTTATGCTCACCAGGAATATTTTGAGTATGAACTAAAATTTAAAGTAAGCTTTGAACAATTTCAGGAATGTATTCGAATAAAACGTCCTCCACGTCTACTCTAAATTCAAAAGCAGTTCCTGTGGATCTGAAAGTCGGAGAGAGAACCGTTCGTCCAAATGTGGGCCTTTGAGCTCATGCAACTGTCCATAAAGGTAAAATATATGTGTTTGAGACTTAAGGAAATTTCTTGTTAAGTTTCTGGGCTCAAAAATGATAGTGTATACTAAAATTAACCGATTGATCTTTCTAAACTTTTCGTTATTAATAATGAAAACTCGGGGATTTACTTTTTTATTATTGCAGTATATGTGAAAATATATGCACCATTAGCAAATTCTATTATAGGTATATTAATTTAGGTATATTTAAATTTAACATAACTAAAGTTACATGATATATTATATATTCATATTTTCACTGTCGTCACTTATGATATTTGCTTTATTTTAAGCAAGAACGTATAACAACTATGATAATTGAAGTTACATGTGTAAACTTATAATAACTAAAAGTACATAATATATTGCGTATTCATGTTTTCAATGTCGCCATTTACGATATTTATTTCATTGTAAGCAAGAACATCTGTACTTTAACACTTTAACAGAGTTGAACAAAATTAGCAATAAGCGTATCTAACAACATAATGCAAAATTTTCTTAACCAACAGATTGTTTTTTTTAAATTTGTTTTAAACAATCCATATAAAATGTTAGAATACATAAGAATTCATTGGAATTTAAAATTAGAAATCCTTCAATATAAAGAATGTTTATATATGGAACGATTTTCAATTTCATAGTATTTACAACTATCTTCATAAAATCAAATATGTTCTAAATTTTTCTCATTTCACGTTACAAACCTAACGATAAATTTAGGAACCATTGAATGCGAGTCTCAAGTCATGAGCTTGACCGTCCCAGCAGATAGTATTGAAAATTTCCCTGAGCTAGACTTCCAAGAGATTATTTGCATGTATAGAAAGTACATCGCATTTACTTCTTGCAAATCCTCTGTAAGCGTTACTTTCCTTGACATTAAGCTCTCATGCATTTGTCCTCCCTTATCTTAGGACATTTTATTTAAAAAAATATATTCATTTTGCTGGTAGATAAAAGTTGTGGAAAACTGGAATACAGTTGGAACGTTATTGGTGATTTTGTGTTCTACAAATAATCATTTAGAAAGAAATGTTCATATAAAAAAATTTTATTTAGAAAGATTGCAACCAAAATCGACTAAATAAAGATCGATCGTTTAAAGGTTTTAAATGTACTACTGGAGCTAGGTTGATCCAATAAAACTGAGGAACAGTTTTATTGAAAAATACCTATAACGGTTCCTTATATCTGTGAAAATATAACTTGTTAATTAAATCCTATATCAAACTAAATTATATCTTATATAATGTATATTACTTTTGTCAGTAAAAATATGTCTGCATAAATAAAAATTAATGTGTTTTTAAAGGATGCTTATTATATTTGGATTTATACTTGGTTAAACTATTTAATAGTACAATAAAACGTACCCGACGTTGCCTGGAAAATAAATCACGGATTAATTATATTCATTTATGTGATTTGCCAGAAAGTGTAGTCACATGCCACCAGCTGTTTAGCAATGAATTTTTAAACAAATAAGTAAAAGTTACGTCTATGTCCTAAATAAGCATCTTTGGACAACTGCTTAGACACATGGACCACTCAATTAATTTATGACATCTAGGTACACACATCCAACTGGCATTATACACTTTAAAAAAACGCCTTTCGATCACATTTGGCCCAATTCGTGGGCACTTCGGACGCTTAGTGAGGGCTTGGGCTGCTAAGTAATTTGGTCCTAAAAAAACGGCTAACTCGAAACTACATGCGTATGTGTAATATTTCCTGAATAAGTGCGGTTGTTTAGAAGGGGACGAAAAATATTAGAAGAGTAAGTAGGTAGCGGACGAGCAGATTCCGTTAAAAAAGCAACAAAAAGGAAGAAGAGAAAAACGATTTCATATTAATCGGATCAGCAGGATTTGAGATATATTACATCACAGATGAAAAAATGGAAGAAGAGTTTGAGATAATATAATACCAAATTTAAAAATCAGAAGAATATCTTCTAAATTCACGAAGTTAGAAAAAGGTTATTCAAGAAATTAGACTTTTGGATTGCTTAAAAAACACTATATTCTCCATAAAAAAATGAAAATGCCTATAACTCCAAATATTTCACTTTCTTTAGCAATCAGTCGCGTACATTTTTTTCGAAAGGAACTGTTATGAAAAATCCTCGATTTAATTATTTGAATATTGATAGTTAGTCCATTCATGTTTTCTGCCCCAAAAATTAATCCATTTTTATAGTATTTAACTCCTTAATAAAATAAAATATATGTTTTGTGTCTTGATTCCACTTAATTTTCGTTAAACTATAAACAAACCGTAAACGTAGAATGAATTACAAATTCACTGTACTGCACATTCATAAATTCATAATATCTAAATATGAATTTGCAGTGAACGAAGTGACTTTGTATTCTCCACCTTCTAATATCAGATTGGATTGCAACTGACAATCTGACTGATCACTTCCTCCTAGTTTTGCATCAGGTTAGCTTCCTGATACCATTTTTATCTTCCAGGTTAGCGTCCTGAGTGGCTGTTGTCGTCCTAATTTGAAATAGGCGCTCAATATCCCAGAATTCGCACTATTCGTACTAGGGTCAATTTTAGACTCTCAATATTTTTTTACTAACATACAGGGTTTGGTCGCTATATTATAAAGAACTACCCCAACCGAGATTCGAACGCATTCGCACCCAGACGACGCCTGTAAATGGAATAACACTGATATTTTTCGAGTTATTTGCCTGGTCCACTTAACACTCTGTAAATGGAACGTGGTTATACATCCATTATTATTAAATATTTCTAGTATAAACTGGATTTTGTATTACCATGAACGTTTACAGTATTTTATTTAAAATAAAATCGCAATACATAAAAGTTAAAATTACAATTGGTTGAATCGTTGTAAATCTATGGCAAGCGACTTACGCTGGCGTAGAGTAATGACTTTTATCACCTCATTTAAGGGACGTTTAATGTAAAAGAGTCAGAAAAAATACGTGATGGATGGAAAAATCAATGGAAAAGAAGATAAGAAATCTTGACTTTTTATAAGTTCTTTGAAAAACTGTTGTGGAAGGCTGAAAGCAAGGAATCCGCTTTTTATGAAGAGTAATGCTTGGCAATAAATTAAAAGCTTTCTTTTGAAACTTCGTCTTAACAACTCCCGGATTTTTAAATCATCTTCTGTGTTTTAATTCAAATTTGCTACTTAAGAAGTCCTTCCAGTGAAATAGCAATTTAATGTCATCATTGATGGAATGAGAGAATTATGCTAGCCGTGAAAGTTATTATATATTAAATCTAATTTACTTCCAACTAGACTTAATGAAACAAGCCTTTATGTATAGTTGAGTAATACATGAAAACCTAATTTATACCAGAATTTTTAAATATGTCGATAAATTGTTATTTATTTTTAACAGTAAAAGAATTATGTATTAACAGTAAAGTTTTTATGATGAATACCCATTGTTCTGTCGAACCAAAAAACATGGCTCATCAGTGTGTGACTTTAAGCTTCTTTCTTTATTGCTCATGATGGGAGAGGCTGGAGCTCCTATAACACCGTAAGTAAAAGACACTTTGTAAAAAGGATAAAGAAAACTCGAGCATAGTATTTATGCACAAATAAGAAAATAATGCAGCATGCAGCTGTTTTGAGTGTTAGCTGGATTTCCTTCGTCAGTGCAAGAGAACCAACAAGTCACCAAATGTAAGCAAATAGAAAAAACAGAGGGGTTTATATACATAGGACCTGGATTAAGAGTTTACCTGAGAACCAGTCAGAAAGCAGAAATGAAAGCAGTTCAGTCTATACAAAACTAAAAGCACCATACAAGAATGGCGTGCACCAAACCGCAACAGGAATATCCCGACAAGACGAGTCAAGCCCCAACAAGAATAAATGTGACCCAACAAGACGAAAAATGAGTGTAAAAAGATCCCCAAAGATTAAGAAATGGTAAAAAAAGTGGGTTCCTCTATTTGTGGTCATTTCATCCTTTTGATTTGTCAGTTCTCTTGCACTGATGAAAGGGATTCAGCGAATCTTTGAAACAGCTGTATGCTGCATCATTATATTATATTACTTGTGTTTAAATATGTTGCCCAAGTTTTTTTATTCTGTAACACAGGCTGGCCTATAGCTGCCATATTGTATATGCAGTAAAATACGCCTTGAAGACAAGAACGGAGAACCAGCTCCAATCTTGCTGACCTCAGTGGAAAGCATCTGTTTTGGTGCACTTATCGCCGACTGCTGGGGAAAACGCTATTCTTGCATTCATATCTTCTATAGTTTATCAAAATTTCTGAATTTTTCATGTTCATTCAGGAATCTAAACATTCGTATATATTTCGGGGAATTTATAGAAAAATTTTCAGCAGAACACCTTTCTATCTTATTGCGAATGTATGCCAAAATGCGCGATATCGAGTCACTTCTTAAAACAAAACTAATGGACAATTATAATACAAAATAGTGGATGCGTCAGCTCTGTATATAGACACCTTAGAAGAGGCTTATTTTCATCACGTCATAAAATTTCAGATTACCCATCTCCTTCATGTGAGTGCTTTAAGCCATAATTTGTTTAAAGTCGGTTATTGTCCAATATCATGAAACCAGTGCCATGTAAATTGAATGCATTGACGGAACCTCCAACATAAACCTAGCGTTATTCAACTTTTTTGGCATAATGGTAACATTTTATCTATTTTAGGATACTTTATAGTTGTTCTGTCTGTGATCGATTGCTTTTATTTGTTATTCATAATACAAAAGCACACACACACACACACACACATATATATATATATATATATATATATATATATATATATATATATATATATATATATATATATATATATATATATATATATATATATATATATATATATATATATATATATATATATATATATATACATACATATATATATATATATATATATATATATATATATATATATTTATATATATATATATATATATATATATATATATATATATTTATATATATATATATATATATATATATATATATATATATATATATATATATATATATATATATATATATATCAAACCAGTCATTCCAGTAAATTCCAAACTGTCTTTAAAATTTTTATTAATCAGCATTATAGCTTGATTAAAGTTACAAACTGTTCACTTGAAAGTAAATGTAACGCAAAACTCTGTAACTAGCGTATAATGCTCCACATAATTTCCATCAAGAATTA
This sequence comes from Amaurobius ferox, assembly GCA_951213105.1. Lineage (NCBI taxonomy): Eukaryota > Metazoa > Arthropoda > Arachnida > Araneae > Amaurobiidae > Amaurobius > Amaurobius ferox. The sequence continues at coordinate 44,210,273 of OX578141.1, read as the reverse complement.
ATGAAACTTCCTCGTTCAATTATCGTTAACGTACATTATTTTCGAATCAATTCGAGAATTTCAAACTAATACTGTGTTGACGTGAATATCTAGTAAACCGTATTTTGCTTTCGGGTTTAGATTTAAGTTCAGGTTTAAGGTTGAGTTAAAGTGGTATAAAAACATTTTTTTTAATTGCGTGAATTGCTTTTAATTAATTATGTTTTGTATAGTTTATTTTTCAAATGTATTTTTTCTCGCACTTTTTACTTTCCCTGCAATAATGGTAATGAATAGGGAAAGTATTGGAATTATGCCGAAAATTGCAATTCGAGTTTTCGAAGGATCTACACGTTTCGAGACTTCTAGAATAAGAAAAAACTATTTTTAGCGTGACATCTGTGTGTGTGTGTCTGTCTGTGTGTTTGTACAATGTATGTTTTATGTATCCACTCTAACTAAAAAAATAATGGGCCGAATTTAAAAAAATTTGGTAGGTAAGTCATTTGGGTGTGACCCTGGTGCTGATTAGTTTTTGGTATAATTCGTAAAAAAAACCCGACTTTTTTTGCGAAATGGCCCGTAAAAGATTCATGTATCCTCTCTAGCTGAAATACTAATTGACCAAATTTCACAAAATTTGGTAGATATTTTTCTTGTGGGATGGTCTGATGCTGATTAGATTTTGATACAATTCGGAAGAGAACAAACTACCTGCCTTTTTTTAAGAAATGACCCGCAAAAAATCGCCAAACTCTAAAACAATCTGATGTGGGCACCACATGACTTTCTCTGCAGACTTAAATTCATATTTTCTTTATTTCTTTAATAATTCTTTAGATTGAGTTTAATTGCACCAAATAACACTAAATTTGCATTTTTAATTCAATTTTCGTTTTTATTTGGTATTTGGACATTTTTCAGATAGCGGCGTATCAAAAATGCCAGAAATGTCAAATATCTGGAGAACGGCTAGCCCTAAAGTATAATGGAGTGTGTTATATTTTTTTCCTCGTCAAAAAAATTGCGTATTAAACAAGAATATAATTGATACATTTTAGCATACGTAGTCTTTTTTTTTAGATTTTGGAGATTTTTGCGGGCCATTTCGTAAAAAAAGGCAGATTTGTATTTTCCGAATCGTACCAAAATCGAATCAGCACCAGAGTTTCCCACAAGTAACTTATCTACCAAATATTGTGAAATTTGGTCAATTAGTATTTTAGCTAGTGTGGATACATGGAATTTTTGCGGACCATTTCGTAAAAAAAGGCGGGTTCTTTTTTTACGAATCAATTTTTTTAAAAAAATTTATTCTAATCAGCACCAGAGTATCCAACAAGTAACTTATCTACCAAATTTTGTGAAATTTGGTAAATTAATATTTTAGCTAGAGAGGATAAATGAAACGTATTTTCTCTACGCCATCTATGAAAATAAGTCCTGTTGCCAAATGAGAACGAAAATTGAATTAAAAGTGAATTAAATTTAATTAAAATAAAAAGAACGTGGATATACGTCTGCAGAGAAAGTCATGTGCTGCCCACATCAGATTTTTACTTTTCCTGCAATACACGGTAATGTATAGGTAAAGTATTGGAATCATGCCAAAAATCGTAACTAGAGTTTTCGACGGATCTACACGTTTCGAGACCTCTAGAATACGAAAAATCTATTTTTAGCGTGACGACTGTGTGTGTGTCTGTCTGTGTGTCTGTCTGTCTGTGCAGATTTTGTAACCACTCTAACTAAAAAACTAATGGGCCGAATTTCATAAAATTTAGTAGGTAAGTCACTTGTGGGCAAATGTAGTGCTGATTAGTTTTGGGTACGATTCGGGACAAAAGAACCCGCCTTTTTTTGCGAAAATCGTAACTAGAGTTTTCGACGATCTACACGTTTCGAGACATCTAGAATACGAGAAAACTATTTTTAGCGTGACGATTGTGTGTGTGTCTGTGTGTCTGTCTGTGTGTCTGTCTGTGTGTCTGTCAGTCTGTGCAGATATTTTATCCTCTCTAACTAAAAAACTAATGGACCGAATTTCAAAAAAATTGGTAGGTAAGTCACTTGTGGGGGAATGTAGTGCTGATTAGTTTTGGGTACAATTCGGGATAAGAGAACCCGCCTTTTTTAAAATGGCCCACAAAATCTTGTATCCACTCTAGCTGAAAAACTACTGGATCGAATTTTACAAAATTCGGTAGATAAGTCACTTGTAGGACATCCTGGTGCTGATTGGATTTTGGTACGATTCGAAAACAAATAACCTTGCAAAATGGATCGCAAAATTCGTTCATATTTGTTCTTTCCCTGTAATACATGGTAATGTATGGGGGAAGTACTGGAATCATGTCAAAAATCGTAACTCGCGTTTTCGACGGATCTACACCTCTTGAATACGAGACCTCTTGAATAAGAGAAAAATATTTTCAGCGTGACGTCTGTGTGTGTGTCGGTCTGAGTGTCTGTCGGTCTGGGCAATGTATGTATTCACTGTAACTCAAAGGATATATATGTGTATATACATATATATATATATATATACATATACATATATATATATATATATATACATATATATTATATATATATGTATATATATATACATATATATATATATATTATATATATATATATATATATATATATATATATATATATATATATATATATATATATATATATATATATATATATATATATATATATATATATATATATATATATATATATATATATATATATATATATATATATATATATATATATATATATATATATATATATATATATATATATATATATATATATATAGAACTTCTGTTGATGATAGTAAGTCCAAATGAAAGTTATGTAAACAAATTACCCATTATACGTTTTCGAGCAATATTGGGAAGTGGGCAAGTATCACTTGTTATTATATCACACTTTGTCACACGCGAGATTATTATTACTGCATTTTCCCATCGATATTGCGGCAATTTTTAGAAAGGGTGTAAATTTAGAGTGTAGAGCAAAGGACCTTGATGAAGACGCTGTATGTCTCTGAACTATTTTAATTTTTTTTAAATATTTTGGTATTTGGTAACCCCCCCCCCCCCCCAAAAAAAATAAATAAATAAAAAATTGATTGACAATTGAATGTGGATTATTATTTTTATAGCAAAACTATACAAATCTGAATACTTATATACCTTTGTAAAAGTGTTTTTGAAGAACTCTCTAAGGGACCGTAGCTCAAACGATATTTCCTAGTAAACCCGATAAAACTTAGCGTGACCACACCATCAAAGACCATATGCTTTAGGATAGTAACTATGATTATATGTACAATTTTTACTGTCGAAGGACAACTTTTTATTGCCTCTATTTTGCTAAACAGAAAATTCAATTAGTTTTTCTCTAGTAGATCTGTATAAAAAAGTCCTGATCATAATTCAATTATTTAAAGCACATTTATTTATGTTATACGATCTAATATTTATAAATAATAATTATATAGTTACGTCAGCACGATTATGTTATTGAACAATTTTAAAGACTTCTAGTCTACACATTTTTAGGGAAGTATAGAAGAAATTATCGTGAACTAATTATTTATGTGTCATATATTAAGCTCTGGAAAGTTACTTTCGTTTTCAATTCCTTCAGAGGAAGCGAGTTGTGGTGTTTATCAACTGGAATGGTCACTATTATTGAGTAATACACGTATTCTTATATTTAAACTGATTCTTTTAATAATAATGTTTAATCTTTTGTGATACAACTATGCTTATTATTGTGACGCACAAGTAACTTTAGAAAAATTGTTTACACACACTAATAAAATGTGAATTTAGTTAACAATGAATATTTCACAATTGAGTAATCCAAATGATATTAGATTGACAAAAGATTGAAATTAACATAGGTTTGAATATAAATTCTGCCTAAATAAAACTGCTACTACTGGGAAATAATACACATCAAATATTCACTGAACTTGAGCAAATGATGTTGAAACGTTAGTCATCATCATTCTACACTTCAGGCACATTTAACTTTCGGCATGTTCTTGAAATCAAAAGGAAGTTACAAAGACACGAAATGCATTTTAGCTTATTCTATCTTATTGCTTTGATTGAAATTCCGATTTCTGGTAATGAATTTTCATCTGGTGAATTATCCTTTTGATATATAATTTTCAATTAATCTTTCAGAAATTAGGAGATTTTAAAAAGAGGAAATACTGAATAAGAATTTCCTTTTAATAATACTTCATTTCAAAGTAGTGTAGAATTAATGTTTAAAGAGGTAAGTTTCATTCTGAGCCGTTAAAATTTAAGCATAAATTCTTTAGTAGGCTAGAGAATTTAAGGAATTAATGTATTTCCGTTTCCTGGAATCTGGAATATAGAACATGGAACCATGAAAATGAATTAATTCGTTTTAAAATAAATAAAGGTATTCTCATATTTATTCTAGAAATGATGTACTATGTACAAATAAACACTTATTTTGAATATTGGAAAGTAAGGTATATTGATTCATGCCATTATAGAGTTATTTCTAATATGATAATACTAGTAAGAGAACTATATAAATCATATAACTTCATTAACGTTCAATAAATACGTTTAACTTAATATGTTTGTTTTCTTTATGTACGGGGTCAACGAAACCAAAGTTCACAAAAAGACTCTCATTAAAATGATAATGTGGAAGACAATTGTGTAATCAAAATTAGTTCCAAATATCATCACGCTGGTAAAACAATGAGTTATTTATCACGATAATTTTGTTTTCTATCTTCTGGAACTGAGAAAACTATTATACGAGGGCTAGTAAAAAAGAATGAAAATGAATGTATTACTCACGAAATACATTAGCGAGAGTCTATCTTCATATGTTATTTTTCGAAGTAGTCACCATTAACTGCTATACAGTTGGCCCAACGTGTCTGTCACTCCTGAAGCACGTGCTAGAACCCATTTCTTGACAACGTGTTTAAAGCCGCCTCCGCATTCCTCAAAACGGCCATTAATGAATCAAATCGGGGCCTTGAAACTCTGATTTCAGACAAGGGAATAAAAAATAGTTGCATATAGCTAGGTACGGGCTGTATGGAGGGTGTGAAACACATTATTTTCTTTTTCGAGACACATATTAGGCAACAATGCTGCAAACGTTAGGGCATGTATTATCGTGATGCTAGCGACAATCACATCCATGCAGCTCAGATTGTTTTTGTTAGGTATGTTCGGTCAGGGTCTTCAAAACTGTCGCATAATATTGGCCAGTTAGAGTTGTATGCTCAGGCACAGTATGTTAATAAACCATTCCATGGTAATTAAAGAAAGAATTAACCATTACTTTCTATTCATACTTTACAACTTTGGCTTTCTTTGAAGTGGGAGAACTTGGTGACTTCCAGACTGTACTTGCCTGTTTGCTTTCAGGATCGTAATGGTGTAGCCATCTCTCATCAACAGTAATAATGGATATTAAGTATGGCTCACCATAATCTTGTTGCAACATTTAGTATGCTTCTGTAGTGGATTTCTGCAAACGAACACAGAATTTTAAGGCGTATTGCTCATCACGAACAGACCCCATTTTCCGTAGGCGAAAAAGAACTCCTCGTGTATTTGTGTTCTATTCCAGCCAAATGCCTTTTTAGATTTACTCACTATACTAGGTATTACTAGGTATTATTACTAGGTATCCCCATTTTCTGCAATATTCTGAAATTGTGGAATAGTTCTGGTGAATTAGACACCGTAGTCTGCACCGTAGTTGGGATGATTGATTAAAAATTGGTTTTGTGATAAATTGTGCTGACGGTACGTGTAATGAGACAAGAATATAAAACTCGTCACAGAAACGGGGACCAAGGTCATAATATGATAGATCACACGGCATTAGGTAATTATTACAGAATTTAGAGTTATTTCTTGTGACAGTTATAAGAAACATCAATATACATAGAACAAATCATTTTAAAAATACCTCACGTGTTTAAAACATGACGCTCCAGCAAAACAATTTCGAATTATTGTAAAATCAATATTTAAAACTAGTATGATGTTAAGATTCAATTACGTTGAAGATCAATTGACGTCTTTTAATTGCTAATATAAATAGTCACACCAAATTCATTCCGTGTTCTTGCAAGATATATCATGCTAACAGGAGGAAAAATAAAATTTGTAATATTTTAAGAACGACGCAAGCGTATATGTCAAATAATGAGATTTAAAGTGTTTGTAAAATATCCTTCTGAAATGTTGAAGATAATTTATTTTATGATTTTTATAGCTTCGTACGGAAAACGCAAATAGCTTGAATACTTTTACGTGCATAGCGTTTTATAAATGACGCTTTTTACGTTTCATTTAACTAAATTGTTACAATTGTTTTTTGCTTTTGTTTGTTGTAATATAAATATATAACATTTTTTTTTATTCCTAAACAAAACATTGAGGACAGACAATTCCATGGTTAGTCATAACAGGCAATAAGCATTTTATGTTCTCTTATAGAAACAATAACACGAAATTTAATTGAATCAGTTAAAATGTATAGAGATAAGTAGTGCACAAGACAATATACAGACAATATTTTGTTCTTAATTAGCCCGGTATGTGAAAATCTTTCATAATATCATAGTCGTATTTTTGACAATATTTTCCATTTAAATGACCTATATAGTTAAAATAAAAATTAATCATTTGTCTGAATATATTAAAGCAGTTTTGAAAAAATATGAGTATTTTAAATGATTTCGAAAATATATAATATCAGTAAAAATATTTTTAGGTGTAATCTTTAATTTGAATTATTTAATAAATCAAAATTTATGAGCTGTTTATTTTCATTTTTTACTCATGGTAATTATTGCACGATGTGCGGTTTACGTAAAAGTTCTCTTCCCATACAGAAATATCATTAAGTTAAATGCATACAATAAAATATTCTGATAAGCCAAACATTGCGTTCAATTGAAAGCAAATTAAATCTAAACAATTGCAAGTAATCATAACAACTCCTTTCTGGAATTTTCATCATTCACGCGGTCGAAGCTGATAAGTGTAATGCACCAACTGCACAACTGACACACAGAAACATTTATTATCATGTATTTTGCTTCAGGGTGTAGAAAACAGCATATCACCTTTGTATGAATCTGAAAAAGTAATTTGCCAGCGATAACTTTCATAGATTAAGGTTATCATTAGAACTACTTTCTGTTGCCAGATGTTGTTAATGGATTCGAAGATGAGAAAATGTTTTTTCATTATTGCTTTAGTACGGTGAAATTGCTAAGTAAAGTAATTTTGTTTATTATCCACAAATTGTTTTCGTAATATTTATTTATTTTTAGACTACATGACAAATATAGACACGACATTTTTGTTCCTTATTAAAGAATATCTGTAGATGGTAATTCAAACGCTTTATATTTATAGTCACTTTCTTCTGCAGATTCGTGGTCTGGTAATTACGACGTTAACCAGTGAATCACAATAAGCTAGCAAGGCAACTGTTCAATCTTCAGCTCAGAGAGTATAAACAATCTGAGTCTTTTAGGTTTACCTGTTTCATTTTTGACGCATCATAAATAGAGAACAGCATTTCTTATCATGCCTTCCAAATGAGGCACAGTTCTTTAGCCCTATCTTTTGTTAATAGAATATTTCTAAATTTTAAAGGTACTTGTTAGATTTCAATGCATTTCAAAAGTCCATGACAAAAGTCACATTACAAAAGTCCATATTATACGAAAGTACTGCGGAATCCGCAAAAATCCTCTTACATATCTGACAATTGGTATTTGGGCTCAAATTGATCCTAAACGTTATTAAATTAATAACTTATTAGTAATGTTACTCATATATATGAAAATATCACTAAATATACATGTTATTGTCTTTTCAGACTCCCTGGAAGCCCTCGGTGACCTAGAAAACTGAATTTTTGGACACTTATAGTATCGACTACGATAGAGAACCTAACGGAGACGGATTTTCGATTTACTCTCTCGAGGGGGAGAAAATGGGGTTTTTGAAAATAATTTCGGACCCTCTATAACCCCACTGATGACCTAGAAAGCTGAATCTTTACAGATGTATAGTATTAACCATCGGACAGTAGTCGATTTATAGATCCTCCCAAGGTAGGAACTATGTATTTTTTATGGACGAACGAGGCCTGCTCACACTAAACTTCGTCCCACGTTTGTTGCTTTGCGATATTTGCGCTCGCGCAGCGGGCGTAGAACTTAGTAAAGACGGATTTTTATAAAAGTGGTTGCTATTTTTAGTGACCGTTAGCTGGTGAAGGTCGGTAGTTTGTATTTAATATTGTATAGTCATTTAATGTACTTACTTTTCAAGCTATTAATTACAGATTTGTTATAGTAAAATTAATAATGAAAACAACAGATTCTTTGTCGATACAATTGAAACAAATGCTTTTATTTTCTGAAACGTTAATTCCAATAATTAAAATATTTATTCGAATTTTTAAAAATATAATTACATGTTGTAATTAACAGATTTTTATATTATACCTATCTAATTTTAAATTTTGGAATATTCTCATCCATATTTATCCATTTTTTTCATCCACTTTTCAACCATCTTTCTAATAACAACATGACTGGGTATTTGTTTGTATGAGGGAAATTTGCCGATCTGTTCCATTGATTTAATCATTACAAGGTGAAAAAATTGCTTGAAGGAAGCAGAAATCAAATTTCCTCGTGGAAAAAAAAATAGTGGGAACTGAAGGAAATAAAAACTAAACCAGATGTCTGAATTTTCTATCAAAAATGCTCTAATGCATTTAATAAGTTCGTGCAACCGTGTTTTGGTGCAATAAACTTGTAGAATTTTTAACCGATTTGTTTCAAACGTTGAAATTGAATTTAAGGATAAGGTAAAATTGAGAAAATATTGTTGTGCGTCTATATTTTGCGTCAAAAATTTTTATTCAAAGCAAGATGAAGGTAAATTAGAACAATATTTATTAGCATAACGAAAATAATGATACATAATAAAATCCCATTTTTGAAGTCATTTTAATTTGAAAAATATTTGATAATTATTCTTTTTTAACAGTATGCATTATAAAGTACTTTCTGTACCTAACAATTTCTCTACCTATGTTATTCAAATGAAATGAAATTGTTTTAAATTGGAGTTTCAATGACCATGAGGTATGTTTATAGCAATTAAAAATTATAAGTACCACTCGCTATTCATATCTATCTTGTTATAGTTTTCATAGTAGCATTAGGTTCGTAATACTATGTGCTACAAATAAATGGAAATTTAATTTACTTATATAAAAGGAAGGGCTTGTATTTGCTTTTTTGAAAGGGGGATGGGGTGGTATCATTCAAATAAAACAAAAATAGTTTGTCTATATTTAATGAATAAAATGTTAAGTATTTAAAAAATCATCAACTACATATTTTAATTATAATGCATTTTATAAAAAAACTTGATAAAGGAATACATGCACGAATCAAGCAAACTCTCTGGCTTCAAGATAATTTTTCCTAAATTTTCAAGCTTGCGCGGATTGTAGTGTTAAAATTAAAAAAAAAAACAGAATCTTAAAATTTTGAATGCTATTGTATTATGTGTATACAGTAGGATATATATTACACTTAAATTTAGGAACTGTCAACAAATTTTTAACGAAAAACATATCTACGATTTTTTAAATATTCCTTTAGAATTTAATTACAAAACTACCTTACTTTTTTGAAATCTTAAGGGGACGGTGGACGTTGAAATGAGCAAAAATCGACTAAAAGAAGTTTTTAATGTATTACATTATTTTACTCATTTAACATTTGCTTACGGGTGGGACAGCGTCCATCCTAAACGAAGAACCTCCCAAAAAGACAGGTATTTGACATACCCTATCCAAAACAGTTGAAGGCATTGGCGTCCATGGAAATCGCTGACAGAAACATTGCACCTGCTGCAGCAGGTATGTCAAATATCCGTCTTTTGGGAGGTTTTTCGTTTGGGATTGACCTTGTTCCACCCGTAAGCAAAAGGTTGAATGCATTTTTTTCGAAACGGAATTTTCTAAGGTTTTACAATTTTAAAATGTTCCATGCTTCTTAATTTTTGTTTGAGATGCATTAAATTTGACAAGAGGACACCTTTCATACTTTTAAATGAAACTGGGTATGCAGTTTATAATTGGACTTTATTAAGGTAATTAATAGTGAATAAGAAGCTAATTAAATGATGAAAATTAAGTTTTAATGCAGAAAAATATTTTAACAAAATTACCTTTCTAAGGGATTTGAAAATGAATACACAAATTTGTTCATAATGTGTTTCTGAGTGATCATAATGCAAAATTAATAAAAAATCTGAACAAATGGCACGCAAGGAGCATTTTCCAATTTTCATTTAAAAAAATTAAATTAAAGAAAAATACAAAATTATAACAAAATGAAAAAAAAAAAATAACGGTGTTTTATATAGTAATGTTAAGAGGAATATTTATACACATTCTCATGTTTCTAAGTCAATAAATAAATAAAGAAATTTCAACGTCCACCGTCCCCTTAATATAAATTTAGGTGAATATTAAAGCATAGGTTGTTAAGAGATTATATTACATAAATAGAGAATGCATGCGTCATAGTTTATTTAGAATACTATATGCAGAACATGTATCGCAAGACACATTTTCAAAAACTGTCAATCTATTAAGAAAAGAGCTACCAAACTTTTATTAAGTGCATTTTTTGCAGTGATAGTTAAATAATAGAAAAATGCACCCTACAAATTATTTGAGGAAATAATGACAGCACCATAAAATTTTGAATATTTCACTACAAACACCATTTTGTTTAGTTAGAAATGGCCATCTTTCCTCTTCAACTAAAATTTGTTCAGAGATTTTGAGTAATGTATCGTTGCGCAAATATACATTTAAAAGAACTTGTAATGCCGAAGAAAGATTAATTTATTTTTGTATAATATCTATCGTATTGATTTTAACAGTTAGAAATACAAAAATGATTGGAGTAACGGAAAAAAATATATTTTATAGTGGAAAAAAAAAGAGTGAAAAAAATAAATATAATCTAAAGCAACGATTGGGGAATGATTGATAGAATCCGAAACTTTTACTCAAGAAAGTACTCTATCATAATAATACGTTACGTCATTTAAATGTAATATAGCTGCACTTTTCAAATGCGTGAAGTATTCATTTATTATATCATGCTTTACACTGTGATTCTGGAGAAATATAAAGAGAACAATACACACAATGCTGGTTTGTGAAATTATTTAGAAACATATTTTCAATAACATGAATTCTATCACATTTGTTGAAAATATATCATTTCTAAACAGTGGCATTGGATTTTACTACATATCTATGCATGATTGAAATAAAAAATATGGATATTTTTGGGGAGTTTATATAGGCAATTATATTCAGCGGATTTTGAAGTATTTACTATGTTTAAATAGATTATAATATTCGATGCTTATGTATTAATTCCCGATGTTTATATCGCGCGAAATTTCTGTTTTCATTCGCATTGATCATTTCATATGGATATGCATGAATACATGCATCTCTTATCACAGCTCTCAATCTATTATGTCTAATTTATATAGTAATATACACAACTGATACATATTTATGCAACCCCGATTTAGAAATGACAATAGTCCAGCCAAATTGCTGTAAGGAGTGGGCAAAACGGCAACAGAAACTTTGTAAGTGTGTTTCTACTCAGGAATAGGTACGGCTTAACATATCCAAAATCCGAGAAAATCTGGTTACTGGAAAGCCCCGAAAATCACATTTCAAAATTGCTGCATGTAAATACAGAATTAAGTGCCCTGGGCGCAATCACTGGAATGATGAAACATAGTAGGATGTTTTAACTAGAATGTTAGTCATACAAATGTGATTTTTAAATATACTGGTATAGTTTTAGAGTTGATATACATTTGCTATTAACTTATTTTTTATTCCTTTAATCTTTTTTTTCTTATGGCTACCTTTGAAAAACAGTGTCCTATTTGTAAAGAGAGATTGGATAATGGACAGAAATTTGTAATGTTGGCTGAAATAAAAGAGCTGAGGCCATCAACACATTCAATAAAACCGTGTAAATAATGTCGTCGTAAGTTCTGAAAATAGAGTTCATGTTTCATGTCGGAAAAAGTTTACTGTAGATTTTACTGTTGATTTGAAAGTTTACTACAGATATTGAAGTTAAGATTCGAGGGTTAATTACAGCATATATTGCAAAGAGAAGTGCTCGATTAGCTACTGATGTATTCTGCAGTGCGACTGATTGTTTGTTTTGCGAAACTCATGTGATCTTTTAAACAAGCACGAGCCGAGGACAGAACATGTGTCTATTACGAACATATTAATTCTTCGAAAATATAAAAATGTGCAGTGAAAGTCGTGCTGATGAGTGGTCGTTTGAAGTAAAAGGCCGTATCGAATATTTTCTTTGAGATCGACTTGCTTCAAATAAATTTTACCATCAATCTTGCAGTGTAAACTTTCAAAGCAAAAGAAATATCCCCAAAGAATTTTCAACTTTTTAACATCAACCGAAGAAGTAGAAAGTTGGGCGTCCAAGTAATGAATAACAAACAGCATGAAGCTTTTTTGACAAAATGGAAGAATATCTGTAAGGTAGTAACATGCAAGCACACGCCCTAACAGCATTTTTTTTACAGTGACGTAAGATTTACGTCACACTGACACTTTGGGGCGTCACAGGACGTCGCAAAACGTCTCGGCAATGTCATATTGAGGTCACAGCGAAGTCATTTTGGTCATTTTCATGGTAGTTTGTGACGTCGCATATTAATTTGTTTGTGACGTGCCATTGTAATTGCCATTGTAATGTCGTCACATTGTTACGTGTAAATTAAATTGTGGAAACGTCACAGAATATAGTCACAATGAAATTACAAAGATACTAATACGAAACGTCGCATAGAAGTCATAAATCTGATGTCACATTCTGACCCATGTGTCACATGACTAAAACGTCACTGTCACACATGTGACGATCTTTGCTGCAAGGGCGCTCATAAGCACATGGAAAGAAAGCTTGTAGAATATTATGGATGTGGTATAAATATATCACGGAAAAGTGAAAAAGCTGATGTGGTAACTTTTTGAGAAACATCTAATATTATTCTTCAAATTCATCATTCTAAGCCAAAAGCTTGTGACATTGATCAGCAGAATATCTATATAGTAGAAAGGGCAGCAAAACTAATGAAAACGGATGTCAAGTCAGCTCACTCGGCAAAAAAAGACGTACATCCAGCTACAAGTGTCCTCAATGCTGAAAGTGCTTTCGATTACCATCATTAGTTTGTGACTGCTGTGCTCCAAGTTATATGTAGGAAAATATCTCTAAATTAAAGTGGATGCAATAGGGTAGAGTATAATGCAAGATAACTGCCAAAAAGCTTTAATATGTCTGCTCCAGATTTGTTAGCTCCAATCCTGAGCAGCATTGCACAAGATCAGAATGTTCAATGCATTGTTACATTTGATCAGCCTCTGTTCGAAAAAACAACATTGTTGTTTCAAAGAATGAATGAATCCAGTGTTGCAATATTCGTGTAACACGAATATTGCAAATATCATACATTACAAGCTTTGTGTTTTTTCTCCTGCATTATTTGAATCTCGTAGTATGATAAGAAAAGTTGATAAGTCTCAGTCAACACATGCAATACTAAGTAAGTCTGTTGTGTTACACACTGAAGTTATCGGGCCAACGGCCGTACCGTGCTGAAAACACCGGTTCTCGTTAGATCACCGAAGTGAAGCAGCATCGGGCGCGGTTAGTACTTGGTGGGTGACCACCTCGGAACGCCGCGTGCTGTTGGCCATCTCGGGTGCGGTATCCCCGTGGTTTGCGCGCTAGATTTGCACGCTGCCACAAATGCCGCCGTGTTCATGCGGAGTACGATCACGTTAAACATGTGGGTCCGTAAGTCCTTCCGAGAGGTTGGTGGTAGGGGAAGGAGGGTACGGTCCCTGTGGATGCCTCCCCCACTGGGTTCCGGTCTAAATTGGGTGGCACTTCCCGGCCGTCCATACAGTTACCTTACACCTTTCTGGTAGGTCGGACGGTCTGGGTCTCAACAACAACACTGAAGTTATCAAAATACAATCTACTAATCAGTATGTTATGTTTTGTATTTAAATTAAACATACTTTGAAATTGGAAATATGTATCTAAAATAGATCGTTGAAGGACGAAAACATCACTGAAACTGTATATATTCAGTAGATGATATGTACTATCGATGCATTTTATCGCTAAAATATTGAATTCCCTTATGTCCAAATTAAAATTTAAACTTATAAATGTAATTAATAAAAATATTTATTGCATTCCTATTAAAATGGTAATAAAATGGTGTCTTATTTGACATGTTATTAGTTGAGTTGTTTTTGTCTTAAACAATTGATTCCTATCTCAATGTCAACGGTTATTTCCAAAAGCAACGTAAATGAGTAATTGTTTACTGCAAGTCAACCAAGCTGTTTCCATTGATTTAACCATTACAAGAAGGAAAAATTGCTTTAAGAACAGAAAACTTGAATCTTTTTGTATAAAAGAAAGTGAACTAGATAAAACAAACTGAAAGTGAACAGGAAGTCAGTTTTTCTTAACAATGCTAGTATTCCAAATGCATGCATGCTCTACGAGTTCTATGCGTGAAGAAGGCAGGATTTTTAAATAGTTTGTTTCGAACGTAAAAATTGAATTAAGGCTAAGCGCAGCAACGATTGAGGAATGATGGATGGCCTTAGGAACTTTCGCTCGATAGGTCATGAATGCAAATGAAAGGGAGGTACTCCATCATAATAAAAAAATTGTCATTTGAATGTAACAAACTTAAACTTTCTGCAAAGCGTCAACTAGATTAACATAGTCACAGGTACTAAATCATGCTGCATGCTATGATTCAGAATTATTAGCGCAGTTGGACGAATATTTTTCTTTTTGAGTCATTTTTCTGAAAATATATATTTGGTAAAATTTTCCCTTTAAATAAGTTGAATGCTACATTATATTCCCTTCAGAGTTGAAGAAATATATTTTTTGTAAATATAAGTCAAGGAATTTGTAATTTAAGAATTATTTAATTGTTTCTATTGCGCGGCTTTGAATAATTGTCCATAATTGTGGAGCATGTTATGTAGTGTTAAAGATCTGTATCCGGTGTTTCTAATACATGTATTTTTTTATGCATCAATCATTAAACAGAATATATTTTACTAAAATAATCCTCGTAATTAATGTAGTTCATATTACATTTAGTGATTGTTAAAGTATTTTAACCCTTTATCTAAAATTATGATCTGCTCTTTCTACTTGCGCAACTACTACTTTTTTACGCATTATTTTCTTAAGATGAAATAAATTATTCCCCTTTTTTTCTTTTATTTTCTTATTCAAATGTTCGAGAATTCACAATTTTAATAAAATCGATTGGCTTTCTTACTAATGGCTATATAGTATTCTCAAATATTTTGTTTCTTCATAACTTCACAGTCCTAAACAATTCAAAAAACTAAGGTGAATGTTTTTTGGTTTAAAGTTACTGTCAATCACATGAATACTTTTTAATCATATTTGTTCTAGAATCAAAAAGCACTGTAATGGATGGATGACTGTCACAACACATTATCTCAAACTGAGACTAAGATTTCATTTTTAATCTAAGACTAGATTATTTAATATATAAAGAAATGCATGCTTATTCATGTTTTTAAAACTGAAATTTAAGGTATGAATATAGTCTTATATATTGCTAACGACGTGATTATTTTTAATAGGGAGCAAATAACACATAATAATCAAAATTTTAAATTAAATAATTGCTAGAAAATAGAATTATCACGTATGGTCTTTATGTATAGTCTTATAAACTCAAAGAGAAATAAACTGGTGATATATGTGGTGGTTTGCTTAATTATAACAGTTTGCATAATTATACGGCAAAAGCTCTATGTCGCGTGGTGTATATTCCTCCAGGAAGTGAACTCTCGGTGAACAAAAGAATAAATTTAAATCTTAATATAATTTAAATCTTAACGACAAAACAAAATATTTACACGGAAGTAGATGCATAGTAGACGATTTTATATATTAGTATTAACAATAAAGATGATTGAAGTAAATTTGACATAAACTTTGTTTAAAAATTTGATTTACTATTTTTTCACTTTGAGAATATAAACCGGATTCAATATTTTCTATCTTCTATTGTTACTAAAATAACTCAATATCTTTCTTTTTATACCAGCTACTATAGATTGATGTGACATTTTATTTTGCCTGTCGAACATTTGATTTATAGAAGAAGCATTGTGCTTGAGGTGATACTTGTTTATTTTCTTTGTCATATTTCAGGCAATTTTTCAAAAACAAATCCAGGTGGAAATATTTATGCTTCAGAGTGAAAATTATGTCACAACATTGAATTTTTCAGCTTATTATCACGCATTTAAAGAATTATCAGAATGAAAAACTAGTAAGAGGTAGGCACATTTTTATAGAACTTGATAATATTAAATATTTTTAAAAGAAACACATAGTGCCACTATATTTTTACTTTCAATATAATTTTTGACTAGTGTTTATATTACATATCTATGGCAGTGTCATCACATTTCATCATACACTCTGTGAAATTAAAATTACACTCCAAACGGGAAGTATGATTTTATGAAACTTATGGAAAAGATTGGTTAGATTATGAATAATAAATGATAAAATGTACAAAGTTGCTTATACGGCTAGACTAGTACAAAATGGCTCCATTGATAACGATTCATTTCACTAACCTTCTCAATATTAAATCCTATAAATGTCGTTCATCGTCTTGCGATTACTGCTCGCTATGCTTGCTTAATGTGTCAAAGAATATTTCAGAATAATAAGAGGTTTTTATAATGGAAAGTACTCTGTATATATAACATTATAAAATAATATTGAAACGAGCAATCTAAATCTCTATAATACTTAAGATTGGACCAAATTTGTGAACTTTGGCTGAATTCCACATGATTCAGTGATCAGTATCATAATTAGTCCATCCTACGTTATCCTACAACTTACGATGGTACCTCCAAAATATATTACATTAACAAATTTCCAATGAGATAGAGATACCCAATAAAATTGATACCTAATTAAGTATTTAGTGAACATTTCCTTTACAACCTTTCGAAACCATTATATCAACCTAGAATATCCAGGAATGTGTACCAACATTAAATCTCGTATAAGTCGTCAACGAATTAATATTTACAGCTCACTCTTGTCATTTTGTATTAATTTTAAATTATTATTTATATTGTATTGCTTTAATTTATATGATTTCTTTGATTTATATTTCCTGAGAAATTCATTAGGAAAATGGTTTAATTAAAGGAACACAGATACTGAAGTATCACAAAATGTTAACTGTGGAGTTTTAATATAGTGCTATAGATATACAAATAATTACTCTCCTTACTTCTAAAAGCAGCCTTATCTGAGAAGTTTAATGTATATAAGCGACTAAAAGTTAACGATTAATTGTTCTAAGCAGATTCAAAAGTTTGTAATACTTGGTTCTAAGCAGATTCAAAGTTTGGAAGATGTTGATCAAAATTAGAATTTCAAAAGTAATCAAGAATATATACATGATACGATTTTTGTTAGAAAGTTTGGATGAACTCCAATATTAGTACTTCAGTTTACAAATAGATATGTCAGATTTATTCCAAAAACTAGTGTTTGTGATTATAAAACGACACATTTATTGGAGTAAAAGTAAGGAAATAGCACAGTATTTATACATTTGCGTTATATTTACTGCATCTGCTCTACACATTCTACATTATATATTGAAAACATATCTTACAAATTAAATACTTTTGAAAAATTGATTGAAATTGAAATTTTCAGTCCTGATGAACACTCTACGCTTCAAGGAGGTTTAATATAATGGTGTATGCTAGTGCGATTACAATTTATGCGGTAAAGCCAGTCTAAAATTAATTCTAACGTATTATTTTAATAACACAGATACTATATCATTGCTGCATATTAAGTTAGGTTACTTTAATAGTATTTTCATTTTTTACAGCTGGAGTTGATCTAAATAGCTACTTACAGTAAATGTTTATTTAAAACAAAAATATGTCTCAGAACTAACTGGCTATTTTAGTACCTGAATTTTTAATTCCCAGATTCGGTACTATCTATAGTTAATTATGCATGGTAGTACATTAGGGTATCCTAGCAGATTAAAATATGATGGATATATGTGAAATATTAATACATTAGAAAGTCAAACAAAATCTATCAATCTAAATGTTAACATTGCTAATTGCCTTTATGCCACGAAATCAATTGTTCATGAATGGAATATAGAGAAGTTGTTTGTGTAATTATGGACCTATTGAGTTGATAAGTTAGAAAAGTTGATTTTATAATCATTGACTATAAATATTCCTTATTTCGACTAACAATTTTCTGCAGATATAGTTAGCACTGAAAGCTATGTTATGCATTGGAAAAAGGAGGAAAATATGTACTTTATAGATTTCAATCTATAATGGTGGTTGTCAACTATGCTCTAAGAAAGATTAAAATATCATGTATGAGCTTTGTACAAAGTCCCTGCAACTCCACTCGTTGTATTTCTTTAATTTGTTGGAAAAAATTTCACGAAATTGTATCAATGATACAAACTCTATTCGAGGAGTGATAATATATAGAAATATACCAGATAGCAAATTTATGTCTTACCTGATCTGTAACAATTCATAATGCATAAAGTAATTGTGCATAAAATAATTGTTGATAATGGAACCGAAGAGTTTGTGGTAACAAATGGTTTATCAATTAATGTCACATTTAGGTTATTATCAAAACCCTATTTTTATTACAGTAAAGAGTACAGAGTTTTATTACAGTAAAAAAAAAATCACTTTCAAAAAGTTAACATTAATATTTATACGTTTAAAAGAACTAAAATAAGTAAATGAATTGTAATTTTCCCTACTAATTGTTGATTTTGATACTTTAGTTCGAATTCATAAATGGTTTAGTGTAACTGTTTTAGGATAATAAAGTCTTGATTCGTATTTTAATTTATTCAAATTAGGATGAATCATTGTATATTAACATTCAGAAACTTATATAAAGACCAAGAAATTGTGAATAACTTATAATACGGAAAAATGCACTTTTGTCCACTTAGCTATGTATAAATGATCATATACCTAATTAATTATTTTCTCCTTAAAAACAAACTTTTTGTTTAATTGAGAATAGCTGCATTTCGTCCTGTAAGACTACTGCATGCAAAATTTTACTATGTACAGTGCGTCCAATTAGAAAACTGTCTCATTGTATAACAGATACATACTCTGCAGTCTATATATATCTTAATTTTATAAATATATGAAACTGTAGTTTTTCAAAGTAATTGCATTGCATGTCTTGACTTTTAATCAACTTAAATATTTAAATTGCTAATGATTGTTAGTAATGATATTCATGAATGATTAAATTTTAAGACATGGTAAATACTACTCTCAAATCTCTAGTTCTTTAAATGTTTTATTTTTTAATATTCATTTACTAATTACAACTGATTAAGGATAGTATTATCCGTTCATATTCCATTTACCTCTATATTTATTCAACTTTTTTGTTATGTATAATTAGCGAAACAAAAATACTGTCAATGCAAATATATTTTTTGCACAGTGTATATATTTCTTAAGAATCTTTAAATGTATGGTGGAGGAAATATTATTAATGAACTGAATATTCTTGCTCAGAATGTGTCGTTTTTATTTATTGAAAACCAATTCTAGAAGCGACCTTTACCAAGCTCAAAAATTTAACATTTTTCCAAATGAATTCCTAATGTGCAAAGAACAAAGATCAATCATAACTGATGCGATTAACTATAAGGAAACAGGAAGTCGTTAAAAATATGCAGACGTCAGTAATTTTGCTGAGTTAAGGAATTAGTTCTTAAATATAGTGCCATTTCTGATAAATGTTTGGAAATAGATTAATCAAAATCAAAATGAAATTGCTTTTCATACAACTACAAGCAGATTGAAACAAACAATTTTAATTGTTTTTTTTTAATGTTAATATGATATATATCCCCAGCTGTACTTAATTAGAAAAGGGATAAGCTGCTAAAAAAGGGTATGCTTATTTCAAATTCTTCTGAAATTATTGTTTTCTATATATTCGATGAATTATATAAAATGTGTTTATTTCATAAAATGCATCAATATTTGCACACTTTTTTACTTCTTTCCATGAATAATTTTTTTTTAAATATACTATAACTACATTTTTGTATATATGTAAGAACCATGCATTCATAGGAACGAAATGATATTTGCTCTTTCAGTGTTGGCATTATATCTGTATATTTCGATGTGTATATTTTCTATGATTGGGATATTTGTGGTGAAAATCGGAGCTTTACAAGAGGTGGAAACACTTTGGTAAGAAGACGTAAATTCGACGTTTGGTAAGAACGGTAAGATGTTTGGTATGAAGACTACGGTAAGATTATGGTAAGACGTTTGGTAAAAAGACGACGGTAAGATTATGGTAAGACGTTTGGTAAGAAGACGACGGTAAGATTATGGTAAGACGTTTGATAAGAAGACTACGGTAAGATTATGGTAAGACGTTTGGTAAGAAGACGACTGTGAAATTATGGTAAGGCGCTTGGTAAGAAGACGACATTAAGATTATGGTAAGACTTTTGGTAAGAAAACGACGTCTCCCAACCTAATGCGTTTTTTTTTATTTTTCACAGTTTCATTCAAAATTTGTTCGAAACTGTAAAAGATAGATATAAAAAAGCGACAAAAATATGTATTATAAAATCTAGTTTCTAGATTAAATATTTTTTAAAAAGCTCTTATATTTTTTGGAGAAATTGTCTTGCCAAGTTGAAGAAGATAGAAAATTTTCTGTTTTTCAAGTTTGTAATCTTATATCCCAAAATCTAAAAGTGCTATATATGAACAACAGGCTAGAATTTGCTGTTGTTTAAGTGTATGTAATTGGATTTTTGATTGAACTATAATTTTTTTAGCTTAAAAAATTGTGTCTGAGCTAGTTTTCATTTTTTATTTTTTTTACTTTCACTTAAAATATCTTCGAAATTATAAAATATAGACATGTAAACGACAAAAATATGTATTAGGAAATCTAGCTTCTAAATTATAGTTTGTAGCAAATATAGTTTCCAAATTTCTCTCCATATACATATTTTTAAAAAGCTCTTATAATTTTCGAATAAATGTATTGTCGAGTTGAAGAAGACTGAATTTTTTTTTCACGTGTGTAATGCGTACGTGAATGCAACAACTAAAAGAGAACTATGAACAATAAGCAAGAATTTGTAGCTCTACAAGATTCCTACAAGTGCATGTAACTGGATTGTGGACCGACCTCTTAGTTTTTGAAGTATATTATTATTTATGTTTTTTTGTATTTTAACCTATAGGTAGTAAAGCTGCATTATTTAAACAAAATTCAAAATATCACGATTGTTGCCGCTTAATTTTTTTACTTACTCCTTAGTGAGATATTGGTACATAAGTATGATATATTTGGTTCTGTTTTAAGAAAATTAGGAAGTTAAATGAACTTCTTCTTCGACCTAGACCATCCGACCTACTCAAATGTCTAAGGTATCTATTTGAACGGCTAGGAAGTGCCACTCAATTTAGACCGGAATCCAGTGGGGGCAATCTCAGGGACCGTACCCTCCTTACCGCCAATCTTTTGAAAAACTTACGGATCTATATACTTAATGCGCTTGAGCTCCGCGTGAATACAGAGATTGTTTAGGCCACCGGCAATCGAACTAGTGCCGTTCTAGTGCAAAGTAGTATTCCAATGTGTCGTAAATGCAAGTTTTCAAATGAAAAATGCATTTTTTTTCAACGTGAATCAGCAATACATTTAAATATATAACGTAAATGAACAATACAGTTAAGTGTTACTTTTCTCAGCTATCTGCCCATTTCTTTGCAGACATGTTTATTTTCAGTATTTTAGGAGTATAATAAAAATCGAATAAACTTAACCATATTTAAAAATTTTTAAATTTTGAAGCCAAGTCTTCCTATGGTTAAATAGCCCTTTTTTAAAACCAGTACCACATGTTTAAAGCGAACATGTGGTATTGAACGTATTTAGAGTCACTTCTTTTGATGCCTAATAAATAATTATACATCAGTAATTATAAAAAAATGTGTCTTGCGCTAAGCTGTATACTATTTTCTCGTAAAGTAATTTTAATGAATAACATTTCACTAATAATTTGTTTCTCACAGTCTTCTCATGCGTATATAAGCATGATCATAATAACGGAAAAGGTCACGGATACCTTCTGCTGCCCTCCAGTTACAATCAACCCGCTTGTTAATTAATTCAGGCAAAACAAAAACAATCGCTTTTGTTCTTCCAAGGGAACACGAAAGGCTTAGAATAAAAAATAAAATTCGTCAGAAGACTTCATTAGTGCAAATAATTTCACAGAAAGGTCTCAAGATAGTTTTCGTACAAGAAGCACGGGAGATTGCACTGAGGTTTTTATCGATATAATATTTTTTTAAAAATTATTTCGTATTGCATCAGAAAAATCTTAAGTTTTGCGACAAAGTGTTAAAGCATAGACGTGTATTTTGAATAAGAAATTTCACCTTCATGCTTCTTCCCTGCATCGTATAGGTAAACCTAAGATACAATATTAAGTTAATCAGTGGGGATTTCCACCGTTAACATATTGATTCTTCTCATTGAAATATTTTCTTAAATCAATTAGTGTTATGGGGTTTCTGAGTTACTGATCTATGGTTACATTTATTTTATTACATATGAATAAAGCATGTAATACAATATTATTTTTTCATTATATTCCTTTACATATATATATATATATATATATATATATATATATATATATGGTAAGAATTTTATATTGCTTGTAGTATATCCAAATACTTCTGGCTCATCTATCAAATTTTATGCACACAAACATACACACACACATATATATATATATATATATATATATATATACAGGGTGATTCAAAAGTTCGGAGCAAAAGTAAAATGCTATAAAATATATCTATGGGTCGGAGAGACATGCGGTTTGCAGATTAATATTCAGCGTGGTGGGGGATTCACCGTGGTGGGGGATGTGGCATGAAAAAAAATAGTTTAAGCTCTCGACAATCGGGGCGCAACAGATTAAGCCATGGAGGTGATAGCACACATGACTGGCCTGCGATATATATATATATATATATATATATATATATATATATTTGCATATATATTTGCATATATATATATATATATATCTATATTTGCATATACATTTGCATATATATATATATATATATATATATATATATATATATATATATTTGCTAGCAAGTAAACATCAAAATTCAAATAAGCAGTTAAGTGGCTCATAGCACGTAGGAAGAAACCGACAAAGTGTCTTATAGGAAGAAACCAAGTAAGCGTCTTATAGAAAGAAAACAAGTAATATAGAAAGAAACCAAGTAAATGCATATTTTTTCTTTATGCTACCCATTTGACTTGTTCACAATCTTGGAATTACCTTTCAAAATAAGTATTTTGTTTCTCTCCTACATTATATTAAAAGCCACAGCGTATTCGTTTTAAGGTGACACGTTTTATTGGACATTTAAAAATAAATGTATTGTATATTCTTTCAGAAATTTTCTCGCAGTCTAGACAGCTTAATGAATTTGTGGTATCCGAGACAGTGTAAATACACTTATCTAGATGTTTACAGGTCCCAGGTTTCTAACAAAGAGATTATTGGGATTATCGCAACTCTTTTCGCTTAACTTCGTTTTAAAATTAAATATATTTACACATATTTTACTTATTCATTAAACTAATAGCTTATATACTGTTCTTGTTCACTGTTTTACATCGATATAACTTGTCTTTGAGGTACTTTCAATCTCTAGAACACTGAAATAAAACGCTTTCCAAACCCTTAAAATTATGAGAACATGTAACAAATATGCATCTCAAAATGTTTTCCATGTAAACACTAAAAGTTAATATCATTAAAAAAATCGCAAAAATATATATAATAAATATTTATTTAACGCTGAAGTTCGTAAGTTATGTTTAAAATACGTTTGCATTCTAACCACATGGCCATATTCTAAACTTTACAGAAACTAAACTTTACTTCTTTATGTCATTTAAAATGCGAAAGATGCCATTTGTCAAGTCAGGAATAAGATATCAATAAAATGTTTCACACACATTTAGTTTCAGAGCAATGCTCATGAATATGAGACATAATAAATTGCTATAATTTCTTGAGATATAATAAACTGGAATAATATTACGAAACAAAATGTATACCGTAATCTGCGATTTTCAGAAATTAGATGCAAATTGTTAAAAATAGAGATCAATTTATTTTATTTGTCGAAAATCAAAAATAACTACAAGAAGATGAGTAGTTATTATGGGAGGATAATTTCAATGCTAATGCAACGTTTTGCTACTCTAAAGAAGACGCTAAATGTAAAAAGCTAACTTTTTCATCTTTTATTGTGTTTGAATTTTATTACAACAACTTTTACAATATAAGAAGAAAATTAACAAGAACGGTGATATTTCGTCTTTATGCAAAATTATGTGTTTCAAAATTCAGATATGTAAATACTTCTAAGAATCCTAATTACTTTATTGCAGATAAAATTGGTAATGTAAAATACCTTGATACTCTTTTTAAATGAAGTCCTCCTGCTAAGCATCATACGACTTGATAGAAAATGGTGCGCAATTAAGTGTAAACACATAATAAAAAAAACTGCGTCTAAATTTAAAAACTATACAGTTATGTGAATAACAAATAGGTTTAGTGATGAAATAATTACTCAAAATTGATTAAAATAGTATAAACTGTTTTATTCACGTTTGTTGTTGATGTCGAAAAATTTTGCAATACTATTGTGTTTACGAAAACCCTTTTTTAAACTTCTATTTCTCAGGGTATGCTATAAATAGAGCTTACAATTTCCTATTTTAGATTATTGAAACCAATATGGATTCAGCATTAAATTCCAGATAATGTGGAAGGGTTTACTAAGCTTTCACACTTTCGGTTATTTTTTGATTTCCGACTCAAATATTTTCATTTTACTTGCAGCATCTATTTCTCAAAATCGACTGTAAGTAGAGCTTGGATGGAATCTGAGATGGATTCAGCATTTCATTTTGAAGGAGGTAACTTGGTTTATAAAGATTTCCATTTCCTGTTCTTTTTACATTTTCCTGTCTATTTCTGATTTCTGAAATATAGAGCTTAGATGGTGGCTGATATGGATTCAGAATCGAATAATTTCAGAGGGGGGTAAGGCGCTTGCTAAGGATTTGTACGTCCGATTATAGAGATGCCACTTCCAATTATATATTTTATTTGCAGCATCTATTTATCTGGATCGGATATAGATAGAGTTTAGATGATGACGGATCTGGAGTCATCACAATCTAAAAGGGGTAGTATATTAATAAAGGATTTTCTCTTCAATATTTTTTTCACATCTGGTTTAAAGATTTTCTTTGAAACATTTATTTTTCATTAAAGGCTATAGATATAAATATCATACATATGATTGGTATGGATTTAGCATCAAATTTCGGTGGGAGTATAGCCATTCATTAAAGATTTCAATTTCCGATTTTGCTAACCATTGGTATGAGCGTATGAAATATGTACGCAAAAGAGTTTAAAAGTACACAATAGTAGTTCCGTCAAAAATTGTGTGTACACATTACTTGCCATTACATAGGGTGTTCACACATTTTTGTAACGATTTTGACTTTCTCCATGAATTAAATTTAAATTAAAAAAGCAAAACCTGACTGGCAACAAGTCGGAATAGGGTTTAATTATCGTCTGCATCATTAAAAACATTCTTTGCTTTAACATGTCGCTTGAAAATAAACAATGTATCGAAGGCTATATTTTTGCGCTTTCAGAAGAGAAATGCCTTATTAGATTATAATACTCTTATTCGATTATTAAAAAAAAGATGTGAAAAGCATGGTTTTAATATTTCTACACGTAAATTAAGTGGCATAATTAATAAATAAGAAAGATCAATCATGCATAAAACATTGATTATGACACATTTTCCAACTTCATTGCAATTTCATTTAAACATCTCTAAAATGCGATATATTCATCGGTAACATTTTGAAAATTATCACAATACTACATTAATTTATTATATTTGAAAACTTAAAACTTCATCAAAAAAAATGATCTTCATTCAAATGACGGCATCGAAATATAAATTGCCTGATTTAAACATCTCTAAAATGCGATACATTCCTCGGTAATATTTTTAAAATTATCATAATATTACAATAATTTATTATATTTGAAAACTTCATCGAAAACAAATGAAATTTATTCAAATGACGTCATCGAAATATAACACGCCTGCCTCTCTCTATAAAAGCAGCATTTCATTCATAAACATTTTTCCATTCATTTCATTCATCACAATACTATGATAATTTATTTTATGTAAAAACTTAAGACCATGGATGTACAAGTAATTAAACTCTATGCTTAAAATTTCATCGAAAAAATCGTGCTTCTCTCTGTAAAATCAATGAATATTTCATTTATATCAGCTATATTTGCTATGAGATTCTATGAGATTTCATGAGATAAATAAATTAGCGTTAAAAAATGCAGCAATTCTTATGCAACTCATTCTACATATTTTGCTGTTTACATTTTCCATAAGTGAAAAGTAGGCTTCGTTGTAGAAACAATCAAATTTTAATGATCATTTAAACTCAAATATATTGTAATTGGGTTGTTTCAGGATGTAGATGCACATAATTTAAGCAAAACTAAAGCGGTTTTAGGACGATACAACACTAAATATGAATTAAAACAAACTTTAAAAATCACGATTTTGACACAAGATAGATACCATATTTTATTTTGAAGTGGGTCACCTGATCGCTTTATATAATAGTCACGTGATCACTTCATATAAAAGGTGTAATTATTATTTTAATTTTTATTTTTAAAAAATACTGTATATATTTTGTTGAAATTTTTTTTATATATTTTATGGAATAATTTGAATATTTCTTAAAATTTTCGAAGCAATCTGTAAATTTTAACTTATCTTAAGAATTGTTTGAAAAATTAGATCCCGTAGGGTTCAATGTATTTCATTTTTTCAACCCGGGTTCAATCCAAAACTAATTGGGTGATATTATACGTTTATATTCCCATACATCCCACAGACCTTCTGGACAACATACTAGAAGTTCATTTTGATTCATTTTTACGGCAGTTATCGTGCTAACGGACAGACAGACAGACAGGGAGACAGAATGAATAACGTCATAAACACTTTTCAACTTTGTTGTAAAGTGTTGAAAAGGAATGAAACGTCAAAGTTTACATTTGAAACGGTTTTTGATATTTAACAAAACATTTATTAAGTGTATATGTACAGAGGGTGTTCACACATTTTTGTAACGATTTTGACTTTCTCCATGAATTAAAGTTAATTGAATAAAAAAAACCTGACTGGCATCAAGTCGGAATAGGGTTTAATTATCGTCTGCATCATTAAAAATATTCTTTGCTTTAAAACGTCGCTAGAATATAAACAATGGATCGAAGGCTATACTTTTGATCTTTTCGAAGAGAAATACTCTTATTAAATTTTAATACTCTTATTCAGTTATTAAAAATATGTGAAAAGCATAGTTTTAATATTTCTACACGTAAATTGAGTGACATAATTAATAAAAAAGAAAAGAAATGGCAAAGTCTACATTGAACTGGGAAAAATGTAAAAAATACATACCCAATAAAGGTTAGTTTAGATGAAACAACGAAAGTTTTGCTAAAGGTTTTATTGTTATTGCTGGATTCTCTTATAACGGAAAACTTAAAATAAGGAAAGTAGAAAAAATGTCAAAATTAACTCGGATTACTGTCAGAAATATGTTTTAACTCTTGTTTTCAGAAAAGACACTTCATCATTTTACCCAAACAATCTTCACTGTGTTAAGTTCCATCAGGATAAAGCTACCAGCAATGCCTCTAAATCTACTGCAAAATATTTTTTGTAAAAATGAGAAATGAGACCGGAATTGGGGCTATTCCATTTAAATGCATCCCAACCAATTCTTCCGATCTGTCTCCTATGGATTACTGCGCATTTGGATTTTATAAGACAAGCTCTTTATAAGCTGCATCCCAAAACATTGGATGGACTCTGGAAGATTGTGGTGGAGGAGTGGAAAAAAATCAACCTTGATATATTTTAAGAAAAGCTCTTTTATCTTGGAAATCAAGATGTCATATTGTGGTAACACAAAAGGGATATCACACTGAACATATTAGAAAATAAAATTCGTATCTTTGTGTATATATATATATATATATATATATATATATATATATATATATATATATATATATATATATATATATATATATATATATATATATATATATATATATATTTGTCAAAATCGTTACAAAAATGTATAAACACCCTCTGTATATGAAAGCTTCATTAAAAATGTCTTGTTTAATTTGTAATCAATAATTTTTACAGTATTTTAGAATCATGTAAGGATTCCCCGAAAATTGCGTATATAACAGGTAATCATCAGCATTGCTTATTTTTAAATATGCTCAATTAATGTTTTAAGTATTCAAAATTATTAACTTAGATTTGGTATCAAGCAGAGTAGATTTGCGTCATTTCCCTTCCTCCGGCCAGTTTCTATCACAAAGGACATTTTATCCCGACCTAGATTTAAGTGTATATATCTAAACACTAATAATAGAATATACAATACACCCAATTTGAGTCCAGTAACTATCAGTTCATACACATAGAAAGTGCCGTTTAGGACGTCCCATAAGATAAGATCAGTGTACGAATGATTAAAGAAAGTTAAAGCAAAACATTGAGTTTTGAATATTAGAACAAATTTTGATCTTCTAATTATTGTATCTTTCTCAAAATTGCAGTAAATACCGCCTAATTTTTTAAATTTATTTACAGAGCATTTAAATCACTTAGTATCTGAAATGACATCTTCAAGACTTAACTTCGGGATTCGTTTTTTTTAATTTTTAAGCAGTTTTACATAATTATATATATATATAAATATATATATATATATATATATATATATATATATATATATATATATATATATATATATATATATATATATATATTATGGGTATTTAGTATGGCATACACAGCTGGATCAGGAATCGCATCTCAAATGGTTTGAATGGGAAGAATTATTCTTCATAATACATTATATCTAGGTAGAAAATATTCATATGACACATTATTTATTTTGTTTCGGGTTATGAAACGAGATTTAGAATTTATTTAATGCAAATATTTGGAGCTTGCCTGTATGAGCGCAATGTAATATGTTAACTGATTTCATTAAATGTTACATCACTATCTGGATGCAAAAATGGCGTGAGAGTATATTCATTTTTGCTAAAAAAGTTATTATCTTAATTAATACCTTTCTGTCATTATGATACAGATGTGTATATTCTAACTCTAATACTTTGTATATATCCAACATTTGAAATTGCACTGTCCTAATAGTAAAATTGTGTGTGATATCATTGAAGATATTATGTTTTATGTTTCATTTATATATATACGTCTCATATACGCAAAAATTATAGTAGATCCAATCCACTTCAACCAACAATTGGTGCAAGTGCGGATATATTTTTCTAGAAATTAAAATTCACCATTATGAAATAAATGTGTACATTCTAACTCTAATACTTTGGAAATATCCAAAATTTGACACTGCATTTTCATAAATGTCCAATTATGTGTGACAACATTGAAGATATTGTGTATTATGATTCATTAATGCATGTACGTCTCATGTACACAAGAATTATAGCAGACCCAATTAACTCCAATCAACAATTGGCGCAAGTGCGGAGATATTCTTGTAAATATTGAGGAAAGAGTTCCTGACATTTTATTGAATTAAGAACAGAAATATTTTTCAACGAAAGCATGTTTATGTTGTAATATGTATTTCATTAGGTTTAACATTTATTTTCTGAAATGCAAGTTTCAATACAGAAATAACGGCAGTTGATTAATTTGTTGGTTTTGTAAGTACACTGACTTCCAAAAGTTAAGCACGCAATGCAAATTTTCATTTGTCGAAAGCGTATTTGAATTTGAGTGGCTGAAAATCGCTGCGGATATAGACGGCAGTATGCAAATATCGTATGTCACAGTCAATCACGATTGACTGTCTGGATATATGCTAATTAGGCAGTCGTTGAACACGCCAGCATTCTGAAGAGTTTGAGGAGGTGTATTTAAATGCTGATACGAAGTGTTTATAACTTGTGTCGGATTCTTTTTGATGATTTTCGTGTTTCTATGGCTGATTGAAGACAAATGGCAGATACTGAGCGCTGGCGTGCTGCCGAGCGCATTGAACCAGGACAGTCAATCAGAGATGTCGCTATTTTCTTTGGCGTTGATGAATTTGTAATTTATCGATTATGAAGACAATTCCAAACAAGTCAAACAGTTGTCCGATGACCTGTGTCCGGTCTTCCAAGGTTTATCACCCCCTCTGATGAGACCTTTCTGGTAGGTCGGACGGTCTGGGTTTCAACAACTACAACCCCCTCTGATGATCGATGTATTGCTATAGTAGCCAAGCGGAATCGACGAGTGACCTCCACAAGTGTTATATCCATGGTTGTTGCGGCACTTTGTAAGACAATGTGTACCAGTACTGTGCGCCGAAGGCTCCACGTGAAGGGACTGTACGTCGAATACTACACTTTTGTGTTCCGCTAACCATCCAAGCCAGAGGGGCAATATTTAAGTGGTGTCGTCAACATGCCAATTTGACTGTCTCAGATTGGTGTAACGTCCTGTTCATGGACGAGTCCAGATTCGCCCTGGAATCAGATGATAAACGTGTAAGAGTCTGGAAAGAACGAGGCACACGCAATCAGGCCAAGAACATCATCGAGCATCACGCAATCAGAGGTGGCAGCGTTATGGTGTGGACTGAAATTTCAATGGGATATCGCACAGAGCTGCACATCTTTAAAGGTGGTTTTGTGACGACTGCGCGGTATCGGTATGAAGTCCTAATACCCATTGCGAGACTCTACGCTGCAGCAGTTGATCCTGATTTCCTCCTCATGGACGATAATGCCCGTCCCCATTGAGCTAACATGGTTGGCGAATACTTGGAAAGTGAGTGCATTTCTCGTATGGAGTGGCCTGCGTATTCCCCGACCTTAATCCCATTGAAAACCTTTGAATGCCCTCGGGCGTGTTGTTGCTGCACGATGACATCCTCCAGCCAGTCTCAGAGAGTTGGAAACTGCCCTATTGGAGGAATGGCCATTTCACGCATCTACGATGGTTGATTACCTTATTGAAAGCATGGAAAACCGTTGTAAAGTTTGTTTGATGGTCCGGAGTGGTCACCTATCATATTAATATAAGTTCTGTTTGATTTGTTTAAACTCATTTTGTTAATGACCCTAATGTGACGTCATCATATAACTTACGAAAAGTAAATATGTTTTCATCTTTGTACATAATTCTTGTTTTCTTTAATGCATAAACACATTTGCTTCCTTCATGCATAATTTTGAGTTAATCAAAACTTTGCTGTTCCATTCTTGTTGATTTTACCGTCCGTGCTTAACTTTTGGAAGTCAGTGTATTTATCAATTTGCTCTGTTGGAATTCACATTGATGTATAAGCCGAATGTATGAACCATTGTAATTAACAAATCCTTCTTTTCAACATATTTTGGTTCATTATACAAGGTTTATTCTTCACTTCTCTAACACAAATCGTTGTGGTTATCAAAGCCCCCGCGTATATTACAGATTTTTTTAATAGCCTCTGATAAGTTTCCACTAGAAATAGGATGGCTTTTTGACAATTTTGCAGATTGATATTCGAATGACTGAGTTTAATTCTTAAATTCATCAATAATTAACTGCTTTATTTTTTTATCTAGAACATTCTGTTTTGTTAAATTTGGATACTGAATGTTGTACATATATAAAGTTTATAGCTTAAGATATAACGCAAAATGAAATTTGATACTCGGAAGTTTTCAAAGAACACATGTCCCGATCATGGTTCGACTAGAGATATCTGCCTAACCAGTCACCGGTCTATCAATTTTCCTGCTGGTACGATATTTTTATCTTTTATAGTGGTATTTAAACCTGCAGCATTAGTCATCATATTTCACATCGCCATGTAACATCAAACCTATATTATCTCTTCATTCTTCAGGTTTTATATAGCATATCACGCTTGTCTTGTTATCACTCTAGAATAAAATATCTGGTGTTGGAAGCAGCTTTCCCTACAGAATCAAATTATTTTTTTCTCTCTTTATTTCTTTAATAATTCACACTGAATTCGTCGTTTTAATTCAATTTTCATTTTCATTTGGTAACTGGGCGTCCTTTCGATGGTGGGGCAGCAAAAAGGCGAAAAAACTGAAATATCTAGTCTCAAAGAAAATGGTTTGGTCTTATTCCCTTCATCGTCAAACATTACATATAAAACAAGCACTTAATTGATACTTTGAGCATGAGTAGTCTTTTATTTTAAATTTTGACGATTTTTGCGGACCATTTCGCGATAAAAGGTAGGTTTATCTTTCCTGAATTATACCAACATCTAATCAGCAATACCGCAAATCAAATCATCAATACCAAAATCTCATCTGCACCAGGGTAACTTACAAGTGACTTCCTATAAATTTTATAAAACTTGGTTTTTGATTTAGAGTGGATGCAAACATTGCACAGATACACACCCACACACAGACGTTACGCTGAAAATAGTTTTCTTCGTGTTCTAGATGTCCCAAAATGTATAGATCCGTCGAAATCCCGAGCTGCGATTTTCGACATGAATCCACTACTACCTCAGCACATTACTACGTATTGCAGGGAGAGTAAAAATAAATACCACAAATAGTAACGTCCTTGAAGAAATTGCAGCTATAGTTTTCAGACTTTGATGATCTACTGTACCTAACCAAGGTGTTAAGTTTATCGCAACTGATATCTGTGCAAACACGTTTTAAAATTAGGACACCTATGAAAAGATCTTATGGAACTGGGTTTCATAAGTTTCATTTATCTGGTTTTATATACTGTCTGTGTACATAGATGATATTCTTATCTACTTTAACACAATTTGACATAAAATGTTATTTAACATCGCGTTTTACTATTAAAATTTCTAACGTTGGAAACTGTAATTTTATTGTAAATGTTGGATTTCTTTGAGCGTAAAGTACGTATGGTGCAGAATTTAAATCGAAAGAAAAATACTCATTCAATTAAAACATCCAGCTTATATATTTTTGTCATCTTTAAACAACCTATGTATGAATCAGCTTAATGCTCAGTTAAGCGCAAAAGTGGTTATTTTTCTTTGATTACGGGATGGTCTCAAGGGTGTTTGTTGAAGAGTTTTCAGTAAATAGCAATTACGTTAATTATTTTTCTCCAAATTTGCATCTTAAGGCTTAATCAGTGGAAAGGTATTATTTAAAATCCGGCTGATATAATGGCTTTGAAAGTTGCACTGACTGTAGAATGTAACTATACTGTAAAATGAAATATGAAACATCTAATTACTACCTTCCTTGCAATACATGGTAATGTATCGGGAAAGTATTGGAATAGTGTCGAAAATCGGAACTTGAGTTTTCGACGGATCTACACATTTTGTTACTTCTAGAATACGAAAACACTATTTTTAGCGTGACATCGTTGTGTGTATATGTCTGTGTGTCTGTCTGTGCAATGTATGTATTCAATCTAACTCAAAAACTACTGGACCAAATTTGATAAAATTTGGTATGTAAGTCACCTGTGATCCTGGTGCTGATTAGTTTTGGGTACGATTTGGGATAAATTAACCGGCCTTTTTTGCGAAATGGCCAGAAAAATTGCCTGTATCCACTCTAGCTGAAAAATGAATAGATCAAATTTTACAAAATCTGGTAGATAAGTAACTTGTGGGTTACCCTGGTGCTGGTTAGATTTTGGTACGATTCGGCAAAAAATAACCTGCCTTTTTGCAAACTTGTCCACAAAAATCATCGAAATCTAAAATAAAAAACTACCTATGCTCAAATATATCAATTAAATGCTTGATTTATATGTAATTTTTAAAGATAAAAATAAGACCAACCCCATTACATTAGGACTAGCCGTTCTCGAGATATTTTAGTTTTTTCACACTTTTGCTATGATTTCAGCCGTCTAAACAGCTGCTCAAGTCTTCGGATGAGTCGGACGGTCTGGGTCTTCAAAACACATTTGCTACGCCATCTTTGACAATAAGTCCAGTTACCAAATGAGAACGAAAATTGAATTAAAAGTGCAAATTCAGTGTAATTTTAAATAATTATGGGTGTTATGTTGTGCAGTTTAATGAATTATTGAAGAAATAAAGAGAACGTGAATATGAGTCTGCAGTTCTGCCCACATCAGATTTTTTCATATTGGACATATAAAAATTTCAATATGAATTATTTTATTCAGCTAAAAATAAATAAATACTGAAGAGAAACTTAATACACGATAACTTATTGAATAAAAATATATTTTGGAACTTATCGAATAGAAAATAAAATATTTGTATGAAATGTTCTGTAGTGTTATGCAGCATGTAGGAAGTGTTATGCTCTAGGGAAAATAATATACTCAAGAGAAGCGCTTTACACATTGTAATGAGATTTTTAAATATTTTAATATTCTTGTTTATTTTGTATTTTGTTTCCATATATTTAATTTAATGTGAAGCCAAAAAAATTAAATATTAAAACATCCCAGTTTCAAAACCATTGGCATCGGTAAGCTATATGTAATTAAAAGTGCGGTAAGTGCAATTAAATTCTTGTAAAATTAATATCCGAGTTAAAATTTAGAAAAACATATTTTCTAAGTTGCATATTTTCCCATATGTTTTTTCAAAAGTAGCATTATTTTATCGTTGCCTTATGACAAATGGCAATGTTTATATTGCAACCAAAACTAGAGGTGTTAAAGATTTAAACACGTGAAGTAAATATTATATAGTTTTATCGAGAAATTTCTAAATAAAACCAATTCCCTTTCGGAAATTTCACCAATTTATTCAGTTGTGTAATCTTCTTGTAAACCGAAGTAAATGTGCATACCTCAAACTTTCTTCATAAAATACAAATTTCCAATTCCAAACCGACAAAAGATAAAGGACATTTTTTATAACTCCATAGCTATTCATTTGCGGCAGATAGTTACAAGAGTAAAATAGTTTTAATGATTCCCCGACTTTAGCCATATAACAGGACAATGCATATACACTTTAAAGAGTTCATGCTTATTTTTCATATTCAATCGAAATAAATTACTTCAACCTGATCCAGAGCGCTCTGGGGTTTTACCATCTACAGGTGGAACTACAGTATATACTGTACTGCTGCTAATTAGAAGTGAATTTATTAAACCTTCCACCTGAAAAAATTTAAATCACTTGCTTTAAGGGGATTTTGTGATTATCTTTTGGATATATTTTATTGCTAAACAGCAAAAACTATGAAACCATGATTCAAGGGAGGTGAAGAGTGATTATCTGCTTATATGGTTATATTCATGGTGTTTTATTTATAAAAATGATATCATTTCATTCACTTTTCAAATTGTGTCTGATACTTTCACATTTTCTTCGTAAATTATCATTCTTAACTAGATTATTCAGCAGTCACCGTAAAATATGACAATAGCTTTTATGATACACACCATACTTATTGTTTCTCATTGAAAATCGTTTGCTTTGATAATTTTCATACTTATCTTAGATGTTAACTAAACTGCAAATTACAATGTGTTATTCAAATTGAATATAGTGCAAACTAAAACTATGAGGTGAATATAGATTATTCAGTTATTGCATAATTAATGTCCCTATTTATGTCATCGTAAAAGAAATAACTAACGTCAAACAAACCATCAAAATAGCATGATTAAAATTATGATGTTCAGCGATGTTACTGGACTGGTCGCATTTTCCTTGTTCTTTCCAGACTAACACATGCTTATTGTCTGAAGGTTCTAAAGCCCATATTATATCCAACAGAAGAACAAAGTGATTGTACGGATAAACACACCACATTATTTACCAGCCTATAAGACTTGTGCTGTATTTGACTCCACTACAAGTTTGTATGTAGTTATTTGGTTAGAATGCATGAAATAATATTGAATTGCCACAGTCAGACTTGCATAACAATGATTTAACTGTATGTTTAGACAAAATAATTTAGAGTTATTATTATGACTCAAATACAAATTTTCATGTAGTTACTTGGTCAGTAAGAATTAAATAATATTATATTGGTACAATCAGATATGTGTAGGAATGTATGTTTAAACTAAAGTAATTTAAAGTTATTTACCAGACCATACGGCTTGGGATATGTCTGCCTCCAATGCAAATTTTTCTGTAGTTACACGGTCACTAAGCATTAAATAATATTAAATTTGTACAGTCAGACATGTGTAAGAATAATATAACTGAATGTTTAAACAATGTAATTCAATGTTTGTGTACAACGATAATTCGTTTATAAAAACTTTTTTCTTCCAGAAGCACATAAATGACCCACACCATTTGAAAAATACGAAAAAGCAATTATATCTCGTTAATTACAGGATGGAGGTGGAAGTGTGTCTCGACTGCTCATCCGCAAGTAGTCATTATGTTTAATTATCCACTTCCAAATTTGTTGCGTAAGGCGTGCTTAGGAATGGCGTTGATGGAGATAAGATTTTAAAACACTTTGGTGGATTTAAGAACAGAAATGTCATATATCAAGAATATGCACGTTAAGGGGAGCGGTATTTATCAAAGCGTTAACTGAATGTGAAGCGAGAATAGCAGTAAACAAATCACGCACGCTGAATTGACAATAGGGAAAGGAAATTTGAAATAGTTGAGATATAATTTCTGATCAGATATTGATTTCTGAAAAAAAAATATTATTACGAGTATCACGTTATTAAAAATAGTTTTCATAAGTGTATTTCTTTCATTTGAAAATGGTGACTTTAACTGAAATCATTCTCTTATATGTCAGTGTGTTCCCTAATCCAGGGACCTACAGCCCAAGGAATAAAACTTGCCCGCGACGGTTGTTTAGTTGGCCCGCCACCACTACGCGAGCAAATTATATTTTCGTATCGTTAATTTTTTCCCCTGCAATACATGGTAAAATATAGGGAAAGTATTGGAATCGTGTCGAAAATCGCAACTCGAGTTTTCAATGGATCTGCACGTTTTGAGACCTCTAGAACACTAAAAACCTATGTTTAGCGTGGCGTCTGTGTGTCTGTCTGTATATGTATTCACTCTAACTCAATAGCTATTGGACCAAATTTCATAAAATTGTATAGGTAAGGCACATGTGTGTGCTTTGGTGTTGATAAGATTTTGATACGATTCGGAGTAAAACCCCGTTTTTTCTTTGCAAAATGTCTGACAAAAATATCATGAATCCATTTTAGCTAAAA
Source organism: Amaurobius ferox (assembly GCA_951213105.1). Lineage (NCBI taxonomy): Eukaryota > Metazoa > Arthropoda > Arachnida > Araneae > Amaurobiidae > Amaurobius > Amaurobius ferox. Next base: position 44,172,515 of record OX578141.1, on the reverse strand, counting down.
AACCAATTGACCAAATTTCACAAAATTTGGTAGATATGTCACTTGTTGAAGACCCTGGTGTTGATTAGATTTTGGAACGATTCGGAAGAGAAGAACATGTCTTTCTTTTTACGAAATAGCCCGAAATAATTGCAAAGATCTGAAATAAAAGCATAATAATTGCAAAGATCTGAAACTACGTATGCTCAAATGTATCAATCAAATGCCTGTTTAATACGTAATGTTTGACGAGGAAAAGAATAAGACCAACCCCATTACTCTAGAACTAACCATTCGCGAGATATTTTTTTTTTGTATTTTTGCTAAGTGCCTTTGGGAAAATGTCCAGTTACCAAATAAAAACACAAATTTAATCAACAGTGCAAATTCAGTGTTATTTTGTACAATTAAACTCAATTCAATGAATTATTAAAGAAATAGAGAGAAAATGAATTTAAGTCTGTATGGAAAGTCATATGTTGCCCACATCAGATTTTTTTTCTGTGCAGAACACGAGTTCAAACCTGCACGCGTACAGCGAAATGTGCGCTACCGCCAATCCAGCACCGACGCTACATGTGTTTACTTTATCTCTACTCTATTGGAAGTTGATGGTCATGTAGCAGTGCACCTTTGCTTTCGATCTTGTTTTCCCATACAACATTACTGTTGTGGCATTGGAGTGTTACATGTTTCATCCAGTAGTGAAGGAATCTAACACGAAACAGCATTAAGAAACGAAGCATGTCGCATTCTGACCAATTAAAAAAGTAAACATTCTCGGAAAAATTGCTTCAATCAAAAGTCTCTAGAGACAACCAACGTCACCAGCACGAATGGTGTACATAGTAGTCCAACCAACCAGGGATTTTGACAGCAAATAACTGGTAACCAATGAGACTGGTGAAGAGAGGGGCAGCGAAATCCCGCCTCTCAAAATGTTTTGCCAAATGCAATATACAGGGTGTCCGAAACAGGTTGAAATGTTCCTTAATTCTTTGCCTGTTGGAGATAAGTGGCAAAAATGTTGAAAGTAAGGTAGGAAATAAGGCTATGTTAATGAAATAGTCCTCCCAATAATTTTCAAAAAGTTACACATTTTAAATTAGAGTTAAAGGAAAGAAAAAATCGTCTGTGATTTCTATTCTTCGTTTCGAAAAATTATGTTAAATTTCAAAATAAAATACATACTTTCATTTGTTTACTTATTTATTTTAATTGTTTCAAATAAAAAATGGCATGTCTTGATGTGAAAGGTATGTAAGAATCCGTGATTGCATCGTGAGCCTACGAGGAAATCGCAAAAATGTCTCCTATGTATTGTCATCAATTTTTTTTTTTTTTTTTTTTTTTTTTTTTTTTTTTTTTTTTAAATTTGATATATGGTCCCCATTCACTATGTTCAATTGTCATGGCGCAGAAATGCGCCATGAGCCTTTTTGTATTTTTTTGTGAGAGAAACATCCTGCTCTCCGTCCGTGCCTGTGCTGTGTTTTTCGTTAAGACTTGTTTCTATTGAAATCGCATTGAAAAGCGCTTTTGGTCGTGAATTCGTTGGGAATGTCTAGGATTTGTGTCTGGCCGAGATGCGTGACGTTTGCTCGCATGTTGCTAGGAAAGCGCGCCTGTCCAATCAGGAAGAGGCGCAGCGGAGAGGAGAACTTTTTGCGTGGGCTCGAGCGACCCACAATTTTGTCTCTTCGAGCTGGTGATCCCGACTATGAGAGTCGTGTAGTGAAATTGTCTAAGTTTTTAGACAAAAGGCGTTTTGGCCGAAATGGCTAAACTGGCGGAGATGGGCATTTGGTTCTAAAGGAAACCGCCCCTGCATTTCTGGAGATGATTGAAGAAGAACCTGGAAAACCACATTAATTCCTTCTATACCCTTTTCTAAAATCTATTTTTTATTCCAGGAACTCAGACGTAGAAGGCCGGTTTTGGAGTAGTTATTCCGCAAATGATTCACGCTGGAGCATAATAGACGGATGTCCGGTATCCTAAATTTTGTTGGACTATCCTTCGTCATACATTTTTGAGAACTTTTTGCTTCAGCTAAACCATGCTCGCCTGAGGAAAATCTGTGCATCCAAAATTGTAATTTAAAGGCTCAGGTAACCTTTTCTTTTCGAGAAATTTAGTGCCGTACAGCACTGGCATAACGAGGACTAAATTCTATAAATATGACGGGCTCATGTAAGATTATATTGTGTTTAATTTAAATTCCTGATTAAATCAGATGATTTTTGAATATCTTAATTATTGGTTGCTATATTATTTTGACCAGAGCAGTAATGTTGAATGTGTTATAATAGATAAGCTCTGAAGTCTCTGAATTAAAATTTGAAAGCTAAAATGCATATATTCATTTTTGAAAATATTAAATAAATATTAATTTGTGTGATAAATGAGCCTGATTTTTGTGTTGACTTTGTGTTTTACTCACTGCAATCATTTAGGATTTAATTCTCCTAAACTGGGAAACTCTTTAAAAGTTGAACCTGGTGTTTTTATTGGTAATGTTGACAAAATTTATTATGTTAAAATTAATTGTTCTCTTTGGCATTTTGAAATTACGTTCACGTCCTTGTGTGTAGTGGAGTCAGTAGATGCTGTTTGGTACTGATCCCGCTCCCACAAATTGATCCCGCTCCCACAAATTGGTGCCGTATCCCTTTCCAGAGTATTACAGTGAGTGAAATATTGAATTTTATGAAGGAGTGCAGAAATATTTGTGTTGATTATATGCATATGAGTACTGCAGAATTTGAATGTCGAAGTAAGTCACAAAATTTCTTTTAGTGGTGCAAAATATTTGAGTTTAATGGGCATGGAAAATTTTTTATTTATATGTCATAAAGTAAATATAAAAGTGCAAAAAGCACATAAGCCCAGATGCACCAGAGTATTATTTGCATAGTAAAATTTTGTTGCATATATATACTTGATATATTTGACATACATAGATACACAAAATTCTATATGATATATGATATATATGAGTAAATTGAAATTTCCAAATACACACACATTGAAAGGTAAATATATAAACTGCATACATTTATTTATGAAAAGTGAATACAAAAGTTCTGTGCACATGCAAAAGTGATTCGAAGTTCATGATAATGAACAAAAAGTGAAAAAAGTTACACGTAGTGTTTTCCTGTGCTCTGTTTACACATAAATGAGTGATAGAAAGTGAAATTTTTTCGAAATAAACCGTGAAAGTGAAACTATTGGTGTGATAACTGTGAAATATGCCTCGAAATAATAAAAATTCTCGTGCAAGTAGGAGTAGTGACTCCTCTGTGCAACCTGGTTCACGGAACCGTGTGCCTTCGGTGTCTCCACCACGACTTTCTCCAAATTCTGGCAGATCAGCTTCCGCTGTCAGAGACTCAAACAAAATGAAAATCGGTGTTCGATCACAGTTCCTTGGATCCATTCCGGGTTTTGCTGGCAATGCAAATGAATCATTCCAGGACTTTTTGGAAAAGTTTTCCCTGGTCGCTGACCATGCCGAATGGTCTAATCGAGATAAAATTTTCATCTTGAAGTTGAAATTGTCTGGTCGTGCAGAAAGACTAATCAAATCCATTCCTAAATTAAACCAAAGCATGAATTTTACTGAAGTTGTTAACGCACTCAAGGACAATTTTACAAAAAAGGAAAATATTGCCAAGAATGTCGCTTCCTTGGTAAATTGTAAACAAATGATTAACGAAGAGGTTCGAGATTACGCGAACCGCATAGAAGCTGAATCCTATGTGGCTTTCCCACAAGATACTGGGACTGACAATGAAGATTCCCTGAGAACTGCTATTTTGCTAAATTCTTTTAAAAAAGGATTGAAAATCATTATTCGAAAAGCTGTTTTATCTGCAAACCCACAGTCATTTGAAGCTGCGAAAGAGATAGCAATATTGGAAGAAGAAGTGCAAAATGAAGTGCTGGAAGAAATGACTGAAGACATAAATGCTGTGAGATTTGAAAATGACCCTAAACATGAAATTGAAGAGCTGAAGAAAGAATTGAATTCAAAGAAGAAAGAATTTGAGAAGTTAAGAAGAAAATTCAGTGAGAACTCAGAAAAAAGAAAGAAAAGACTGAACGAGATAAGAGAAGATTTAGAGAGAAGCAACTCCAGTTTTGAAGATTCCTTCTTGGATACGCCCTCTACAAGCAGATACAATGAAGATGAGTTGATAGAGGAAGATTGGGAAGATATTCCAGTAAAGAAGAAACATAAACCATCAACATCTTTCAAAACTTCTACACCATCTAGAAGAACTGACAATAGAAACCGTTTCGGTCAAAGAAGAACTCCGGTTGCCTCACAGGAAGAAGAGTGGTATGTTAAAAGTCCATATCAAAATTATTCTCCAAGAAAGAACTTTCAGTCTTGTAGAAGACCTTTTCGTAACAGTTTTGGTAGAAATTCAAATTTCCAGAGAAGAAATTTTTCAAATTTTAGAAATTCTTTTGATAATTATAAATCTCAAAACTACAATAATTTTGGATACAGAAGAAATAACAGATATTTTAATAATAGATTTGGTAATAGAAGACAATTTAGAAGACAGAATTTCAGAACACAAAATTTTCAATCTCCAAATTTTAATAGACAAAATTCTGAAGTTAGTTGCATGACGGAAATTAAAGCTCCTTGCCAGAAAAATTTTCCGGTCATCTCAGTTTTTGTTGAAGATGTAAAATTGAATGCATTAATTGACACTGGAAGTTCTATAAACATTATCTATAGTGATGCCTTACAGAAAATTGACCCTAGGAAAGTGCAATTAAAACATACATCCATTATTGTGAAGGGAGTTGGAGATCATGATGTTTGGGTTGATGAGAAAGCTTCTTTTCTTTTGTCCGTTGGAAAAGACAATATTGTGATTGAATGTTGCATTTTAAACACACCTGCACCTAACGAATACAACATGATTTTGGGAAGTACCTTTCTGCATAAAAATAAAGTGACCATTACCTTTGGACACAAAGATGTTCAACCTGAAATATCTGAGTGTAATGCAATAAATTATAAATGTAATAGAAGAAATTACAATTTTACAAATGATGTGGATTATAGATCCAAAGACACAAATTTTTCAAGAAATTTTAGAGGATATGAAAATAAGTTTAATAATGGATATTTATTTGAACAAAACAATTTTCACAATGAATTTAGAGATGTTGATTTTAGAGATTTTGATGCAAATGTGAATGAAAGGTCAAATTATGAATGTGAAAATGATTTACATGAAATGCAGATGAATGATTATGTACATACAAACAGATCTTTGACAGAAAACAATATCAGTGACAATGAAATTTTTCAGACAAGTTGTGATAAACATGATGAAGGAAGTTCACAACAGGACAATACTTTGGGTATTGCAAAAGCTTTTAACAAATGTGTTTTGAAACCATACACGGAGTCATTTGTTAAATTAAAAAGAAATTATAAAATTCAGAAAGACACGACAATTTTACTTGAACCTATCAATAGTAAAGAATTTTCTGAAAACAAAATTTTCATTGCTAGAAGCATTCATAGAATTCCTGAAAATGACTTTTTGTATGCAAAAGTTGCAAATCCATCTGAGAAAATTGTTTATATAAACAAAGGTATGAAATTAGGAACTTTCGAAAATATCTATGAAGCTGATATTGACATAAATAATAGAGTTGACATTGAGAACTGTATTGAAGAAAATGAAACATTTGATGCATGGGAAGGAGATTTTGATTTGAAACATATAAATTATGCCCAGAAAACTTTGCTTTTGAAATTACTAAGTAAATATAAACATGTTTTTGCTAAGAATATGAAAGAATTGTCTGGATGTGACACTATTTTGCATGAAATTAACCTTGAATCTAACATACCTGTTAGGCAGAAGTCATACCGTATACCTCACAATTTACAGAAAGAACTTTCACGTCAAGTGAACGAACTCTTGGATGCCAAAATCATCCAACCAAGCACATCACCTTACAATACTCCTGTGCTTTTTGTAAAAAAAACCTGATGGAAGTTACCGTTTAGTAGCGGATTTCCGAAAGTTAAATAAAATTACGATTGTAGAAAACTATCCGATTCCGAATATATCGGAACTCATTGATAACCTTGCTGGAGCCTTGTATTTTTCGACTCTGGATTTAACCAGTGGATTTTACCAATTGTGTTTACATCCTAATGATTATCCAAAAACTTCTTTTTCAACACCTGACGGACATTTTGAATGGACCAGAACTCCATTTGGTCTTAAGAATGCGCCTGCATCCTTTCAGAGACTGATGTCTCTGGTGCTGGCTGGCATATCTGGAATTTATATAGACGACATAATCGTTGCTTCAAGAACATTCGAAGAACATTTGAAAAAACTAGAAGAAATTTTTGTAAGATTAAGTAAACATGGTCTTAAATTGAAACCAAGCAAATGCCATTTTTTCAGAAAAACAATTAAGTATCTTGGATTTTTAGTATCAAATGGAAAAGTACAACCTGATACTCATATTTTGGAAGTTGTAGAAAAATTCAAAATTCCTAAATCAATTAAGAATGTGAGACAATTTCTTGGACTCACTGGATTCTATAGAAAATTCATAAAAGACTATGCTGAACTTACCCTTCCACTGACAGATTTACTAAAGACTAAGAATAATGAAAGTAAAAAGAAATTTATTTGGACTAATGAAGCTCAAAAATCTTTTGAAATTTTAAAAGGAAAACTTTTGTCAAAACCAATTTTGACCCTTCCAGATTTTAGAAAACCATTTATTTTACACACCGATGCTTCAAATCACTCTTTAGGTAGCTATTTGTCTCAAGAAGATGAAAATAAAATTTTGCATCCAATATCTTATGCTAGTCGTAAACTTAATGAAGCAGAATGTAAATACAGTGTTGTAGAAAGAGAAGCATTAGCCGTTGTATGGGCTACAAACTATTACAAACACTATTTAATTGGAAAACCTTTTACAATTTTTTGTGACCAAAAATCTCTGTCCTTTATATTTAAATTAAAAGATCCTACATCTAGATTGGCTAGATGGATTGCATCTCTATCACAATTTGATTATCAAATAGTACATAAACCTGGAAAAGCAAACTTAGTGGCAGATTATCTTTCAAGAAATGTAGATGAATGTACTAATACTATTGAGAACATTCCACGAAGATTTGTGTCACAATATAAAGTTATAAATCAAAATGTTAATCAAAATTTTCCAAGTGTAAATCAAAATTCTCAAAGTTCTAATAATGTAAACAATACTAATAGTAGCAATATAAGAGAATCAGAAATCAATTTGAATCCTACCAATACAAATGAAGTAAATGAAATTTGTGCTGTTGATGTTAATGAAAGTGAAATTCAAAATGAAAATAACATACAAAGTGGTCAATTGGAACAAACATTTACTTGTCCTTCCTTGCTCATAAGAATTAAGAATGCTCAAAAATCTGACCCAAGATGCAATAAAATTATAGATCTCTTAGATAAGAACATAAAACCTTACCCACAAACTTTGGTATTTTTTAGAAAAGATGATATCTTGTGGTGTACTCATAAACACCCTAAGCGTAGACACCAAGAACAAGAAAGAGTTGTTGTTCCACAAGAACTTGTGTCTGAAATTTTATGGTTGCATCATGATTGCCCTACTTACGCACATTGTGGATTTAGAAGAACTTTAGCTTCAGTGAGTAGAAAATACTTTTGGCAGGGAATGTATTCCCAAACCCAAAACTATGTCGCATCATGTGAAATTTGTGTGGTAAATCGTGGTTTTTGAAATAATAAAGCACCCATCCAAAAATTTTCAAAATCCACATATCCATTTGAGCGAATCGCCATGGATTGTGTCGGACCATTACCTATATCAAGATCTGGAAATAAATTTATATTGGTAATCACTGACTATTTTACAAGATGGCCTGAAACATATCCCTTGGCTTCAATTAAAACTGAAGATATTTTAAATTGCTTAGAGCACTACATGGCTCAGCATGGTATACCCAAATACATCGTCTCAGATCAGGGGACGAATTTTGTTTCTAGAACAGCAAGATGTTTTTATAAGAAATTAGGAATAATAAAGAATACTACTACTGCCTATATGCCTTCAGTAGATGGATGTGTTGAAAGATTAAATGGTACTTTGGTCAGATCCTTGAAAAATATTGCATATAACGATAAAGATAATTGGGACAATTTAATCCATTTTGCTTTATTAGCGCATAGAAATGCCATACATGCTTCAACGGGTGAATCTCCTGCTTATTTACTCTATGGTAGAGATTTAACAGTTCCAAATACTTTGATTGCTGGATTTAAACCTCCGACATATGAATCAACATATGATTATGGTGAGGACATGAGATTCCGACTTAAAAGAACATATGATGTAGTCAAAAGTAACTTGGAAAAAGCTGAAAATTCACAAATTTTACAACAACATAAGAAAGCGAAGATATCTAACATTAAGGTTGGTGATTTAGTGTATCTTTACACTCCCTTTTTGCCTCATGGTCAATCAGGAAAACTCAGTTCATTTAATAGAGGCCCTTTTAAAGTGATAAAACAAACAACTGCTGTAAACTTCTTAATAAGACATGTGATGAATCCCAAAAATGAACAACTGGTTCATGTGAACAGACTGACTCTTTTACCTCCAAGAAGAGAGGAATTGCAAAAATTTTCAAGACAAACTACTGAAAGTCAAAAACTGAACTCTAAGTCAAATAAACTTACTCCTGTGATCACCGCTGAGAAAGACTCTGTGAAACTAAAATCTTGTTTATCAAAAAGTTCAGAAAAATCTCAAAACAAAAAAACTGTGAAAAGAGTAAGATTTAATTTGCCAAATAAAAAGGTAAATGAAAATGCTGTTCACACTAGAGTAAACTTTCATGCTAATAAAAATCAACAATATGTTCAGAGAAATAGTTCAAATAACTTTGATAATAGAGGAAATGGAAGAATCATTTACAACAATAACTACAGAAATAGTTATACACCACACCAAAATCAGAATTATATGACAAACAGAAACACACGTACACCTTATAATCTTGGATTTAAGGGATTTTCACAATATTAAATTTTGGTTGAGTTCACAATTTTTCAGAAATTAAATTTTGCAAGAAAAATCTCATTTTAAATTTAAGTTTATACTTGTTTAAGTTTTATATTTCAATATTGTCTTTTAAAATAGAATTTATGAAAAAATTGTTGTGATTTTAAAATTTATTGGAAATCTTGCATTTAAGTTAAAAAGAAAATTAATAAGAAAAAGTAATTGATTTTGTGAACCATAATTTATGAATGTTTATATTGTAATTTAAATAATAAGTAATTTTGTTAATTGACTCTCCTTGGACTTTAAAATTTTTCGAGAGTCCTGTTTTGATTGACTTTGATTGTTTTGATGTGTTTTATTGTGAAAAAAACGTTTGATTACTTAATTAAGTTCATGAATGAAAATTGAAATGGTGTTGGTAATTGAATTGTTCCCCTAAGAAAAAGGAGGAAATTTTGAATTTTGAAAAAGTAAATATTGGAAACTAAATGATTTTGATAAAATAAAATTGAAATTTAAATTGAAATTAATATAAAGTAAATATAAAGAATTTAAGTAATTTGAATTTGAAAATGGAAAGTTTGATTTTGAGAATTTTTGAAATTTAATGAAATTTTTTTGAAGATCAAAAGTAAATGATCTCTTTTGAAAAATGTTTTTGAAACTTTGTTGCTGAGAGAGGTGAAATTTTTAGCTGATGTTTTGTTGAAATTCTTTTCTCTTGAAATTCCATTTCACATTGTTGTTTTTTTTTGACCAGCAGTTTTCAAACATCTACACACATTTCAGTCAGTCATCATATTTTTATGCTGCAAACCTTTTTCCTGGAAGCTGGCTGGTGGACACAAACATGGACATTTTTACACGGATCACAGATGAAGAAGCAGCTTAGCAAATTAATTGTCCGATGCTTTGTGGCAGGACTGGAATCCTGGACGACAACTTGCTCCGAGCCTACCTAGGAGGGTTGTGATTGGCCAGGTGGGAAACTGGTGAAGCTGTGAGGATGATGATGATGAAGATGATGATGATGACGATGATGGGGTCAGCGCAAGCTGTCCAAAATTTTTGTGACGTCCGTGGCTTCTGAGGCGTGTCCTGGCGTCCTGTTTCTGCTGCATCTGCATCCTGCACGCGAGTATTTTTTTTTTTACACCTCCCTTTTTCTGTTTTGGCAACTCGTTAGTCCCCGCCGAGTTTGCTCTTTAGATGTGTTCCTGCTCTTTTACATAACTGACGTGAATTTCAGGAGAATTTTTTCTCCTTTCTCTCTCTCAGTAGACAAATGTATTTAAATGTAAATTTTTTCTTTTGTGACATGAAGTGGTCACTTGTTGAAGTTATTTCAGAAATTTTGTTAAAAGTAAAGTAAATTGAATTTTTAAGATAAATTGAATGATTTGAATAAATGAACAATTTAAAGTAATTTATGAATGTTGAGTCAGAATGAGAAAATTCTGAATTGTTTTAATGACAAAAATAAGTTGAATTAAAGTTAATATTGTTGAATGTTGAATGTGGAATAAATGTTGAAATGTTGAAAAATTGAAAGTAAATGTAAATTAAAGTTAATGTGTTAAAATGAAAGTAATTTAAAGTGAAAGTTAAAATTGAAATGAAAGTTTTTGAATTGAAAAATTGAATTAAGAAATGGAAATATTGAAAGTGACTTTGTTCTCAAAAAGTGAGACAATTTTTTAATGAGTAAAAGAATCTCATTACCTGAATATGACAAATTTAAATTAAAAATTAATTTGCAAAATATTTAATCCTTTAAGAGTTTTTGTGTCACTTGTGTGTTTTGAAAGTGACAAATTGTTTGAAATTTTTGAATTGTTTATATTGTTAAGTTTGTAAATTCACATCATACCATGTTTTTGTTTCATTTCATCTGGTTGATCTCAATGTTGTTGATTGAGATATTGTGTTGTCAGGCAAAGTGCCTTGACAAATTTTTCTGATTTAAGTGTAATTTTATGTAAATTTTTGTAAAGGTTCCTTTAAGATGTGGTGACGCCTTGTCATCCTTTTGGTTTTCTTTTGGTCTTTTCCTGTGGTGATGAATGGCTTGGCCGGTCATTCAGATCTGCAGTGCCGTTGTCTTGAGAAACGTTGGGGCCCACGTTTTCTCGCCCAAAATTTTGTTTTAAATTATTTTACACTTACAGGTTCCTAAAACTCTTTGTAAATTTTTGTGTTTTTGTGTTTTTCAGTGAGAGAAAAATTTTCCTCACTGTGTTCGGAAAATTTTTGCCTCCCAGAAGGGGAGAGCTGTCATGTCGCATTTCTGCGCCATGAGCCTTTTCGTATTTTTTTGTGAGAGAAACATCCTGCTCTCCGTCCGTGCCTGTGCTGTGTTTTTCGTTAAGACTTGTTTCTATTGAAATCGCATTGAAAAGCGCTTTTGGTCGTGAATTCGTTGGGAATGTCTAGGATTTGTGTCTGGCCGAGATGCGTGACGTTTGCTCGCATGTTGCTAGGAAAGCGCGCCTGTCCAATCAGGAAGAGGCGCAGCGGAGAGGAGAACTTTTTGCGTGGGCTCGAGCGACCCACAATTTTGTCTCTTCGAGCTGGTGATCCCGACTATGAGAGTCGTGTAGTGAAATTGTCTAAGTTTTTAGACAAAAGGCGTTTTGGCCGAAATGGCTAAACTGGCGGAGATGGGCATTTGGTTCTAAAGGAAACCGCCCCTGCATTTCTGGAGATGATTGAAGAAGAACCTGGAAAACCACATTAATTCCTTCTATACCCTTTTCTAAAATCTATTTTTTATTCCAGGAACTCAGACGTAGAAGGCCGGTTTTGGAGTAGTTATTCCGCAAATGATTCACGCTGGAGCATAATAGACGGATGTCCGGTATCCTAAATTTTGTTGGACTATCCTTCGTCATACATTTTTGAGAACTTTTTGCTTCAGCTAAACCATGCTCGCCTGAGGAAAATCTGTGCATCCAAAATTGTAATTTAAAGGCTCAGGTAACCTTTTCTTTTCGAGAAATTTAGTGCCGTACAGCACTGGCATAACGAGGACTAAATTCTATAAATATGACGGGCTCATGTAAGATTATATTGTGTTTAATTTAAATTCCTGATTAAATCAGATGATTTTTGAATATCTTAATTATTGGTTGCTATATTATTTTGACCAGAGCAGTAATGTTGAATGTGTTATAATAGATAAGCTCTGAAGTCTCTGAATTAAAATTTGAAAGCTAAAATGCATATATTCATTTTTGAAAATATTAAATAAATATTAATTTGTGTGATAAATGAGCCTAATTTTTGTGTTGACTTTGTGTTTTACTCACTGCAATCATTTAGGATTTAATTCTCCTAAACTGGGAAACTCTTTAAAAGTTGAACCTGGTGTTTTTATTGGTAATGTTGACAAAATTTATTATGTTAAAATTAATTGTTCTCTTTGGCATTTTGAAATCACGTTCACGTCCTTGTGTGTAGTGGAGTCAGTAGATGCTGTTTGGTACTGATCCCGCTCCCACATCAATTTTCAATTAAACAAAACTCGCTCAATTTTAAAGATATAAATACGCGGTTTTTTTAATGATCTTGTTGCATTAAAATTAAAAAAATTCTGATTGATCAAATTTATCTAAGGGGGCCGTATAAAAATTTAAAAAGTATAACTTTTTGAAAATTAATGGGAGGACTATTTCATTAACAAAGTCTTATTCCCTATCTTACTTTCAACATTTTTGCAATTTTCGTTGTCCCCTTATCTCCAACAGAATTAAAGAGCGTTTCAATCTTTTTTGGGACACCCTGTATACAGTCTACCAATTCACTCGATGGCTAATGACTAGCACAGAAGTATCAAAGTTCAATTGTTCCCACTAAGTAATTTTTAATATGTGTTTACTAAAATTAAACAATACTATCTTCGGTGGACCAGTGCACTGCTAATTAATCCTACAAAAACTACAGATGGCCAATGCAGTTGATAATAATATTTATAAAACGGTATATGAGCAATTTAAATATGGGCATTATTAATAAAACGGAGATAAATTTATTGCTGTAATTCAGCTAAGACTACCGTTTTGTTATTATGGACATTAATAAAGGACATTAATAATTTATGATTAATGCCTTTGTAAAATTCAAATAAGATTGTTTTATATTCAAATTATTTGTAAATTTATGTGTATAGGTGTAAATAAGTTTAGTATTACGGATTTAATGTCTTGTTGTGCCTGTGGACCTTAAGGTATTTTTATTTTACGTATTTAATTTGAGCTATTCTGCAACAGGTTCATCACAAAAAATTAGATTTAATGTCATAAATCTGATTTGTAAGTAATATTATCATTTAGAGTAGACATGAAAAAGCTTTCACATTCCAATCGCTATTTAGACTGCAAATTTTTTTACCATTGGTGTCAAGATAAATGCTAGTTGTTGAGATAATTTTATTATTCATTTCAAACACCATTAGTTATCCATTAAAAATATTTTATCAAACTGCTGTGCAACAAAAAACGTGACAAATTTTAGAAAATACTTTAAAGCATTTTTCATCACGGCGTATATTTAATCAAAAATTTTAAATAAAATTCATTTTACATAAACACCCAAGGAAAATGTTATCGCATGTCATAATGAAAAAAGTTCCTCATTGGAAAATTTAAACTGAAAAGTACGGAATATTTTTATTTATGATTGCTTTAAGCGCAAATATTTTCCTGAAAGGAGTATTAAAACGCCAATAAAATCAGTTTAGTGTACAACATTTTTGGAAAACTGCGGTTTGAAAAGTTGAGGGGGAGTCAAAGATCTCTGTAAATTAAAATTACAATGGCTTCATACACACCAGTTCTTGCTCATTTTTATGAAGTTTATTTTTTATGAGATAATATCTTAGAGTACAGTCCATAGAACAAAAACTAGCTTTCATGAAAAACCTAACATATGGATAAGGAGCGATATTTCTATTCAACTGAAAAAATTAATTTTTCTTCAAATTGGATATTATTTTTCTCTATTTCATTATAGATATATAACTTTTATATACGTAGTTGTCAAATTACGAAAAGCCAGAAAGTTTTCATTTAAAAGTAAAAATTTATATTGTAAGGAATGCAATTGCATAAAGAAATAAATAAATAGATCATAGAAGGAAAAATTACAAAGTACAAAAAATGACGAAGATTAATATATTAATGTAAGTAGTTTAAACTTCATTGCGTCCGGTTTGCCTAGAGATTTATGTGAGTTTTAAAATTTAAGTAACTTACAATATCATGTTATATATATTTAACATGGGTTCTTTATTTTCGGTATTCACTTTATTAAAGCAGAGAACTTATAAAATGTAATGACGATATCATCATTAGTGTTTTAATGTGTCCCTCCACTTGCAGACACACTTTCATATACATAAGGAATTATCACAGCAAAATTGGGAAATATATCTCTAGGCAGTCATGGAACATATTTTTAAGCATAATATAATCTCGAAGTTTTACAGGTAATATATTCAGATAATTGGTCAGTAATGCATATTTCATATTGGAGTGTACTGTTTTTACTTTCCTTATATACATAATGTATAAGGAAAGTATTGTGACGGGGTCGAAAATTCGAATTCGAGTTTTCGACGGGAGAGCACGTTTCAAGCATCCCTGATCACGAATCAAACATTTTTGGAGTGATGTCTGTGTGTGTGTGTGTGTGTGTGTGTGTGTGTGTGTGTGAAAGTATGTGTGTATGTGTGTGTGTCAGTGAGTCTGTGGAGACGATAACAGACGAACGAATGGACCGATTCGAACCAAATTTGGTACAAAAATCACAATCCGTAAACACTGGAAGCCTATTGTTTTTATACGTAATCGAATGTTCAGAACCTCCCTAAATTTTCGAATGAAATTTTGAAAAAATCGTCAAAAAATCAAAACCGCTAATAAAGTTAGGCAAATAGACATTTCTTATGTAATTTTTCATTAGAAAACGATTGGCATAAATTTTAGAAGGCTAACATGAACCGTTCTCGAGATATTGTACATTTTTCAAAAAAATTATGAAAAAGTCACATAAAAAAAATTCCTATTGAGAAACATGTTCACTTTTCATATGTAATACCATGCGATAAATTGAGTGACATCATTCTCGTGGATCTAGCTCGTTCCATTCATGAAAAAATATACTTTGAATAATACTTTTGTATTTGAACGCCAATAGTCATTTATCTGCTGTAAGAATAACTTTTTTCTTAGTGCATAACTCTTGGCGAGATTTTGGCGACGAATTTGGCGAAATGTCGCCAACTTGGCGACTTTTTGAAATGTTGCCAAATTAACGTAAATCTCGTCAAATGGATAAAAATGACGCTAAATCAATGAAAATGACAACTAATTGTCGAAAATTCAATATCTTGGAAAGAATATTAGTATCTACTATAAGAAAAACCTATTTTTTTACTGTAAAAGAAGTAAATTCATTACATTATATAAGGAAAGTCATGTGTTGCCCACATCAGATTTTTTTCTATGCAATATAAATCCATAAATATTGCTTATACAAATTACCCGATAAAAGTTATTTTTTTCTCTTAAGAGTGACATATTCCATGCTTGAATATTGAAATTCCTTCCTCATATAGGTGTAAATAAGCTTAGTTTTGAAGTTCAAATTCGAAAGTTGAACGGTAATAATAATTATAATTAGAAAATGTACATTTTTCCAAATTATTGCAAAATTAAAACCATCTGATGTGGGCAACACTTGATTTTATATTATGCAATGAAATTACTTTTTTCACAGTGAATAAATAATGTATAATATCCCCGGTACAGTTTTTATAATGTTGAATTGTAAATTTTGCGCTTTTTCGGATGACAAAATGTAAAACTATTTTGAAGTACCCAATTAACTTATATTTCACAAAACTCTAAATGAATAATTATCAATATTGATGGCATCTGTAAATGGTTCTATATTCCATGTACTAAAATATTGCAATTGTTAATTCCTCAATTTGGCGTTAGTTTGTTTAACTTAACGTCATTTTTGCAATTTTAACGACATTTTCGTCAATCTGTGGCAAAATATCGCCGAAGTTGGCGATATTTTGTTAAATTAGTCATCAAATTCGCCAAATTGAACACCAAGTATTACAAACAAACGGAGCGAGGAGCATTTGTCATATATGAATGACGGTTGGCGAATTGTTAAGCGTCAAAATACAGAACCATTAAACAAAGTCTCTTCTCTAGTGAATGGAATGAACTAGATCCATGAGAATGATGCAAACAAATTTATCGCATAATATTTTATATGAAAACTAAACATAATCCATAACAATTAGTCCCTTTTTTCAATTTTATGCATTTTTTTTATAAATTTATTTGAAAACAGTGCAGTATATCGAGAACGGTCCATGCTAGCATCTAAATTTTATATTAAGTATTTTCTAATGAAAAATTACACGAGAAGTATTACTTACGTAATTCATGTTTATGATATTTGGATGATTTTTACAAAATGTATTCAACCATTTGAAATTCTTCCGAACATTCGATTGCGTTTAAAATCAATATCACATACTCATCATACTTACGTACACACACACACACACATACAATCATTACCTTAAAATTGTTCGATTCGGGTTTAGGGATGCTTGAAACTTGCTCCATCATCGATATCTCGAATAAGAATTTTCAATCCCCGTCACAATACTTTCCTTATATATTATGCTATGTATATAAGAAAAGTAATACATTAACGGAATATAGAAAAGCTTTTAACTACATTATATTTGAACTAAACTTTTTATTAATCACAAAATATTCCCTTTCGGCAAAATTTTTAAAAGAAAATATTACCAGACATTGTTTGAATAAAAATGAATCTCATGGGAGTAAAATTACATGATATTTAAACTGTTGATTTCTTTCAGAAAATAAAACTACGAAAATGAGTGACGAAGAATCAATAAAATCAGTTTGAAGGGCTGTACTTGTTTTTTAAACTGGAGTTTTGAAACTCAAGGGAGGAAATTTATATAAATAAAACGTACAATCTTATCACATCCGTAAAATG
Organism: Amaurobius ferox; assembly: GCA_951213105.1. NCBI lineage: Eukaryota > Metazoa > Arthropoda > Arachnida > Araneae > Amaurobiidae > Amaurobius > Amaurobius ferox. Next base: position 44,155,388 of record OX578141.1, on the reverse strand, counting down.
TTATTTCATTAAAGTTACATTTTTTAAAGGCAAAACAAATGAATGAGTTATTAAAACATAAATGAAACACTTTGAAACAGATGAATTGATGAAACTAAAAAGTACGTCGTACAAAGTATCTTTTACCCAAATAAATAAATAGAGATTATTGTTTGAAATTGAGTTTAACTTTACCAGAATTCAATATAGAAGTGAAACTATGAAATGTGCAGCTTTCAAAATTGCAACATTTTATAAATTTGGTCAAAGCCATACAATTTACAAATTATATTAAGATGAAGTTAAAAATCTTTGCAATCTTGCTGGTCATAAATTACTTTATTGAACATGGGACATTGATATTAAACTACAAATTTTCTAGAAGTAATTAAACACATGTTGGAAAAAAATTTTAGACGCAGGAATACATTCGTGTAAAACTATATAACCAGAAACACATTTATTTTGGACTTTATAAAAACGACCGTCCGATCTTTACTTGGTTGTTGTCGCAAGAGTCTAAAGTCTTAACATTATTTCAGTTACTTACAGTTTTAAATATTTGCCAATTGACAGTAAAAGCTTGCAATCCATCCCAGTGGCACAGAGGTAGAGCGTCGGCTGGCCCGTACGAAAATCAGGAATCCTTGCTGCCACAATCGACTCCAGGTTTGGGGCAGCAAGGTTCTTTACAATGGCACACAAACAAATCAACCCTGTAGGTTATTGCAAAAATATCGGAGTTCTGAAAGTAACCATAGTATGACTAGCATGGATTCAGTGGACTATGGCATATTGGGCACAAGGAGGTCAAAGGTCATGCAGGAAGCAATCCTGGAGGACGGAAATAGCAGCAAGAGGCTAACCTGAGGTACAAATAGCAGCAGGAGGTGGTCAATCAGATTTCCAGTTGCACTCCAACCTAACATTAGAGGGTGGATAATAGAGAGTTAAATTCGACAATTGGAGCTTCCAATTCCGGCCCAGTAGCTCAACTGTAGAACGTCGGCTGGCCATTACAAAGATCCGCGTTTTGATTCCCGATTGGGGCAGCAAGGTTCTTTACATATTGTAATTATTTATTTCTTGCCCTCACTATATGGAAACTATAAAGTTTTATCCCAAAAATAATTCAATTAAAAATAAACATTTAAAATACCGAAAATGTTATTTCTTTTAATTTTTGTTTTTTGTTAATTGAAACAGGAAACTCAAAAATGACACCCCCGATGTGTTTGTTAGTTATTTTGTAGAATATTAATATACTCTTGGAATGCTCACTACGAGGGTTGTATTAACAACTTCAAGAAGTCTTGAACTATATAGTTCTGCATAAGATTTATTCTAGAAATTTGAGTTTGCAGTCTGAAACTGATTTATAATTGCGCATTTTGAGTTTCCCGTTTCCCTAACATGTAACATAAATAAAAGCCAATTTCCTGTATTAATTGTATAAGAAATAATTTTCTACTAAGAGTATTACTTTGAATTTCACATATTTGAAAATAAACCTGTTGTTTTTAAGTATAACAAATTATCACCTTAATTTCAAAACGTACTGTTTAATAAAAGAGAAAGTTGTGAAAATGAACACACTTAGACTCCCTATTAAAGTAAAATATTTATGTAAATCTTGTTGCAACAAAAACAACTGTCAAACAGTTGGAAAAGAGAAAAACAATACAATTTAGAACCTTGCGTTTATTTTATATATTAAAAATGATTCTTTTCAACGAGATATTCCTGGGAAAATATCATTTAATGAAAAACATACCCCGCGGGAATAAAAGTACAGAATATTTAAACTGGTGTCTGCTTTATGTACAAATATTTTCTTGAAAGGAGGTTAAAGCTCCAATAAAAGCAGTTTGAAAAGCCCCATTTTCACAACATAGGGAACTGAAATCTCTAGGGAGTGAAATTTCTGTAAATTGAACTTACAATGGCTCCGTACTTGCAAAATTCTTGCTCATTAAAGTTCATTCTTTTTAGATACGATCCATGAGAGTGCAGTTCTAAGAACGAAAATTACTCCTTCCAAAAATAAGATCGTATATAGAGAAAGATTACGGCAACAAGCTAAAAGTACTTTACCTGAATAAATATATTCTTTTTCTTAATTGGATTTACTTTTTCCAGATTTCTTTATAGATACGAATCTATTAAATGCATAGTTTCAGAAATTACTAAATTTTGGAATGTTTGTGTTTTAACGAAATGCACTAAAATAGTAAATTGATATTTGCATAAATGGGGACGTTTAGAGAATTTTTGCATTTCATAAATTAGTTTATGGAATATGGTGCATAAATTATATTAAAATTTTTGAAACAAGCATATGCTACGGAAATATAGCGATACAAGACGGATTTCTGTTCATTGAATATATCTCTATTTTCCAGTAAAATCCTAGTCCATTCAAGTTCTGTTTTTTAAGGGGAGTTGAAACCCGTGATTTTCAAAAATATCGATTTTCGGATTTTGAGAGATCTGAATAGTTCATTTTATACCATTCCAATGATTCTTATTTTTTATTTCAACACCTATTACCTGTTGGAATTTAAATGTGCATTTAAAATATATTATATAAAATATTTTATTTATAATTTTTAGGGCTGCTTAAGCAAAATATACTTTCTCACTTCAAACTAAAGATTAAAAAAAAAGATAACAGACTGAAATGGAAAAGATGTGTAACTAAACAAAATGCTGTTTATCTAGTATATGGTGCTAAACAACTCAAATTCTGAACTTTAAATATCACTTTCTCAAAATGGATATCACTTTCTCTAACCTGATAAGTAAAACCTCACAAAATATTCCACAAACACTATAGAGTATACTGAAGTGACCATTCAAAACATATGCATAGCTATTATTTTTTTACAAAATCTTAATTATGAAAACATAACAATTTTGTGATTTTTTAGTGATTTTTATTTAAATATTTTTAAAAAAATATGCAATGTGTGAGACCAGATTTGAGATAAGATTTAGCGTAGACAGTTTTGTGTTCTTTATTTATTAAGGCTGTAATGTTGGACAATGGCAGCAGACGTAAGGACGTCACTTTTTACAACACCTTGACCCGAGAGTTCAATTATGCCATAAACCTAAGAGGCTAAAGGTAGCTACGAGATTGGGTAAACACGCTGTCCAATATGGATGATAACTGATCGCGCTGCAGTAAAGTCGGCCAATGGTAGCCGAAAGGGCATTACAGACCTTAGGCAAAAGGGACGCCAACCGAAGAGACTTTGGTGCTGGATACCGTGCGTGTAGGTCGTGTATGCGACGTGCTCCCGCTGTGTCTTAGCCATGAGTAGGTCTTTTGATCTTACGCAGGCCAAGCTTGACCTCAAATCGATGAATGCTTAGGAATTCCTTATGAGGTACAGTAATAAGAGTAGTGCTTCTAGGACTGGCTCCACTGAATGTGTCAGCAATGCTGACTCTTCACTTGGAATTCAGCCGGATGCGTCTTCTTCATTTTCTTTCCCTCCTGAGAGGAATGATATCAACGCTTCCTAAAAAAGGATATTCACGATAGATATCGACGATAGATTCGCAGATTAGACAACATAACGAGATAGCAACAGATATATCCGCAGAGATGCAATAGAGAAGTATTCCGCTACATATAGCCACAGAGATTGGAGGAGAAATTCAGCAGAATGCCATGATGATTCCGTAAGAGTGGTTTTCACAGAGATTCCACAAACAGTCCACAAAAAATATCCTGATTTAGACTTCAACGATATGAGCAGATGCAGTATTGAAGGTATACGCCTATTAATTATTGTAGCAGGTCATAGAACATCTTGGCAATTAACTTACTGGTCTCGCATGTCCAATCTCACATGTACTATCTCCTCTGCAATAATATGATAATTATTGTAATAAATTTAATAATTAAACAAATGTTGTTAATAAATGATGTTATTTGGAAAGTTAAAAATGGTGGAATTAATTGAGTAGCTTTATCTTAATAATTATTTTATTACAGGAATTAGCACTGAAGATTAATATGGTGGGTTTTTTAGCGGCACACAACGTACCGTGTATTAAGGTTTCACGATTTACGATATTCGGCCATGCTTAAGAGAATTTAATTTAATATTATGCTTTGAATATAACTTTTGTGCGCCACACAATGCATGTTAATACTCACTTCAGTATACAAGTAAATGTTTATTGAGTATGCAAAACATTTTAAAGCTTAATATTCTGAGAAAAGATGCATGAAAATTAGCATCGTCGGTAGAGTACCTTTCAACTATTCTTAAATACCAGAATGCAATTCCGGCAATGACATTTTTCATTCTGTATAAAACATAAAGTGAATATACAGAGCTGGAACAGGTTTCGTTCATAGAGGCATCTTACATTAAAACACGTTTTTTTAATCCTTGATTTTTTATGTGTTTGGAGATATAGCATATTAAGATGCTTAGTTTTTAAAATATAAAAGTTTCGAGCATTGCTGCAGAAAGTGTTGTAAGAAAAGGTAAAATTAGTATTAGAATAATTTGGTGAAGTTGATTTTTTACTTTACTTCCTTATGAAGTATTTTCATTATTAAAATTATAGATTTCCTGTTCAATTGATAAATTTTCCAGTAAATGGATAGCTATGCTTCAAAAGCTGCAAATTATCAAATTATAAGTATTTCATTTTATGTCATTTATGTCCAATTTTCTATGTATAAAGAACAGAGTATCCATTCTTAGTATTTGCTGAACAGCAAGTCGCTGCTCAAATTCGAGCACATCCCCGTAAACAAAACTATTCAATTTCGCGATATAATGGCCAAAAATACTTTTTCAAAATGACGCTTGGTCGCATGTCACATCAGTAAACGAGAATTGAAGAGTAGAGTACATGATAGTTCGCGAGCCAATCAGTATTCCGTTATAAAATACATTGACATGGATTCTAACATTCAGTTTTTTTTTTTTACTTTTTATAAACGAACCTGTTAAACTTTTTATCATGAAGCGTGATTTAAAATCTATTGATCTCTTATGTAACATTTATTGCACGAGTTAAAACGTAAGTTTATTTAACTTGCTTTTAAGATGCGTTGTTATGGATTCTACTGTTTATTTAATTCATTTTTATAAACTAAAGCATGATGATGCTTTACTATTACCTGCCAGTTTGCCGCTTTTTGAAAACAAAACCCCGATTCTATTGTAACCAGTATACTGGACATATCCCATGACTAAGTTATTTCTAAAATTACTTACTTGTATGGCATAATTTCCTCAGATATCACTAGTATTTGCAAAAGTTTTAAAAAGTTGTAAGTACATATGCACCATTAATCTTTTAATCCATTCAAATTAGTTCTCATATAAAACGATGCCCTATTTTATGTATAATCCATCAGTTTTATATTTTATCTATATTAACAAACAATTTTCGACTAAACAAAAATTGTTTCATCATTAAGAATGAAATAAGAACAAAGACAGTCTTTTTACTTTGTAAAAGTAAAAACGCCTGACGAGATATTTATGCAGATATTTCCCTCTTATGGTTTGATGGGAAACTTTAAAACTATACCTATGTTATAACTGCATTAAGGAAATAAAGCTATGGCATGCTTAAAATGGCGACTTCTTTAAGCACAAAGTTTTCTTGGACAGCATGTGTTAAAGGGCCAATAAAAACAATTCGAAATTCCACATTTACGCCAAACAGGAATTTTGTGATCTCAAGGGTGTCAAAGATTTCAGTAAATTGAACTCAATTGCTCCATACTTTCAAAATCCGTGTTCATTAAAGTTCATTATTTGTTATTTATCATCACTGGGTGTTCTAAGTCAAAAGAAAAAACGTTATGTTTTAGGAAGAAGCTAAAACATGAATAAAGAGCAATATTATTTACGGTCTCATGAAAAATGTCTGTTACCAGAATAGATGTTCTTATTTTAATTAGAATTGCTTTTCAAGATTTTCAAATACATGCAAAAGTTTTATACGTGTAGTTTTCAAATTTATAATGTTTCCAGAGGGTTTTGTTTCAGAGCAATGCAGTTAAAATAAATGGATGTTGGTAATAAGTAGGAAAATATTGAATTCTTATAGATAACTAAATAAATTATTGTATCTAGTGCATTAATAGCAATAGAGATTTTAAAAGGACAATATACTAACGTAAACAGCTTACGTATAATGCATTTCAGGAAATTCAATAAAAATATCTCAAATTTTCTTATATCCTCGCGTAAGTCAATGAGTTGACACAATATTTTTATTATGTCGCAGTCGTTAGCAAATCATTCAGACATAACAAATAATAAGACATTATTAAATACATTACATGATTAATAAAGCATTATTAAATACATGGATACAATATTAAACATTGAGGTTGGTATTATAAAAACCAGAAAATTGACAGCAAGTTTCAATCACATGAAATATAAACATTTCCTTTAAATCTAGTCGACTGCAAAGTAAATCAATGTATACAATTTTATATCGAGGGTTATGTTAGTGTGTCCATAACTCAATTGAATATAATATCTCCAAAAAATTATCCTTTTTCATTCTTCTAGAATTTAGAAAGATGCTGGCTGTATCGGAAACGACGGTAGTATTTCTTCATTGCATTACTAGGAGATCGGTTGCTTTCGCCGTAAATCGAAATCATTTCACAGAGTTCGACATTACTGAACAGCGCCATAATTCAAACTACATTTAGGTAGCAGCGGTACTTGGATGCTTAAATATATACTGTGAATGGGCAAATTGGTGACGTAATAGCTTTACTCATATACCAACATAAAATAAATTCGAAGGAGTGATATAAGTTTTAGCAACTATTTGCAAGAGAAGTTGACTTGTGGATGGCCCATTATTTCCCAATGGAAATTTTAATCAATGATAACTATTTCAAATTAGATGGTATTACAGCTATTTTTTTTTGTTTTACTAAATACGATATGGGTACCATTTTTTTAATTTGAATGAAGAGAAGCAGTATAAAAATTTAATTTTCTTCACGTTATACAAAAATATGGAACAACATTTAAATTACTATTTAATAATTTCTTATCTTATTTAAATCAATTTTGCAATTGGAACTATGGGCCTACAACCTACGGTTAAAAATCCTTCTACTGTTTTGTTTTTATGAGACACCCTGTATGTTAAATTGCCTTTCTTACCACCTTGCATTTCTCCCTTAGCGGTTGTTAAGAGAATATATTTATTTGGGCATGAGAAAGATGTCTATAAAATGCCTCCGAACCAATTGAAATATGCTTATAGTTGGAGTTTTGATTTCAATATCTCGTATGTCACCCGTGCTACGAATTTTCGCTTTAGGTGCTCCATACATGTGATTGTTTGTCCGCCTATCATCTTGCAGTTCTTTCTTTAGCGACATTGTTTTTTGACCTAAAGAATAGGATTATACGCCCTAGAAACAATTGAAAGTCGCCTAATTTCCATATGCTTGCTGTCTTTAAGTAAGTATTGAGAAAGTTTTATTTTCACAGGCAGCAGTTTCCTTTATTCTGATAATAAATAATATGGCACCGCTGCATATAATTATTTACTCACGATCAATGCCCGCTGAAACGTGCCTGAAACGTTCTGCTCGGAGATTCAGCAAGATGGAAATTTGGGCAGAAAACCTGGCGCCTTGCCAAGTGAAAAGCATTCATCTTTTCGGCATTCATCCACATGCGCAGAAGCAATAATGTGTTCTGACGTTCGGCAGAAATTCAGTCGCCTCCCTAAGATATCACAGAAAATCATCACGTTTCTCCTCTTCATTGGTAAAGTAGAGGCTGAAAGTGTTGATAGACATAAACAAATTTGAATATAAGCTATTTTTTGGCTACCTCTATAGATGCATACATCTAGTTCCTATTTTCCAAGTACAGTATTACAGTTTTTTTCTAAATGCAATACACAGAGTGTGCCAAAATTATTGACCTCGGATTTTATTCCTTAAATATTGATCTCAGACGTATATAATAAATAACAAAGTTGCGTATAAAAAGGTACAGTATTTTATGGATTAAAATTTTCAAGAAAATTGAATTTTAAGAAATGGAAAATTTAAATTTTTATACGGCCCCTGCACAAAAACATTTCCAATAAGTAAAATGTGCATCACACTCTAATAAGGTGATGTACAAAATTTCAGCATTTTATCATACAAAGTCCCAGAAATATGAAAATACAAAAATGCTGACTTATACCGCTTTTCGATGCATCGACATGGGTTCTCAGAGGGGAAAAATCATGCCGGCAGATTGCGTTTCAAGGATCATACACCAAAAAGAAACAATGATTACATAAATAAATAATAATTACATAACTATTTATTGGTACAAAAGTGTCTATTGTGTAGAAATAATAACTTTACACAAAGATTATAAAGCTTGTTCAAAATGTTTCCCATCCATGCCAAAGATCTATTAAAGATAAGAGGCAGATATTATTTGCCTATTATGTATTTTTGCGTTGAGTCATTTGCACTCTTGCTGTAAACATTTGCATTTTAATTTGTTATTAATCCGTCACCAAATTTGTTTAAATATATCTCTGGGACTTTTTATGATAAAATGCTGAAATTTTGGACATAACCTTATTAGTGTATAGGGCATTTGCACTCTTGCTGTAAACATTTACATTTTAATTTGTGATTAATCCCTCACCAACTATGTTTACACATATCTCTGGAACTTTTTATGATAAAATGCTAAAATTTTGTACCTCGCCTAATTAGTATATGGGGCATGTTTTACTCATTGGAAATGTTTTTGCTCTGGGGGCCGTATAAAAAGTTAAATTTTGCATTTCTTCAAATTTAATCCTCTGAAAAATTTTCTCGATTTCATAAAATTATGTACCTATTTTACGCAATTATGTAATATATTTTATATGCCTAAGATCAATAGTTAAGGAATAAAAGTCGAGGTCAATATTTTTGGGACACCCTGTATATATGCAATATATATATATATATATATATATATATATATATATATGTATGTATATAATTTTTTAACTATTCATTCAATTTTAATGGTGTAGCGGCGCCATACTAGCCATACCGCAGCATTCTCCTCTACTGTGCTCTGTTTGAAATATTTATAGATTCCTCAGTTGGCTACTATGGAAGTTCTTATTTAGCCTAATAATAGAAATTACTAGAATGGATCTAATTGCGAGCATTGTGTTTCTAAGTCACGATATACAGTGAATTTATTTTTCGTCTGAAAATATTCTAATATAATTCTTTAAAAATGAACTAAATTATAAAGAAGTTAAATAAGTATAACAGCAAAAATATTCAGAAAACATAAACATAAGTATAACAGTAAGACAACTAAAAGAACATAAATATAAAATTAACAGTAAAACTACTACAATAGCATAAACATAATAATAACATTAAAATAACTAAACAAGTTGAGTGATAACTTATATGATAAGGATTTGAGATATTTACACATTATTTCTGCATTTTTACGCATATTTTGATTCATTTTTCTCCTTTCAAAATTTAATGGAATGTGCGATTTCTTCCCGTTCAACATGCGAAAAACCGTAACTAATGACAAAAAATTTAGTCAAACCCTTAAGATTCTTTAATAACATATTTTACTAGATAAACTGGAATGTGGAATGCAAGAAAATTTTCATACATAACAGCCTTTCATTTTCTATTTCTGAAAAATATCTTTACAAATTAAACTCTTAAGAGACAATAGGAATAAAATTTAAAAATTGAGAATCTTCTGTAATGTGAATTCCATTACTCCAAATTCTGAAAAGTTAAAACGTTAAATATTATAAAAATTTCCGGTTTGAACAATTATTTTTTGCTAAAAAGAATTTCCACTGACGGGTCTATTTCGAGGACTGATATTTGTTTTGCTTTTATTTTCATATTATTGACTCATATCATTGTTTGTATTATATCATTTATATTTTTCTTTCGGAATAACTATAACCCTAGACAAAAGTAAAATAATAATATTTTTTAAAATGAGTGGCATTGATTTTTACTAATTCAAATACTTTATTATAGACTTGATTTTTATTAAATGATTTTTCTACTTTAATTGTGTCCTTAATTCGAAAAACACAAGATCTTCTATATCTATAGTCGGCGCAACAAATAGCATAATATTCCTTCCAGAAATCCAGTTTTTATAGGTTACTCAGCCACATATAAAATATTGAACAAAGAGAAGAGGATAAATTTATGAGAGGAAATGGTTTGACATATAGCATTTAAAACCCATAAATGATCTTTTGTTAGCAACAAACCAAAAACATCCCCATCTTTTTTGAAAAGAAAACAAGCAAATGTTGTATACTGAAGCATAAATAAAAAACAGAACGAACAAAATAAAATGTATTTGAAATATTTCTTAAGGCCTCAAATAGATCCTTTCTACATTTTATGATGTGAATACCGATAAAAATATTGTTCGTACAACAATTTGTTCAGCATCTACTTTTGGATTTTAATATCAACGGATAATATAAATATTTGTTTATTTGGGCTACTGCCAAGCATCTGTCACTCTGCAAAGATGTAGTTCGTTCAAAATGTGGAAAGGCTTCGGAAACTTTCAGTCAGACCCTAGTTTCTACTGGCGCCAAAAGATGTCGCTGCCGATCTAGGAAAAATCGATTTTTTTTCCAATTCCGAACCCGCAGTTAAGGGAGGTATTTCTCTAGTTTGTTGAAAACACCATCTAAGAAATTTTCTATTTTTCTCGAAGATTATCTTCCCTATTCATTAATGGAAGTGACTAATCAAGATGATGATTTCCTGAAACATTTCACAGAAATATAATGTATACTGTTCTTTCTTCAGGAGTGGTATTTCTTCAGGATGTCAGTACGGACTGTAACTTTTACAGTTTTCGATTTCATTATTTGCAGCTTTCTAATATATCACCAAATATTTATGCTTTTAAAGTTTAAATCAAATATTGTTTAACATTAAAATATTCCGGTCTTTGAATGGACTCGCGCATATGAAGTATGCGACCTGTGAAAGATTTCAAATTGAAACATAATTTAACAAATAATTATGAAATTAGAATGATAAAAGAAAATAACTTCAATATGTGAGAATCCTAATGCTAAAGATCATATAAGTTGTAATCGATTTACTGCCCTAATTCGTGTTCAAGAAAGTAGCAGTTTTTTTTAAAATAGGATCTCATGATCATTGCTTGAGCACAAATGTGCTGTATTCTTTTCCGATACTGTAAGAGAACCAGCAAACCCAAGGTCATAAAGACTAAATGGCCAAAAATAGATGAAACATAGGGGTTTATATACCCAAGTCCAGGATTGAGAGTCAACCTGAGAGGACCAATAAGACAAGCCAAGACAGAACCAGGATAACTGAGACACAAGACAAAAGATGACAACATATAAGAGCCTCAAAGGCTGAGAAATATTACGAATATAAAGAAACGGAATAAATACAGGGTACTCCGCCAGATCGCGGACAAAAATGAAGTACTGGCCAAGTCATTAACTAACTAGAACTTTTCTGTATATGGGAGGCTTTCAAAAGTCCTGACCATATATCGCAGTGCATTTTTGTATACTCCTTGCTTAAGAAAACACAAAAGGTAGCTATCTTGCATTAACGAAGGGGATGTAGCGTATATTCGAAACAGTTGTTTACTGAATTATTATTTTATTTGTGCTTACATACGCTGCTCAAGTTTTCTTTAGGTCGATTTTGTTGGAGGAATCGCTGTATAGGACCCGTGACAAAGAGATATCAACCATATATCGTATAAGACATATAGCCTGCAATATCTGTGTGTACAAGTTCTAATCCATACAATAACAGCTAGATGTTTATAGTAGGGATTTATTCCTATTTTTAGTTTTATTTTAATACTTCAGATATACTTTTAACACTTTAAATATAATATATTCTTTAATAATTTAAATATAATTAAATATAATACTAATGAAATTCTTCGTATTCGTAATTTGAATATTATTTGCAGTGTACACAATTATAAATACTTGAGCTATATTTTACGACTACATAAATTATATCCATAACTATGTTCAAAGTACTTTATCAAGTACTGTACCAAGATACTTTAATTGGAAATTTAAAAATACAGTTGAATCACTCTATAACAATTTTTATGGGGATTAATCAGAGGCATAATAAACTGTGTTCTTGGCAACTATTTAGAAATCTTATATTGATAATATGGAAATTCGGTTTGGGACGCTGAACACCGATATTTATATTGAAAACCTTGTTTTGTCCTGGAATTTCAGTAAGAAGCTCCATTTTAAGAATCATACAGTAAAAACCAGAAGGATGTATAATAGAAAACTGTGTAAATATCCTCGAGCATACAATTTTCAATAAAACAAATATTTATGAAGAAAAAGTAATATTGTTTAAAAAAATTACGTTAATACATATATTTAAGATGACATTAATATAATTTCGTTAATGATATAAGATGTATATATTTCCCGTGTCCTTTTATAATTTTTGAACCAGAAATTGTCGATACAAAAATTTTCTCCAAACTAACAGATCTCTGGTAATGCTTGTTTCCAGCTATGCATTGCAGACGTTCATCATTTAATTATAAATTGAATTTTAATTTAATCCTTAGCTTTCACGGGAGTTCGTGTGTGTATATATGTTTTTTCAGTTTTTATATAAACAATACTGATTTTCACATTTAAGTCTTAAAATCAGATGACATAAAATAGTTTCTTCCGCTTCTATCGATAAAAACATAAAAATCAAAGTGCTGCCTTCTTTCATATTCTGTTTTCGAGATATTCTTGTTATTCTTTTGAATTTTAAAATGGGCAGTACGTGTCAATATAAAATATTTATGGACTTTATGGAAGTGGTGCTACGGAATGAATTTGGTAGACTGACCACGTAGGCGTTGTTGTCCAGAAAATCAATTTTTTTCGCGCATTCTTGCCACTTCATTTATACAGCTCTTGATTCTTGTCAAATACCGCTTACCTTATAGAAGAACGCAAAACGATGAGCAAATAAATAACATCAAATAGATGCGTCCAGCATTTATCATTGGAAATTTTATTTACTTAGTTTGTGGAGATTTATATCAAATAGAAAAGTATATATTTTAATGTAAATTAAATGTATGCAGGCGTATTTTATATTTTAATTTGAAAAATACGATCTAATAGTTTTGATACAGAATATTATGGTTAACTATTAAACAGCTGTAAGGAAATTTGAGTAACTTATATCCTGTTAGTATGTATAAGTATATATTATATCGTTGTATTACGATCGTTGTTGATTACGATCGTTGTCACGGTCGTTGTTGATTACGGTCTTTGTTGTCATGGTCGCAGAAGAGTTTATACAAATGAGAGGCTCATTAGTTACAAATATCTAAGATGACAATCTTAGAACACATTTTTTTTTACATTGGCCGCCGTCTTCATCGGCTTCCATCTCGCAAGTGATTACGATGCAGTCTACCGTGGTTTCACATAAGTTACATTATGTTGGAGGAGGGGAATCTGATGACGACATGGGAAACATGTTACACTCGGTTTTCCGAATATGCTGTTGTAGAGAAAAGGAGAAGTGTGTTCATTCTTTGCTAATATTAATAGCGTGGGATAGAATTTAATAAAGACACAAGAAGCGATTAATATGAGATAGGAATTTAGAATAAGAATTAAGAAATAAAAGGGTGCGTTAATTGTGGAAACTTAAAATTTCTGTTAAAAAAACGAAGCAACATGAGGAAAGTGACTGTTTTTATTGAAATTAAATATGCGTACAGCACATACACAGGTAATGAAATGATTATAAAATCAAGGCCTCAGGAACCATCAATGGTTAGCAATTGCACATTGCATTTTCAAAGAATTAATTTGTGAAACCCCCTTGACGACAATATACATGCTTGGATACGTCTAGGTAAGGAGTGATGAAGTTTCTTAATGTAATTCTGCGATACATTCTGCCAGGCATTCCTCAATTGTTGCTCCAAATCTGCTACATTTCAGGGTGCCCGAGTCTGGGATGATCATTTAGGGGTGACTGAATGTCTCATACATGCTCGATTGGCGAAAAGTCTGGTGACCTTGCTGGGCAAGAAACAGTATATACAGCACGAAGACAGTTCACAGACATGCGAGCCGTATGTGGTGTGGCATTATATTGTTGGAAAATGGTTCCAGAATGACGTGGCATGAAGGGTATCGCAAAAGGACGCAGGATTTCATCAACAAGGTCACCAAACCTTTGTCAATCGAGCATGTATGGGACATGCTATGCTTCCAGATTAAGGCACCCCAAAATATAGCAGATCTAGTGCAACACTTTAGGAGTGCCTGGCAGAATGTATCGCAGGATTACGTTAGGAAACTTTATCACTCCTTACCTAGACGTATCCAAGCATGCATTGCCGCCAAGGGGGATTTCACCAATTACTGATTTGAAAATTGATTTTCTAATCATTTTATTACCTGTGTATGAGCAGTACGCATATTTAATTTCAATAAAAACAGTCACTATTTCCCCTTAATATTCCATAAACGCCCTCAATAAATGTGTGGAATAAGTTTGACTGAATATATGAGCTCGATATATCCGGAGAAAGATAGGTTGAGATAATTTAAAAGAAACTTAATAGGATAATTATTAAATTTGAGAACATTCTGGTATTTTAAGAACATAAATTAGTAAAATTGCTCTACATTTTACAAGAAACAAAATATGTCATGTATAACCATATAAATATATAATAAAATATTTAAGACATATACTATATTTTTCCATTAGTTTGTGTAAAACGAATGAAACGATTGCAGAATATTTGATTTATTTGCATTTATATAACCCTGTAGTAACCTGGAAACAAACCTAGGACTTCAGGATGCTCCTGATTTATACGATTCCAATCAGGCCATGAAAATATCGCCTTTGTATCCTTCTCATTGAAATTATAGACGACGTCAACACTCAGTACCCCAAAGTAGTATTTTTATATGAGTTCTAATTGTAGAACTTTATACATTATCGTGGACAGGCAATAACGATTGCTAAATAGTGAAACTATTTAGCAATCCAACTATTTAGCTAATCCTTTTCCATCCCTTTGAAACACGCTACATATCTTTGAAGCACACTACACCTTATATCAGTTTAAGGGATCTGCTGCCGAAATGGTTCGGGAATTATGGCTATATTAGAGGATCGCACCAGGAGGATCTAAATTCGATCCTTACCTCCGCTCATAAAATTACGTAGAGTATGAGCATGACAAATATGTAGGTCTGTAAAATCATTCCGAGAGGTGATGTCTCAGAGGAAGGAGGGTTCGGTCCCTGTGGTTGTCAGCCTCATTCGATTCCGATCGAAATTGTGTGGCTAAAGGGAGCAATTTGATCTATTTTTATGGTGTGACTGGGCAACGTGGAAGGACGTAAAAATGGTTCACGCTTCAGTCGCTAAGTGAACGAATGATTTAATTATCAAGAGCCTGGACATTGGAAATAAATTGGAACCTAGCAATATCTGTTTGGGATAAATAGCGCATTTTCTAGCTGATTCGTAAAAAGTAAGAAATCTAAATAAATAAATATTCATAAGGCCCAGTAAATGTACTTTGCCTACATGCTTTTAGACATCCAATTTATTGATTCAGAAAAAAAAAATGCCTTCCTTGGAAGCTACTTTATTAATATTCGCTCTCCCCGTTTGATGAATTCTTTCAAAATTGAAAACTCAGAATCGTAATAAAAGAAAAATCTAAATATGTAAAACAAAATGAATTCATATTAAAATGCGTACCCTAGAAATGTTGTTTTTCATGAATAAATTCTGATATACAATAAATAGACTGAAGTAATAAAAATACATATTTTAGGAACCGTTTTAAACATAGTTTGAATAATTTAAAACTTATTTTTAATTTATGAGAATAAAAAACGTATTTTATATTTCCCATACCCATTTTTACACTTAAACTTGTAGAAAAAATACAGAAAAATTTATTTGCATTGTACTGAATTGCCGCCCACCAGATTTTAGATCCACATTGCAGACGTTCGTCATCATATCGTTTAAAATATTTTACTTGAATGTATAGATTTCATGGGCGCTCGTTTTTTAAGATTTCAGATAAATAATATTTACACTTCTACTAAAATTTGAAATACGCAGTCTGAACCAGATGGCGTAAAACACATTCTACTGCTTTTTCCAATAAAGTCGTATATAAAAGCTCAGCTGCAGTTTATTTCTTATTCCATTTTTTTTGTTAAAGAATTATATGGAGGGAGGGTGATGTTAGTATAAAGAATTTATGGATTGCCTAATGGAGGTGGTCGTTGAAAAAGACCATGGTCGACTGACCACTTAGACGTTACTGTTAAGAACGTTGATTTTATAGTTTGAGTTTATCAAATTATTTAATCTACTTTCGATTCACTTTTAATATTGTTTATCTTAATAGAATAGCTGCAAATGGTCTCTGCGAGTAAATAGCACCAAAATCGTGTAGGTAAGTGGGTTTTATAATCTATTTTTTCATGTGTGAGATAATTAGATTAACTTTAAAAATATATTTTTAGCATATAGATAAGAGTTAATTTATACCACACGTCTTGAGTACATTTTACATTTGACATTCCCTGTAATACATTTTTTCTTATTTCCAACGGCGGGTACAAAAGAAAACTGGGGCTGTCACTAACATCTCTCTGTCCATGCCAAGAGGACTGGGGAAAAGTTTATTTTCGATCCGCCATCTTGCTTCTTCGAGGTTTGTACAGCTGGCACCGCGATTTGATACAGAGGGGATCAGGTGGCAGAAACTGGGGGGGGGGGGAGGGGGTTATAGGTCAAAGGACGGATACTAGCTATCTGGACTCTCATCTGAAAGGACGATGGGACTCGAAGGGTTCGAGTATTATAATGTATGAATAATCAAGACTATATTCATATGTGTAAATATTTCGGTCTCATAAATATGGTCGTGTGAATCTAGGAAAGCGTGTCTAATAATGACAGAGGAAAGAACTATCCAGCTGGCTTAAGACAATCAGCATTAAAAATAGAGCTCTCGTCGTCACAGAGGCTAACACAATTTATAACTTAAACAGAAATAAGAAAATTTACAGCCACAGGAGAATGTCCATGGACCACTCATAGGGTCCCTTGCTTCCCAGTATATCGATCCCACTCATGTTGCGGAGAGAATAGAGCAGTGAAGAAGGTGCGTCCTATCCGTTACCTCTTTGAGGTCACAGACTTTGTAAAAAAGGTCATCAAATATACCAATTCGATGCAGATGTTTTGCAAGGCAATTATGGCAAGTAGCAAAGCGGAATGCCGCAGTTCTCCTGGGCCAGTCTTGTATGTCTGAAATTGTGTTTCACCACAATTTCTGAGAATTTCTCTCTAAAAGTTCTTTTGATAGGTTATTTTAAATGTATATTCACACATTTTACAATATAGTTGAAAAGTGTTTATGATTTTGGTCATAATCTATCTGTCTGTCCGTTCGCATGATAACTGCCGTAAAAATGATTTTATCAAACTGATATTTCAGTATGCTGTTCGGACGGTCTGTGCGACTTATAGGAATATATGTGAATAACATCACCCAATTAGTTTTGGATTGAACCAGGGTTGAAAAAATGAAATACATTAAACCCTATGGGGCCTAATTTTACAAACATTATTTAAACCGATTTAAAATTCAAAAATTGCTTCGAAAGTTTTAGGAAATATTCAAATTATTTCATAAAAATATAAAAATAAATCAGCAAAATATATTCGGTAGATTTTAAAATAAAAATAAAAATAATAATTATACCCATATCATTGAACCAGGGTTGAAAAAATGAAATACATTAAACCCTAAGGGGCCTAATTTTACAAACATTATCTAAACCAATTTAAAATTTAAAAATTGCTTCGAAAGTTTTAGGAAATATTCAAATTATTTCATAAAAATATAAAAATAAATCAGCAAAATATATTCGGTAGTTTTTAAAATAAAAATTAAAATAATAATTATACCCATATCATATGAAGAGATCAAGTGACCCACTTCAAAATAAAATACGGCATCCATCTTGTGTCAAAGTCGTGATATTTAAAGTTCTTTTTAATTTATATATAGTGTTGCATCCGTTCTAAAAGCCCTTCATTTTTACTTAATTTCTATGCATCCAAATTTTGAAATAGCCCATCTACAATATATTTGAGTTTGGATGATCAATGCCACCCATCTTGTGTCAAAATCGTGATTTTTAAAGTTCTTTTTAATTTATATTTAGTGTTATATCCGTCCTGAAACCATTTTATTTTTGCTTACTTTCTGTGCATCTGTATTCTGAAACAAATCAATTAGAATATATTCAAGCTTAAGTGATCATCAAACTTTAATTATTTCTACAACGAAGCTTAATTTTCACTAATAGAGAATGTAAACACATGAAGCTGTTGGAGATGGTAAACACACCAAGCTGTAATATGAATTGTACAAGAATTGCTGAATTTATTTAATGCAACATTATGTAGCTCTGGAGTCTGCAATATAGCTGATATTAATAAAACATTCATTGATTTTACATAAAGAAGCAGACGATTTTGTAGCAGATTTTTTCGACGAAGTCTTAAACATAGAGTTAAATGACTTTTACCTCCATGGTTTTAAGTTTTTAAGTAAAATAAATTATTGTATTATTGTCGTGAATGAAAGGAATGGAAAAAAGTGTATGATTGAAATATTTACTGCTTTTTCACAGAAAGCCAGGCGATTTATATTTCAATGACGTTATTTGAATAAAATTCATTTTCTTCGATGAAGCTTTAAGTTTTCACATGTTATAGCTTATTGTAGTATTGTAAAAATTTTAAAAATATTACCGCTGAATGTATAGCATTTTAGAGATGTTTAAATAAAATTCCATGACAGTTGGAAAGTGTTTCATAATCAATGCTTTATGCATGATGTATCTTTCTTGTTGATTATCAACTGGATATTGTGAAACGGGATCTCAGCATTTGGTGAAATTTGGGGAACTGCTGCCTCTGTTTTGGCCAGAAAATCGGCTTTCTCATTGTCGTTGATACCGCAGTGGCCAGCGATCCACTAAAGGAAAGTCACTTTATTACAGCTGAATAAACTTCTTAAAAGGTATTGGAATTTCTGAATGGCTGCTGATTTGGGGGCTTTGGCAGAGTCAATTGCGTACAAGGCAGTTTCGTATCTGAAAATATGACTAGATATAATAACTCGTCCCTACGACAACTTGTATGACAAGTCGTCACTATGACATTGTAGTTGAGAAAGGTCTAAATGAATGGCTTCGATCTCTGCAGCAAAAGCGTCTCTATTTTTCCCCATCGGGCCATATAAGCAAAGAGATCACAAATTTTTTTTCTGCAGTATATAATGTATGTAAATTGGAAGTATTTTCATGGGTACAAATATCGGACTCTCTAATATATTAATGAATTTGCATGACTAGCACTAACTTATGATTACTTACTTTAAACACAAAACGGCGATATTTTTAAAAATATGTCTGTATAGCGTCAGTCCGTCCGTTTAAAAACATTACCGGTTTGTAGCTTTGCATCACTGACATTTGTCATCAAATCGTAATCTGAATTTTTACTTAAATGTACAGCTTTCACTGAAGCTTGTGTTTTCAAGATTTCAGACAAACAATGTTTCCTCCCACCCTTAAAATCGAAATCGGATGTCGGCCAGATGGCATAAAATATTTTCTACTGTTTCTCTCAATAAAAATTTACAAAAAGCAAAGAAGCAGCTTTATTTTTTCACATTTCATTTTGTTAGATGACTGTTTTGTTTTTCAATCTTAAAAGGGGCGGTAGATGCTAATATAAAAAAAAATCCATGTACTTCTTGGTGAGAATGGATCTAGGAGAAGGCCAAGGTGGACTGAAAACTTGGTCATTCCTGTCCATTATGCCCTCAGGTCGCCCTCATCATGGTTTTTAACCTGTCCATTACGCCGATTTTATCGTAAGCGCTTGCAACCGTTATTAGTATAGCAATTTTGATTAATATATATCTATATATACTAAAGGTCAAGTGTCCATCTGCTTGTCTATTTGTCAATCTGCCTGTCTGTGCCCGTATGTCAGTCACTCACTTTTGGGGCACTTCCCGAATAGATAGAGTCTTGCAATTTGATACACGAGTCAACCGTTCTATGAAATCCCAGGAAAATTAAATTTTTCCAAAATAATCATTACCACTGGTGTTACACGCCAAAACGTTCTAAATGTGAAATGATGGGAAAACATGCTTATGTATGACATAGGCTTAAAATTTGGTGTACGGGTAGATATATTGAAATGAAGTAATTGTACCATTTCATATTTCCCATATTCGCTAATTTAGGGGTGCCTCACGCCAAATATTCGGTTACGTGAGACAAACATTCTTTATCATGAGGTACAAACTCTCAATTTGGAATACGTGTCAACTGTTTTATGAAGTATCCGAGAATATTCGAATTTTTCACAAAAAAAATTAGAGAGGGGGTGCTCTGCATCAAAACGTTCGAAATGGGAAATAATCGAAAACATACTTAGCAATTTCATAGAGATTTTGGTGTTAGAGTAGACAATTTCAAAGGAAGACCGTGTGCAATTTCAGTATTCTTATATCTGGTACTTTAGAGGTGCCACGCATCAAAATGTTCGAATTTTCGAAAACAGGAGACATTCCTTTGTTTAAGTGATATACTTTTTGTAATTCTTTATATGGGGCAATCGTTTGATAAAACCCATGAGAAAATTCTAATATTTCATAAACGTTCTTAGAAGTGAGTGGATACTCAGCATAAAACGTTCGAAATGCGAATTGATAGAAAAACATATTTAACTATGAGATAGAAGCTTTAAATATAGAGTAAAATTAGATATAGCAAACGGAAGAATGTTTAAAATTTTAGTTTTCCCATACTCTAATTTAAGAGTGTCCCTCACCAAAATGTTTGATTTTCCGAATTGGAAAGAAACACACTTATTTAAGTGAAATATAGATTCTCAATTTGGCAAATGAGTCCATTGTTTGATAAAACTACTAAGTAAATCAAATGTTATAGGAATGTTTTTGGAGGGGGGGGAGGATGCTCAACACCAAAAAAGTTCAAAATTCAAAATGATAGAAAAACATGGTTTAGCTATGAGATAGAGACTTTTAATTTAGTGTAAAGATAGATATAATCGAAAGGGGAAAATTGTACAATTTCAGTTTCCCTATATTTGCTAAATTAGGGGTTCTCCACTCCAAAATATTCTATTTTCAGAATACTTGAGAAAAATCCCTCTTTTAGGTAAAGTATTAACTTGAAATTTGTTTTACAAGTCAACTGTGTATATAATAAAACAAAAAAAAGTCAATTTTTCAAAAAGATTTATTAGAAGATGTGCTCTACGCCAAACGTTAGAAAGTGAAAAATGATAGAAAATGTTACTTTGTAACGAGATAGAAACTTTAAATTTGATGTAATTGCAGATTGATCAATAAAATAAAATGTACGATTTTAGTTTTTTTAATATTTGTAATATTAGAGGTGCCGCACACCAATATGTTCGATTTGCCGAATAGATAAATAACATAAATTCAGGAAACGCTGATTAATTTGAGCAAAGTAAAAAGTTGTAAGTCATGTATTTTCTAAATATTATGCTCATTTTCTATAGCTATACAATGCACTGCTCTACATACATTTATGTGCAAAGAAACCACTGTGTTGTAATTCATCTATATGTTTTGGGTAATATTAAACACAAATATATGATTTTTATATTTTCCCAAACAAACAGAATGCTATACATTAACAAATAAAATGTTATATTCTCTAATGCATATTGAAAATATGCATGTGAGTGTACTGAAATTTATTGAACCATATGATATTTTGATATCTTTTTCTTTAAAACGATGATACTCAAACAAGTCTTTATCATTACTGAAACATCAGCCAAATTACTAGATCAAAGATGAATTTTTAAAATCGTTTTAATAGCTTTGTGGTGGGATATTTTCGAGTAATTAGAACATAAATAAATCTTCATTTTCTAATTATTTCCGTTGAAATTCTAAAGTGTAAAATAGCATAAACGTTCAATCCATGCTTATGAATGGGATGAATTAATACTTAGTAAATGAGTCCTCCAAATGAATCATTATTTGCATATTATCGGTAAATATAGCCAAACATTTCAAATGGAAATTACAATTGTTTCATAAATAACAATAATTGAAATGTTACTTTTAAATACTTATTTATGGATAATTAGGATTTAAAGATGCATTTTGTATAGCAATGATAAGTTTTGTATGGAAAATATGTTGCTTTGATCTTTGTTTTAAAATTTCACCGATATTGAATACTGAGAATATATAGAAGTTATATTAAGAATAATAAGATTTTAAAGCAGCTTGTGCTTTGCAGATAATGTATATATTTTTTCATGAAAATATGTGAAAAGTGAAACTACGTAATTGTAATGTTTTGGCTTCAATTTTGGATCTTAAATATTGTCTTAAGAATATTTTTCAAGTACATTTTTGAGTTTAATCTGTGATTAAAATCGTGTATTTAGATAAAAACTTAAATTGTGTTGTAATGTTTTGAATTTTCTGTATGAAATTCAATCCTATTTTTACTTTCCTTATATACATAATGTATAAGGAAAGTATTGTGACGGGGTCGAAAATTCGAATTCGAGTTTTCGACGGGAGAGCACGTTTCAAGCATCCCTGATCACGAATCAAACATTTTTGAAGTGATGTCTGTGTGTGTGTGTGTGTGTGCGTGTGTGTGTGAAAGTATGTGTGTGTGTGTGTGTGTGTGTGTCAGTGAGTCTGTGGAGACGATAACTGACGAACGAATGGACCGATTCGAACCAAATTTGGTACAAAAATCACAATCCGTAAACACTGGAAGCCTATTGTTTTTATACGCAATCGAATGTTCAGAACCCCCCTAAATTTTCGAATGAAATTTTGAAAAAATCGTCAAAAAATTAAAACCACTAATAAAGTTACGCAAATAGACATTTCTTATGTAATTTTTCATTAGAAAACGATTGACATAAATTTTAGAACGCTAACGTGAACCGTTCTCGAGATATTGTACATTTTTTAAAAAAATTATCAAAAAGTCATATAAAATAAAAATAAAAATACTTCCTATTGAGAAACATGTTTACTTTTCATATGTAATACCATGCGATAAATTGAGTGACATCCTTCTCATGGATCTAGCTCGTTCCATTCTTGAAAAAAGATACTTTGAATAATACTTTTGTATTTGAACGCCAATAGTCATTTATCTGCTTTAAGAAAAATTTATTTCTTAGTGCATAACGCTTGGCGAGATTTTGGCGACGAATTTGGCGGAATGTCGCCAACTTGGCGACATTTTGAAATGTTGCCAAATTAACGAAAATCTCGCCAAATGGATAAAAATGACGCTAAATCAATGAAAATGACGACTAATTGTCGAAAATTCAATATCTTGGAAAGAATATTAGTATCTACTACAAGAAAATCCTATTTTTTTACTGTAAAAGTAGTAAATTCATTACATTATATAAGGAAAGTCATGTGTTGCCCACATCAGATTTTTTATGTAGTTAAACAGCTTTCCATCCTTTGCTAAAGATACTAAACTCAAAAGCCAAGAATTTAGATTACAAATATTCAGTTAGTAATATTACTAATATCTACTCTAAATAATATTCATGTTACTAACATCTACTATAAGTAACATGTAAGCTACAAATAAGTCACAACTTAAAATACTGCAGAAATAAAATGCACGTTATCTTGGCAGGATTTTACGTCGTGATATTTTTACTTTCCTTATATACATAGTATAATGTATAAGAAAAGTATTTTGGCGGGTTCGAAAATTCGAATTTGAGTTTTCGACTGGAGAGCACGTTCAAGTATCCCTGAACACGATGCAAACATTTATGAGATGATGTCTGTGAGTGTGTATGTATATATGTGTGTGTGTGTGTCTCTGTGCGTGTGTGTGTGTATGTGTGTGTGTGCGTGCGTGCGTGTGTGTCAGAGAGAGACGATAGGTCACGAACGAATGGAGAAATTTGAACGAAATTTGGTACACAAATTACAATCCGTGAATATTGAAAGTTTATTGTTGTTATACGTAATCGAATGTTCAGACCCCCCCCCCCCTAAATTTTCAAGTGGAATTTTGAAAAGATCATCAAAAATTCAAAACTTTTAATAAAGTTACATAAATAGTCATTATTTATGTGATTTTTTATTAGAAACCGACTGACAGAAATTTTAGAACGTTAGCATGAACCATTCTCGAGATATTGCACATTTAAAAAAATTATCAAACAATTATGTGAAATAAAAAAATATTACATATTATAAAATATGTTCGCTTTTCATGAGTAATATCTTGCGACAAATTTGGTCAATCATTCTCGTGGATCTAACTCTTTCCACTCATGAGAAAGGCTACTTTGGGGTATACTTTTATATTTGGACGCCAATAGTAATTTATCTGCCATAAAAATAAATTATTTTTCTATCCATAACGCTTGACGAGATTTTCGCGGAATATCGCCAGCTTGGCCACTTTTTTAAATGGCACCAAATTGATAAAATTGACGCCATATATGAAGTATTATTTCTCAAATTCTCATTTACGTCATATGACAGGCATATATTTTAATACACTCACGTCCAAAAGTTAAGCATAATTCGAAAAATGCAAAAAATTCAGCATTAATATGGATACAATGGTTCATAATTAGTTGTATAGAATCGTAGGCCGAAGGTAGATCATTGTGCATGCGCAAAAAAGTTCAGTCGATTTCGACGTGCGTAAAGCACCGGTGCACGCCGGAATGAGTAAACAACGGCCTGGAACGGCATGGTCCGTTGAGGCAGAATTTTGCAATTTATATGGTACGGAGCGTTGTTAACAATAAAAAAGTACGAAAGATGACATAAAGATGCCAACTGGACATGCTTTTGTAGGGACGAATTATTGAAATGCTGGAATCCGGTCCATCTCAAATCGAAGCGTCTCGAATTCTGAATGTGTTTCAGTGTGTGATCTCCAGACTATGGCAGATGTTCCAAACCACTGGAGATGTTACCCGACGACCAGTACCAAGTCGGCCAAGGGTAACAAGACCGATATTTGGTGACAACTGCGCGACATCCGAGGAACCGTTCTGCCAGACAAATGGGTTCAGCCCTGACAGCCGCCACAGGAGTCACTGTTTCGAGGCAAACTGTTTACAGGAGACTCAGACAGGTTGGTCTCTATGCCAGACGACCACCAGTCTGCATACACCCTGACGTCTGCACAGAAACTCGTGCGTTTACAGTGGCGTTTATAACATCGGCAGTGGAGTGGACAGTAGTAGGTCAATGCCATGTTCAGTGACGAGTCCAGGTTTAGACTGCAAACTAATTCTCGTCTGGAGAGAACGTGGAATGCATTTTCACTCGGGAAACATTACGGAAAGACATCGTTTTCCATTTGGCGGAGTCACGGTCAGGGCAGGCATCATAATGGATGGCCGCACAGACCTCCACATCTTAGACACGGGGTCGGTTATCGGTCAGAGATACAGAGATGAAGTCCTTGAGCCTACCTTTCGATTGTTTTGAGGTGCTGTTCGTCCTGATTTCACATTCATGGATTATAACGCGCCTCCTCACCATGCGGCCTTGGTCGACGACTTCCTTCAAACTGAAGATATCCTGCACATGCAGTGGTCTGTCAACTCTCCTGAACTGAATACAATAGAGCATGTGTGGAATATGCTCGGGGGATATCTTGCAGCTCTCCACTACACACCAAGCTCCGTTCCGGGATTGAAAATTGCTCTCCGTAAGGCTTGCAACTCTTTAAGCCTACAACTCATCCAACCCCCCATCGAAAGTATGGGAAATCTTTGTGCAGCATGCATGGCTCCCCGAGTTTCCCATGTCATGTATTAAACTGCTGCATCGCATTATTTTAATCATTCTGTTTCACTGAGTTTAACACTCGTATTGTGGCCCTATTTTTTCAACCCTTTTCTTTGGAAAATAGAAGTCGTTATTATCCTTGTTTTCTTCTTCTATAACTCTATTACACACGCATGCCGTGTTTCCTTCCATTCCAATGTAGATTTCTTGAAATTTTCACATAAACAGTAACTGTACTTAACTTTTGGACATGAGTGCATATAAGAAATACTCTTCTCTCCGTTTGTCTGTAACACTTGGTGATGCATTTGGCAAACTTGATAAATAATTTAGCAAACTATCACCAACTTGGCGATATTTCGTCCCAGATTGACAAAAACATCGTCAAAATTGCAAAAATGACGCTAAATTAATGAAAACGTCGCCTAATTGGCGAATTATTTATTAAAATATTTTAATATTAAGGACTATATCGCTTATTGGGGATACTATCAATATTGCTAATTGTTTATTTACAATTGAGCGAAATATAAGTTAATTGGATACTTTGAAATAGTTTCACATGTTGTCATCCGGAAAATCACCAAATGTACAATTTAACGATAAAAACACAGTATTGTGGATCTTATGCATTATTTTTTGACTGTAAAAGTAGTAAATCCATTGCATTATATAAGGAAAGTCATGTGCTGTCCACACCAGATTTTTAATATTTATTATGCTTGCTTAAAATCATGCTCTCTATTATAAATGCATTTCACTATATCCCCCATATTAAACCTTAAGATGTGTTCAAAATATGTTTTATTATGTTTTCATAGTATTCCATATTAAACATTTGTACTTGAGTTTTATTCCTGAAAAAGGCCAAGGGTAGGGATTGAAGTCATGTCAGGAGGGCTAGTTCCTTAGACTAGACGTTTTTGACAGGCTGTACGTGCTTGGCTTTTTGGAGTTTGTAGAACGCAACGTGAATACGATTCATATTAGAAAGTCATTCGTAAAAATCACACCCTTAATCGTTCGACCGAAACTAGTTGTCCATAATAAAATTCTCCCACTTCTGGAAAAATAATTTATTAAATGAAGTAGAAGACAAAAATGAATAAAACATAAAAGAATTGCCATTGTTGCTGCTGAAAAGAAAATGTTAGGGCTGAGAGGATTTGATTTAAAAAAAGAAACCGAAAAATGAAGAAAGTAAAGAAAATAGTATTTCTGACGATGAGCTATTGAATATGTCATCAGACTTCAACAGTGAATGCCTGCAACCGATTCCAGTAGCTCTGACAGAAACATAGAAATTCACTACTTTTATTCTTTAAGGTTACTCTTTCCATAGGTCTGGGCTCTTACTTTGACAGGATTGACGTAGTCCAGTCCATATTACATTCTGGAAGATGCTTTTCAAAATTCTTTAGAAATTGATCTTGGAACGTTTTATATTTATAGATTTTACATAGAACATATATTTTGTTTTTGTAACGGAAAGTAGAATCCGAAAACTATAAAACTAGGAAATGTTCCTAAAATTAAGACATATTTTAAATACAATCAGTGTTGCGGTGCCCGTAGGTAGGGGTTACAAAATATAGCAACCAGTTTTTATAGCAATAACTTTTTAACAATTAGTCTATGATGCAATAAGAGATAAACAAAGAATTGCGAGCGCTACGCGGGCGCAAAAGTCACAAAACAAAAGTCAGTTAAAAAGCCAGGAATTAGGTTTCAATATATATGTTCAGAAATGAGTCCATTGCAGAATAGAATGTAGAAATTCTTATCACAAATTGGCAGGCACTAAATACATCAAGAAATATCAATCATGCCTAAAGAATTGATTATGAAACACTTTTCAATAGCAATGCAATTTTGCTTAAATGTCTCTAAAATGCTATACATTCAGCTGTGATATTTTTAGAATTATCACAATACTATACTTTATTATATTTGAAAACTTCATCAAAAATAAATGAGCTTTATTCAAATAACGTCATCGAAATATAAATCGTCTGTCTCTCTATATAAAATCAGCTAAGATTTCATTCATAAACTTTTTTCTATTCTATTTATTCAGCGACGATATTTTTAAAATTATCACAATACTACAATAATTTATTTTAATTAAAAACTTAAAACCATGAAGGTAAAGGTACTGTATAACCCCATGCTTACATCTTCATCCAAAAAGGCAATATAATCGTCTGCTTGGAGGTACAAGTAATTTAACTCTATGCTTAAAACTTCATCGAAAAAATATTCGTTTGCTTCTGTGCGTAAAATCAATGAATATTTCATTCATATCAGCTATATTGCAGACTCTAGAGCTAAATAATTTTGCGTTACAGAAATTCAGCAATTCTTATACAACTCATTTTACATCTTGATGTGTTCATGTTCTCCATACGTGAAAATCAGACTCCATTGTATAAAGTTTGATGATCATTTAAACTCAAAAATATTGTAATTGCGTTTTCGCAGTATATAGATGCACAGAAAAAAATAAAGCGGTTTTAGGGCGGATGCAACACTAAAAATAAATAAAAAGAAAATCAAAAATCACGATTTTGACACAAGATGGATGGCATTGATCAGTTAAACTCAAATATATTGTTATTGCTCTGTTTCAGAATATAGATGCACATAAATTAGGCAAAAATAAAGCGATTTTAGGACGGATACAACACTAAATATAAATTAAAAAGAAGTTTAAAAATCTGATGTGGGCAGCACATGACTTTCCCTGCAGACTTATATTCACGTTCTCTTTATTTTAATTACATTTAGTTCACTTTTAATTCAATTTTCGTTCTCATTTGATAACTGGAATTCTTTTCAAAGGTGGCGTAGAGAAAATACGAAAAACTAAAATATCTCAAATATCTCGAGAATGGTTAGTCCTAGTGTAATAGGGTTGGTCTTATTCTTTTCTTCGTCAAAAATTACGTATTAAACAAGTATTTAATGGATAGATTTGAGCATACGTAGTGTTTTATTTTAGATTTTGACGAATTTCGCGGGCCATTTTTCAAAAAAAGGCAAATTATTTTTTTCCGAATCATACCAAAATCTAATCAGCACCAGATTGTCCCACAGGTAACTTATCTACCCAGTTTTGTGAAATTCGGTCCATTAGTTTTTCAGCTAGAGTGGATACAAGCTTTTGCGGGCCATTTCGCAAAAAACGGCAGGTTCTTTTATCCCGAATCGTACCCAAAATTAATCAGCACCAGACTCGTCCGCAAATGATCTACCTACCAAATTTCATGACATTCGGTCCATTAGTTTTTTAGTTAGAATGGATAAAAATCTGCACAGAAAGACACACAGACAGACACACAGACAGACACACAGACACACAGATGCACAGACTCACAGACACACAGACACACACACATACGTCACGCTAAAAATAGTTTTTTCGTATTCTAGAGGTCTCGAAACGTGTAGATCCATCGAAAACTGGAGTTGCGATTTTCGGCATGATTCCAATACTTTCCCTATACATTACCATGTAATGCTGGGAAAGTAAAAATCTGATGTGGGCAGCACATGACTTTCCCTGCAGACTTATATCCACTTTCTCTTTATTTTAATTAAATTTAATTCACTTTTAAATCAATTTTCTTTCTCATTTGATAACTGGACTTATTTTCAAAGGTGGCATGGAGAAAATACGAAAAAAAACCTGATATATGAGAACTGATAACTGAGAACGGCTAGGCCTAGTGTAATGGGGTTGGTCTTATTCTTTTCTTCGTAAAAAATTACGTATTAAACAAGCATTTAATGGATATATTTGAGCATACGCAGCTTTTTAGTTTAGACTTTGACAATTTTTGCGGGCCATTTTGCAAGAAAACGCAGGGGTTTTTTCCGAATCGTATCAAAATCTAATTAGCACCAGTGTGACCTATAAGTGACTCATCTACCGAATTTTGTGAAATTCGGTCCATTAGTTTCTCAGCTAGAGTGGATACAAACTTTTGCGGGCCATTTCGCAAAAAAAGCGGGTTCTTTTATCCCGAATCCTACCCAAAACTAGTCAGCACCAGACTCGCCCACAAGTGACTTACCTACTAAATTTTGCGAAATTCGGTGCATTAGTTTTTTAGTTATAGTGGTTACAAAATCTGCACATACAGACACACAGACACACACACAGACGTCACTCTAAAAATGGTTTTTTCGTATTCTAGTGGTCTTGAAACGTGTAGATCCGTCGAAAACTCGAGTTGCGATATTCGGCATGATTCCAATACTTTCCCTATACATTACCATGTATTGCAGGGAACGTAAAAATCACGATTTTGATACAAGATGGATGTCATTCTCTATTTTGAAGTGGGTCACGTGAACTCTTCATGTGATATGGGTATAATTACCATTTCAATTTTCATTTAAAAAACTACCGAATATAATTTGCTGATTTTTTTTTATATTTTTATGGGATAATTTGAATACTTAATAAAACTTTCGAAGCAATTTGTGAATTTCTAATTCGCTTAAAAAATATTTGAAAAATTAGGTCCCATATGATTCAATGTATTTTATTTCTTCAGGCCAGGTTCAATCCAAAAGAAATTGGTTGACATTATTCAGTTCTATTCCCATCGGTCCCACAGAATCTCTGAACAACATACTAAAATTTCATTTTGATAAAGTAATTTTTACGGCAAATATCGTGCAAATGGACAGACAGACAGTCTGACTTACAGGAATACAGAATGAATGAGCATAGTCATAAACACTTTTCAACTATGTTGTAAAGTGCTAAAAACGTTGATTATAGAGGCATATCAAACGGGCAAAAAATAGACGAGATACGAACCAAAAAATAATTTTTGGGGGTCTACTTAAATAACTTTGGGGTCTATTTAAGTAACTTTTAGTTCTATTTAAGTAATTTTGTACACCTACTTAAATAAGAGTAAGTGCAGTTTAATTCCAGAAGAGTAGTGCGCACGTAGGATATTGTCTGAACAAAATAATTTTGATTGGAAAAACATCAAACATTTCATTTGAGCAAGCAACCATAGTATCGTAAAATGCCAATATGTAAATTTCAGTAACATAATCACCACAGTAATACGACATATAAAATCTAACGATAAGGACAGCCAACGATAAGGAATTTCGCAACGATAGCATTATTATTAACGTTGTGAAAAATAATTTATTTTTAATTGTATAACTCATTTAGAATTACTTTTTTTGAAATGACAGCAACTTTATCAATAATGCAACGTTAGATTTTAAAAATAAATAAAGGGGAATGGTGGGTAAAAATAAAAATTTTAAATTTCAAAATTGTATAACATATAATTTAAAAAAATTTAAAATTTTCAAATTTTTGACACCTGAGAACCTGTGAAATATATTTAGCTGCAGTTTAAAACAAATGGAGACGAAAATTGTATTAGAAGATATTATATTTTCTAGATGGGTGTACATTTAGCTCTTTCTAAGACGGCTTTTTGACCTGTCCGGAAAAAAAAATTCTATCATTATTATAATTTTTATTTTAAATTTTCAACACTTGAGCGACGAAACCCAAATTATTAACTTCAGTTTAAAGAAAATCGAGATCACAGTGCTAAAATAGACATTTGAGTTTGATTTTTAAAATGAGCCTTTTTGTCGTCTCTTTAATGATTTTTTTTTAAATTTGTCCGCCTTTAAAAAGCTGTAGACAAAATAACTATTGGCATTTACAAAATTGCTATTCTTCTGATCGCTTCGAAACAACTTTAGTTCCTGTATAAAAAAATCGAAATATGAGATAGAAAATTGAGGAAGAAGATACGTTTCTTAGGACGGGGTCGTTTTAGCTATTTTTAGAGGTTTCTCGAAAATATTTCAAAATTTATATATATATATATATATATATATATATATATATATATATATATATATATATATATATATATATATATATATATATATATATATATATATATATATATATATATATATATATATATATATATATATATATGTATATATTTATATATATATATATATATATATATATATATATATATATATATATATATATATATATATTTATATATATATATATATATATATATATATATATATATATATATATATATATATATATATATATATGAATATATATATATATACATATATATACATATATATAAATATATATATAAATATATATATATATATATATATATATACATATATATACATATATATAAATATATTTATATATATAAATATATTTATATATATATATATATATATATATATATATATATATATATATATATATATATATATATATATATATATATATATATATATATATAATAAAAAGGTTTGAAGGTCCAATGAATGAAAGTGAGAAGCTATAGTGAGAGTGTGACCCTGGTGCTGATTAGTTTTTGGTACAATTCGGAAAAAAGAACTCGCCTTTTTTTGCGAAATGGCCCTCAAAAATCTCATGTATTCACTCCAGCTGAAATACAAATTGACCAAATTTTACAAAATTTGGTGGATAAATCACATGTGGTTTTTCTCTGGTGCTGATTAGATTTTGGTACGATTCGGAAAAGAACAACCTGCCTTTTTTTACGAAATGGCCTGCAAAAATCGCAGACTACGTATGCTGGAATGTATCAATTAAATCCTTGTTTTATACGCAATTTTTGACGAGGAAAAGAATATAACACACTCCATTATACTTTAGGACTAACCGTTCTCAAGATATTTGAGATTTCTTGCATTTCTGATACACCGCTATCGGCCTGGTAGGTCGGACGGTCTGGGTCTCAACACCGCTATCGGAAAAATGTCCAATTACCAAATAAAAACCAAAATTGAATTAAAAATGCAAATTAGTGTTATTTGGTGCAATTAAACTCAATCTAATGAATTATAATATAAAAGAAATAAAAAAGTATGTATTTAAGTCTGCAGGGAAAGCCATGTGCTGCCCACATCAGATTTTTTACTTTCCCTGCAATACATGGTAATATATAGGGAAAGTATTGGAGTCATGCCGAAAATCGCAACTCGAGTTTCCGACGGATCTACACGTTTCGAGACCTCTAGTATACGAAAAAACTATTTTTAGCGTGACGTCTGTTTGTGTGTCTGTCTGTGTGTCTGTCTGTCTGTGAAGATTTTGTATCCACTCTAAATAAAAAACTAATGGACCGAATTTCATAAAATTTTGTGTGTAAGTTACTTGTGGATCAATCTGGTGCTGATTAGTTTTGGGTGCGATTCGGGATTAAAGAACCCTCCTTTTTGGCGAAATGACCCACAAAAGCTTGTATCCACTCTAGCTGAAAACCTAATATACCAAATTTCACAAAATTCGGTAGATACGCCACTTGTAGGACACTCTGGTGCTGATTAGATTTTAGTACGATTCGGAAAAAATTAACCTGCTTTTTTTTTACAAAATGGCCCGCAAAAATTGCCAAAATCTAAAATAAAAAAGACTACATGCGCTCAAATGTATCAATTAAATACTTGTTTAATACGTAATTTATAACGAAGGAAAGAATAAGATCAATCCCATTACAATAGGACTAGCCGTTCTCGAAATATTTTAGTTTTTTTCGTATTTTTTCTACGCCACCTTTGAAAATAAGTCCAGTTATCAAATGGAACGAAAATTGAATTAAAAGTGAATTAAGTTTAATTAAAATAAAGAGAACGTGAATATAAGTCTGCAGGGAAAGTCATGTGCTGCCCACATCAGATTTTTATTTATCAGTCCATGAAACCGCCCATATACATGATTTCTTTGTGTGTAGATAGTATTCCTTTTAAATTTTTAAGAAAAACCATTCGTTATCATCTTTTCCCACATATTTGTATTCTTGGTTCTTCGATAATTGCTCACCTTAAAATTGACAAAAGTTCTCGCCTTATCGCATGTGAATTAAACCTACTGTTGTACAAACTTATAAGACAAACATTACAATGTTAAGAAATTAAATGCTTGTGGCAATTTAACTAAAATATACGAATTGGAAGACCCAAGATTATATAAATAAATAAAATATTGCTATTACGTGACAGTAGAATTTCCCGAATTTTAGAGACATATTTTTGGCCTGTGTACCATAATCGACGCTCTCTTTCTAGAGATTTTTATGGATAGTATATAAGGGTCTCATCGTTCATTTAGACAGTGTGTACGTAATACGAGTCAGGAGTGAAATGTGGAAATACGTCATTGTTTTGAAAACATGAACAGCTCATTTATGAATTTGTAGAACATAAAATTATATATATAAATATATACGTAATTTAAATTTTTTAATACACAAACTATGTATGGAAATAAATATTTTTATTACTTTCCAAAATATTCGTCTTTAGCATCAATACATTTATTATTCATTCGAATAAATCAAGTTTTAAAACAGTTATGACATTCAGAAGTTGGTATAGGAGAAATAGGTGTACTATAAGCGTCTGCTTCTTCTTCTGGGCTGTTTAATCATTGGCCAATCATTTTATATTTGATCGTTGGGAACAAGAAAAACTCATTGGGTGCTAAATGAGACGAGTAAGGTGCTTAATCACTGGAAGTCAAATTCATTCGATCGACACATATGTGCTGTGTCATCCCTTGTTTGTTCGACACAGATCGTCCTACCTACCAGAAGGTGTAAGATATCTGTTTGGATGGCCGGGAAGTTCCACCCAATTAGGCCGGAACCCAATGGGGGAGGCATCCACAAGGACCATACTCCTCCTTTCCCTACCACCAACCTCTTGAAAGGACTTACGGAACCACATGTTTAACGTGATCGTACTCCGTGTGAACGCGGTGGTCAGAGGCGGGAATCGAACTCGGGTCATCCGAGTGCAATCCCCACTCGCTAACCACTGTGCTGTTGCCCACCCCAATGCCCCTTGTCGAAAGTCATAATAAATCATAGCTCAAAAATCCCGTCAACTTAAATGCATGTTTTGTCACTACTTTATTAATTTGACGCTGTAAAAAAAAATGTAATTTGCATAAAAGTAAATCGAATTAACTCAAAAAAGGTATTTTTATTTTTATTAATTCGGTATGATAAATGTATGAGTCTAAGCAAACTTAAACGATCTTTATTAGATTATATTTAAAGCTTTAAACATCTGATTTAGTTTATTTTTTCTATCTTTTATGTTTCCTCGGTATTTCAAAGAGTTGCACTTGATTAATTAAATTGTGAAAATAGAGCAGAGTACGATTTTAAAGCTGTCCTTGTTGCTAAAATTATGTTAACGAGTATACAAGTAGGAGGTTGTCGGATCTCTGCTGTGACGTCACAAATCGTTGTAGCTGGCCCGGGGAGAAAACAAAGCGATCGGAGCGATAACGCGAAGGCCCCGAGCAAGACGTTGAGACGAGGCCGCTAGCCCCCCAGCCGCCACGTTTGCTGTATTCCACAAGTAGAGCTTGTTCCATATTGAATATTGTTTGTGACAAGTACCAAAACTTGAACCATAGTAAGTACTATTAATCTATATTTGTAATTGTTAACTCTTTTTTTGTTATCAGTACCGTTGACTTCGGTACTCGCATTATAACGGTAGATACATATTATTTAAACAGAATTTTTCTAAATTATGCGGTATCCTCTTAAGGACGCCGCTAAGCCTTTTTACGTCGCTCAACCGCCTTACGCATATACATTTTATGTACAGTGTACGCATTCTGTATTAGTTCATTTCTACTTTTATTAAACGGGTTTTTTGAAAACGTCTTCTATAAATACACCATGTGCTTCAGAATAAAATAACGAGTTGTGTGTTTCTTCAATGTCAAAAAGGATTAAGGATAGTGTCCCTACTACTCAAACGTTATATAAACCCTGCTTATCGTATTCAACAATTTTGGAGACTGAAGATGACGAATCGTTCACCTAGACTTTAGTTGAAAAGCAACATGATCTTCAAAATTAACTGATGATGATATGATTACTTTTCAAACGTTAGATAAACCTTGTTCTCCGCATCCATCCAATTCCGAGACTGAAGATGCTGGCTCAATTCAACTTTACATGAGATGGGGACTATATGTAGTAATACATGAATTGTGCAAATTCTTTTCAAAATCATCGAAACATTGGAAAATTCTTAAAAAAACCCATATATTTATTAATTTTAAAGCCAATAGATGACGCCGAATAGGAAAGTTGTATTGACGCCTCGAAGCCTTTACGATATGAAATTGGTAAAAATTATGAAATTTATACTGATGAATCAATGTCAAAAGAAACACCGTACGAAGCAAATATTATACAAACTAGATTGAATAATTAAAATTTATTTGTTGTCTTGTATTATGGCACGATTTATTAAATAACCTTTATCCGTTGAGCAAAATTTTACAAAATATAAATGCGAATCTTGCATTATCTTAAGAGTCATCGATGCTTTAAGAACTTTCCGTTCTTCTAAAGCAAAGGATGCCTGACAGCTATGTGAAGAACTTAATATTAAAGCTACATTTCCAAATATTGATTAAGTACTTCCAAGTTCCCAGAAGAAAAAATAAGTAATTTGGTTATGATTATGTGGATGAAGGAGATAAATTAGAAATCCAGAAGATAAATTTCGGATGAGTTTTTCTGCACAATTTTGGACACAACGTTAACATCCATAAACGAAAGATTTGAATAGAATTTGAAAGACAGACCGAAAAGGGTTTACGAAAGACTGTAGTGAGAAATTAATTATCGTTGCGGATAACCAAGACATCCTAAAATGCAAGACAATTGTTCCTTTCCATTTTATAGGTAAACCAAATGCAAAAATCAAAATTCAAAATATTCAAAATACCATCGATATCATTGGGAGTGCGATCTAATAGAAGAGCAAAACTGTCATCAATATAACGAGTATAAAATAAAAACAAAAGCTTAACTTCAAAATAATGTATTTCACTGAAATGATCCATTCCTATTTTGAACTTCTCTTGCACTGATGAAGAGGATCCATCGTAACCTCGAAACAGCTATATGCTGCATTATTGTGTTATTTGTGCTTATACACGTTTGTCAATTTTTTCCCCTGCACAAAGTGCATTTTACTTATTGATCAATATACCATGTTTAGTTTCTGCCAACTTCACCATATGACTGTTTGTAGGGAAAGATAGAAGAATGCAAGTATATAAATTACTACAGTAAACGATCAAACATAAATACTAGGTATTAGACATAGTTTAATATCTTTTACAGGTAAAAGTTAAACAAAATACAGTTAAGACACGAAACAAAATATAAATAAATTGTTTTATCTGTTTCTCTCTATCTCTCTGGCTCAAGCCCATATCCTGCATTTCTATGATCGCATATTAACTATTTGTAATATATCAAAATATCATACTTTGAGAAAATAATTAAAACATATTAGAAAAAATATTTTATAAAATATTAATATGTTTAAGAAAATATTATAAATATGTTATGAGAAAAATATTATACGTTCTTATCAGACGTTTTTCCTTATAAATTATTTTGTAAAGTACACCCTACAGCATATTACTTCCATTCACTTTGGACAAGTAGTTAATGAAGATACTATTTTTTAATTATATTTTGATTTGAAATTGGCAGTCATTAAACATTTTTAATCGAGTAAACGTTATGAAAATATTACATATAAATACTTTTAACATGTATATAACAATGAGGACACATATTCTTATTAAATATTTAGCAAACATGTAAGTGTAATACAATTTAAAAATAAATAGATTAAGGCGTTAAGTTATTTTCGCAAAACAAACGGTTGAAAAATCTATAGCCGTAAACAATACAGCATAACTAATATATAAGAATCCTTTATACACAAAAACAATTTAGTATTCTGAAAGTCACTTAGATAAATTCTTTTCGCGCATTCTGCGTCTTTAAGATGGAACAAAGAAAATTTTCTCCGAGGCTTCTCTCTTTAATGTGACACTTGATACTTTGACATATCGTGGAGTTTACTAACATCTAAGTTAAGGCGAGCAAATGGTCAAGGAAAAATGACTGTTAGGATGACTCGTATGTCAAAGATGCTGTCTAGGTGAATCACATTCCTTCAAACATTGTTTTATAGGGAGCTAAGAGAAAAATATCCCGAGGAGGTTTGATCTGATTCAAGGAGACATCAATAAAATTTAGTAATATTCAAACAGAAAATTAATAAAAAGCTGTTGAATTAAGGATGCTAACATAATGAACTGCAAATTTTATATGTTAGGAAGCTGCCAAAGCAAAATTATGCATTTGAGTGTATATGTACGCGCGCGTATTATGCAATACAGAATGTGGTAGTATGTATATATGTATGTGTTGAGACCCAAACCGTCCGACCTACTAGAAAGGTGTAAGGTAACCGTTTGGACGGCCGACATATGTATGTGTGAATATTCTAAGCGCATGGAAAAGTAAGGTCTTTATAAGTATCTCAAAATACATTACACAGTATAGCACACGGAACAGGAACATTTTTTGCAAAGGCTTTGGTTTTGTGTTGTTTTGAGAAGATTATACAGGCGTGAAAAAAAAATAAGAATAACATTTGATATGTAAACTCAACAGTTTGTTGTTACCTTAAAAACTGCGGTTAAACATGGAGAGATAAATCTACATTTGCTTTTTGCTTCATTTCAGCTAGCGGCCGAAAAACTAGTGACCCAAATTGTGAAAATTATTGTGACACTTTGTATGTATAAGGTTTGGTGGCTCATAACATCCGTATTTTTCAGAGTAATACTATAAAATTATTAAAAGACAATTTAATGTAAATATGATATAGTAAACTGCATTGATTTTTTTATTGTTTCAAAATTAGTATAGAAATAGCAAGAGAAAGAAGAAGACACTACTACCCTGCAAAAAGTGCAGTTCAACAGAAAATTGTTTACAAATGTAATTGCATAATTAGTAGATGTTTTATTTATGCAGATGATAACAAAATCTTGATGAAGTTATTTAACTACAGTATATATTGTTTTAAGTAATATATATATATATATATATATATATATATATATATATATATATATATATGCTTTTCATTCTATTACTAGTGGGCATAACTCTTACATTACTAATGGTGGTAAATTATTATTAGAAATCTTAAATGAAGTATCTTTGTCAGATGATATCTCAAATAATTGTCATATTGTAAAAAGCGGTTTTGAATTAGTTAAGAAATTAAAATCTCTTACTAATATTCATAGTATTTGTACTTTTGATTTCAAAGATTTGTTTAATAATATTTATATAGATGATCTGTATAGACTTATTTTATGAATTTTTGAAAAATATAACATCACCCCAAAATATTTAATGTTTCATTTTAAAAACTTACTTAATTTCACTCTCTATGAGGATTATATTCAACATGTGGTACTTTTTTAAGCAACAGTTTGGTATCCCACAACGGGTGTGTGCCTCATCTTTATTAGTTAATCTATAATTATTCTTCTATGAAAAGAACATTAATCCAGGATTGCATGATATGCACATGTTCAGATATTTAGATGACATATTATAGTGGCATTATAGTGGCCAATAATATGGAGAATATATATATATATATATATATATATATATATATATAATTATTTATTAATTATATAATTGAATAAATATGAATATTAATAAAATAACTAAAAAAATTAGAAAAATAAAAAAACGGAAACTAAGATACATTAACATTAAAGTTTTGCATTTTATTTTCGCTAAAAAATTGTAACTTTAGTTAGTTTGATACTACGATTTGAGCGCCCTTATAATGCTGCATAGCGGCCTTCTCGTTTATCCATTTTTTCTTTGAAAGACTTGTTTAGTAAGGATTTTCATCTATGTTTCATGTTCATATACTGTTTTACTTATATGGGTAATTTTCCTGTCTCTGGATCTGACTCACTGGACGGGTCTGGTAGGGTCGCTGTGAACGTATGTTCTGTCCCTTAGGAGGTATTTCGTCATGTTCATTCCGGTGCTTCTCGATATTTTTCATACTGTTGTGGTCGATCGTACTTACACGTGGTGAAAGAAGAATGATTCCTGTCTCATGGCAATAATAGGTTTCCTAATTTTTCTATCTTCAATTTTTCATCTTTTGGTGCCTGTAGTCTGAGTTTGGGCATTTATAGTAATGTACTATGGCCCAATCTGAAACAGGCATTTATTTGAGTTAATTAGAATTAAATACTCAGACCTGAAGATGAATTTAATTCTGGTTAATCTTTGAATTTGGGCTGGTGCTGTTTTCTTCTATTATCGACATTATGGCTATGGTTTTGCTTCTATGGTGATGTTAATATTTCACTATTACTTGAACCGATTATTTTTATTATTACATTTTTCTTATATCTTATATATATATATATATATATATATATATATATATATATATATATATATATATATATATATATATATATATATATATATATATATGTATATGTATATATATATATATATATATATATATATATATATATATATATATGATCACTCGTCAATCACACTGCAGTATCCTGAACCATTTAGTCATCACATGACGTTGCCCCGGCACACCTGTCGGGAAAAACACACTACAACCAACGATTCAATATTCATACCCGCAGGTTGTCCTCGAACCTACAACCTGGCAGCCCATCGAGCACGACGAAATGCTTGCCTTAACAGCCCAACCATCTTGTCGGGTTTTTGTTATACATGGGCTACGAAATCTTAATGTTACTGATTATAATTTCAACAATATTTAAAATGGGTTACTTACACCAATTAAATGCTTAATGTAATGCGAAGCGGAACGAGCTAAGTTTTTTATACGTTTCACATGCGTTGTATATATATTTAACAATGTCTGAAGATAAAGACTGAAGTATAACTGAAGGTTTGCAACAATTTTAATAGTGAATACAGTACCTTAAATACCTGATATTTCTGAGTATATAGTATTTAAAAAGCAAATAATAATTTGTATTGAGTTTTATTTACAGATTATGAATAATGAGTATTTTATACTCACATGAATCTGGAATTGGAAAGTGAATATTTGGAGTTATTAATAAAATTTAATATTGGCCTACCATAAGCATATTTTTTTTGTATGTTTTTGTATATGAATATTTTTGATTGGTAACAAATGTTCATGAATGCTTAGTTTAATTGCATTAAGTATGGCATGTTTAAAAGAGATATCACAATAGTAATTAAAATGTGACTAATAAGTATGAAACATTTTTAAGTAACAATTTTAAGTAATTAGTAAATCAACTGCTTAAAATGATCGCTATAGTGACATGTGTAATTTTCAACGTCATGGTGACATTTTTAACATTCATTTGATAGAAAATATAATATACTATTATAAAAAAGAGAAAAAATGTTTCTGTAGTATACACGTTTAGCGACAGGTTTAAATTATACAAATTATATACATTAACTTTATTTATCTGTAAAAATATGAAAAATTTCCATAGACATTTAAAATGTTCAACAAAGCAAATGCATTTTGGTGTTTTGTTTTTGAGGTTAAAAAATGCTCAAACTCTATGAAATACAGAAATGAAAGTTGTTGCAAGTTTTAATTGAATTACGTTTTCATAAGAATATTCCAAAAAAAGTACATCTCGCAAATTACGTTTTCAGCTTTACTTATCCTGATAAAGCATTATGCATAAGAAAAGTTTGCTAACAAGTATAAAAAATTAAATACTGCTGCTTTGAAAGCTTGTAATGAATAAAACAAAAACGCTTTAATGGGTAAAATTAAATTTAAAACAGAAATCATTGTATTTTCTCTAACAGACTTTCAGCAACGAGGTTTATATTTATATATGAATTAGTTTATGTTATGCAATGTGATAATAATTAAAGTTTCCTTACAAAAAGTTTTACACTGAGGAATCAGTAGTCCAAAATATATCAACTGAACTTAGTAAGAATATTATTTTAAACATTTATAAAATACTCTGCAAAGTGAATAGTTTATAAAAACTCCATCTGTGGAAATTTGGTGCTGTAGATGGTAAAATGCACAATCACGGAGAGATATCAAAGTGTAATTTCTGGGTAAATGAACCAGAAATAGAAATCTGAAATGGTATCAATACAATTTATAGTTTTTCCTAATTAATTCTTGAAGCAAAGCAACAAGACTACCATATTCTCGTCTGAACAATTTTTATAAATGCCACTTGTAATTGCATGAGAATAACCAAACTTTTCTTACAAGCAATAATACATTTAACCGTACCTAGTGTATGTATAAATTCGTAAGTTATCCATTAGAACTAAAATCGCACACATATTTCATTTCTTTTTATTACTCGAAGTTTAAAATCTATTCCTGGAGAATTTTTTATAATAAATGTATTTTGTGAAAATTATTTTCGGATGTTTTGGACAGCATTCTTCTTAATGTCAATTGAAATGCACTGAATAGATAATAAACTAATTTATTTTTAAAATATGGAATATGCATTGAATAGATAATGAACTAATCTACCTTTATAAAATGGAATATAAATGTTTGTTCATTACCATACGTTTCTTCAAACCATATTAAACGGATTTATCAGCAAAATATATTATTTCACAATTGCATGTAAATCAAACTAGCCATGCGGCAAATGCAAACACATTGTAGAGTTATCAAATTAATTCGCTTTTACTTTTGGTGGATGAACTTTACTGTACTTCTTGTCTTGACTAGTGAAGCAAGTATTGCTGTCAAAACCATTAAACGATATTATTTTAGACTTTATGCTGACTAATAAAACTTTTTATCACATTTATTTAATTGCAGTGATTTATGCGTTACTTTTTCATATTTTGAAGTAATTCTTATTTCATATTTTGTAATTCTCTTTAACTTGCATACTTATCGAAATTACTGTTTAATTTTATTCAATTTTTAACAAATGTATTTAGTTAAATCGCATTTCCACATTTCCAAAGCATGATTCAAAGTAATACAAAGGTACTAAATATGGGTTCAGAGATTTTAGTCCCTGCAGCTGCTGCCATCTCCTGAGCAATTTGCTTTGTTGTCTCTTATTTGTATAATTTTGCAGTCGGAAATTTGTAGCGGCCGTCTGTTGTGACAACCTTGTCCTGGTCAACCTTGTCTGGAATCAACCTTGTCCTGGTCACCGACGAACATCTCTAGTTCCTAGGCACTGTCTTCAGAGTCTCGAAAAGATATTCTGTGGACTATTTAGGGTTCTGGACACTTCTATATGAGACTGGACGGTTTTCATCTTAACAATTGCTTTTAACGGTTACAAATCGCCCTTACGATGTCTTTGTGACCTGTTTTATTTTACAAGTCGCTGAGCTAAACTTTGTATTGCATCGCCACCATCTGTGCCTGTTATAAGAATCTGAAAAATTATCACGGTTTTTATACTTAAACCGAACTCACATATTCAAAGACACGTCATGATTCGGATACTGCAAATCAAAGCCGCATTAAACTACTCCGTTGTTACACTGGTGTGCAAGAAATTAC
Source organism: Amaurobius ferox (assembly GCA_951213105.1). Classification (NCBI taxonomy): domain Eukaryota; kingdom Metazoa; phylum Arthropoda; class Arachnida; order Araneae; family Amaurobiidae; genus Amaurobius; species Amaurobius ferox. The sequence goes on along the minus strand of OX578141.1, from coordinate 44,111,874 downwards.
ATGGCGTTTGCTTGTAGTACGAGTTTTATACCCTTTTGATGATTATAATTTAAGTTTGAGCACGGGTATGTATCAGGTATACAAATACAGGTATACGCATTTAATTAAAAAATATATATAATTAAAATTTTTGAAAAAACGCCTTCGAGTTGCATTAGTTTAGGTATAGATAATGCTGGGTGGAAAATTTCAGACCGGTAATATGCGGTAGATATCTAGCTGTACCGAGGACACGCCAACATATTATTATTTTTATTAATATAGAATACAGACAACCAGAAGATTTTCATTGAATTAATATTCAATCTCTTCGCTATTTTATTAACTTAGTGCAGTACTTCGATAAATATTTTCACGCTTAAATATACATATATATTTTTTAGTATTTGAATTCTGAACATATTGCATCCATACTACATATGATTGACAATTTCTTTTTATCTTACATAATTTAAAATTAGAAGATTTTTAAAACCATCAGAAACATAAATTGAATTTTACCTGTTTGCTTTGCGAAGCAACAAATTTCACTTTACTTAACAATTTATATTGTTCGTCTTTTCACATATATGATGCACTCTTGTATACATGAAATAAATATGAAATTTTCAAAGAGCTAAATTTCTTGAAGCGAAAATAATCAAACATATGTGCGACAGGAAAACCCAGTTGCAAAAAATAAGAACAAAAAACAAAACAATAAATTGAAACTATTCAAAACCTTACTTCCTTTTCTGTTATATATTTTAAGAACATGTCGTTTCGGGAGAAAAAATGCTTTGTTTACGATCAAATATGTACTATATATCTTCCTCATATATTGTCCATGAGTATCTATGCATGTATCCATTTTTCTCTAGAACTCTGATGGTTATATATATTGTAAGAACGCAGCAACACTTAACCATACGTTAATATGAGGGGATGTTTCCAAACCCCAACACATGTATTTCTAATTACATTCAATAAATATGAAAGCAATCTTGATGAGGTACAGCCGGTCAAAATAAATAAAAAGAAGCCCGTCAGAAAGAACGGCTTATCGGCTCCACGGGACGTACAATAAAACCAAATGTATCAGTAGACTCGTAATGATGCCTGCTGTAAATGAGCAACTAATTCGCATGAGGGGTCGTCTTCGTAATAAACTTTGCACTGACTTGATATTTTCAAAGGACAACACCGACGTTTGATAACAGATTCAAATTCTCAAGATAACAGATTCTGATTCTCAAGATAACGGATTCCGATTTTCCAAGGCAAAGCGCCCGGAATTTATATAAAACTTATATATTTTACTCATATTATTGGGGAGTTATGATTGATTGAAATTTCGAGCTATAATGTGAAATGGGTGCTGTAATTTTCTCTTATATTTTCTGAAACAATCCGACTATCAAACTAATTTCTACTTTTATATTGTAATACAAAATATTCCAAACAAATTGTGTATCATTTTTCTATTGACATGTGAGGACATTTTGAAGACAATTGATTCAGCACTGTCGGAAACATTGGACTGCAAAATTTTAGATCATTCTTTGAAAGTACAGACATTAGTTCAGTACTTCTTAAAGTACAGACATATATTCAAAGCCGCCTCATGTTGAGGCTTTTTGTGGATCATCCATCAATTTCCGACAGAAAATTCTCAGTAAAAGAAAATTGAGTTTGGGTGTAATTAATGATCAATTTATTGCTTTTTTGCCAAGGTAACTGAGCTTATATTTAGGTAAATTTGGAGGATTATTGAACAATCAATTATAATATATGTGGTATGTACGGCCTTTCTTATTTTTTTCACGACAGTTTCTCATATATATATATATATATATATATATATATATATATATATATATATATATATATATATATATATATATATATATATATATATATATATATATATATATATATATATATATATATATATATATATATATGTATATATATATATATTGTGAGACCAGAAATTGATCTCACACTTTGATGAGACAGTTTTATGAGAATATTTATTGTGTACGAAACTTCGAACAATACTTGTAGTCTGGATGGCACCAAGTTTTGCAACCCGTGAACCTAAAGGTCAGAAAACCATAAATTTAGGGGTGCCATGACAGAGGGGCCGAGCTGGTCCTTACGAGGATGTGGAATAGTTCCATTGGTTAAATAAGTAACAAATTCAAAAAGGAGCTTGCGGCGTCACACTGGATGCGGCAAATGAAAGTAAGGGGGAAATGACACCCCCGAAAAAGAGGGAACCACAACCTGTGACCCGAGAACGACGAACGATATAACTGGGCGCAGTAGCCCTGTCGTTAGCGCGCAGAGGTTGCACTCGGTAGTCCCGCGTTCGATTCCCGCCGCTGCCCAAACTGCCGCCGTGTTCACGCGGAGTACGATCACGTTAAACATGTGGGTCCGTAAGTCCTTCCGAGAGGTTGGTGGTAGGGGAAGGAGGGTACGGTCCCTGTGGATACCACCCCCACTGGGTTCTGGTCTATATTGGGTGGCACTTCCCGGCCGTTCAAACAGATACCTTACACCTTTCTGGTAGATCGGACGGTCTGGGTCGAAGAAGGAGAGCGATATAACTTGTACAATATGACTTAAACAGATAACTGAAATCATGGCTTGAGTAGATGTTATGACTTAAGCGGGGGCTTGCCTGCCATTATGATAGAACGACAATACTAAAGAAGCAGAGTTTTGCGTAGAGGTTCCCAAATAAGGGAGATCTAGGATGTGTTCAGTGCAACCAAGTATTTGCAAGCATTATGGTCTATTGCAAAGGCCCATATTGAAAGTATGTGTTCCTGAAATATCCACAGGTTATTAAATACGATAGGTATATGGTTAAGGGTCTCACATGCTATCTCCTCTCACATGCTATCTTCCTAAATGATTAATAAGCATGTAATTATCGTAATTGAATTTAATAAGTGTTTTATGTTTTTAATAAATGTTTTTGTTAATGTTAAATTGGTGCAATCATTTTGGTAATATATTAATTAATAACTTCTTTACAGGACTCACGCGGAGGTTAAATAATTGGAGGGTTTATAGCGGCACAATAAAGCAATGTACGATTTAGTTAATAAATCCACTATGTATGGAATTTAAGGCCATGTTAAGAGATAAAGGTAAATATGTTAATGATAAATAATTGGAGGGTTATTGCAAACACAAAGCACAACGTAATGATAAATAATGTTAATCATAATTTAAGTTCTTATCTTTCTATTAGTTCTCATATATATATATTATATATATATATATATATATATATATATATATATATATATATATATATATATATATATATATATATATATATATATATAGGGTGTCCCAAAAAGATTGAAACTCGCTTTAATTCTTTACCTGTTGGAGTAAATGGACAATGTAAATTGCAAAACTGTTGAAAGTAAGGTAGGAAATAAGACTACGTTAATAGTCCTCCCATTAATTTTCAAAAAGTTACACTTTTTAAATTTTTATACGACCCCTTTAGACAATCAGAATTTTTTTTATTTTTACTGCCACAAGTTCAGTAAAAAAACCCGCATATCTGTATCTTTAAAATTGAGCGAGTTATATTTAATTGAAAATTGAACATTGTGAATGGGGACCACATATCAAATTAGAAATGTAAATTTGTGACATATCACAAAAAATATAAAATTGGATGATAATACATAGGGTACCCAACCGCGTAGTGACCACTGCTTTATATGATCTTTGTCTGTGTAATGCTTTATTTAGATGCATTTGTGAAAAAAAAATTGACAGATATTGAGGTATATTTGATCTAAACAATTTCCATCGCCAATTTTTTTATAATCCTATTTTCCCTGATGAAAGAGCCTTTCACACGGTACGGAAAAGTGGCATGTCACATTTTTTCCTTTATCATAATTCCCTTGATTTTAAAAATACATACATGCGGTTTCTTTTAATGATTTTGTTGCATTAAAAATACATTTTTTTTATTGAACAAATTAGTCTAAGGAAGTTTTATAAAAATTTAAAAAGTGTAACTTTTTAAAAATTAATGGGATGACTATTTCATTAACGTAGTTTTATTTCCTACCTTACTTTCAACATTTTTGCAATTTACATTGCCCACTTATCTCCAAAAGGGGAAGAATTAAAGCGGGTTTCAATCTTTTTGGGACACACACACATTATATATATATATATATATATATATATATATATATATATATATATATAATTATTGATGTTTAAATCAAAAATACATTCGCCGCGCCGATTATAGTATGTGCATATAAAGTAGATAAAAAAAATCGAGATTCGTATTAAATATTACATATTTTAATTAAGCCAATATCTTAAGATTTCTGTGTGGTAAGCTATATCTTCATTCCGGATAAAATCTAATTACATATGAAACCGGGGCAAAACGTTTCCTGGAAATTCAATTTAACTCGAAACACAAGATGATTTCAGGAAGACAAAGCTAATTGTGTTTATTAAACATCAGGAATTTCACCATTTTAACTCTGTCTTAGCAGACGTCATTAGGAATTCGTACATCATAGTTTTATGCAAATCGAATTTCTTTTGAGGAGGAAAAACAAACCACCCGAGAGCTATAATGGAATTTGGCATCAATTAGTAGAGAAGTTTTCGTCCCGATTAAAAGATAATGCCTCCACTCTACTTAATCATCTCATTGTTGCTGACGTTCAGTTAGAAATCGAGACATGAATAGTTAATGGGACCATGCTTTAATCATACTTTACTTTTCTCACTAGAAAGAATTGTTAAAGGCCTGAAAAGTGTTGAAGCCGTGTTTTGTATTGTGCTCCAGGTCAACCTCTGTTTACTCAAGCTTTCGTGAAATGGAAGCATTCTAGGAGAATAAAAGCCGTTCATCATTCTAATGTATTGCACCACGTTGCACACGAAGATAAGTTTACCCAGCAATGGGAGTCTCTTTGATGCAATTTTTAAAGTTTGAAATTGAATTTGAATAGCACACAGATAAGTTATCTCGGCACATTTACATCCATTATAAATGTTTGACATTGTTAAGATTCAGCTAAGAAGCAAGTGTGGTTAAGTGTATTTTATATACGAGAAATATATTCATTGTGCATTGTATCTGAATTTATTCATACAATGAATTGCCAAATGAATTTGTTATATTTTAATTATATTATGGATATTTATATTATGAATAATGTTTTTTGTTTTCATTTATTATTCAGCCAAATTTTTTCGCCTTTGTAATGAGAAATAAATTTAGTTATAAAAGTAGTTAAAAGTAACCACAACGTAAATTGCTGTTCAAATATACTGATTCAAATATATGATCTTTACCGAAAAGTAATGTTCCTTTTTTAATGGGAATAAGTCAAGATTTTGACACGAAACGAGGGCTAAGTGCTAAACTCAAGGAAATATTATGTCAGACAAATCATTAAATATATTTATGGGATTTTATTGACACACAAATTTTAAATAAATTAAATCAAAATCTTAGGATTTATTTGGCGAATTTTAAATTTGAATTTATTCGTCTTTGTTTGGTTCATTTTCGTCACCAAACTGTGCAACCATTGTACAATTCATTGCTGTTACTCGTGTTACTTCTCTTTCATCGTGCTGGATGGCTCTACTACTCCAAAGCCTACTACTACTGTAGATCAAAATTTTCACTATCAATTAGTTCTCCTTCGGTGCTAACTACTTCAATTCTTGAACATTTAAGAAGAAAAAAACTTTCCTTAAATTTCGTCTGCTTTTATCATTATTACAGAGTGTTTCAAAAAGACGCAACCAGACATTTCAAAAGGTAGAACATATTGTCATGCACACTTTCTGTAAAATTATGAGTCACCTGGTATTGCACTCATAGTTAACCTAAATAAGGATTAAAATAGCATTGACAGGCATCAGGCTCTTTCACGTATTCGTTTGTTTGAATCTCTATACTGCGTCAGCTATGCCATAGAACCAACTGACTAATCATTTGACATAAAATTGTATACCCTCGTAAGTCCTACTTTTAAAACTACGGGTAAACTTTTTGAATGTCGGTTGTTTTAACCACCCTGTATTTTCTCAGAAATTTACGATTCTATTGCTTCATTTATAGTTGTGCAAATCACGTTATGCTCTTAGTTGTTATAATGTTAATAAATATTTAATTAGGAATTATGCCGTTTTTAGAGAGTTTTACAGGCAAACATTATTTTTTTACCGATAATCTTTTCATTCGTTCCATTGTGTTAATATACAAATGTGCCAATAACTAATTTTGAACAAATTACTTAAATCAAAACTTAGCTATATTCAATTGCAATAGAAGCGGTAGCAATTGCATTAACATCTTGCGACCTACATTTTAAATCTGAAAGCAATCGCACTTTTTCTATATATTTTAGCTGGAGATAAAAGAAATGATAAATAAGTATTTTCTTTCGGTTGTTAAATATATTTTTACAGTTTTCTGAATAGCCTTGAGCGTCAAATAAAACTTTATGCGTTGAGTATCATTTTAATGGTATATGTACACTTGTCGAAGCAGAATTATTAAAATCAATATGAAATGCATTTCCACACTATATTTTCGAAAAAGCTCCATTATTTAAAATAAAATGACTTACAGAAATATAATTATAATTCATTGCAGAATCATTTATTGGTGTAAAAGTGTTAAAAACAATTTTGCTACAGATTTTGAAAACATTTTGCAAGGTCCTGTTGAACTGTTAATTATAATTTTTTTAATTTGCATTGTATAATTATTTCCCTATTGACAGCCTGTTAGCGTTCCGGTTTAACGGACCAATCACGAGCTGACCAGTCAGTTTGAAGTTTCTACGAGTGGGCTGGAATAAACATTTCGGCAGTTCGGTCATTATGATGCCACACTCGCTTCTCACTCGTATCGGTTTGCATTACCAAGTTCAGATCGTTAATAGGAATTCTGGATGTTTAGACCAAGAGGACAAAAGTTAGCAATCCAAATATCTGAGGCAGCAAGCATCGGCTAAAATGTTTTTGCTCGTAACCAGATATTATTCAAATTTTCCTTTTCGTTGGGTGGCGCGCGTTATTCTGAAGTAGAATCTCTCGGTGGATATTGCCACTATAGTATAAGTATCAATTTATGCGTGTTAAGGGGTCTGTAAAAGATAGAAAAACTAACGACTTGTGTTTGATTCTGTTAACTGAGAATGTTGTATATTATCAGTTAAAATATGTATTATTTGCCTCTTAAATTTTGTGTGTGTGCTTTTTCCTCGGCAGTTAGGATTGGATTATTCACAATTTCGGAAACACAGTTTGATGTTGCGTAACGTTTGAGAATTGAAGTTAAGATTGGTAAAGTCCAAATTTCTACATTGACTGCCAAAGAGCTCAAATCTATACAATTCTCAGCGCCAGTTGTTATCAAATTTTGTCTGGAAGGAAAACAGGAAACGTATATTGGGGGTGTTGATACAGTTACTTTAAGACAAGCTCTCTTAAAGTGTGTTGTTTATTGCTGGCTTTCAAGCATATCATTATAGGGATTCACAGTGTGAAGAATACTATCTCGTTCTACACTGAATTCGGTATATGTATTTTTTATATATCTTTTGCTGTGAAACGCAATGAGTTTTAGATGCCATTTAAAATGATCTTGAAAGGTAATCTACTAGACACGTGGTCGCTGAATAGTGGTATGCCAAGAATCAAAATCTTTTGAGTGAAAAAATGGTTTTAAATAATGTACCTAACTTAACAGCTAAAACCCATCAAAATTCAAAAATATTTTGTAGTTTATTTGAAAACATATACAATAGACATATAGTACAATGATACTTTTCTCTCTTATCCATAATTAGATGCTTCTTTATATCGAACTTCTGACGCAATTCATCTTCTTGAAAGTTGTTGGCACCATGGCACATTACTTGAAATATATATATTGCTTTATTTGATCTTACAGATATATTTTCAGTGACAAACATAAATCCTAAACTAACATCTGAATATACAATATAAATCCGGTAGCTAAAGAAAAACAACATTGAAATCAGATATCAATATTCAAAGGACGATTATATTCAAAAAGTGACTATTGAGGGTTGGAAATGCAGACTTTTGGAAAATTTTATAAATAATGGGTCAACATAAAACAGTGAAAAGGATATCTGCTAGAAACGTCATCATAGGCACAGTCTAAAATATATACTAAATTCCGTTGTTTCTATGATTGCATATAACACATGGTTAAAAATTTAAGGAATCTGTATCCAATAACAGATAAAAAACAAATCCACAAAAACCATAGCAGGATATAATTATCAATAATTGCTATACGGCAAAAATAAAATAACAAAAATAAAACGCAAAAATATTAACAATAAAACACACAAATAAACATTTCTGCATAAATATGCAGAAAATATAATATGTATGTTCTGCTACTGCCATCATATTGCCTTACCATGTGTAAGACAGAAAGGGCGATTGAGCTTAGAGAATTAGTTTTTAAGGAGAGGAGAAAAAAATGAGTTGTCGGTAAGAGGTATATATATATATATATATATATATATATATATATATATATATATATATATATATATATATATATATATATATTATGAGTATATATATTATGTATATATATTATGAGTTTTAATTAACAATAAACCTACAACTTTTAAATGCAATAACTTCTCAGAGCCTCACTAAAAGGTGCCCCTCCGCATAGAACAGGCAGTGTTTTTGAACAGGCACCATTAACAGTGAATTTGAAACCCGAGTTATCCCTTATCAATATCCAAATCCTTAACCTGGGGCACTGCACTGGCCACCTTATTCACCTGATATTAATCCATGTGATTTCTATCTTTGGGGTCATATGAAAGATTTGGTTTACAAGAAGAAGCCGACAGACCTTATTAGCCTCAAAAGTTCCATAACTGACTCCTTTTCAAGCATGGAAAATAAACATTTGAATTTGTAAGTGACAACTTTGTGACTGGGTTGCGCTATTCTGTCACCTCTGGGGGTTCTCACTTTGAAAACGTTATCCATTAAAATTCTTTTCCAAGTTCTTTTCAATGAAAAAATGTTTGTATTGCTATCTCCAACGACTCAAGAATTATTTCAGTTAAAACTTGTAGGTTAATCAAAACTCACCCTATATATATATATATATATATATAAATATATATATATATATATATATATATATATATATATATATATATATATATATATATATATATATATATATATATATATATATATATATATATATATATATAAATGTACAGACGTAAGAAACGTAAAATCCTTAAATTACGTGGTATGGTGCATTAAAGAGAAAAGTAAAGTTTCAAACATGCAATGTTTGGTTAACACAGATATATATACTGGCTTTTGCTGTGTAAAAATAAAATTTATTATTCAAAGATGGATATTTTTACGTTTTAATAATCAGTAATGCAGTTACTTTATTTTACCATCGCTTGTTTTTCATTTTATTTAGGTGCTATGCATGACAAAAGAAGCCACAATTTTACAATTTTCAATATTTCATTTTAAATTAACTTTCGGTATATAATTATCACAAACCTTTCAAGTCATGTGTAAAATGCATATCCGAAAAACGTCATACAAAACAGCTTTTTTATAACAGAAAATTAATTCACTTTATGAGGATAGACATGGAAAATTCAATTAAAATGTTTAGAAAAAGAGAGATTTTACAATTATTTGAGATAATGAAATTTACACCTCCACATTGGAAAAAAAAGCTGTTTTCTTCCCTTTAAATTATTCCTTTTACAGTGCTAGTTATTTAAAAAGAGAACTTTATTTACAAATAAAATTTTACTTTTCCTTCTTAGATTGAAGTTACAAAACATAATTAAATTAGATTAGGAATTTAAACTAGACATATTTTTAGACCGACAGGTAAAATTCTGAAGTACACATTTATCGGATAGTAAAAAATATTACAATATGGATGGATTTTAAACAAAGAAGCATACGCACGGTCTTTTCAGGGAATGCCTATACTGTCATAATCTTATATTTAACAAGAAAGATCAATCATGCACAAAGCATTGATTATGAAACACTTTCCAACTGCGATGCAATTTTATTTAAACATTTCAGAAACGCGATGCATTCAGTAATGATATTTTTAAATTATCACAATAAAATACAATAATTTCTTATATTTGAAAATTTCATCGAAAACAAATGAACTTTATTCAAATAACGCCATCGAAATATAAATCGTCTGGCTCGCTATATAAAAGCAGGGAATATTTCATTCATGACTTTTTCCATTCCTTTCATTCAGCGGCGATACTTTTAAAATTATCACAATACTACAATAATCCATTTAACTTAAAAACTTAAAACCATGGAGGTAAAAGTACTTTCTAACTCCATGATTAAAACATCATCGAAAAAGGAAATAATATAGAATCGTCTGCTCCTCTATGTAAAATCAATGAATGTTTCATTCATATCAGCTATATTGCAGAATTCAGAGCTAAATAATTTTGCGTTAAAGAAATTAAGGAATTCTTATACAACTCATCTTACAGCTTGATGTGTTTACATTCTCCATCCGTAAAAATTAGGCTTCGTTGTAGAAATAATCAAAATTTAATAATCATTTAAACTAAAAATTATTATAATTGCATTGACGCAGTATATAGATGCACAGAAAAAAAATAAAGGGGTTTTAGGACGAATGCAATGCTAAATATATATGAAAAAGAACTTTAAAAAATCACGATTTCGACAAAAGATGGATGAAATATTTTATTTTGAAGTGAGTCACGCGATCTCTTCATATAATATGGGTACAATTATTATTTTAATATTTATTTTAAAAACTACCTAACATATTTTGCTGAAATTGTTTTTATATATTTTATGGAATAATTTAAGTATTTCCTAAAATTTTCGAAACAATTTGTGAATTTTAAATTTGCTTAAAAATCGTCTGAAAAATTAGGTCCCTTAGGGATCCATGTATTTCATTTTATATATATATATATATATATATATATATATATATAAAATACAATATGAAAATCTAATGATAGAATATAGAGAAGTTGTAACTCAAAAGTATTTCATTCGAAATAGCTCTCTAGTTACTTATTACTATATATTACACCTCTTTCAAATCAAATTAAATTTATAAATTTTCCTAAACTTCTTCACTTTGTTATTTTCAATAATTATATTTTTCAAGGAAATAAATTATACTTACAAGTCTCAGGAGTTCCACAGGGTGGTTGCAGTAGCAGTATGCTAGCTAATTTATACCTTTATCATTATGAAAAGTCATTTACTTCAATAGATTATACTTTTTACAGATATGTTGATGATCTGATTTGCTTAGTACATACAGAAAATTATCTCATAGATATAGATTACTTTCCAGACAATTTGGAATTAATTCCTAATGAAGCTACTATTAGTAAAAATGTTAATTTTTTGGATTTAAATCTATTTATTGATCCTTCTAATAGAATTGTTACAAATTTATATGATAAAAAAGACTTTTATAATTTTAATATTAATAAAATCTTACCTTTTAATTCCTGTAACTCGATTCAATTGTTTAGAAATATTATACTCAATCAGCTTTTTAGAATTTATAGATTATCTGATAAAAAATTTCATGCTATGCATATCAATAATCTCAAAATTACTAGTAATTTATATAAATATCCCTCTTATTTAGTAAATAGTATTGCTAAAAAATTTAAAATAGCTGGATTTTTATAATTCTTTTCACAGTATCATATAATTCTATTCATAGTATCTTATATTAGCCAGACATCTCCATTCTCTTCTGTTTTTTTTTTTTTTTTTTTTTTTTCATTCACTTCCCACTTCAGCATTACTATTATTTGCCCCTCTTTTTAGTAGCTCTTATTATATTAATACTTTTTCTTAACATTTCGCTTCACAGTTTTTCAATTCTTATGAATGGCAACAGTAAATGGTTTTTTATTTTTTTCTTTACGAATGGCAACACTGGTCTCTTCTATCAGTGTACCCTGTATTGACTCGATTGTACATACGCTGTGCTTTTTCCAGGTATTCATTCTTTCTTTTTTATTCCTTCTTTATGTATGTCGTCCAAGTAGAAATAGTTTATAGATTTAATCTATCTATTTCTTCAGAAACATACATTTTTGTGTTTGCTTCTACAAAAAACTTGGACATGATTAGATTTTTGTAGAGGTTAACAATTCATGATTTAGGCTTAGAGCCTCGTCCACGTGTAATGCGTTTGTGCTTGATTTCGTTTGTTATACTTATTTCGATTCCATACCTTTATATTTATCATTGACTTGTTGATTCGATATTTATTTTATTTATTTTTTTCCCATTTGCTTGAGGATTAGTTGATTTTTACTTTTGTTTTGTAAGCCTGTTAGATAGTTGAATTTAGCTTAAGTTTTTCTTTTTTTGTTTCCATACCTTTTAATTTGGTTGATTTTCTGTAACTTGATAGCAAGTGTTTTGTATTTTTTATCCATTTGATTGATGATTTGCTGTATTATATTTTATTCTGTGGGTGTTTTTAAAAAAGTTAGGTTTATCGTGTTACATCTTCTTACTTTTCGTTCATTGGATTTTCAAATTTCTATTATTATTGAAATCATTTTATTTATGAGCTGCATTTGCGCAATAAATTTAATGTATTTTGCATTATCAATCCATTTACTTAATAACTTTAAATTCTTTATTTAATAATATTTGCATAGTATCCTTCATATTTTAGTAAGCTATAGTATCTATAAATTTTTTTGCAATCTATTCAAATTTATGCTGCATTTGCGCTAAATTTAGTAATAGAATTAGTTATTTCTATATTTGATTTTTCTATTTTTGAATTTACTTTCGTCCAATGTTATTAGAGGAATCTTGTTGCACGTATTCTCCTAATTTTATCGGTTATTTACTGCCTATGTTATTGCATTTATTATATTTTTAATATATTATTTGTATTGTAATTTGTCCAATTCCATACTGCTTATATTTTAGTTAATTTCTTTTATATCATTAGCATTATGCTTTTATTCTTATAATATATTTTTTTATATTATTTTATTTGCAACTACTTTTGGGTAAAATCTAGTGCTGCCATCTATAGTTTATTATTCTTACTTTTAATATTGTTATCGTATTTTTGGAGGGTTGGTAATCTTGTATTGACGTTTATTGCTTTATTTTGGCTCATTCAACTGTACTTTTTAGTACAATCTTCTATTAATTATTTTCTTATTACGTATTCGGATAGGATTTTAAGTGAATCCACTTTTTACACTTATCGCATTATTTAATATTTAAGTGTTTTTTACTTTATCTATATTTAATCTAGTTTAGAACTAATGTAACTATAACATTATGTTTTCGCATATCTTGTAATTTCCTACTGATTTTCATTAGGATTAGGTTTTACATGGACTTAATTGTTTTTACTTATATACAAGCAATTATTTTATTACTTTTATTATTATATCTATGTTATATTGTCATACTCATTAAATTACTTATACTATTATGAATTACACATATTATCTGATTTAGTGACTGGCAAATATATTTATACTTATTATTATATAATTTGATAGATATTGCCCGGTATTTTCAATTTATGTTGGGAATTGTTTAGACCGATATCCCATTACCAACTTTGTGCCATGGATAATTTTGAATATAGTGATTACCCTACTAAAAATTATAATTTCAATAAATGTAAGAATAAAAATTGCAAAACCTGCCCATTTGCTTCTCATACTCAAATTACAAACCATGAAAGTCTTCTGCCTTTCTGCAAAATTTTCAATTGCATCTACCGTTTATCTTGTAACATATGCAATCTATCATATATAGGACAAACTAGTAATCCAATTCATCTACGTATGAATGTACACAGAGATCATGTCAAAAAATATATTCTAAATAATAATTTTCTTCCTACTTCCAATAAAATTGAATATAAACACTTTGCCAAACACGGTTTTGAAAATATTACTATACATATTTTAGATATAAAAACAAAATCAGCAGATAGGATTTATTTTGAAAACTACTATATTAAATCACAGTGTACTCTTTTTCCATATGGATTAAATCAAATGTATCTAAATGGTAATGTTGTAAAAAATAATTTTGTAGATAATAAATATTCTATTTTTAATCACCTTTTTTTGAAACCCCATTTAAATGATAGTGAATCAATCAAACTCAAAAGATTTAAACGAGGAAAGGGACATTCCATACTTAATGATCATAAATCTGAGATTATAACTCTACATAATCAATTTAATAGAACTTTTCAATGGAAATTCATAAGATCCTGGGTTTTTACGGTAAAGAAAAAACATTTAAATAAGGTTTATGCCATTTTTTTAAAATTAAATCTTGCTAATGAACATTTTAATCATATTTTCTATGATTTGCTTATTACAAGATCACAGTATTTAAATTTAAAACTAAATCAATTTCATTATAATAATACAACTACTAATTCTTATTGTGTTATCTCTTTCAAACATCCTATATATAATTCTATAAATTTTGGACATCTGTTTAACAAGTTTAAACATTTATTGCCTATTGGTGATTTATTTGTTTCAAAGACATTCAAATACAATAAGCCTATTGGTAGGTCTATATTTAATTATAATGAAGTTTCACAATCGCTCTCTACTGATCATTCTTCTCAGTCAATTGTAGATAGTGAATGTATTTGTAAATTAAATAAATTTGCTAAATTTCTAAATACAGACTTGGGGCATATAGTTACAGGAGATTTAGACATTGTTAGTGACAATGTGTTAAGAACCATTATGTCATTTGGCACTAAATTTAGGATACCTTCTTGTAATAATTCTTTTAAAGTTTTAAAATCAATTAATCTAGATCTTGATAAATATATATATAAATTAGCTTGTAAATACGCTCTGCCATTAGAGGCATTTAATATGTGGAAATTTACTATATTAGAATCAATTAAAAATGCTATTAGAGATATTAAATTGTCTAGATCTTTATATAATATTGATAATATTAAACATTCCATTAATGATTTACAAAGATCCTTTGTTATCACCTATGTTGATAAAGCCTCTAATAATTATGCTATTATCTGTAAAAAATTTTATATTCAATTTCTGTTGGATTATTTAAAAAATAATAGTCTTTTTAAACCGGATTTACATTCCATCAATAGTATTAAATTGAAAATTATCAATATGTATAGTGATTTAAATATTAAATATAAATATCTTAAATTTCCTTATATAGTGCTTATTCCAAAATTTCATAAAAATCCTATTAAATTTAGAACAGATACTAGTGGCCATATTACTTACTCTACTACTGCGAGTAAATTATTACTAAATTCTTTAAATCTAATAAATAATAGTTTAAGCCAGACTAGCAATAATTACCATATTCTAAATAATAGTAAAGAATTAAAGAATAAATTAACATCTCTTAGAAAAATAATAGGATTTCAAACTTTTGATTTTAAAGATCTTTTTAATAATATTAAGATATCTGATCTATATGATGTTATTTTAGCTCTATATAATGCTTATATTACACCTCTTTGAAATCAAATTAAATTTATAAATTTTCCTAAACTTCTTCACTTTGTTATTTTCAATAATTATATTTTTCAAGGAAATAAATTATACTTACAAGTCTCAGGAGTTCCACAGGGTGGCTGCAGTAGCAGTATGCTAGCTAATTTATACCTTTATCATTATGAAAAGTCATTTACTTCAATAGATTATTCTTTTTACAGATATGTTGTTGATCTGATTTGCTTAGTACATACAGAAAATTATCTCATAGATATAGATTACTATCCAGACAATTTGGAATTAATTCCTAATGAAGCTACTATTAGTAAAAATGTTAATTTTTTGGATTTAAATCTATTTATTGATCCTTCTAATAGAATTGTTACAAATTTATATGATAAAAAAGACTTTTATAATTTTAATATTAATAAAATCTTACCTTTTAATTCCTGTAACTCGATTCAATTGTTTAGAAATATTATACTCAATCAGCTTTTTAGAATTTATAGATTATCTGATAAAAAATTTCATGCTATGCATATCAATAATCTCAAAATTACTAGTAATTTATATAAATATCCCTCTTATTTAGTAAATAGTATTGTTAAAAAATTTAAAATAGCTGGATTTTTATAATTCTTTTCAGAGTATCATATAATTCTATTCATAATATCTTATATTAGCCAGACATCTCCATTCTCTTCTGTTTTTTTTTTTTTTTTTTTTTTTCATTCACTTCCCACTTCAGCATTACTATTATTTGCCCCTCTTTTTAGTAGCTCTTATTATATTAATACTTTTTCTTAACATTTCGCTTCACAGTTTTTCAATTCTTATGAATGGCAACAGTAAATGGTTTTTTATTTTTTTCTTTACGAATGGCAACACTGGTCTCTTCTATCAGTGTACCCTGTATTGACTCGATTGTACATACGCTGTGCTTTTTCCAGGTATTCATTTTTTCCTTTTTATTCCTTCTTTATGTATGTCGTCCAAGTAGAAATAGTTTATAGATTTAATCTATCTATTTCTTCAAAAACATACATTTTTGTGTTTGCTTCTACAAAAAACTTGGACATGATTAGATTTTTGTAGAGGTTAACAATTCATGATTTAGGCTTAGAGCCTCGTCCACGTGTAATGCGTTTGTGCTTGATTTCGTTTGTTATACTTATTTCGATTCCATACCTTTATATTTATCATTGACTTGTTGATTCGATATTTATTTTATTTATTTTTTTCCCATTTGCTTGAGGATTAGTTGATTTTTACTTTTGTTTTGTAAGCCTGTTAGATAGTTGAATTTAGCTTAAGTTTTTCTTTTTTTGTTTCCATACCTTTTAATTTGGTTGATTTTCTGTAACTTGATAGCAAGTGTTTTGTATTTTTTATCCATTTGATTGATGATTTGCTGTATTATATTTTATTCTGTGGGTGTTTTTAAAAAAGTTAGGTTTATCGTGTTACATCTTCTTACTTTTCGTTCATTGGATTTTCAAACTTCTATTATTATATATATATATATATATATATATATATATATATATATATATACCCACCTCTAACTCAGTTGCTATGTTAATCTATATAACTATAAACAGATACAAATTGGATAATATTACTATGTAACTTATCGCTATAATGGAAAAATGGGTACTAGAATAATTAATGATATTCAAGGAATTAAAGTCAGAGCTAAATTAATATAATATTTTAGAGGTCCAAATCATGAGAAAGATAGACTGGTAGTACAGGAAATTTAAAATACAATAATGCAAAAATTATAAACAACATAAATAAAAAGAAATGAAAATAAAAATTAAATATTAAGATGAGAATAAACTCTGTAATAAGATCAAATGCAGCTTTACAACATATTTTTACTTTCCCTGCAATACATGGTAATGTATAGGGAAAGTATTGGAATCATGCCGAAAATCACAACTCGAGTTTTTGACGGATCTACACGTTTCGAGACCTCTAGAATACGAAAAAACTATTTGTATCCACTCTAACTAAAAACTAATGGACCGAATTTCACAAAATTTGGTAGGTAAGTTACTTGTGAGCGAGTCTGGTGCTGATTAGTTTTGGGTACGATTCGGAATAAAAGAACCCGCCTTTTTTTGCGAAATGGCCCGCAAAAGCTTATATCCACTCTAACTGAAAAACTAATAGACCGAATTTCACAAAATTTGGTAGATAAGTCGCTTGTAAGCCACCCTGGTGCTGATTAGATTTTGGTATAATTCGAAAGAAAATAACCTGCCTTTTTTTGCAAAATGGCCCGCAAAAATCATCAAAATCTAAACTTAAGAACTACGTATGCTCAAATACAGCCATTAAATGCGTGTTCAATACGTAATTTTTAGCAAAGAAAAGAATAAGACCAACCCCATTACACTAGGACTAGCCGTTCTCGAGATATTTTAGTTTTTCGTATTTTTCCTACACCATTTTTGAAAATAAGTCCAGTTTTCAAATGAGAACGAAAATTGAATTAAAAGTGAATTAAATTTAATTTAAATAAATATAACGTGAATATAAGTCTGCAGGGAAAGTCATGTGCTGCCCACATCAGATTTTTTCTTTTTTATATACAGGGTGAGTCAGAACTCTTGGGCCAAACTTTAAGGGGTGATAAATCTCATCTAAACAAGCAATTTTTGTCAAAGCAGGGTCGTAGCGCAAGAGGTGAACCTCTAGGTGGTAGCTCATGAAATGAGGAAATGATGACTCTATCGTGAAAAGAGGAAACACATGACAGAGTAGGCACGAAGTACGTTTTACTGACTGAAATTGCAGAATGCATGAACAAAGTTACAGAAACTGCTCAAAAGTGGGACCACCAGCACTAATGCAGGATTCACACCTACGACGTACCGAGCGTCGCACGTTAGCAAAAACACACACTATATCTTAGACAACACCGGCAGCAACAGCAATCCTAGCAACCAGGTCCTCATCGGAGTCGATGGGGCTATCGTAGATAAGACTTTTCATTTGGCCCCATAAGAAAAAGTCGAGACAGTAGAGATTAGGGGATCGTTAAACCCTGGCTAGTTCTGACGCAGTCGTCACTGCGTTCAATGTCAGCGACGTCTATTGGTTCACCTCTGCCGTTACGACCCTGCTTTGTATGACAAAAATTGCTTGTTTAGATGTGAGTTATCACCCCTTAAAGTTTGGCCCAACAGTTCTGAATCACTATATATATATATATATATCAAGCCTGCGTCCTTTAGGAATTTATCCTTCGATACTTGCAGATGCTTATTTTTGTGTATTATAAAATTAAATATGCTTTAGTGAGACTGCTTTGTTTTCTTTTCATTTATTAAAGCTTTATACAGGATATATTTGAAAATTTCTTTGCGCCCTCTGTTCTGAATATTGTAAGCTAGTATACATGCTATTTTGGCCAACAAGTAATCTGAAGTGCCAAATATAAAGTGTAATTTACGTAATGTTTACTTTATGTCAGTAATATTACTTTGTAGGTTTCAAATTGTCATATTATCCGAATTAGAAAGAATAATGTATCTAACTTGAGAAAAAGTAAATTCATCAAGATATGCATGAAAAGTTATCTGGTGCCTACATTTACATTTCATTGTTTCTCTTAAAATTGAAATTAGAATTTGGCAGTTTGTAGCAAAATGCGTGTATGGGACACATACTATAGTTTCAGCAACCTACGAAGTTCTATTTTATCTCATATACTGCAATTATTTTCGAGAATGTAGAAACGGCTGATAAATCGAAATAAGTGTAGGGATTCTATTTCTGATTATTCCAAGCAAGAAACCATTTAAATGCTTCAGAAGAGCGAAGAATCCAATCAAAGTAACACTGCAATTTATGCTTTAAGTGGTTACCGTCAAAGGGTTAATTAGAAGCTTAAGAGAATGCATCTGTATTCCCATCTGGAATGCGCTTTGACTTTTCGCCACCATTTCCTCTGCATTTCTCATTGACATCGTTCTTGAACAGCCATTTTAATGTGTGACACGTACACCCGGTGACAGTATTAAAGATTAAATGCTTTACCGTAATTATATTACGGAAAAAAATTAAAAGCGGAGACTCGTTTAAGTGCATACTGATGTCTCAGAACGATTTAATAAAGAACAAATCAATATTAACTTGATATGTTGAAGACCAGATTTTTCTGCCAAATAGAAGCTAACATTTCTATCTTTATGTAAGGGTCAGTAATAGAAATGAAAGTTTTGGTTAAATGCCATTAATATATAACAGGATTTATATAATTTTAACAATTTTACTTATATAATTTAACTATATATATATTAACTATATTAACTATATAATTATATATATATATATATATATATATATATATATATATATATACAGCGTTGCCATAATTAAAGTAGAGGTGTTTAGAGCCCGATACTGAGAAAACTGTTGGGCCAAACTCAACCACATTTGCAGTAAATATTGTTTAGATCATGGGGGTTTGATTTTTAAAAGAAAAATTAGTTAAGATTTTTGCCACCGTGGGCTAAAGTGGCGCTGTAAGTTCCATGTTGGAGTAAAATAGGCATAGGAAGTAAAGAAAGCTCCGTCAATGCTGAGAGTTATCGAACAATGATGCTGAACTTTGTTATTCACAAACTTCAACAGCGTGAATGTCTTGAAGCTAAGATATTCATGCAGGATGGAGCACCCTCCTCATATTGGATTGCGCGTACAGGAAGTGCTACGACAGCATTTCACCAATAACCGAGTAATTAGTCGAGCGTTTCCTATGTAGTGGCCAGCCCGTTCGCTTGATCTGACACTTTGTGACTTTTGGTTGTGTCGTCATGTAAAGCACGTGGTATACCAAGGGAATGTGGATAATTTAGCCACTTTGAAGGACCGAATAACATTGCACGTCGAGCAAATCAATGTAGATCTGTTGCATTCTGCAGTAAAGAATGCTGTTCAGAGAATGCACTTTTTGGAACATATGTAAGGAAAACATATTGAATCACAAATGTAAATGATGCCAATATAAAAATGAATGTCGCACGTATGTAAATGTAAGATGCAAATGTAAATATAAAATGTACTAAATATTTATAAAATGTAAATGTTATATCCATTTCAAAATGCATGTAATATGTTAACTTTCTGTACTCCCTATGCCTATTTTACTCCAAAAATGGATCTTACAGAGACACTTTGGACCGCAGTGGCAAAAACCTGAACTTTTTTTTTTCTTTTAAAAGTCAAAATTCCATGGTATAAATAGTATTAACTGCAAATTTGGTTGAGTTTGGCCCAACAGTTATCTCACTAACTGTTGACTCTAAAAACCTCTACTTTAATTATGACCTTATATATATATATATATATATATATATATATATATATATATATATATATATATATAAACTAGGCATTTCACTCACGCTTCGAGCGGATTCAATGGACATTTGTCAATGAGATGCGTACAAGATTTTGATAACCTGTTTTAAATGTTGGCCTCTAGAGGATATAAAGTGGTGTGTTTTTGAAAAGCTCTTTGTACCTCAACCCTATTTCGATTTTTCAAAATGTTTGGTTTCCATTGTTAAGCTGGAAGCTGAAGGGGACAGAATGAGATCATAACTAAGATCATGACTCAAGTGAAGGTGCTCTATCATTTTTTAAATTGGCTTTGAATGTTTTAATTGGTCCTTTGCATTCTTACCCGCTATTCAAATTTTCGGATTATTAGATATTTTCATTGACCTATAAACTGAGTCGAATCGAATGAGGCAAAAAGAAAGATTCTAGTAAATGGTGAAGTACTCGTACTGGATTATTTTGATACATCACCCCTTCACTCTCTCACACACTAGTTCAGTCAGTTCAGTAATTATAGAGATAGCTGAATAAAATTAATTAACATTTTGTTAAGGCAGCTTGCATGAGAAATTTTCTACACGCTAGATATATTCATATTATAAATCTACATGTGAAATAAGTATAACATAAATATAATCGAAGTACAGTAACGGGTGATTATGAAACATATTCAAGGTACATTATACCATTTCTTTTACTGTAAATGAAATAATTACAATATACTTGGTCAAACGAGAATTCTCAGCACATGTACCCAAACTGACTAATTAATTTAATTTCTAATATATGGTAATAGAAAGATACATTTTAATTTGAAAATAAATCATTTATCGTAATTATGAATATATATGTTTAAATTGAACACTGCAAACTTTTCTCCATTTTATGTAGAAAAATATTAAAAGATATATCTTATGAATTTTTACTTTCCTTATTTAAAAGTTAACTTGACAGCGTCGAATGTGCGTGTTTAATTTTCGAGCCCCGGTTAAGGCGGTTTTGCTTCGTTGATTCTTAGTACAATAAATTACGTTAAAAAGCTAAAAGGGATTAATTAAATAGAGAAATAGTATAGGTTATTAATCTGAGTAATTTAGCACATATTAAAGATTGGTTTTAAAGAATTATTATATGTAAAATTTAGGATAAATGATATTTGAAATATATTGAACAATTTGCGAGTTTATATTATGTTAACTACGCTGTTCAAGAAACATATTTAGCAATATCTATTAATGTATTAAAGGTTACCCGCATATGTTCATGCATCCATATTTCATAAACAATTCTTTTGGCTTTGTAATAAAATGTAACATTTCAAAACAAAATTTGAATACAAATTAACCGATAAGACGATAAACAATTACTCGTATTTCTCAAACCCTTATATTATATTGCTTTAGAATCAATATTTGTGATATGTGCAGTGTCAAAAATTATTTTCAAATCAAGAAACTTTAATAAATTATTGATGTAAATGGATCAATTCAATTGATGTAAATTAATTTGAAAATGTATTGATAAGTCATGAAGTAATAAAGATCAACAGTTGCGGTAAGACCCACCACTCCTTATTCTTGCATTGTTCACTATAGAAAAATTGCAAATATACCATTAGACAGATAATTACATTTTCTACAAATTCATATGCTTAAAATTTGAATTAAAGACCGTCTTTATATCTATATGTTCATCAACTTCAAAATTTCTAAGAGCAATGCCTCGTTTTAATGACAGATTTTGAATTCATTTAATCTCGGAAAAAAGGTTTTACTCATTTGGTCCAGCCGTTTCTGGTTTATGATAATGTAAAGTGTTATGCTCCAAAGTTAAATTAGTTTTCCAGATTTTTAAATTACTGCTTTCAAAACAATGCTCTGATCAAGCTATTTCTTTTTACTTTCCGTGCATACATAATATTATGTATAGAGACATTATTGTGACGGGGCGAAAATTCGAATTCGAGTTTTAGACGGAAGAGCATGTTTCAAGCATCTTTGAACTCCAATCGAATGTTTTGGCGGGTGTTTGTGTAATAGTTATATATGTGTGCTTATGAAACTGTGGATGTAATATCTCACGAACAGGTGGAGCGTTTCGAACGTTATCTAGTATTTGAATCGGTAAATACTTATCTACATAAATAAAATTTAAAATCTGTCTGTCTGTCGGTTGAACCCAATTTGATGAAATTTTGTGGGTAGCCTGGTAATAGTCCCACTTAAACTTTAGTCTATGTTTGGAGTTTCTACGATTAGTGGTTCTCGAGATATTAGTAAAAAACGTAATTTTCTTCTGTCTTATCATCACGGAAGAACTGCTGAACCAAATTTGATGAAATTTTGAGGATAACCTTGAAATAGCCCCCCATAAATTTAACCGCAGATTCGAGTATCTAAGACCAGGGGTTGTCGAGATATTAATGAAAAACGAAACTTGTTCCTAGGAGTTCTACTCTCTAACTCCGTGGTTTATCTAAACGAAAAGCTTGAAAATCGTTTGAAAGTGAATTAAAACCTTATCTCTGAGTTTGATGAGAGATTTTTTGCGCCAATTAGTCACTTTCTGAAAACAGGAATTGTTTGAAACATGATTTAAATTGGAAATCTATCTCCATGGTTTATATTTCAGAAGCTTTTACTGAACAATGAAAAGTATAAAGAAATCAAAAAGGTTATTTAATTTCGCAGTTTATTAGGAAGATTCTATCTTATATCATATTGCTCAGAAAGCAATTAAATTAAATCTGTCTGTTAATTTTAATTATTATTTTTTCGATTTGAATAATAAATAAATTGATATAAAAATATATTTCAGAAAAAAAACGATTTAATTTTTCTTATAGCATTTTTGACTGGATAATATCAATTACGTTCTTCAGGTTTAAACGTTATTATTGATATTTTCGGGGAATATTGATTCAGGGTTTATTGATATTTTCAAGTTATTATGCAATTGTTTTATTACGACAAAAATTGCTTAAACACATATATTGTACGTTGCACGAGTAATCTTCTACAAATACACGGGTATATCTTCTAATCTACGCGAATATAAGTAGTACAGGTATATTGGCATATGTTTTGATATATATTGGCATATATTGGAATCAAGAGTACGGATATTATTGATATTTTCAATTTATTACGTCATCTCTTTTAATATGGCAGATATTTCTGAGACTCATATTGTAATACGGGTAATCTTCTACTAACACACTGGCATATTTTCTAATCTGCAACAATATAAGTAGTACGGGGTTGCATACCTTGATTCAATTTTTTTTTTGGTAAATTTGCTTACAAAAGGGGAAAGGATGTTGTATTCCTCAGATCTGCCTGTGAAGGTAATTTTGCATAGTGAGAATATATATTCTTAAACTTCTCTTTAGGAGCAATAAATTTAATATTTCAACAGAATTTGCACATGATTGCGAATTATAAGTTTCTTTATATTATATACTTCGTACGAAGAACGAGTATGCTGCTATATAGTACGGGTATGCTGCTATATACCATATTGTGCAACATTCCCTGCATCGATAAAGTCCTTGTTATATGAATGATTGGTACATTCGAATAAAATGTGTTACAAATGTGTATTTTGTGTCTTTCCAGCATATTTTTTTGTACAGCGCCATCTATCGGTGTTTCTGGAACTAATTTTTTTTTTTTCACGTAATCCCTTTCCCCATGTCTTGAATAGTAGGTTCAACAATTTTGGAGCCTTTACACTGAGTAGTTCGATGTATAGAGAGCTCAGAATAGGGGTGTTTTAATTCTGACCACCCGGTATATTGGAATCAATTACGACCTTCTGGTATAAAGAGTACGGAGATTATTGATATTTTCATTTTATTACGTCATCTCTTTTATTATGGCAGATATTTTTGAGACTCATATTGTAATACGGGTAATCTTCTACTAACACACTGGCATATTTTCAAATCTGCAACAATATAAGTAGTACGGGTTTGCATGTATTGATTCAATTCCTTTTTTTTTTGTAAATTTGCTTACAAAAGGGGCCAGGAAGTCTTATTCTTCAGATATGTCCGTGAAGATAATTTTGCATAATGAGAACAGATATTCTTAAACTTCTCTTTAGGAACAATAAATTTAATATTTTAACAGAATTTGCACATGATTGCGAATTATAAGTTTCTTTATATTATATACTCCGTAAGAAGAACGGGTATGCTGCTATATATACTTTGAACGTAATCGAATATTCGGAAGACCTCCAAGTTTCTAATGACATTTTGAAAAAAAAAATCATTAAAAATTCAGAACCTTGAATAATGTTACATAAAAACGTCTCTTATGTAATTAATTATTCCTTAGAAAATTAATGACATAGTATTCAGAAGATAAGCATGAATCAGTTTCGAAATATTGCGCTGTTTTAATAATAACATAAATTATACATAAATTGATTGAAACATAAATTTACACAAATTTATCAAAAAAAATATATGAAATTAAAAAGTATGAACGATTACGAAATATGTCCCCTTTTCATATGCAATATTATGCGACAAATTTGTTAACATCATTCTCGCGGATATAGTTTATTCCATTCACGGGAGGAAATATTTTGTATAAGAGTTTTGGATTTTGACGTTAAACAATTTGCCGATAGTCTTTCATTTATTGATATTTAAGGAAATACCTTCTTTCCTTTTATCTATAACGTTTGGCGATACATTTGTTGAGGTTAGACGGAATATTGCGAACTTGACGAGATTTTTAATAGCACCAAATTGATAATAAGATCGCCCAGATTACAAAAATGACTCTAAATTGATGAATTATTTAATGATTTTTTTTTATATATGAAATATTGCTTATTGCGAATGCTTGCAATAGTAATAACTTTCACGGAATATTTACGCGAAATATAAGACACTTGGTTATATCGAAATAATATTGCTTGTTGTACTATTTCGAAGTGCTGTATTGTACTATGCTGTACTATTTAATAGAAAAGCGTCAAATGTATATTTCAATGTTAAAAATATTATGCCATATAACTTGTACATCATTGTTTCGCTGTAAAAACTGATAGATTTATTGAATTACGTGGGGAAATTTATGTGCAAGTCATATCATATTTTTTATGGCAATACTATCAAACGATCCATACAAAATATACATAATATTTCTTGTTTTAAAAAAACTTTGCATACAATATGTATTATGAAGTTAATATTCGAAAAATATGAATAGCAGCTTTGATATATTATTTCGATGGAAATATATATAGAAGGACTTTTTATACGACAATGTAAAGTTTCAGCTCTTTCCTCCTAGTAGTATATTCACTATATTCATCATTAGGATAAATTTAAAAGGCAGCCATTAATTTTAAAAATAAATTATTAAGAAATCTTAAAATATAATTGTTTTATAATATTAATTTAAGTAATTCCTGAAGTTAAGAACGGTTTGTATGTGTAAATTGTATTTTTTAACTTTCTGTCTCACAAGCATAGTGAAAACTATATCAGAGAAATACGTTTTCAACGACACCCCTCCTCCGTTGAATTACTAATGCATCCGACACAGAACGTAATCATTAGACATAAAATTCCCTGTAGTAAGCAAATGCCTGCGCTTATCTGAGTGACCACATGTTTTCGGAAACCATAGCTGATCGTTGTAACTATTTTATTGTACAATCTGACTTCTAGTGTTGTGACGAGATTTCATAATCTCGCCAAACCCTTGTAAAAATCGCAAATTATATATTAATTATCAAGATTCTATATTTTTACATCATTTAAAACCCTGTTTTATTTATCCCTCTTGTCTTTGAAATATGTATTATATAAAATATTCTATACTCAAAGGAAAGCTTTTAGCCATTTTATTAATCTATGAAAACCGCATTCAGAGAGAAGTTTCGTTATTATTTGATCGTTAATGTTCAAGGTTCTGTCCCGGGCAGAGCAAATGTTTGGTTCTGCTCGAGGCCTGGTAATATTAGTGCAAGGCATGCACTTTTCTGCACAATAGATTTGGAGAGAAGAATTTGAGACCTTGTGGCGAGGGTCTGATGTGTCAGCATATTCATTTTCGAGACCCCGCTCTGGGCTGGCGAGGCTATGCCTGTGAAGTTTTCTATTGGTCAAAAGCTGTAAATAAGCTCTCGGGCAGGTCCGAGTGAGTCTGGGGCCTGAATCCGTCTGAATACATAAAATCTGTTGCAAAGAATATTCGTGGCTTTTTTCTTCCTGTCTAGTGTCGACGCTCTCAGGTCGGGATGGACCATTTTTCAATGTTGCCTACCACGGAGTGCGGGAGTCGGCCCCAAGTCGACTTCTGGCCTCTTGTGGGCATGGGGAGAAAAGCCGAAGACGCCAACATCGCCGAAGAACATCGATGGAGAGCCCGACGTCTAGCTGAGAGAGCTGCGACGAGAAAGGTACAATGGGGCCCGAGGTCTATGTGCCGGGTCGAGTTGGAATGGTACGGAATGCAACTATGAAACCAAATTCCCTGCGATAGGAGGCGGATGTGTGATTCCGACCCTTCTGCAACTCCGACTGGGGAGGTAAGGTTTGACTGCTCTCTGCATCTACGCCTGTCTTACGGAAGCATAAATATAAAGAATCTTCTAAAATTACGTAAACTCTGACTTCCGTTCCAAAAATTATATCAACTTGTTTAATTATCAATTTTAAGTTTCCTATCTCTGAGTGCGAGTTTTCTCCTATTGCTTTGAGACCATACCACTTAAATCATGTTGTTTATTATATACTTAAATGTTGCTGTGCCACTTTATTTATATCGTTGATCATATTATTACCATTGAATTACTTCCGTGGCAGCAAATATATTAGTAGGGTTCATGAGTCCAGTGTCACTGCCACAGATACTTAGCGTTGTGCTTCCTGATAAAGATTCAGTTTATCATATTATTCTACTCTAACTTCTTAATTACAATATTGAATAAAGAAAGTGATTTATATTTAAACCTGTGTGGTTATTTAACATCTTTGTCTCTTGAAATTGCGCATCTGTGTTTTCAGGAGTGGACGCCTTACAAGGTAAGGGATTATTGCATCTTTGTATTTATTGCACTGCAGGTCATCCAGGGATTTATTCCTGGACGGGAGAACTTCGAATAGAACCTGGGTATAACATTAGTGTGTTTTAACTTTTATGGGTTGTGCCAACAAACTTCACGGCTTAACACATTCACGGCAATAGCATATTTGCTTCTTACTAATTACAAACTACAAATATCTTATTAATTTCGTATCGCATATAATATGTTTGGCACACTTGGCGCCCATTTTCCCCCGTGACAAATTGGTGCTTGGCACCGTGATTCCACTATACGTATTTTCCGTCGTCACACTAAAAGCGGTGTTACACTAGCATAGCACACTAACATAATATCGCACAATTGCTAAGTTTAATTAAGTTCTGTAATATTTCATTTTTTCACAGCGTTTACCACAATGCACACGTATGATAAAAATTTATAGTGTACGATTTAAATTTAGTGTTTTATTTGGCACAAATTTAGAATGAGAATGATTTTATCTTAAACTTACACAATGAAGGAAAATATCTGTGGTGTGTGTGGCTGTTCGGTGTTTATTTTTTTAATTTTAAATTCGTTTTTAGTTATTTTATGTTTTAGACCGATTTACAACGATTTTGACCGATATTCACAAAAATCGATTCTTTAATGACCTAAAATATTATCGCGAATACAAGAATCAATACATATTGAAACGGGCGGGGGAGGGTGATGTTTGTAATCCTATTTTTTATAAAGTTATTTATTTGCCGACGCTTGTTTCGATTTTGATGCAAATTTCATGTTTTATTTAAAATGAACCCACTCGACCTTCTCATGCTCACATAACTTGCTAAAATACTGATTGCTACAAAAACTGGTTGCAATATATTTAGTGACTGCTAGCGGGCCAAGCCCTCTAGTAAAAGTTGAAGTAATGAATTCATAATACGTTTTAATATATAATGTTTCATATATAATGTTTATATATAATGTTTCATAATACGTTTAATTGCTAATGAACTATAAAACGCTGTAATAGTAACGCGTTAATTGAGATTTTTACGATACTTGCTTCAGAATGACCATTATTGATGTCAATGCATGGCTTAATTCTTCTAAGAACACTTCTATGCACTCGATCCAATTCCTTTTGTGTGATAGCATGACATACTTTTGAATTCATTGGCAAAGTTGTACTAGGTCTACTGGATGTGTTAGGTAAACAGTCCTACATAAGCCACCTTATTAATAAAAATCCGTAGGTTCAATTCTGGAAATCTAGGAGGACATTCTACCGTCCCTTGTAAGCCAAACCATCTTAGAACCATCTTCCATTTCTCTCGATTTAGCCAGCTCCTTACCGTTGAATTGAGGTGAGGTGGGGCTCCATGTAACTGAAACTACATTTGTAAGAGAATTGCCAAAGGCAGTTATTTCATAAAACTGGAACCCAGAGCCGTTTGGAGTAAGCTGAAGAAATCGGTCGCCACTTAATATATTGCTATACAGCATGCAACCAAGGAGTTTCGAGGAGATGCAAAACACATTTATAGATATAGACGAATTTCCCTTCAGTATGCAAACTGAAGCAAACCAGAATGCTTAAAAACTACGTACAAACCCAGCCTGACCCCTAAACCTCGTATGTAAATTTACGACTAAGTGGTAAAAATTTAGACTAAGTGGTAGCTTGGGGTCCCTCAGACGGTAGTCCCGATGCTACAAACGTTTTCAACAGTAATTCAGTAGACTCCAGTGGAACAACAGTAATCCAGTGGAATTTTTCAAATCTAAGTAAGGACACAGGCTGGACCCAAATATTCCGCGTGGATTTACGGTAGGTGGATTGAGCAACTCGATGCTAAGGAACCATGTAACAGAAATCCGTGGACATGTTTTTTTTTAATTGATTCAAACTTGGTCTGGCCAAACATATCATGTGTAATTATGATAAGTGAACTTAGCGGTTGCTTATGGTCCCCAGGACCTTAAATATGATGCTGGGAAACAATCTAACAGAAATCCGAAGACCAGAAAATGTTTTAAACGAAGTACGGACCTGGCCTGGTAAGACACTCCACATGAGAATTTCCGATAGGCAATTCATTGCTTAGAATGTTTTCAAAAGAAATCTGGGGACACGAATTTTATGAATCTCAGTACGAACCAGATTCGGTTAGAAACCTTACACGTGGAATTAAAATAGGTGGACTAAGTAGTCGATTAGAGCCCACAAGACAGTATGTGCACCTGATATAAATAAGCATTTTAACTCTAACCTTGCAGACTCGTGACTTTTTTTAAAGCTAAGTTCAAACGCGGCCTCAACTGACAGAAGATTTATTTACAAATATGATCGACAATAATATGATTATATTTCCTTAATTTGTACATAACATTTTCCTTAATTTCCTTAATAGCATTTTCCTTAATTTCCTTAATAACATTTTCCTTAATTTGTAAACATTTAAAAAAGTCGCCAAATTGGCGACATTCCGCCAAATTCGAAGTCAAGATCTAGCCAAGTGTTACTGACGGAGAAATAAGTTATTCTTAAAGCAGATAAATGACTATTGGAGTCCAAATACAAAAGTATTACCCAAAGGATATATTCTCATAAATGGAACGATCTAGATCAATGAAAATGATGTCACTAAATTTATCTCATGATACTACATATGAAAAGTGAGCAGATATTACAATAGTTAATATTTTTTTTTTATTTCATGGTATTTTTTGATAAATGCATTTGAAATACTATTACTTGAACAGTTTATGCTACCGTTCTAAAGTTTATGTCAATCGTTTTCTAATGAAAAATTACATAAGAAATAACTATTTGCTTATCTTTAATAAAGGTTTTCATTGTTTGAAGATTTTTTCAAAATTTCACTCGAAATTTAGGGGTTTCTGAACTTTCAATTACGTTTAAAAGCAATATGCTTCCAGTATTCACGGACTGCAAAGTGTGTACTAAATTTCGTTCGAATCTCTCCATTCGTTCGAATCTCTCCTTGGGAGTCTAACCGTCGCGTCGCATCGCCTCGCGCGGATGTTTACTTAGAATAAGTTAGCAGTGTACCTTGAAACGACAAGAAACTAGCTAGTATAATGCAGTTTGATTATTATATTCGGAAAGCATCATTTTATAATAAAAGTTTTTGAAGTTAAATTGTGTTTCCCTAATCTTTTCCATCTTATGTTCTCCTCATTTCCATGTTTATATCAAATTTCTAAAACCAGAAACAACAAAAATTCTAAATTTGCTAAATCAAAACTAGATTTGAACAATAAAAATTAATGCTTATGAATTTATGATAATAAATTTATCATCGTCGATATGACTTAAATTACTTCTTTTGAAAGAGATAAAAAATATAAAAAACTTGAGTTGGATCAAAATAAAATTATGACACTTCTTCTGCTGCAATTACTTAACAACGCCTCACATTTTATCTCTATTTTATATGCTTGGAGCTATCATTTACAGGCGTAAGCATCTGTCCGAACGTTTCTTCAGCCATATCAACAACTAAATGTGTTTCTGGGGAGGGGAAACAAATTACGAGATTAACCAACAAGGAAATAGCTTTCTACAAATCCATTTCCGGCCACAACAGACGCTTTAAGCAGGCTCTTGGGAAAAAGCCCCCGGCAGAAAACAAAGCCAAAATTGTAGTTACGTGTGCTGGTTG
Organism: Amaurobius ferox; assembly: GCA_951213105.1. Lineage (NCBI taxonomy): Eukaryota > Metazoa > Arthropoda > Arachnida > Araneae > Amaurobiidae > Amaurobius > Amaurobius ferox. The sequence goes on along the minus strand of OX578141.1, from coordinate 44,080,175 downwards.
GGAGCGGTTTAGCAAAACCAATACCCTATGAGTAGATTGTGTAAGTGAAAAATGCATTTCCTTAATACGCCTCCAGAGTGCAGCAGCAACAGCACAGACGCTTAAGGTCATCAAGCTTGGACACGAATTCTCAAATGGAAGATTTTTATTGGATCAGGAGCAAAAATAAATTATTTCCGTAAATGATAGAACCATTTTCTCCGAAAATATTTGTCTGCATCATTTATGATTGCCTCCTCTGGAAAATGTGATTTATCGTGAAAAATTCAATATTGATAGGATGTGATTTTCCACATCGTGGGTATTTTTTTTTCCAATTGGATATTATGTCAGGCAAAAATTAAATGGTGATTAATATTTTAATTACTAATGCTTTATTTTTGAGTAACATCCATTATATTAAATTTTAAATCTATTCAATTAATATAAAATTGAATTCAAAAGTGTACCCTATAAATCTAATCCATGAGGTGGAATTAAGCATTTCGCTCCATAAATAGAAATTATAGCGCCACAGTTTGACGAACGGCTGATTTTATTTAGAGATTTGAAATGAATACCAATTTTATTAATTATGCTCTTTCATGTTCTATTTGTCACATACCTTATCAAACAAAAACTATTAGTGACACTGTTAATTACCTATTAATAATCATTAGCTATTTACCAACTATTAAAAATTATATTCTACATTTAGTAATATAATTGGGCAAAATTGATGCTACTAAAATACCGTTCCAAAATATACAGGGTATTTAAAAAGGAAAGCAATAGGCGTTTTTTTTTTGGTTGTAGACACATTTTTTCAATTGGAAATATTCTTTAATTAAGGTATTACATTATACAATAATAATTTAAATAATGTGCAATATTTTTGTGAGAAATTAATGAATTAAGTTTTTATACAGTCCTTCTAGCGGGAAAAGTTACATTACAAAAATGTTACATATACTTCCTTTATTCCATGTAGTGGAAAATTGGATCTCAAAAGTGCACATTTTAGATGAAATACGTTTTCAAACTTCCTGAGTTATACCACTTTATCGTGGTTTTTTGATACGCTTGTAATAAAGGCAATTTCTGTTCCAAGGGACATTCACAAATTTTATTGATTAACAGAAATCATTTAGTAGAGTTTTAAAACGATTTTCTTTCCCTTTTTGTCTTTGAAACTATGTATTAAAATCAAGAAATGATTCTGGTTTAAAATTTTTTAACCGATAAACAAGGTTAAACATGATAATTATGATTTTGTTGGTCTGTAAGATGATTTTCTAATAAAATATGTAGAAAAATAAACACGTATTTCAATTTTTTAAATTGGATCGGTTGCGTTCAGAACTAGGAAATTTTGCATTCTTAACTAGGATATCAGTTGCTTTCGGAACTAGGAGATCGGTTGCATTCGGAACTAGGAGATCGGTTGCATTCGCTATAAATCACAACTATCTAGCAGAATTCGGCATTACTAAATAGCGCCATAATTTAAACTCTAGTTGTGTAAAATAGTTACTCGGATGCTTAATAACTAACTGTGAATCGATGAAATGGTAACATAATAGCTTTACTGAAATATTTATATAAAATGCATTTGAATAAGTAGTAAAACTCTTGCAGCTATTTGCAAACGAAATTGATTTGTTGATGCCCTCTTATTTTCCAATGAGAATTTCAACATTAGCTACATTTTTAGCAGTTTATTAGAATACAGTAATTATTTAGAATACGATATTATTTATTCTGACTTTTTCGGTAGAAAAGCTGCATAAAAACTATTATTTTAATTTTTTGCCAAAATACTGCCCATAATTTAAATTTGCATTTCATTACTTCCTGCCTTATTTAAAGTATTTTTGCAATTGGAACTATGTGTCTATAACCAACAGTTAAATACCAGCTATTTTTAAACATCCTGTATATGCCACAGATTTTTTCATTCTAATGCTAACCAGTCTGATCCTTAGAATCTTAATTGCTTTCTTAATTGATGTTGGCTCTCCCGCATCGATCTAATTCTTTATATCCAAATTTATGCTTCTTCGATTTCATTTTATATTTCTTCAGTTCAACGTTATCTTTATTACTTTCCATTCTAGATAATTACATGATCTAGCATACATTGATTTAAATATAAATGATCTTGCATAAAAGTGTTAGATGTTAATTGGAAGCTGTAAATCATAAGGCCACGCATAAAATAGGCCAGGAGAACAAAAGGAATGATTAATCATAGATGGAGGTCTAGATATCACCAGTACCTGTCAAAATTGATGAAAAAGATGTAGAAAGAAGGCAAAGGTCAGAATAAGCTTCCAAAGCACAAAATTAGTTCGGCCTCTGAAATTATATTTGTGAAAGAAATTGTAATATCTTTCATAAGGTAAAAAAAGTCGAATCAAGATTTTGCTCAGAATTCAGGCAAATGGCTCATCGGTAGGCAATCTGTGAGTAATGATGCTAAACGTTTATGTAGCATATTCAGTCATTTATGTTTTACCCCGATTAAAGCCAATATGTACATAAATCGATTCTTTAGAGTCCTAAAATATTATCGCAGAGTTTCCGTTTTGACACCATCGAAACGATCGAAATATTATCGTTCAAAGAAACTTTGAACAGAGTTTATACGAGGAATAGATATATTTTAATGAATTTTTTTTAAACCTATAGTTTTCGTGCGTTTTAAACCTCTTCGATTTTTACATAAAAATATTTTACATTCACGCGCCATCCAGCGTTCAGTTTTTCAACAACTGCTTAAAATGCATCAGACCACTCACGATAAAATAATTTTATGAATCTATCCGTTGATTAAGTATAATCTAACGATGTCTTCACATTTTGTAGTTTTCGCAGCGGGATTTTCCACTGATTTAAGTTCACTTCCAGTTTTCACTAGCGACGCCCTCTATTGGCGTTAAAGTGCATTTTTTTCGAGGTTTTGTAACTTTGCGAATATAGCGGATATCCTAATACTTTTAATTTGGTATTATATTATAATTATGAGTATTGTGTTGAAATTTGACTAAAATTGGATGAAAATTCGCTGAGATAGCAATACATTTAAGGTTTAAAGGAAGTTTTTTGCGATTTCAAGTATATTTTCCTTTATTTGTGTCCTGAGAATGATTCTATCGATAAATATCAACGTAGAATGCAGTGTCTCCGCAAGTGAAGGGTTTTGGTTATGTGATTTGGAAGGGGGAGTCATTTCGCGCCCACTACGCCGATGTACATAGATTTTTATTTCGTTGTTTTACATAACTACCATGTTTTAACTTCCGGACAACGTCGGATAAATTTCTAGTTGAAAGTAAACCAAGGATTGAATGGGCTGAATCACTAAATATAAGTATTTTTTCTTCATTGCAAGGCAACAATGTTATCTTAACGACTAAAACAACGATATGTTTATATAAATCTAGCTCACTTTGGGGATGATTCTTAATAATAGTTAAAAATATGTCAACGATTTAAATTTTGAAGTAGCACGTGCGTATCTGCAAGTCTATAGGTTGTCTTTAATATGAATTTCAACATTCTAGCTTCAATATTCGCGACAATCACTAAAGAAAATAGTTAAACAACACACACACACACATATATATATATAATACTTTTTTAGTTTGTTTTTGTGTTTACAAATCTTTAAAATCATCATTTGGCCTAGAATGCTGAATCTTTGCACATTTATAGCATTGAACACAAGAAGGAACCTATCGAAGACTGGTTTTCGATTTCTCCTCCAGGGAAGGAAAAAAACCTTGGATTCTCAGAAAGTCTTTCCAGACCCTCTTAAATCCCTCAGAGTGGCTTGGAGGCTAAATTTTTGCTCACTTATTGTATCGTCCATGAAACAAAATGAGACGAAGACGGATTCCCGTCTTCTGCCTGAAGGATGATAAAATGGAAGGTTTAAAAGACTTTCCAAACCTTCCAGAAGCCCCAGTAATCCAGAAAACCAATACTTTGCACAATTATAATATAACGACAAGAGAAAGCATAATTGAGACAATTTTTGATTATTAAAACTATTTTGACGCAATGCATTGTTAAACAAAGTAAAACTTCAAATCTAAGATGCACATTTTTTAATAGGAGTGTCAGTTTTCCTGTTTTTGAGTGGCTGTCTTTCCTGTTTTTAAGATTAGTATATATTATTTAAGCACTGTACAATCCATGGTATGCTATATTTAAATTAAACTATTAAAACAAGTATCCAGTTTTAGAAATATGCATGATTGTGAAATAATAGCAAGCCTAGACGATACCTTTGATGAAATAATGAAAATTTATTGGAGCATTGCCACGGAAAAATATCGTATTTGTTCGTGCAAACATATTTAATTCGCAGAAAGCTAACACTATTTTACTGAAATAGTTTTATTAAATTCTATCAGTTGAGAAATGGCAAAATATTAACGCATCACTGATTTTGATTATCCTATTATTGTGTTCGAAACACGAGCGCATCTCATGAATAGAATTTTGTTCAGTAATGTATCACCTAGAAAGCGTGTATAATATATCAAAAGAATATTTATTTCTTGAGAACTTACTGCATAAAATTCAGATTATAATCAAAGAGCGTGAATCACCGATAACACTGATACGGTTTTAATTACACCATTTATTCACATATGAATTATTTTGCTATTTTATATAATTTGCTTGACTGTAATTTTTTTAATTCAAATCAATCATTTTTGACATTGGTTTGTAAAATATATCATGTGTAAGAATGATTAAACATAAATTTTTACTCGCATTATATTATAATCACAATTTCGGTTCTATGCTGTACATAGAGCAATATATGTAATTACTGGTGCGCTGCATTTTGTTTCAAAATTGTAGTCTTTTTCTGTAAGAAAAAGAATAATTTTTGTGATGTCTCGTTTAAAGTTATTTTTCTTATATTTGATGTTTTTTTATATTTTCATATATAAAATGATTACTTTATTTTGCAGGGACTTAATTGAACATTTATTTCCTAAACAAGACAGGTGTGCTAAGTACCTAAACAAGCAATGCGATTTTACTCAGATATCTAGTTTGCAATGAGCTCTGCAGCATTAGATGAGAATTTTTTTAATAAATACAATTGTATCTCGTTTTAAAATATTATATTATTCAATTATGTTTTTCGGATTGCACGTATTTATTTTAAATACCAAAGTAGGCCTAGAATCTGCAGCTACTTGCAGTTCGCTCAAATTTTCGAAGTCCCAAAAAATATTTAAAAGCCTAATTTTACACTTGATAGTAATTTGTTTTTCACTTACTGCATTAAAGTTGTGTTTTTATATATTTTAACAAATGTTGTTATGCCACACAATTGGAAACTGCATTTTGTTAGATTACATCAGCTGGTTGAGTTTTAAGCTTGGACATATGTATATAATATTTGAAAAGGACAATTATTTTCCTCCAAATAAATTGTTTAATTATTTTTTTTTTAAATTGCTTCTCTTCTAAATACACTTTTTCCTAAATCAGAAAAAAATCAACCCCTATCTCTGCTCATATATATATATATATATATATATATATATATATATATATATATATATATATATATATATATATATATATATATATATATATATATATATATATATATATATATATATATATATATATATATATATATATATATATATATATACATATATATATATATACATACCATACATATATATATATATATATATATATATATATATATATAAAGACATAATGGAAATATAAAAGAAGAAGGAAGGTAACGTAAAGTGCTTACACAATGGCGGTAAGGGGTAGTGACCTTACTCCCCAGTTATCAACATGCATATCTTTAATGCCACGGCATGCACTCCTGGACGCCAGCACTGACATTAGCCAACCTCCGGAGTGGCAATCAAAATTATCACAAGACCTTTGATAAAGGAAGGTGATATGAAAAAGTATGGTCCAAGTCATAGAGACAGCCAAGTTCCTGCACATGCTACCTATTTATAACATCAGAACATTCAAATCAGCAGTTTAGATGTCTGTGATGTCATAACTTACAAAGATGTACGATCAAAATTCATAATGACCTCAAATATTTACACAAACTCATCCCATATATTTCATTTTTTCCGTAGTAATTTTTGATGTAATGTATCATAAATTGCTTTGGATATTTTTGCATGAATGCCTGTAGTAAGAATTTTTTGTTACTTTCCAGTCTGGTGACGTAACTGCTTACTATTCTTTTTGTTCTCGCTAGACCACCAATAAATACATTTCTAAATATATTCAAGTGTAAATTAGAGGTCCAATGTATGATTCCTGCTGTAGTAATATTATAAGTTATTCTTTTATCATATATATAGAATGAAAGCATATTATGGCTGAAATCAATACTGAGATCTAGAAAATTTAATGTGAAAATTATTTGTGTAAGCACTTTACGTTACCTTCCTTCTTCTTTTATATTTCCATTATGTCTTTATATATTTTCAGTGTTTTATGCTGCTGTGCACAAGTACACTAAAACTTATTTCAATAATTTTCTTTAGAAATCTTTCTATTATATATATATATATATATATATATATATATATATATATATATATATATATATATATATATATATATATATATATATATATATATATATATATATAAATGGATTTTATATATATATATATAATGGATTTTAGTTTTTATCCACGAACTTTAAACCTAATAGAAACTCCTAGCAATTCAGATGAAAGTTTAAATTATTTGGACTTATGTATAGTTAAAGACAATAAGAAAACTTATTTCAGAATTTTTGATAAAAGAAAAGATTTTAAATGTAAAATAAACTTCATTACACCTTGGTCAAGTAATTTACATAAAAATGTTTTTCGTAATATTATCATTAACCAATTAACTAGAAATAAACGTTTGAATAGTAGAGAGTATGATCAAAAGCATCACGATACAGAGTTTATAAATGAAGCTGTAAAACACGGTTACCCCATGGGTTTTGTAATTAAAATACTTTCAGAATTCACTGGGTTAACTGTAACTGAATGTAAGGGCAAATATTTAAACAGGTGAAACATTGTCATTGAATAGCGACGACACGCGAGTATTGAGTATGGTTATTTGTGAAGTGGACTACAAGTTGGAGTTTTATACATCGGACAGTTTTGGTAAGATTTTTGGAATTTGTTGAGACGGGTTATATCGGCACGTTCATTTGTAGACACATTGAGTGAATTGAATAGTTTTTTCGTGTGTCATCCAAATAGTGTTTTTGAATTTTTGCTGTGGGTTTTTGATGTTTGGTAATTGATGGTATTAAGGCCATTCCATGTATAAATATCGGCTTCCGGGAGTGTCGCCATGGCATAAAGCATTGCTAAACCGGAGAGTGGGGGTCACAACTCCCCCCGGCCACTTGTGATACTTTTCGTTTTTCACATTCATCTTTTGCTTTTCTGTACTTAGGTATTCTTTTTGGAATATATATATATATATATATATATATATATATACACACACACACACACACATATATATATATATATATATATATATATATATATGTATATATATATATATGAAAAATACGAAATGAGTGAAATTATATTTTATGCACCAAATATATTATGTGCAGCATTTTGAAATTTTGATTTACATAAATATACATTACTGCCATTTTATAAAAAAAAAAAATTAGCTTATATTCTATGCAGGACATGAATGTCTCGAAACGTATATCTTAAGATGCATTTTCCATAACGCAATTACGTTTTATCTTAAAATAGGTCGATACAGAAATGGAAAATAAAATTGAAAAATTTATTTTGAATACTCCACATGAAGTATTTCGTTAAGTCATGTAAAATCTAATTTAAAGAGGAATGTAAAATCCAAATAAGTAAATACGTGAGTCTTATAATAAATCCCATGTTCATCTGAAACAAGATATGAATGTATTAATTATCAACTGTTCGCCATTTCTGTAAATGTGATACAAGGATTTGAATAATATTGATTTATAGCATGACATATAAAAATATATTTTGAAATACGCATCTAAAGTTATTTTAATGTGCATTTGGATTTTATTGCATAATCACACACTTGAATTCATTTACGGTTTAAAATGGAATTCCTTCAAACGGTAGTAATTTATCTGTTTATGTAATTATTTTTAGGAAGACTGAAATGAGAAAATATTTTAGAAAACAAAGACATAGAAAGAAAACTAATACCAAAATTATTAAAAATTCTTGAAATTCTTAAGAATAAAGTGTTTTAGGAATTTTTAATTTTAGGATTAAGGCGGTCTAAGTTATTAGTTTTTGTTCATTAGTCATTGTGATTGACGGTTAGGGATTCGATGAAATTTTTGAGGTTTACAGAATATTTGAAATATATACTTTTATTATGAAATGATGTTTTATCAGCAATATATGCATTAAAAGTTGAGCGGTTTTTAAATACAGAAAATTTCTGACAGTAAAACGGATTAATTAAATATTACGGTTAACAGTTACGGTTGTTAACGGATTAATTACATTAATTATATATGTACATATTACGAAACAATGGATAAAAATTGTTTTCAAATTTTGATTAAAATTTGTACTCCATAAATTGTATGCAACACTAATGGAAAAGGCGTATTTTAGATATTTTATTTAAACGATTACTAGCTTAATTAAGAGTTTATTAGAAATAGTTTACATAAACATTAATTGCTTTGAGTTTGCTTACGATGTTTAGAGTATTCCTATTCTTATTGTAATTTTCATTCAACAGCATTATATGTATAATATATAATATTTTGGAGAATGTTAAAATCATAAATTTCATTTAAAATATAACTAATTGTATTTACAAATATTATGAATATTTTATGAAGTTCATTCTTGACTTCTTCTATTAACATTCAGATCAAACACAATAATTCGATTGTGTTCATTTAAGGTACACGTATTTTATAATCGATGGACATTTACAATTTTACTAGAAATTTAAAACTGATGTTTTAAACTGATTATAGAAAAACTGTTCTGCAAATAGGAGCATCTGCTACTAAATATGTAGCATTTACTAATTTTCATTAAAGTTTTTCAACCTGTCTCCAAAGTATATCATGGTATAGTATAAAAGTATAAAAGATGTGTTAATTTAAATATTAAATGACTATTTTATTGCACTTTTGTCTTCATCATTTATTAATTTTAAACCATGTTTGTTTAGATGTGGTTCCCTAATTTAAGAAAAATAATGAAAGTAATTTAGAAACTTTACTCGTACCAAATGAAATTTTCATGAAATTTTAATGAATGTAATTTCATGCATTTTGGATTGGATTCCTAAAACACATTATTTATGCATTTACTTGTACTTATTATTTTATGCATATGTTAATGTAAACTGGTCTATTTTATAGAAATAAAAGCGTATTATTAAACTTTCTAATTTTACCTAAACAATTATTAATCTGTGTTTAAATTATTTAGTACGCATTAATTTCTTTGTCCGGGTTATGACATTAATATCGTAAAATAATAGAAACTAGATATATTTATATTTTTTTTCCTTATTTAGTTCGATGGGATTGACATTAATTATATGTTTTATAAGTAAACATTATTTGATGAAGATTCCAGTTATGATGGGTTAGTTGAAACTACTATCTCGATGTAAATTTTAGTTTGATAATAAACTCTTAAACTCAAATAATATTTATTTTTTCATTGTAATTAAATGGATTTGAACTCAATGAATGTAAATGTAAGTAATGATGTATATGTAATAAGACACTTTACACACGCTTCGCCCGTTCACATGGTCATTAAATGTTGATTTTTTATATAATTTATGTATATATATATATATATATATATATATATATATATATATATATATATATAATCAATCAAATAAATAATAGTTTCAAATAAATAATAGTTAGTCTAGCAATAATTACCTTATTCTTAATAATAGTAAAGAATTGAAGAATAGATTAACATCCCTTAAAAATCTAATAGGATTTCAAACTTTTGATGTTAAAGATCTTTTCAATAATATCAAGATCAATGACCTGTATGATGTAATTTTGGCCCTATATAATGATTATATTACTAATCTTACATCTCAAGCAAGTTTTGTTAATTTTCCTAAACTTCTTCACTTTGTTATTTTCAATAAATATATTTTTCAAGGAAATAAATACTAATAATAATCTTCTAATAAAATCTACAAGTCTCAGGAGTTCCACAGGGTGGCTGCAGTAGCAGTATGTTATCTTATTTATATCTATCATTTTGAACAGTCTTCTACATCAATAGATTATACTACAATATACAGATATGTTTATGCTCTGATTTGCTTAGTACATACTGAAAATTGTGTCATTAATATAGATTTCTATTCTGATAATTTGGAATTAATTCCTAAAGAAGCTACTATTAGTAAAAATATTAATTTTTTGGAAGTAAATCTTTTTGTTGAACCTTCTAATTGTTGCTGTTGTGCTCATAAACTCCTGTTTCGGTCGACTACTAACTAATAGAATTGTTACTATTTTATATGATAAAACAGACTCTTTTAATTTTAAAATTAATAAAATCTTACCAGTTAATTCCTGCAACTCGTTTCTATTGTTTAGAAATATAAATCTTAATCAGCTTTTTAAAATATATAGATTATCTGATAAAAAATTGCAAGCTTTACATATTGATAATCTAAAAATTACCAGCAATATATATAAATATCCCTCTTATTTTGTAAATGGTATAGTTAAAAAATTTAGAATAGTTGGATTTTCTTGAATTTTATTTATTTAATATTGCTTTAAATTTTAGCATGGCATCTCCCTTCTCTTGTTTTAATTATATTTTATTTATACATCCGCTTAGACATTAGCCTTTCTATTATTGCCCCTCTTGATGGTATATTATCTCTTGTACATGTCTTTTCGTATTACTGTTATCTATTTCTTACGAATGGCAACAGTATATCTCATTCCTTTGTGAATGGCAACACTTGTCACTTCTTTCTGTGGTCCCGTGATTACTAGGTTAGTGTGTTTTTTCAGTCAGTTTTTGGTATCCATTTTCCCTTTTATTTTTCTTATTTATGTATATCGTCCAAGTAGAAATAGTTTATAGATATAATCTATCTATTTCTTCAGAAACATACATTATTGTGTTTTTCTTCTACAAAAAACTTGGACATGATTACGATTTTTGTAGAAGTGAACAATTCATGATTTAGGCTTAGAGCCTTGTCCACGTTTATAGCGTTTGTGCTTGATTTCGTTTGTTATTCTTTTTTCGATTCCACACCTTTGTATTTAGATACATTTCATTGACTTGTTGATTCGATATTTATTTTATTTATTTGTTTTTTGTTTTTTTTTATTTTTTTACATTTGCTTGAAGATTTGTTGATTTATACTTTTATTTCGTCAGCCTGTTAGATAGTTGAATTTTCGTGTTACAGCTTCTCACTTTTCTTTCATTGGATTTTCAAACCTTTTTTCCTATATATATATATATATATATATATATATATATATATATATATATATATATATATATATATATATATATATATATGTATATATATATATATATACAGGGTGTTAAAAAAACACTGACCTCGGCTTTCATTCTGTAATATTGATCTTAGACATATATAATAAATTTCAAATTTGCGTACAAAAAGGTACAAAATTTTATGAAATCGATTAAAATTTTCAAGGGAATTAAATTTTAAGAAATACAAAATTAAAAATTTTTTACGGCCACCGTACAAAAACATTTCCAATGAGTAGAATGTGCCTCATACACTAATAAGGAGATGTACAAAATTTCAGCATTTCATCAAAAAAAGTCCCAGAGATATCAAAATACAAAAATGCTGACTTAAACCACTTTTCGATGCATCGACATGGGTTCTCAGAGGGGAAAAATCATGCCGGCAGATTGCGTTGCAGGGATAATACACAAATTACGAAATAAAACAATGATTACATAAATAAATAATAATTTTGCTATTTATTGGTACAAAAGTATCTCCTGTGTAGAAATAATGATTTTACACAAATATTACAAAGCTTGTTCAAAATGTTTTCCGTCCGTGCCAAAGATCCATTAAAGATAAAAGGCAGATATTATTTGCCTATGATGCATTTTTGCGTTGCGTCATTTGCACTCTTACTGTAAACATTTACATTTTAATTTGTGATTAATCCCTCACCATTTTTTTTAAATATATCTCTTGGATTTTTTACGATAAAATGCTGAAATTTTGTACATCAACTTATTATTGTATGGGGCATATTTTACTCATTGAAAATGTTTCTGTACGGGAGCCGTATAAAAATTTAAATTTTGTAATTCTTCAAATTTAATTCCCTGAAAATTTAATAAAATTCTGTTTATTTCTGTAATTTTATAAAATTATGTACCTTTATTACGTAACTTTGTAATTTATTATATATATCTAAGATCAATATTTACGTAATAATATATATATATATATATATATGCATATGTATATATATATTTGCGTATGTATATATATATTTATATATATATATATATATATATATATATATATATATATATATATATATATATATATATATATATATATATATATATATATATATATATATAATTATTACGCTCTTGTATAATTAGCGTGGTTGTGAAAGGAGGAACGGAGTTTGGGGTTGATTTTTGTCAAAAACAAATGATGTATCAATTGAGTGGTGTTGGGTAAATTTTCTAATTTCACATAATTGTTGAATGTGCAAGCACATATAATAAGAATATGCCCTAAATAGTTTATATTGAAGGACGAGTTGAAATAAAGCAGATAATGGGAAAATAAAAATATGTAATGTGTATTACATTCGTCCCTTACTCACTCACTCAATTAATCACCCATTCAGTACAGCGCATGTTATATAGATAAAGTATTTACATAATGTGTATATTCGTATTATAATGTACACTCGTTACGCATAATAATCCAATATTAAAATCCCTATAGGATGGAATTTATTTTATAATTGAACCCATGAAAAACTAAAATCTTAACAAGGATTTGACACATAAAATATCGTGTTGCACACGTATTACATATATTGTATTGAAAGAAACTACGAGAAATGATGCGAAAGAATCTTTGCATCCTTCTGCGATATGAAAAGGGGAGTTACAAAGGAGCTCTTTTAATATCTTTGGAGCCTTTTTATGAAAAGAGTTGTCAATGTATCGCAGCTGCTAGCCTAGATATCCCTGACCGCTATTCAAGTGGAAGGTAAAGGGGCAAAATATATGCTTAGTAATAAAAGGAACCCCATGGGACTGCAAGCAGACGTGAGAAACAGATTTCAGGGGATCAAAGGCTTTCGAGCAGATTCCATATTACGAGGGCTCGTTGTTATTACTTGCACCAGAAGGATAACAGATATGTTTATTACGCTAGATTTTTTAGCTTCTTATTAATGAAATTGACGCATACATTGAAGGCATTATAAATATGATGATGGTGGACTTTCATCTTCATACAGTATATATTTTAATTAGCAAGTCCATTACATTTTTTCATATGCTTAATACTATTTAAATATTTATTTAGTTGCAGAAATAAAACATATTATTTGTGTGTTATACACATATTAATACAGATCTCAAATAATGCTTATATTTAATGGGCTGGGAGAGCTTGATCTTATCGAGTATTTTGAGTTTTTAAGGTGTGATTGAAGTTTAAAAATAAATAAATAATTGAACATTTGAAATTAATAAGTTGTATATAAGAAAAATAAAACCGTTTTATCTGTTTCTAGAATAAAACTGAGTTTTCGTTCTCCGGTCAAGCATATTACAATAGTTAAAGCAGAATCGACTGTCAATCAAACATGTATAGAAAGATAACTGCATACAATAATTTATACGTCGCTTCTACATTTATTGGTTTAACTGTTTTATATTTCTTGTCTGAAGGAAATAACACCTGTTTGTAAAAAAAAATTATACCGTACGAAATTTTTATACCTTTTCCAAACCATTTTTATATCGTTTTCTGTTATTTGGGGGAAAACGACAAAGTATTTTTCTTTGCATTAAGTAGAACAATTATTTTGTATTGCGTAATTTAGTTTAAGGATTTCTACTATTTACTTTACATCTTATTAATGTATTTAACTTAACTTAATTTCATGTATATATAAAAAGGAATTAACGTAAACTATTACAGCAGTAAATTATTAAAGAATTCATAAAATTTTAAAACCTACTGCATTCCTTAAGAATTTGCATAAAATATATATTTAAAAGTAACATAAAGAGTAGTATTATTCCCTTTTATGTTAAATAATACATACAGATGCATCACCATTTAAGAATATATGTCCATAAAATTTTACTGAAATGCCAGAAAATTTAATTATAAAAGTGCTAATTAAAGTCACAAAAGCGCTAATTAAAGTCAAATCATAGTGGTATTTGCCGCGAAATGCCACATTATATTTCACATTAAATTTCATTTATAAAATACTTAAATATTTGTGGAAACTTATTTTTTAGAATTTTTCTTAATTTTATTTTACTGTATTAAAAATTATTTATAATTATTTTAATGGATATCTTACGTGATGTAAAATAATTTCCAATAGATTCGTTATCTATTTTATTATAAAATTAATAATTACAGTTTTTAATAACCAATATTGGATGGAAATGTAGACATTAAAATAGATTTAATTATCTTATATTAACAAGATGGTATAAATATGGATTTAGCACTGCTAAATTGCCTTACCGTTAAAAACAAAAGAACCAAATGTAATACAGCTGTAAAAACTTCATTAAAAGCTACGTACGACACAAATTTAATAGTGTCGATCGGTTGCAATGGCAGAAAACACGACAAACAAGACATCGGGACAAAAACAAATATCTTCCATACCACCTTCACTCGTCAGATCTAGGTCGGCAACTCATGTTAAAACAGCAAAGGTGACTTATGCAGGTAAAGGGGGTTGTCAATATCCAGAAAATAAATATTGGTAAACTTATGAAGGAAGGAACAATTAGTAGGACACTAGGAATTAAAGAAACGCAAGGGAATGAAAGGAACGTGAATAAAAGTGGACTTCCAATAAAGGATTTAAAGCTCTTCTTCAGTGAGTAAAATTACAAATATAAGTGTCCCATTAAATTAAAATATAAGAGCTGCTTGTTCCATCCACTGTGGTTTTATACCCCTTTATTTTATTCTAACCGTTGAAATTCTCTATTTCTTGCTTTGGCCACGTTTGCTGAATATTAGTTCTAATATCTAACTCTGATGAATGGAAGTGGTTCTTCTTATTTTATCCTGGCGAAGAAGAATGTTTCTTGCCTTCAGAACCAACAACATTTTGTGCTGTATGTTTCTTTAAACACATGTTTATAGTTTTCTTACATTAACAGCAGTTTGAGCTGTAACCAAATGTGTGTTCACCTTCAAATAAAAAAAAACATTTCTCTGCAATCATTTTCGTATATCCTGTTACCACAATTTGGGAGTTTGAGTCTATAATAATTAATTGCAACCTACAGATCTTAAGTACATGTTCATTCATATAATGTATTCCATTTATACTTTTAGTTGCTACTGTATGAATTCTATTTCAGCTTTTGACACATTACTATATATAATATCTGACGTGTTTCTGTCTTTCAACACACTCAAAAAACTCGCCGGGGGATCTAGAAGGCTGAATCTTTATACACTTATGACATCGACTACGGTAAAGAACATAACGGAGCCAGATTATCGATTTAATCTCCACAGGCTGAAGAAAATGGGAATTTTTAAAAATTTATCCAGACCCTCTAGAAGTCGCGTCGTTAACCTAGAAGGATGAGTCTCTTTGCATAATATTAGTATCAACTACAGTAGAGAACCTAACGGAGCTGGATTTTCATTTTAACACCCCTACCCATAGGGAAGGGGGGGTGTCTAGAAAATAATTTTCAGGCCTCAAGTAGTCCCTGGCGATTAGAAGGATGCATTTTTGCTCACTTATTGTATCTACCGTCGGATAGAACTTAACATTGCCGGATTTTTGATTTACCCCTTGGTAACGAAGAAAATGTTTTTATTCTAAAGCTATTTTCATGCCCTCCAGAATATTCCTGGTGACCTATTGAACACTTATTATATCTATTATCGAACAGAACCTAACGATGCTGTATTTTAGATCCACCAAAGGGACGGATTTCATTGTTTTTTAATGTTTTTACAGGCACTAAAGCATCCACCTACCTCTATTATAGTTCAGAAGACTGCTTCTTGGTTTTTATATTATCGACAACTGGACTGAACCTAATAGACCTAAAATTTCGATTTTTCTCTCGGAGTGGACAAAATAGGTAGTCTTTTAGAATCCCTTCAAGTCCCCCAATGTGGACATAGAATTCTGAAACTCGAACACGGGGCATGATTTAACTCAGACAATGTTTAATTCAAACAACTATTTTTGGACTCAAAGTACCATGAATTATTAAACAAAATAAAACGCATTAAAAAGAAGTTGCAGCCTAATTTTTAGAGTGTTAGTTTCCTTGTTTTTGGCAGTCTTACATACTAGTTCTCAGGTAAATGCTAACAACAAAGATTCACATGAATAGATTATATATCTTGCTATTTAATGAAAAATTTGTACATTTAGTAGGACAAAAATATGATTTACACAAATCTAAAATATTACATATATAAATATACACTTGTAAATTGATTTATTAAAATAAATTCATCTGTATAAAATAAACTAAAAAGTCGGATCCCCCTTCTCTCTACTAAGGGCCTGTTAAAATATAGCAACAAATAACTGCATTGTATTTTTATTAAAGATGCGCATATATTACAATCGTATTTTACTAACCATTCATCTTTTTTGCAAACTGAACCAGATATCACTGCTAAATTCATTTTTCATTTTTGATAAAATTGTAGTAATATCAGATGGAGATAATATGTTGTGTTTTTATTATTTTATTGGAAATATTTATTACTGATGCATGCCATCATTATAACGTTTGTTATGCATATCAAAAATTAAATAAAATAACTGAGAAAATATATGCAGGGAAATCAACATCTAGATGGTCAAACAGGAACTCGAAAACCACTCGCCATCAGGTCATACAGTCAAACCAAAGTGTATAAATAGACTATAAGTGTATAATAGAATATAAGTGTATAAATAGTGTGTACATAGACTCGAAATAATGTTGACCGTAAATAAATGTGAATCTCATTTGCATCAGAGGAAGTCTATATATTTATATTCTGTATCATTCACGAAATTTCAAATGCCAAATTCAAATTCTCAAATCTTGTAAATTAACTAAAAACTTCACCAGTCATTTACTTTTTCCAGAACTTTCCACAGGGAATATAATCTCGTCAACATCCAGTTCATACATGTGAAAATATCTGGTGAACTCAATACAGAACCCAATATGTAATATTTCTTCTGATTACATTTATTTTTAAGCTGTATTATAAAAAAATATATGCAAAGAAGTATAAAAAATTAAATTTATATTTGCGGGATCTGTGCATCAATCTGTACTATATTGCGACGTTACCATCATCGATCACGCACGCACTTGGTGCAAACATTTGACCCTTGATAACTTCGTCATCTGTAGCCCGTTTTGGACGAAATAAACTGAATCCTATTAATCTATCGAAACTGTATAATTCTTCCATGAAAAAAAAAATCACTAAGTTCCTTATACCCTCGACATACGCAATAGACTTCAATATTTCCCCATTTGAATATGTGAATGAAGTGATGTTTCACATCAATCTATAACGAGGAACAGCTATGTATTTATTTAATTCACTATTTATTTTTTACTTTCCCTGCAATACATGGTAATGTATAGGAAAAGTATTGGAATCATGTCGAAAATCGCAACTCGAGTTTTCGACGGATCTACACGTTTCGAGACCTCTAGAGTACGAAAAAATCTATTTTTAGTGTCACGTCTGTGTGTGTGTCTGTGTGTATGTGTGTATGTCTGTCTGTGTGTCTGTGTATCTGTCTGTCTGTCTGTGCAGATGTTGTATCCACTCTAGCTAAAAAACTAATTGACCGAATTTCATAAAATTTGGTAGGTATGTCACTTGTCGGCAAATCTGGTGCTGATTAGTTTTGTGTACGATTTGGGATAAAAGAACCCACCTTTTTTTGCGAAATGACCCGCAAAAGTTTGTATTCACTCTAGCTAAAAGTCTAATTGGCCGAATTTCACAAAATATGGTAGATAAGTCGTTTGTGGGTCACGCTGGTGCTGATTAGATTTTGGTACGATTCGGAAAAAATAACCTGCCCTTTTTTTGCAAAATGGCCCGCAAAAATCGCCAAAATTTAAAATAAAGAACTACGTATGCTCAAATATATCCATTAAATGCTCGTTTAATACGTAATTTTTAACGAAGAAAAGAATAAGACCAACCCCATTACACTAGGACTAGCTTTTAAATTTTTTTAATTTTTAAATTAAATTTACCTTAAAATTTACCTGTAAATTTTTTAAAATTTAATTCAAATAAAGAGAACGTGAATATAAGTCTGCAGGGAAAGTCATGTGCTGCCCACATCAGATTTTTTAATTTTCTTCCGAGCAGTATTCGTCGTAACGAATACCGTTAAAACTTTAGCATAAAATAAGATGGCGTTTTAAATATTCTTACGTATTAAAAACAAGTTTGGAAGTAAAGAACTAAAATGTTGAACACCCACGTTTGAGCTACTGCTAAGTCCGTCTATAAAAAATGTGGCCCAGGTTCGTATTCAAATTTTCAGTACTAATTTCGTAATACATAATAATTATAAAAAAATCTGATGTGGGCAGCACATGACTTTCCCTGCAGACTTATATTAACGTTCTCTTTATTGCAATTAAATTTAATTTACTTTTAATTCAATTTTCGTTCTCATTTGGTAACTGGGCTGATTTTCAGTGGTGGCATAGACAAAATACGAAAACACTAAAACATCTCGAGAACGGATAATCCTAGTGGAATTGGGTTGGTCTTACTCTTTTCATCGTTAAATATTACGTATAAAACAAGCATTTATTGGATATATTTGAGCATATGTAGTTTTTATTTTAGATTTTGATTATTTTGGAAGTCCATTTTGCAAAAAAAAGGTAGGTTATTGTTTTCCGAATCGTACCAAAATCTAATCAGCTTCAGAGTGATCCACAAGCGACTTATCTACCGAATTTTGTGAAATTCGGTCCATTAGTTTTTCAGCTATAGTGGATACAGACAATTTTTGCGCGCCATTTCGCAAAAAATGGCGGTTTCGGTTTCTTTTATATCGAATCGTATTCAAAACTAATCAGCACCAGATTCGCCCACAAGTGACTTACCTACCAAATTTTATGAAATTCAGTCAATTAGTTTTTTAGTTAAAGTGGATACAAAATCTGCACAGACAGACAGACACACAGACAGACAGACACACTTACACAGATACATACGTCACGCTTAAAATGGTTTTATCGTATTCTAGAGGTCCCGAATCGTGTAGATTCGTCGAAAACTCGAGTTGCGATTTTCGGTATGATTCCAATACTTTCCCTTTACATTTCCAATTGCAGGGAAAGTAGTAATTATAATATATTGAATTAAGAAATGGCATGGATTTCATTTGGATTATTAATTAGCCTAGTAAAAAATAAGTGTTAATTTAATAAGCTGATTATTTCGAAAAGTATAGTGGGAAGACTGGAGCACAAATTTGTTATTAGAATATTCAAATATAAAGCGCCCACAAATCCTCATTGGCTTAAGCAAATCCTCATTGACTTTTCTCATATTTGGGCTATTTTGACCGGGACAATTAGAATCAGTAATCGAAAGGTGTCACCTTTGGAATAAAATGGTGAGTGATACTGTTACTCGTTATAGATTTCACTCATTTTGCATATAACGAATGGGAAACGGAGTGTTATGTGTGAGGATCGTGCAAGGTCACTAGGGAAACATTTCAACATGTTTTGGTATCAACAACATGTTTTTTTCAACATGTTTGGTTTTCAACATGTTTCAACATGCTTTTGAATTGTTATATTTTTATTTATTTATTTATGTTATTTTATATTATAAAGTCCCGATAGATTAATAAAATGTAGTTTATTTCTTCTTAATAAGACCGCAAACTGCAAATTTATCGACGATGAGACGTTTGGTTGTAATTTGCAGTCACTCCACAGGCCGAGCACTCCACAGGTCGGCGTAAGTGGCCATCTGCGTTATTGGCGTATAGCGCAGATGCCGTTGCAGATATGTAGAGGAGAGGATCTAAAACATAATCTTTTAGCACTTTTCTACAGCATTTGTTTTATAATACATCTAAGAGAATATGTGAAGGATATCCCATTGGTTAAGGCACGTGGATTGCACTCAGAGCACTCGATTTCGATTCTAGTCTCTGTCTAAACTACCTCCATGTTAACGTGGAGTACGAACAAGTTAACTCTGTGGGTCCGAAATTAATTCCGAGAGGTTGGTGACAGGTGAAGTAGGGTACGGTTCCTGTAGATTTCGCCTCCGCTTGGTTCGAGTAAAAATTGGATAGCACTGTCCCGTTCATTTAGACGGATACCTTACATCTTCTGGTTTGTTAGATGCTCTGGATTGAAAGTAAGAAAGCTTAAGGGGAATGTGGGCGGAATAGCCCAGTAGTTAAGGCAAAGGATTTACACTCGGATGATCCTTCCGAGAGGTTGGTGGTAGGGGAAGGAGGGTACGGTCCCTGTGGATGCCTCCCCCACTGGGTTCCGGTCTAAATTGGGTGGCACTTCCCGGCCGTCCATACAGTTACCTTACACCTTTCTGGTAGGTCGGACGGTCTGGGTCTCAACAACAACATCAACACTCGGATGATCCAAGTTCGATTCCCAGCTCTGCCGAAAGCAATCCCCCAGTTACTTGGAGTACGGGCATGTTAAATGTAGGGATTTGAAAGTTCTTCCGAGATGTTCATAGCAAGGGAAGGAGGGCACTGTTCCTGTGGATATCACCACCACTGAGTGGCACTTTCCCAGCTGTCCAAACACATATATAGCACCTTCGGATAGGTTAGACGGAATGGGTCGAAAGGAAAAAGGCTTAAAGAGAGAATAGTCGAAAAATGTTACATATTGGGTCCTGTACCCTCACAGCAAAGACCGTCACATGTGTGACAGTGATGTGTTAGTCACGTGACACCTCGGACACAATGTGACCTAATATTTGTGACTTCTATGCGACGTTACGTATTAGTAATTTTGTAACTTCATTGTGACTATATTTTGTGACGTTTCCACAATTTAATTAACACGTAACAATGTGACGACATTACAATGGCAATTACAATGTGACGTCACAAACAAGTTAATACGCGACGTCACAAACGACCATCAAAATGACCAAAATGACTTCGCTGTGACCTCAATATGACATTGCCGAGACGTACTACGACGTCCTGTGACGTCCTAAAGTCACAGTGTTACGTCACTGTGAAAAAAATGATGTTAGGGTATTGATTTCGACAGATACCTTTATTCGTATAATGTCAACAATCCAACTAAAAGATGACGAGATTATATGCCTTTGTTGAAACATCTGAAAATAAATAGTAACTCGTGAAAATTTTAGCGAATATGCGAAGTTTCTAGAACTCGCTAAAAAGCTACCAACTTGGCGATATTTCGATACATTCGTCGCTATGGTCAAGCGACCTGTACCTTATGAAAGGTTTGACGTTACGTATTCCTAACGATTTACTTCCGTCACATACTTCAGTTTCATCATTATTGCATTTCATCAATGTTACATTTTTCCGAGTTTTATGATATTTTTGATTTGACTAAATGGATAGAAAGGCATCAATAACGGTGTTCGAATACTCTTTTACACAGACTGGACATGATGAAAAGAGAAGTTTTTACCTTGGTATATTCTTATTCGATGAGGATATAGGTGTTCTATTTGCCTCCTTTATAAAGATCTGAAATATAAAACCACATATGAAATGTTGCCTAATTAAGTATATATCAAAACTCATTTAATTATGATTTAAAATACTTGTGTTGTTATTATAAAGATTTAAAATACACACATTTTAACTAATATTTAAAATATAAATTATTTAAACTGTAAAACCTGTACATTGTTCCTTTGAATACGATTTTTATATAAATTTACACACTTTATTTCAATATAGATAACATTGCTTATAATCAGAAAATCTAATGTGGACAGCTCATGAGTTTCCTTATATAATGCAATGAAATTACTTCTTTCACAGTGAAAAAATTATGTATGAGATCCACGGTACGCGTCATTTGTTGTAATTGTAACGATATATCGCCAATTTGGCGATATAACTGAAGATTATTCACCAAATTCGCCAAACATATTGCCAAGTGATACATGCACAAACTGAAAGAAGATCATTTCTTATATACTAGAAAATTTGCAAAACATTACCTCGTATTTAGAGTTATTTTTATCAGTTTGGCGACATTTTTATTAACTTATCTTTGCCGCAACTCTACATTAACAATTATCAATATTGATAGCATTCTCATTAAGCACTATAGTATATATATAAATATAATTTAATAATTAATTCATCAACTTAGCGTTATTTTAGCAATTTTAAAGATATTTTCATCAATCTGGGGCGAAGTATTGCCAATTTGGCGCTATTTCTCTAGGTTATTCTCCAAATTCACCAAGTGATGTTTTATAGACTAGACAGTGTTCTTCAACCTTTGTCATCTCGCAGAACCCTTTTTTGAGATATTTTTTTTATGGAATCCTTCGTTCAGTAGCACACCCAGATTTGATTTTAGGGGGGGATGTGTCATATTACGTATTACATGTTATGAAAAAGGTGCGTCCCTGCCTTTGTTATAAAAACTTTATATAAGATATAAATTTGCATTAATTCAAACAAGAAGATAAATATTCCATTTAAAGTATTTGTATTATACATACATATGTCATTGAAAACAAAGTAAAACAAAACAAAAAAACAACGAATTGTAGTATCGACTCTAGGAACCCCTAAAGCGTTTGAGTGGAACCCTAGGGTTCCGCGGAACACGGGATGAAGAACACTGGACTAGAAGATCCCGTCATATGACGGAATTATAAATTGCAAAACATTTAGCGTCATTTTTATGATATTGGCGACATTTTTATTAATTTGGCAATATTTTCGTAAATTTGACAACATTTAAGAAGGTCGCCAAGTTGACAACATCCCGCCGAATTTTTCGTCAAGTATTACGGACGGGGAAATGGGGTATTCTTATAGTCGATTCTTACGTTACTTTCAAGATATTGCATTCTTATCAAATTATTACTTAAATTTTCATTGATTTAGCGTCATTTTTAACAAATTGGCAGCATTTTATCAAATTGGTGACATTTTTATAAATTTGGTGACATTTTTATAAATTTGGTGACATTTTCTTCAATTTGGTAAAATTTAAAAGTCGCCAAGTTGTCAATATTCCTCCAAAAGTGTCGGCAAATTTTCGCCAAGCGTTATAGATAGAGAAATAGGTTACTTTTTTAGTAGATAATTGGCGTACAAATGCAAAACTATTACCCAAAGTATCTTCTTTCGTGAATGGAACGAGCTAGATCCATAATAATGATGCTAAAAATTTATCGCATAATATGACATATGAAAGTTGAACATATTTTACAATAGTTAATATATTTCTTTTAATTTTATGTGATTTTTTGATAAATGTATCTGAAAAATGTGCAATACCTTGAGAATGGGTTCATGCTAGCGTTTTAAAGTTTATATCAATAGTTTTCTAACGAAAAATTATATAGAAAATGATTATTTACGTAACTTTATTAAAGGTTTTGATTTTTTGATGATTTTTCAAAATTTCATTCGAAAATGTGAAGGTCTTCCGAATATTCGATTGCGTTTAAAATCAAGAGGCTTCCAATATTTGCAGATTGTAATTTTTGTACCAAATTTCATCCGAATCACTCCATTTGTTCGTGAGATATCATTTCCACAGACTCATGGACACACACACATACACCAGCTCAAAAACGTTAGATTCCCGTTCGAGGATGCTTGAAACGTGCTCTCCTGTCGAAAACTCACGTTCGAATTTTTGACCTCGTTATAATGCTTTCCTTATACATTATACTATGTATATAAGGAAAGTAAAAAAAAATGGCTTTCACCTTAATCCCATAAATTTAAAAATAGAATTCGAACATAAAAATAAAATTTCTATACTCGCTCCTTGACGTTGCATGCGAGCGAACTCCATATGGAGGAGGACGTTTCAAAAGAGTAATTTGATCATTATTACGCTAAATCTTATATTCTCAACATGGTGACTTATAACTTAGGAAGGAAAATCTAAAAATCTATAAAATCTCTTCAATCCGATATCGAAGTTAGTTTTTACGCAATTTATAAGGGAACGAAAACTAATTTTTCATTATTTGCAGAGGGATGAAAAAAATTTAAAGTGTCCTCAAAATTCCTTCGATATACTTTAACTTTCCCAACAATACTTGGTAGTGTATAGGAGAAGAATTTGGATTCATGTTAAAAATCGCATCTTGTGTATTTGATGGATCTATATGTTTGGGGATCTTTAGAAAAAACTAAAAAACTATTTTTAGTGTGACGTTTGTGTGTGTGTGTGTATGCGTGTGTGTGTGTGTGTATGCGTGTGTGTGTGTGTATGCGCGTGTGTGTGTGTATATTTTGAAATAGGATAATTTTTGCCCACAAAGTTTGTGTTTCTGTTTACGAGGATGAGTTCGAAATTGCGGTTCGGCTGATTTTAGTTGTTGTTGTTGTTGATGTTGAGACCCAGACCGTCCGACCTACCAGAAAAGTGTATGGTAACTGTTTGGACGGCCGGGAAGTGCCACCCAATTTAGACAGGAACCCAGTGGCTGAGGCATCCACAGGGACCGTACCCTCCTTCCCCTACCACCAACCTCTCGGAAGGACTTACGAACCCACATGTTTAACATGATCGTACTCCGCGTGAACACGGCGGCAGTTTTGACAGTGGCTGGAATCGAACCCGGGCCTACCGAGTGCAACTCCAGCGCGCTAACCAATGGGCTACAGCGCCCGGCTGATTTTAGTGTAAATGTTTTAGTCTTTATATATAGATAGTGTCTATATAGATAATAAGGTACACATAATAAATAATCGGGTACTTTATGTATAGATACTTTATATATAGGCCTTTATATACATAATAGTGTACACACAGTATGAAATGATTTTAATACATAAACTTTTTGCATTTCTTTGTATATTGAGATAGTCAAGCAAAAAGTTTGTGAATGAGGATAATGCTTCGGTTGTAAATAATTGAATTGAAAATATCAGTTTCGGACATTTAATGCACTTGATAGCACGTTATAGTGCCTTGCGTTCTTTCAGTGTGTGTGGCTGACCCTACTGAATGATTTCAAAAACTCATTAGACGTGGTAAAAACAAACTATGTCCATAAATTCGTGGACAATCCAGTAATCTCGAAATATTATTTATTTCATATATTTCGCTTTCCAAAAATACACTTCTCATACACCTACGCTAAAGTGTATTATAAGCAAACCTTTATAAGATCCAATTTAAGCTCCGGTATATGTTGATGCATAATACGGAATATTATGCAGCACCATATGGAATATTATGCATAAAATCTGGAATACTATGTTTTCCATATTATGAAGTGCATAATATGGAGTATGATGGATTACAATATGACACATGTCCTGATATCCAAAGTATGACAAATAGTTTGATTTGTATGACATTACAATGATAAAAATGAGTCTAGGAAGCAAATATAGATCTATATTTAATCCTCCTGCTCGTAACTTGTCAATGTATATTTCTAGAAGGCGTAAATTCATACTTTTTTTGCTATTAGATAACAATATCTTAGCTGGACTCGACTACATCGGTGATTATTCCATCCAAGATGATGAAGTAAACTACTGTGATGTAATATTTTGTGCGTTTTAGCGAATGGTCGACAGCAAGTTTCTTGTTGACATAGCATATATCGATTACTCAATGTTATTGAACCCAGAATAACAGCAAAACCAGTTGATGGATAATGGCATCTACAATGGGAACTGTATCTTAACTTTGGGCATACTCCCTTTAGGCGGATTCTTCGACTATAAAGTGAATATCAACGACATAAAAAGATAAAGATTGTGAAAGTTACTTGATAAAGAGCCTTTATAGTCAGTCCTACGACTGATGAGAATATTACAAATTGATCTTTAACTGAACACAGTTGCTCTTAAAAGAGTTTGCGACTGATATTGAAGCTATATAAGCTGCAATACAACTCCCAACCTGAAAGATCATAGATAAATTCTGATGCTTCTTGTTTAGCATATTTAAAAAGAAATACTTGCTATAGTAGTACTTCAACTAAAAATCGAAAAAAGTTGATATTTATATACATAAATATTTCCGTCTGTCCAAATATATACTTATATTAACATGTCAGAAAAAGTGTAAAAAAAAATAATAATATTGATCCTTAAATAAATAAATAATATCCGATATAACCAATCTAATAAACCATTCTTATTAGATTCCATAAATAAATTCCCAATTGCAGAATATGATTTCTAGTATGTTCAGGGATACTTACTATATTATAATTAATGCATGAGTCTGCATATGGATATTATAGAAATTACAAATCCTGCCATAAATGTGGTTATAAGTGTTAAAAGTTGTCCCTCTTCTACTTAAGGAAATTCTGGAGCAATAGATGGCGCTGCTTATGCTCGTTGGAGTGTAAAGAAAATGAGAGGAATATCGGGGAAAGAAGATTGATTAGAAGAACTCCGAATATGGAAAGAAATTCAGGAAGATGAGAAGAATAAAGCATGGAACATGAGACGATGACTGATGAACTGGCCCAACTGGATTAACACCAAAAAAGAGGACCCGTTGCTCGGATACGTGTGAAAGATTTATTGAACTTTGTGAATGTTCTTCGTTAAATTAAGACTAAGGGAAAGTAGGAGAAAATGTACTCGTTGATAAGAAAATAATTGCAGGAATCACAGGCTGAAAATTTATGTAATAATCTAGATTCATTTGCAGGCTGGTTAATCTGCTAAGGGAAAGGTAAATGTTAGGACTCAAACAAGTCATTTTTTCTGTTATAGATTTGATTATTCTCTATGGTACCATATTTAAAATACAAGAGATATTTGAAAACGAACTGATACCCAAAAGATAAGGAAGGTTTGAACAAATTTTATTTAAGCACAGCTAAATCAATAATACAGCATACAGATTTTTTGAGGATACGCGGTATCCTATTCCTAGAGATAAACAAGACGACAAACCCGCAGTCAAAAAGATTAAATGAGCACAGAGGAAACACATATGCAGGTATTCCCAAGTTGTTGATAAGATTCCAGCCGAGACAATAATAAAGTAGAATGAAGAACAGACCTGATAGGGATAGTAATCCTGACATCCAGAAATCACGGCCACAAACTTCATCCCGAAATTCCGGGATTAGAAAAGCTAATATCCCGCGGGATTTCGGGATTTATCTCCGGCATTTCAATTTTTGAATTAATACGTGTTTATGTATATACGAAATTATGTCACATGGGTTTTAGAAAGTGATGTCATTAATTTAATGGAATAAGATTCAACCAGAATAGATTTTACGTATTTTGACATACACAAAAATTAGATGATAAATATACAATTAAAATGCAATTAAAATATTTTCTAATTTTAATCAGTTACCTCATATAGCATTGCATTAAAATATGCTAAAATTATGTATATGTTTTTCTTTTCACTTTTCCATCAGACAATGAATGAACTGGATAATAAAGAGATGGATAGTGCCGAATACTGCTTACTTTTATTATGGTTTAATTCAAAACTGACTACCAAAACTGAAAAAGTAGCACTGATGACACTAGATATAGAAACATTGTATTGAAAATATAACTTCAAATGGTTGACATAACTGAATATTATTATTTATTTGCATTAAATTATTCTTTCTTATATTTCTTCGCAAAGGGGGTAATGTTTTCGTATCGAAAATACTTTTCAAACAAAATGAAGATCGATACGTTTTCAAAGTTGCATAGTACGGAAAAACCATTTTTAACAGTCTGTAGATTTGTCGCCATATCAAGTTAACCCCGTTTTCCTTTCGGATCCCCGTTTTCCTTTCGAAATTTAAGAACCAAATGAATCCAAATTTTGTACAAATTGCGGCTGCTACACGAAAACGTTAAACAGCTGGGTAAATGTTTTGGAAATTTGGCGCAAGTCCAGAACATCAATGTCTAAATGTGATTTTTACAACATAGTTATATCTCAGAAACTAGTCAACCAAATGAAACCAGGCTTCGTACAAATACAGTCTGTAATATACTTATAATACAATATCCAGATTTTATTTTT
This sequence comes from Amaurobius ferox, assembly GCA_951213105.1. Lineage (NCBI taxonomy): Eukaryota > Metazoa > Arthropoda > Arachnida > Araneae > Amaurobiidae > Amaurobius > Amaurobius ferox. The sequence continues at coordinate 44,051,631 of OX578141.1, read as the reverse complement.
AAGTGCTGCTCCGCGAGGTGCGAATTGTTCCAGGCACATTCTGTACAATGAAATTTCGTAACTGATTTCCCTCCAAAACTACCCGACTGACTGATACCAACTTTTGTACAGGGGGTAGGCTTCACCATTAATGTGAAAACATACGTCACGAATTTTCAATGTCTCGCTTAAGGCTCCTATATATACGAGCTGGCGCAACAGAGGCCATCTTGACTCCCTGTTAAAGCGATAGTAGTACATAGCGAAAAGAAGATTGCTTTCTCGTTCGTTTCTCGGTATCTCTAGAAAATCGAAACAATCTGGACTACTTTTTTGAATGACTAATGCAATGATTAGAAATCAGAAGCACCTATTTTATAGCAACTTTGTGTATCAAATATCAGCCTTGTAACATGCGCAAGCCATTAAAATAACCCAAGCAGACGATAACTTAGAGCTGGTTGGAGTTAAAATGGTAGCTTCGTCAGCCTGCATATATAGGATTCTTAGTTTCGTTCGTATCGTGCGCTAAATGCGCAGAACTCAAGGAAATTTTGGACTTTTTTGTAATATTTCCAAAACAACTTAACTAAATTATACCAAATTTAGAATATAAATAGGCTATTACATATGCCCGATTGCCTAAGTAGCATTTTTTCATAGATGTGAAAAACAGTTAAGATAAAATGGAAAACTGAGTACGGGGAAACTGTTTTTAATGCATCAAAAGCCCCACGTTACGTTAGCATGGTGCTACAGACATTATTCTTGCTAATTTGGGCACATTCTGGAAAAAATAGTATGGCATTTTTTTTTTAAATTTTTTTGCAAGATCGTTTACACGAAACACAATTATATATTTTACTAGCAGCATACCCGTTCTTCGTACGGAGTATATAATATAAAGAAACTTGAAATTCATAATCATGCCCAAATTCTTATAGTATACTAAATGACATGTTTAATCAAAATATTCTGTTAAAATATTTAATATAATGCTCCTAAAAAGAAGTTTAAGAATCTCTGTTCTCGCTATATAAAATTATCTTCATGGACATATCTGAAGAATAAAACATCTTGGACCCCTTATGTAAGCAAATATAAAAAAAAATATGGAATTGAATCAATATATGCAAAATAAAAGCGTTAAAATTGTATGGGACCCGTACTAATTATATACGCGAATATTAGAAAATATAACCTGTATTAGTAGATTACATGTATAAATTGAAAATACCAATAAACCCGTAATCTTTAAATCTGAAGACAGTCATTTATTCCAATATATGTCAAAATTAAAGTGCTAAAATTATATGGGAAGATATACACGTACTACTTATAATGTCCGATTATTAGTAGAAGATTACCCGTTTTGCAATATGAGTCACAAATGTTTTTTGGTAAAATACAACAGACGACGTAATAAATTGAATATATAATTAATCCCCTTAATCTTCATACCAGAAGACTGTACTTGATTCCAATATATATGCCAATATATGTCAAAATATATGCCAATATACCTGTACTACTTATATTCTCGTAGGTTAGAAGATATACCCGTGCATTCCTAGAAGATTACTCGTACAACGTACAATATGTGTGTGTCAGCAATTTTTGCCGCAATAAAACAATGGCGTAATAACTTAAAAATATCAATAATCCCTGAATCAATAATTCCGGAAAATATCAATAATAATAATGTATAAACCTGAAGAGTATAATTGATATTATCCAGTCCAAAATGAAATGGCAATGAAATTTATTTTATATACATATCTTCATTATCCAAATCGGAAAGGATTTAATAAAAATCGCCTGCCGCATAAACACATTGGATTTAAATCCGTTGCTAAGCGACATGATATCATTTGCTTCAAATAAATTGGTAGAGAAAATATCGTCTAAATAGTTATATTTCTATGGAACATTTGGCGACAGTTTCGTCAAATTAGCGACATTTTAAAAAATCGCCAAATTTATCTCCAAGTAGGACTGTAGAACTGACAGTTCCACTTTGCGACAAATTGACGAAATATCATCACAATACTATCCCCTAACAAAAAACAATTAATATCATTTATGTAGCGCAATTTTATCAATTTCAAGATATTTTTATAGATTTGAAAACATTTTTATCAATTTGGTGACATTTTAAAAATTCGCTAAATGTATTACTAAGTAGGATGGTTGGTCTGACAGAGAAATGCTAACCAAACATCATTTCAGTACTCTCTTCTAACAAAACAAAAAAAAATTTCATTGATATGTAGAAGACCCAAGCCACACGATTAACCCGAAGGTTTATGGCAGCTGTTTGAGTGTCGTTTATATCAATTTGGCGACATTTCCGTCAATTTGGCAAAGTTTAAGAAAAGTTGTCAAATTAGCGATATCCCTCCAAATTCGTAGCTTTGAATTTGCAGATCTGAATGAAACATTCTTATCCCGTTTCAATATACTAAATTAAAACACTACAATTGTATTAGAAGATATACCCGCTCTACTCTTTTTCTGTTTCAACAATCGGCTATATGAATTTATTGGCTAAACACAATATATGAGTTTAGTAGCTAAATACGATATAAGCTTGAAAACTCTTTGCCAAAATAAATGAAATTGATGTACGCAGTCAGCAATTAATATAATTAAAAGAAAAATCAAACCGTCCATTCATAAGATATACTTTTATATACATTTATTCATTTATTTATTATTTAAATCGAAAAAAAATAATAAAAACATTAACAAACACATTTAATTTAATTGCGATGCCGAGCAACATGATATATCCTCCTAAAATGTTAAAATTTATTAACCACTAACAGCACACCCGTTATTCGTACGGAGTGTATAATTTAAAGAAACTTAAAGTTCGCAATCATGTGCAAATTCTGTTAAAATATTAAATTTATTGCTCCTAAAGAGAAGTTTAAGAATATATGTTCTCACTATGCAAAATTATCTTCACGATCAGATCTGAAGAATAAAACATCCTGCCCCCTTTTGTAAGCAAATTTACAGAAGAAAAAATAGGAATTGAATGAATATATGCAACACCGTACTAATTATATTGTAGCAGATCAGAAAATATGCCAATGTGTTAGTAGAAGATTACCCGTATTACAATATGCGTCTCAAAAATATTTGCCAAAATAAAAGAGATGACGTAATAAATTGAAAACATCAATAATATCCGTACTCTTTATACCAGAAGGTCGTAATTGATTCCAATATATGCCAATATATATCAAAACATATGTCAATATACCTGTACTACTTATATTCTCGTAGATTAAAATATATACACGTGTATTTGTAGAAGATTCGTACAACATACAATATATGACTTTAAACAATTTTTGTCATAATAAAATAATTGCATAATAACCTGAAAATATCAATAATCCTTGAATCAATAATCCCCGAAAATATAAATAATAATAATTTTTAAACCTGAAGACCGTAATTGATATTATCCAGTCAAAAATGCTATAAGAAAAATCAAATCGTTCTTTTCTAAAATATATTTTTATATCCATTTATTTATTATTCAAATCGAAAAAATAATTATTAAAATTAACAGACAGATTTAATTTAATTGCGTTTCTGAGTAACATGATATAAGATAGAATCTTATAACATGTTAAATATGTCATGTCTTATAACATAAACTGCGAAATTAAATAACGATTTTGATTTCTCTATACTTCTCATTGTTCCGTAAAAGCTTGTTTTAAATAAACCATGAACCATGGAGATAGATTTTCCCTTTAAATCATGTTTCAAACAATTCATGTTTTCAGAAAGTGACTAATTAACGCAAAAAATCTCCCATCAAACTCAGAGATTAAATTTTAATTCACTTTCAAACGATTTTCAAGCTTTTCGTTTGGATAAACCACGGAGTTAGGGAGTAGAACTCCTAGGAAAAAGTTCCGTTTTTCATTAATATCTCGACAACCCCAGGTCTTAGAAACTCGAAACTTGGACAAAAGTTATTGGGGGATATTTCAAGGCTATTCACCAAATTTCATTTAATTCGGTTCAGCCGTTTTTCCGTGATGATGAGACAAACGAAAATTTCGTTTTTTACTAATATCTCGAGAACCACTGGTCGTAGAAACTCAAAACACGGATATAATTTTAAGTGGGGCTATTTCTGGGCTACCCACAAAATTTCATCAAATTCGGTTCAGCCGTTCTCCCGTGATGGTGTGACAAACAGACAGACAGACAGACAGACAGACAGACAGACAGACAGATTTTCATTTTTATTTATATAGATTTGTTCATTTTTTTTCACTCAAATATTTTGATTTCCGCCTTGTCTGATTACGATTATGATCCATAGTTTTTTCCCTTAATCCAATTCACTCTACATTAAACATTTTAAATTAGATTGATATCAGGCTGTTCAATAATGTACTGAGGATAGCGCGAATTTGTTATCCAAATAGTGAATATAAAACGCAAATAGTGAATATAAAACTAAAATATTTATCCAAACATACGTAAAAATGCGAATGAAATCACGTTAACAGCAATGTATAGTATGTACACATTTTTTAATAAAAACTTATAATATTAAAAATGTCATTATTAATGTATGATGCTTTTATTTATGAGCTGTATATGCAATTTGTTCAATAAGTCAGTTGCATTTTCCCGTATAGATATCAAAGTTCTCAAGCACATTTATTTTGAAATTTGTAGTTTTTTCTTTTTTTATTGCCTAATTTAAGGTATATTTTTTCAGACAGTTCATAGATTTTCAGTGCTTTCATGAACATGGCTAGTAGCCATTAAAAACGGTTAAAAGTACCAAAATATATGCCTCTAAATAAAGATGTTCATTAAAACGTTTCATGAAAAAAATTCAAAGAAATAAGAATTTTTTTCATAAGCAACCACATCTGCAACGAAGAAGGAAACCCATGTGTTTATGAAACGATCAGCTGTTTTTTTTTTACTTTTTCTATTTTTCACTGCCATTCACGTTGATTTTATTTAAATGTTTTAATAATATAGCCTATCCTTGATATTTTTGTGTGTAGATATATTGTTATCGTTTAAGCTTAGGTAAAATATAGTCTGAAATTGATTTTCAAATGCAATAAATAATAAAGTTGCTCATTGTATTTCAAACTAATTTTGAATTTATATTATGGAATTAAACCAATATCGGCATTCGAAATAAGAAATTTGCTGTGAATAGAGAATTCGCCCAATTGACTGTGTGACGGGTCAATTCTGTGGCGCTGTAGAGGACATGACTACACTTCTCTTATTAGCTTTACCACATTTTTGCAATAGACAATTACGTTAGATTTTGAAGGTTGCTTAATTGAAAAACTCTACTATAACATATATTTGTCAGCGTTCTTACTGGGCTGCCGGTATTCCTCTCATGACCACATGCTATCTGAGTCAATTTGTGGTCGAGCTCACCTACCGTATTCATTTTCTTTCACACACAGTTCAAAAATTAAATTTTATATACAAACATAGGCAATTAAAAATATGCACAAACTCAAATCATAATAAAGTAAGTCTCTAGGTAAACATAATATCACACACCACCGTGGCGCTTTTACTAACCAGCTGTATTCGTGCTTAAATTCAAACGGAAAAAACAAAAAAAGAAGAGAGCAAAGGCCACGGTTAAATATTTTCACGTGTTTGACGTCACCAAGTAAGTGATTTGCCAATGACGACCGGCACGGTTTATACATGATTCAAATGCTGAAATACAAATTATTATATATGCATTTACAATGTTTTCTAATTTCTATCAGTAACACTTAACAAAATGATCATTCGCCAATCAACTTGCTGGATCGTGAAGCATTTAGCCGTCACGTGACGTTGCCCTAGCGCACCAGTGGGGTCCAACACACTACTCCCAACAGCACAACACCCATACCCTCAGATGGGACTCTAACCCACAAGCCGGTAGCCGAGAGAGCACCAGGAAACGCTTTCCTTGACCGCTCAGTCACCGCTCTGGCAAATTTGCAATATAAAAATAGATTAAAAATTCAAAAGAGTTTAAAAGTTGAGAGTATTTCAGTGTATATTACTATTTTGACCAGGACTACCAAATGAATTAAAGATCTGAATAGTGTTTGTTTTGATATAAACACTATTAATAATTTTGTAAAATGTAATTATTGAAAAATTACTATATGCATTGTGAAGAAAATGTATAAGCACCAATTCTTCGGTGAAATTAATCACCACCATGAGAGCTATATATTATCGGATTATACTTATTAACTTTCACATTGCAATTCAACTGACTATAATTTCCTGTACTCTTGTAGAGTATTAGAGTGGTTATAATGAAAGTAATCTTAATCAGTTAACTCTGAAACGTTTTCTAAGGAACATATTTCAATAAAGCTTGGTATTTACGCTAACTAGATATTAGAAATGCTATTCGCGGACTATAATTAATTATTGGTCAGATCTTGAGACGCGATTGCTATTTGGTTCTCGACAAATTACGGACCAAGAATTTTGAATTTTAAATACTACTAGTTATTTAGTATCGTAATGATTGTGAGATCAGTATTTCAAATGAATTTAATGATAATTACAAAAACAAATATATATGCGATGATATTTAAAAGACCGTGTTTGTTCCAGGAATCATATTGGATTACGCTGAACTCAAGAGTAAGGACTAATTGTGGAAATTCCATAGGAGAGAAGCACATTGAGCGGTGCTTGATATGCGATATTTTGTTTACAGCAATAATTATGTTATGTGATTACTATATGAAGCATTTAAAAAATTCAACAATTTGTTTATCTTTTACAAAGTTTTCACAAAGTACAGTGCATATAAATTCGAATTATCATTGAAATCTGTTTAAATAATAAACAATCTGATGTGGGCAACACACATGACTTTCACCTCATACTCAAATTCATTTTCTCTTTATTTTGTTAATGATTCATTAAATTGAGTTTTGCACAAAATGATACTAAATTTACACTTTTAATTCAATTTTTGATTTTATTAGATAACTGAATTTTTTTTTCAAAGGTGGTGTAACAAAAAACGGGAAAACTCAAATACCGAGAAAACGGTAAGTCCTAGAGTAAAGGGGTTGGTCTTACTCTTTTTTTCGTCAAAAAGTATGTATAAAATAAGTATTTAATTGATGCATTTAAGCATATGTAGTTTATATTTTACATTTTGATGATTATTGCGGGCCATTTCGCCAAAAAAAGACGGATTGTTTTATCCTGAATCCAAAATCGAATCAGCATCTGGGTCAACCGCAAGGGACGTACCTATAAAATTTTATGAAATTTGGTCCATTAGTTTTTGAGTTAGAGTGAATGCATACAGACACACACACACACAGAGAGAGAGAGACACAGACACACACACATACACGCAGGCACACACGCAGACGTCTCGCTAAAAATAGTTTTTTTGTGTTTCAGAGATCTTAAAACGTGTAGATCCGTTGAAAACTCCAGTTGAGATTTTTGATACGATTCCAATACTTTCCCTATACATTACCATGTATTGCCGGGAATGTAAAAATTAATATGTGAGAAATCGAAGTGTGAAACAAAAAGAAATTAATGCCACTAATATTGCTTAATAAAAAAAAAATGCTTGTGTGCCTGCGCGCGCTCGGGTGTGCATGTGTTTGCCGCCGTCAGTAGCTGGATATCTGAACGTTGTACGGCCATATAATTTAGTACAACGGTACTTCAGGACCCCGATAGGTGGACCCCGGAGTTACTTTTTATTTCAAAATAAATGTTTTCTCAATTTCATGTTTTAGTCCCGTTTACATCGATTTCGGGCGATATTCACACAGCTGAGCACAACTTAGATTATTCGGCACAGAGGAAATACACACACATGCACACTCCAAATAGATGCTCTAAGTCCTCGGACGAGTCGGACGGTCTGGGTCTTCAACACACATGCACACACATACATATATACACACACACACACACACACACACAGAATGAATGAAGACAAGCATTTTCATTTATTATGTAAGAAGTTACCAAAACAATTTACGAAATTCCTTGTTCAAAAATCCTAACTTATGAAGTCGCAATATTTATGTGTATGACATTACTGTCTTTCAAAGCGAAATTCAAAATGGGGATATATGACTTTCAAAATCCCCTTATTTGAAACCTTGTTAATAAAATGCTGATATAAATCGGTAATGTATCTCCAACGTATTGAAACCTTAAAGAAACGCTTTCTATAACGATACAACCCCCCCCCCCCCGATTTCTTCTATGAACTGCAAGATAAGCTCGACGTGTAAACTGCTGATAACCAAATGCAAAGTTAATGTGAATTTTGAAGTAATGCTTATGTACTGATTTGACAGACTTCCTGCTACATTAAAACACCGCTGTACTTTGATAAGATGTTGTTTTGCTTATGCATGCAAAATTGGCTGTTTTGAAGATCATAAATTCGTATGTGAATTAAAAGTGAAAACTTCGAAAAGTAAATTAAACATTGAATTTACTCTTGTAATATTTACATGTAATCTAACCCCATAAAATATGTTTCATACCTTTTTGATTTCCGCAGCATTTTTATTTTTTATTGTTTCGTTATATTCTTATTGATATTTATGGATATTTGCACTGATAAAATTTTACATTTATCTTAATAAAGATGTGGAATATAGTTTAACTTTCTTTACAATATATAGTATATATAAATGATAAAATATTTTTATGTTTGTCAACTACGAATCTTGGATTAAATGGATTTACAAATTTTGACCATTTTTCTATAAAAGTCAATCATTTTTTTTTCAATGATGCGTATGTGTATTTTTCTCGGAGTGTGGGCGTTACAATTTTCAGTACATTCAGAAAATAAAATGAAATTTGGTACATTTATTTCGGTCAGTGAACGTTATAGGACTATTGACTTTTAACTTGAACGGATTTGTAGGATATCCGAATTTTTAGTCTTCTTTAACTTGCCAAGCCATTTCTCGAGAACTATAAAAGCTTTGTAAAAACTAAGAAATTGGATTTCCTACTGAATATATTTGTTGCTTACTGGTTAAATCTATTTATAGTTTAAAAGATATTTCGAGAGAAAATAAACAAAGTGAAGCAAATTCTCGATCGGATGAATACTTTTAATTTTAAAAAAATCCAGCTACAAAAATACTGAAATTATTTTTATATATTCATACACTTTTCCTATTCTCTACAAAACAAGTATAAATTGTTAACATTTTTATCTATTAGCTTCTAAGATATAATCCTCCAAAGTGATTATATGTTTCGTAACACACCTATTTCAGCAAAAGATACACCAACCAGAGATGTTATTCACATAAATCGCTCCGGGCGCGGTAGACCAGTGGTTAGCGCGCTGGTGTTGCACTCGGTAGGCCCGGGTTCGATTCCAGCCACTGCCAAAACTGTCGCCGTGATCACGCAGAGTATGATCATGTTAAACATGTGGGTCCATAAATCCTTCCGAGAGGTTGGTGGTAGGGGAAGGAGGGTACGGTCCCTGTGGATGCCGCCCCCACTGGGTTCTGGTCTAAATTGGGTGGCACTTCTCGACCGTCCAAACAGTTACCTTACACATTTCTGGTAGGTCGGACAGTCTGAGTCTCAACATAAATAGCCCCAGTAAAGTAGCCCAGTGGTTAGCGCGCAGGACTTGCACTCGGTAGGCCCGGGTTCGATTTCCGCCACTGTCAAAACTGCCGCCATGTTCACGCGGAGTACGATCACGTTAAGCATGTGGGTCCGTATGTCCTTCCGAGAGGTTGGTGGTAGGGGGATGCCTCCCCCACTGGGTTCCTGTCTAAATTAGGTGGCACTTCCCGGCCGTCCAAACAGTTACCTTACACATTTCTGATAGGTCGGACGGTCTGGGTCTCAACAACAACAACATAAAGAAAACGGGAATTGGAAATCCTCAGTGGATCTCCCAACCTTTTCTGAAACTTGATTCAGAATTCATACTAATTATTATCTACAACATATCTTGAGAAGATCCGGATATGATTTAAAATCGTTTAGTAAAAATAATAGTACAGGACATTTTTTACCGCCAACAAATCACAGGTTGCAAAAAATTCAGCAAAATGTGTCGCAAAATCTTTTGGTGTACTCCTAAATATATAATTTAATAATTTAAACTTACATTTTGAAGGGTGATACTTTTCTTTAAATGTATATATATATTCTTTAATATTATTTTGATTGGGAGTTTAGCTTCGCTTTATGTGAAATATTATCGATCGTATAAATGATCTCAAGCATCATAAATACTGAGAGGAATGTATAGCAAAAATGACATAAGGAGAGGCTCATATCACTTATTGCAGAAGAATGCAGTTCAATCTGAATGTAATAATATATCCCTCCCTATTGGTCTAACGTTTAATTTCGGAATATATCCGAAACACAACGAAATATTTATTTCATTCAGAGCTTTGGTATTTTAAAGCAAGATTATGAAACTAAATGCAAAGTAAATATGATTAACGTGGCATAGTAGCAAAAATAAGCGTGAATCATGCTGGGTTCATGGCAGTCACTGTGGTCATGGCAGTCAATATGGTTTTACACCCCTCTAAAAGTATGTATGTAATGTATGTATGTAGGTAAAAGTAGAGCACCTTAAATTTTAAAATCATATAATAAAACGGTTTTTCGAAGTGTGTTCCTTGGAACCCTGGAATTCTTAGATTCCCAGACGTGATAATTATGTGCGCATTTTTTTAAAATTAAAAATCGCATAAAATGTTGAATGCATTATTAAAACCATATCAAATGATTTATTATTTTGGGGCTTCGCCATCAAATTCAATTTCAAAAAAGTTTCGCGAACAATGAGTATGAAGAAAGAAAAACTGATATAATAAACCGAGAAATTAAAATAATATACTTTTTGCAGGAAGATGGCACTAATATAACGTCAGAAATTATCCAGAAATATATCGTTTGCTTTTTTAACACATCAGACAAAGCGATCATACAAATACAATTACATATCAAATTTTTTAATCAAATATTACGCATCTTTTTTTTCTATCGAATATTACAGATCTCTTTTTCAATCAAATATTACAGATCTCTTGTTTTCAATCGAATATTACAGATCTATTTGGTTATCAATCGAAGATAAATACACACTGCAGATCATAATAATTAAATTACTAATAATTACAGATCCATTTTTTATCAATCGCATAGCACGGCATTTTCCCAGAGTGAAATCATATTATATTAGGACAATTTTCTAACCATTCTTATAAGAGTTTCAGAAGAATATCCATATTCTAAAATCCCAATTATGAGGTTAGCAAAATGTTTTCGATAAACTGGATTTGTTACAGACCTTCCTTTTGACCCCAGGATAAACTATCTGTAATAAAATCTGAATTGCTGAAACTCGTCAATGAACTCTTCCGAAACTCTTCAACGACACTCATGTAAGAATGGCTAGAGAAATAATGCTCTAAAATAAAAAGTTGTTTTACTAAAAACGCAATGTTCTTCGATCGAAAATGAGGAAGCCTATAATTATCGCCTGATGTTTTAAAATATGACTATAAATTTTTGTCCATCGTTGATATTATAGTATATTATTTTCAGATATGGTAATATAATAATATGTGAAAAATTAAAATTTTGCCATTTTTTAGAGTCCATTACACAGGACTTTAATATAAAGACAAATATATATATATATATATATATATATATATATAAAATACTCACCTCAAGAGACGATAGAGCAATGGAATTATACTGTTGTTAAAAGAGCGCAGATCCAATTTTGGTTTGAGACTAATAAACCGTTCATTCCAATAGCTTTCAAATTTTTTTTCAAGCAGTGGTATACCGCGGATAACTGAAACCACGGATAGTGAATCAGCAGATGCGGGGATACAGCAGTATTTCAATTTATTGCTACATTACACAATTTTAACCTTGCTATTTTTAATAACCATGCTATTTTAATAACCTTGCTATTTTTAATAACGCTAATTTTTAATAACCATGTAGTATTAAATTTCTAAACAAGTATAATAAAACACTGTTCTGCATCCCTGAAAAGAAAACTTAAAATAAGTTGAAAAGTATGGTTGTTAAAAATTGTACTTTGCTGAAATATGATTTCAACTGTTTTGTTTTTCATTATTTAATTCTATATTCACTAACTCTAGGTGCAAATTTAAGAATGAAATCTTTTGGGACCTAAGGAAGTGTTTCATTTTCTCTCGAGAGTCTCATCTTAAACAATCGCGAGAATGTTTGTATCTTATCTCTTATACAATCACCGTGAAGGGAGCAAAAAGTAAGAGACAGATTTTAAACAGAAGATTCAGCACTTTATTTAGCGATGTCCTACAAATTCTTCTTTGTGCATTTTTTCTAGCACATATTTTTGCCTTTTTTTATCATACGTGGCATATATAAAAGTAATACATTAAGGGAGTATGGTACCCCGAAAATTCCGAAAAATCAATTTTTTTATAGCTGAAAAAAATTCATAATTTTCTTATTCCAATGGCACCAAATTCATCTTCCTACATTAAATATAACCGATTATATTGAAATATTAAAATTTGAACTACTGAAGTTGTCACCAGTAACATTTAAACTTTAATACTCTTTTTCTCAAAGACGTGATGTTCGTCATTTTTAACACTTTACAACAAAGTTGAAAAGTGTTTATGACTTTGTTATACATTTAAATTGATATAACTCAAATTCTACTGCACGGATATGAATGAAATTTGGAACAATTGTTATATATGCTTTTCTTTAATTTGTCTGCATATGTGTTTGTATTTATTTTTATTATGATTTTCGAAAACAATATTTTTGGTGTAAAATCACGTTTTTACATTATTTTTTATTTTATTTTTATTTATATTTACAAAAACTGTGAAGACAATGTATTTCTTACATTACATAGTTTTATGTTAAAAAATGTTCAAAGAAAATTTTAGAAAATTATTTTTCTACTTATATCAAAAAGAAAACTTGAGAAATTTTTGAAATTTTATTGTTATTTTTTTTTCCTTTTAAATTTTTAAATATGACATTTAGTTTACTACGCTTAAAATCTACCTGAATACAAGAAATTAAAACTATAATGTCAAAATTGCAGATTTCAGCAATTTGGGTACCATGCCCCCTTAAATATACAGGGATGTCTATTATTCAACTTTTATGTATTGGTGATCTACAAGTTGTAAAGCACTTGAATACGAGTTACCTATTTTTCTAATTATGTTTGTGTTTTTGTCTATTTGGTTATGCCTCTGACGCTAGGAACAAAATATTTAGTAGAAATTATTGCGTACAATTATTTAGAGTGTAAACACAAGACAGTTTGCAAATTTACAAAAAATATGAAATTTGATCAATATATACTAAAAGAAAATTACGCTTTGAAATTGGATCAACATATGTCAAAATGAAAGCGCTCAAATGGTTTCAATAACTGGATAAACTTTATATATGAGTTTAAAAAAAATTGCTAAAACAAAATAAATAACATAGGAAATTAAATTCCAGTCAAAAATGTAATTGCCACAAAATTTATTTTATATACATTTTTAACACTTTACAACAAAGTTGAAAAGTGTTTATGACTTTGTTCATTCTGTCTGTCTGTCTGTCTGTCTGTCCAGTAGCACGATAACTGCCGTAAAAATGACTTAATCAAAATGAAATTTTAGTATGTTGTTCAGACGGTCTATAGGACCTATGGGAATATAAACGAATAATATCACCCAATTAGTTTTGGATTGAACCCGGGTTGAAAAAATGAAATACATTGAGCCCTATGGGACCAAATTTTTCAAACATTTTTTAAGCGGATTTAAAATTCACAAATTGCTTCGAAAATGTTAGGTAATATTCAAATTGTTCCATAAAATATATAAAAAAAAAATTCAGCGAAATATATTCAATAGTTTTTTACATAAAAATTAAAATTATAATAACACCTCTTATATGAAGCGATCACGTGACCATGATATGAAAAGATCGCGTGATCCACTTCAAAATGATATATGGTATCCATCTTGTCTCAAAATCGTGATTTTTAAAGTTCCTTTTAATTCATATTGAGTGTTGTATCCGTCCTAAAACTACTTTGTTTTTGCTTAAATTCTGTGCATTTACATACTGAAACAACGCAATCACAATATATTTGAGTTTAAATACTCATCCAAATTTGATTATTTCTACAACAAAGCCTATTTTTCACCTATGCAAAATGTAAACAGCAAAACATGTAGAATGAGTTGTATTAGAATTGCTGTATTTCTTTAACACAAAATCGTTTATTTCATGGAGTCTGCATAGCTGATATGAATGAAATATTCGTTGATTTTACAAAGAGAAGGACGATTTTTTCGATGAAGTTTTACGCATAGAGTTTAATTACTTGTAGCTCCATGGTCTTAATTTTTAAATAAAATAAATTATTATAGTATTGTGATGAATGACATGAATGGGAAATTATTTATGAATGAAATGCTGCTTTTATAGACAGAGTCAGACGTGTTATTTTTTCTATGACGTCATTTGAATGAATTTCAGTTGTTTTCGATGAAGTTTTCAAATATAATAAATTATCGTAGTATTATGATAATTCTAAAATTATTACCGAGGAATGTATTACATTTTAGATATGTTTAAACCAGGCAATTTATATTTCAATGCCGTCATTTGAATGAAGTTCATTTTTTTCGATGAAGGTTTAAGTTTTCAAATATAATAAATTAATGTAGTATTGGGATAAGTTTTCAAATATTACCGAGGAATGTATTGCATTTTGGACATGTTTAAATAAAATTGCATTGAAGTTGGAAAGTGTTTCATAATTAATGCTTTAAGCATGATTGATCTTTCTTGTTTAATTATTTAAATAGAGAAATATTTAATAAAAATTGCATTATGATATCGCAAATAATCGCAATATTAGGAACATAATATAATTTTAAAAACTAAATTTGCATAAAACATATCGTCTAAAAAGTAATTCTGTGTGAGAGGTTCGTTTTTTATCAATATATGGCTAACCTCTCATCCTAGAAACTTGAAATATGATCTAAATTTTAAGTGGAGCTCATTTACGGCTACCTGCGAAGTTTCCTGAAGTTCGTTGTAGCCGTCTAATGATGAGACAAATACACCAGCAGACAGATTTTCAATTTTATTTATATAGATGCTACTTAATATTTCATAGTAAACTGAGCCATTATGAAGAACTAACACACTATTCAAAAGATATTGCATTCTGAGTTAAAATTTATATAAATATTTATTATCATTATTGGGAAAGAAAACGTACTTCTTAACAAAAATCAATTTACACCACTGTATTATCATGAGCACTTTATGATATATTGCATTTTCTTCTCTATAGTGAGCAGGAAACCTCACGAAATTTCAGATGAAAAATTTCTATTTAATACTAAAATATAACATAAAGAATTTATACCTAAAATATAACTAGATTAATAAGGTTTACTTTTAGGTATATTATATAACTAGTTTTTACCATTTCTGTTGAAGCCAATCTCATTTTGTGTTGAACGTAATTAGCGTAAAATATCAAATTATCACAATATTAAATTACTTAGATATTTTCTACTAAATTTACTGCTACATAAAGTAACTTTTAAAGAGGGGATACATATAGCAATATAGCGTAGGGGAGGATGTTTACTTGAAAAAATTACTAACGGCAGACTGTGATGACACAAAAATGATATTTTCATAATACAGTCAAAGGCATCCCATCCGGCCCAATCTATGACTTCAATGCAGTTCATAAGGTCGATCATCTTAAAGACTGTGAAAAATTAGTTATTTCTAGGACCACCTATCCCATGTAGGCTGCTAACTCGTGTCTCTAACAGATGGCAAGAAGAGAAGTGGATGAACTTGCCTTTCATTACATACTAGTATAAAATAATATTTCTATAATGTTTGAAATAACTTAATAACAACTAGCATTAGAAAATTAATCTGTGAAAACAATGAATATGTTAAAGAAAATAACTGTCAAATTCAAGTGACTAAAGAGGTTACAAGTTATAACCAAATAGGCTGCAACCTGTGTATCTATGGATGCCGAGAAGAAGAGTAAATAAACTTCCACCTTCTGGCACAAGATAAAATACTTTTTTTCTAATGTGTGAAATAACTTTAAGAACTACGAAAGTTTGTTAAAATGGAAGTGCAGGCTAACCAGTTTCGCCAAGCATTGGCAATAGCAACAAAATCACAGTTTATTGTTGATTGATTTGGGTCAGAAAGAGAGTAATTGCAACAATTGGAAAATTCCTTCACAATAGCACGCGAACACAGCCATGAAAGTGAGTGAAATTATCGGTGTCTGAAAGTAACCCCAGTACAACTAGCACGGATTCAGTGGGCTCCGGAATTTTGAGCGCCGCTTTCAAATCGAGAAGGTAATAACCACGTAGGAAGCTAACCGGGAGGATAAAAATATTAACAGATGCTAAACTAAGGTACGAAACAGCAGGACGTGATCAGTCAGACTGTCAAGTTGCACGTCCATTTGCAGAATCCACTTCAATGACGAGATCTTGTAATTTTCGTTCTAGTAGCTCAAGTGGTGGAGCGTGGGATGGTCAGTACGAAGATACTCTGTTTGATTTCCGGTTGGGATAGCAGGGTTTTTTACATATTTCTCAAAATATTTACCACTATTTCACAATTAAAAACAAAATTCTATTTTATTCTAAGCAGTAAGTCAAATCATTACCAATATTGATCTTCCATAATAGATCTATTCATCATGAAAATAAAATATACAAACATCTGTTATGTAATAAAATATTCTGCCTAATATACGAAGGAATTCTTTTCGGCAAGTATTCAAACTCATAAAGTCATTTGATAAATGTTGGAAGATTTAGACCTCTCTAAAATCGTAAAGCTTTTTCTTCGCTTAAGCGCATCAATTTACGTTAGTGTATTTTACGCAGGAGTCAATAAACCGATAAAGAGGAGAAAATGCACGCTTACGTTGAACGAGTAATAATAATGAGATTATTTTGCTGGATCTTTAGGCCGATATTTTTATTATGTCGCTGCTACTAATGCAATATCTTGTGCATTGATGAAAAATACAGTAAAGTCAGTGAGAAGATGCAGTTAACTAAAACCTGGGGCTTACGGCAAAATAGATTTATGTCATGGATAAAATTGATTTGTATGAGAATCACAAACTGATTCACAATATTTGGTTAACTACAAATTATGGGGTAATTCTTAATTCTTAATGAATGAATGTAAGTAAATGTGATTATCTCATGTAGAAAGTAGTATAATTAGATATACAATGATCGGCAAGCTATGTTTGCATAAGCTTTAGAAAAAAATTAGCTAGCAAAGCCGTAATGTGTGATTTAAATATGTGATATTCTCTTGAAAACAATAAGTTTTCATGGATATATTTATAATGTGTAGTGTATTATATAAATACCAATAAAATATTATATATCATTAAATATAATACGCTATCAATTTGAAGACGCACTATAACATTCAGTTTTGTTAAGGAGAAAAAGTAATTTGGACAATATAATTTGATGGTACTTCAATAGTCACTTTTAAGTGAAAAAACTTTAACAATTACGTGATACTAACATATAAATCTATATAATATATACCGAACTGACAGATTGAGTGAGGGTATTATATATCAAAGTTATCGAGCACTTTCACCAAAACAAGAATCTTGGTTTTGACGTCATTCGATCCATCTCAGCTTTTATCCAAAATTTTAAAAATTCGAATTAAGGTTGACGGTTCAAAAGAATAATAAGAAAACGCAAAACCACTTTGCTGAATAATAGAGTACGTAAAAGGGATTTTTAAAAAACTTTCACTATTTTGCCCCTCAAAGGTAATGAATTCACAATTTGATATTTTTTCGCTGCCAACGATTAACACAGGTTATCAACAACTTTGATTAAGTGTGTAGGTGTAACTTTTAGTGGTCAGTACTAATTAAGAAAGCGCAAAGAACGGGTGAGGTAGATTGTTTTTCTATAATCATGTACTGGAATATTCTGTATTTACACGAATAAGAATAAAATGTTCGTAAATCTAAACTGTAATGAAGAAAGCATTTTATATGTGTAATAATTACGAAACTAGCTGATGAAAGATTTTAGATTGCCATTTAGAATTCCTGTTTACGCGCTGTATGGTATTTTTGTACACTTGTATACTTGAAGACTAGTACATAATATCATGAAATTTCTTGTTATCAAATAATTTGCTTAAATAACTGTATGAATAAACCTGTTTGCCTTCAAAACCAGTTGATATATTTAAATAGTTGTATTAACTTGTTACTAACAAGTTATCTTAATTTGTACTCCTCTTATAAGTTTATAGTTTGAACACATGCCATGTGAAAACAATATATGCTCGAATCTGCGTACATTATGAACTGCACTTACATGCATTGCATTTATATAATTTTAACAAAATAACAAAGGATACATATTTTATAATAAATTTGTTAAATATAATCCTACTCAAAAATTTAAAAATTCATTTAAGTTTTCATTTATAATTCTATTTAAGTTTATTGAAGAATATATGATTAAATTTAATACAATAGAGCTACAATGTTGAATTAATACTTGAAAGAAGAAAATCCTTATCCTCGACTTTTTATTGTTTTTATTGGACATAGGCATTATACATCATATTTAACGTTTTACCTTTCACCTTGCATTATATTTTGACCAATGCCACCTTGTCAAATTGTCTTGTATATTTTCCATTGCCTTATATGATTTTCATTATCTTTTATATTATCCATCGTCATGTTATTTTTGCATATTTTCTAAATTTTAGCTTTAACACTTAAAATTGATGTAAAGTAGCATTATTTTGCAGTTTTAACATCATGTGCGTAGAGCAGCATATTCTTTTAAGTTATTGCACAACAAACCCCAATAAATCAATCATAAAATCTAAATTAGACATAGACGTAAAATATTGGAATATTATTAAGGTAATTAAAAATTATAAATTTATATTTTGAACTCATTCTATATGTAATAAAATAGGTGTGTTGCCAAATGTATTTCCAGCCATACTACGATGACTACACAAAAATAAGTTCTATTTGAAATTAAAATCTCTCAAAATCCACTAAAAACTTCCAAATTTCGACCCAGTCATAACACTTGTCCTATTCATTATCCTATATATATGGAAAAGGCAAATTTTGTTTAAAGTTATGCTTTTAAAATGATTAAGGAATCAGATATACATTCGATAATGAATGTCAGATATTGCTGAAAATACATCAGGATTTTTCCGTTATACGTTATTGTTTTCCGTACATTATACTATCTATGTATATATATACCTACACACACAGTATCAGCTAACAAGCACAGATAGCACAAGCTAACTTTTCACATATATTCTACTAAGTATGTAGAAAAAGTAAAACTTTTTGTGACGTTATGCTATTACAAAAGTCCAATATGTGCAACGCCTGACTTTCTTATAAAACTAACTACATTTCTTTTATCTAAAAGTAATATTTAATGCTAGTTTCATTATGATACGATCTCGTCGAAACTCAATAGTCTTGTTTCAATTTCCAGTTGAAATGACAAAAAAATTCACCCCAATACACAGGGATGTTGAAAACAATATCCCTAAATATGTCCCTTAAATAATTTATACATTTTCTGAAATCTTATGATAGATTTCAAAACTGGCATTTGTAAGTTGTTGGTGCCACCTTGTGTGGAGTGTGTCAGATAACAATAACACATTTATTATTATTATTTTCCTCATTTGCATTAAATTATGTTTGTCTGTAAACAAACAACCTATTATATTTCCGCATTTAAGTGGTCAATTACAACGCCAGCCAGGCATACCCGCGGATTCCTAAATGGAATTAAATCAATGTTTCTAGCACATTCTTTAAAATATCTCGTTTAGCGAGGTTGTGTGGTAGTTCTTCGTTCGTTGTTCGTGCGTATCTCAGAAGTCTAAGTTGCAGATGATAGTTTTCATTTCTTTTGCATTTCATTCGGATCGAGTGATTAAGATATGTTTTCGTTAGAAATACTTTGGTATTTGTTATTTGTATTTATGTGTAGAGTATGTTTGAGTTGTATGCGAGTAGCAACTTTAATTTATATTTTAAGCAAGCAGCTTTGTATTTTAGTTAATAATTCCTTATGTAACTTTTACTCTGTTTCTATGTATATTTCCTGAAATTAGAGTTGGCTGTTGGCTCAGTAGGCCGAATATTTGTAGTTAAGTCAATTTATGTGTAAAATAATGTAACATAGAAATAGGGAACTTCAAATTTGCCCCCCCCCCTCCAAGTGTCTACTATGACCAACATTTGAGTAACTTAAAATCTTCGTAGTTGCCATAAATATACAATATTCCATCCTCCTCTGATGATTAGCTCTTGATAATTAGCGATTTTAATATACAATTTTCGTTTAGATAAATATTTGCTCTACCTAGTAGTATTTTTCATAAGGAAAATCCACGAAATTATATTTTAGTTGTAAATATATTTATAATGAGATTATTGACAACAAGATTAACATTAGAAAGGGTCCCAATAAAGTGATAAGCTCCGATATTATTGTACAGGATCGTTTAGGAGGATCTGTCATCTACAAGGACAGTATGCATATATATATATATAGAAAAATTTGTGCTGGATGTGCAACAAGTAGTTGTGATACTTTAAGTCTTTAGTCGCATCGGGCATTTTTATTTTCTTTCCAAATATTGGTAAAAGCAAAACTTACTAAATTATATTTGCGAATACTTTTTGAAATAAGGAATTTTAGGTTTGCATTCAGCATGGGATTCCACTGTGATTAGTCTAATTATTTCAATATATGTCATATCAATCATGATAAATTTCTGGTAGAAAGTAAGTAAGAAACATTACTTACTTGAAAATACTACAAATATTAATTTATTTTGGAATTTTGATATTTTATCACACATCCACTACCTTGACAACAGCTCATGTTACCGTCTAGCGAATTTCATTTTCAACTAAGGAAACTTAGTTCAAAATGAAATCAAAATGAATGCAAATAATACATTATTTGACATTATTTGTCATAATTCATTTTTCATTTTTTCTGTCAATATTTCACTGTCCCAATAAAAGACCGAAAAATAAATTTTCTTATTGGCTAGCCGATGCTTTAACAATTGAGACACTGGGCAACTCGACATCTTGTGTCAAAGGGGACCCTATGTATGTCTTCTATTAAAATATTTGAAAAATTGAGGACTGTGTTTCGGATTAAATTCGCGTGGCAAAATAAGTATGGCAAATTTTAATAGACTCACTCCATTTTATTCGAAATATATATTAAAACGCAAATGGATACATATGCATCATTTTGATTTATATTTACTAATTAAAAACATAACTGTTTGAAAATTTCAAAATACAAAATATTTTAATACAGCATATTTTAATTGCTTTTCAAATACTCGTAAAAGAATGAGGATTAAATTGTTCGGTTTTAGCCAACATAATCATGTAATAAGTTCACACGGGCAAAAGTAGCATACATGTTACATTTGATTCTATTAATATAAGCAATGTACACGTTTCTTAACAGCACAGCACTACATGTAAGTATTAACACGTAAAATGCATTCATAAAGATTTTTCAGGACATTTGATATATTTGTGATGCAACCGAAAGAATTCTTTAACTTTTGTTTTACCTGAGCACATCAATTTACTTCAGAGTATCCTGAAGAGGAGCCAATAAACCGATAAAGGGAGAAAACGGATGCTTACATTGATCGGGTAATAATAATGAGATTATTTGTTGCTGCAGTTTCATCCAATATTTTCCTTTTCTGCCTGCACTAGATACCATATTTCGCGCATTGATAACGAACTTCGCAGGCTAAGTTAGACGGAATAAGGAAATAATACCGAGAAAGGTAACACACTAATAAGGTCAGTTAGAGAATCAGCTGTCGTAATGGCAGATAGATTAATGACAAGTGATGTCGCTGCTCTTTGTCTAATTCTTCTGAAATCAATTTGCATTACGGGTTCTTGTTTAAGGAATGTGTGTTTAATGTATAGTAGTAGACACAAAAAAAT
Organism: Amaurobius ferox; assembly: GCA_951213105.1. NCBI lineage: Eukaryota > Metazoa > Arthropoda > Arachnida > Araneae > Amaurobiidae > Amaurobius > Amaurobius ferox. The sequence continues at coordinate 44,029,457 of OX578141.1, read as the reverse complement.
CTCTAACAATTCATAAATGTATGGAAATTTATATATAATGTAATAGCGGTTTGCACTTGACGTAATTGTATAAAGATGATTTTTAACAGTAAATAAAAAGTTCAATTTGCTTCGGATAAATAAGTAAACAATGCAGTAAAGATAAAATATGCATATTACCGATTTGCTGTTGAAAATTCCCTTCCACACAGTATATACAACATCACATGGTCTAGTACAGAATTGCATTGTATTGCGTTGACAAATTTTGTGACTATAGAATACAATATATAGGAGTACACAAAATATCGCCTTTTCTTTGAAAAACATCCTTTACTAATTTTAGTAATTTGGCGTTGTCGAATAACTGTTTACTCCTTTCTTCCTAACTGCATAATGATGTTTTTTCTGTTCACAGGTATTTTTTATTTTTTATGGAGTGTCTATATTTAATTAATTACACCAAACCTTTGTTTTTGCTACAAAACCGGTTGGTAACTTTAAATATTTCTCCCACTGCTACTAACGAATGGTAATTTCATTTTCATTTTATTTAGTTTGCAACTTCAAATTATTCAATACTGAAACATTTCAAAAATATATATATTCATTGACCACTTAATATGCTTTGAAATAAGCAGTAGCTAATTCCTAATTTTGCTATGAATGAATGGATAAAATCTTATTTGGGTTCTTTGGAAAAAATCTAAGTAATATTTATTAGTCAGCCACTCATTCATTGAAGGTTTTGTATCAAAACAACAATATATATATAACTAATTAAATACTTTATCTGGCAATATGCATTAAACTATTAATTTAATTTCAATCGAATATATCAGTACATATATATAAAAAAAATTCAGTTTCGCCCGATAAAAAGATTCTGAATTTTTCTTTAATTTTATTATTAAAGAATTTCCCGTTTTAAATAAACAGGATGTAGTTACTTTTCCTGTTATTTTATAGACGTTTAATGGAAAAGAAAGAAGCAATTAACAGAGTTAAATGAAAGAAGAAAAGTCCCTATTAAGACAAAACAGGAAATTTGAAAGTTTGACACTACAGAAGGTAACAACAGCATTTTCAGAAGGCAAGAAATAAAAACGCAGAATTTCCATTAGAAAAAAAATACTCAAAGTCCCACAGAAAAGTATTTCTCATCGCAAACAATGAAAAAGCTTACCGAAAAAAATAATTTAAAGAACTACTGAAAAAAGTTCCGAAAGGAAAATGGTCCACATACAAAAGAGACAGGGAAGTAACGGTTAGAGATAAAAGAATTTACAATTTAATGTGAATGAAATACATGCGTCAGTGTTCCGATTCTAAAACAAAGCATTTCATTTTAAGCGATAAAAGGCTTCTCACAAAAAAAACTTTAAAAACACTCACTGTAAACAAACTGGTAAGAAGCACTTAGATTTTAAACAAAGCAAACGCCGGGAAAAATTGCCTCAATACCTAACTTTATGTTTCAACAAATAAAGAGAGAGAATTTCGTTAAATGTGTAAATTTCCAGTTCTTTATTTTAAGCTTGTACGGATCTTAAAGGAAAGAAACGTGGCCTTAATCCGGAATCACCATTTTTGAAGTGTTTAAGCGTGAAATTAATCACATGCATCTGTTCCTCTTTACACACACCGCATTGTATAATTGCTTAATGCTCCGGTGAAAGTTGACATTAAATCATCGACAACAAACTACAATGATCGTTTATCACAAATACGCAATGCAATCTGAATTATTTATTCTTATCAAAGTTTTTTCATCGCTGCACAAATGTCAATGTCTTTAAAAATATACAGAACGTTAAATGTAGAATGTAACTGCAACATTCCATGTTATTTCTCAGTATCCGTTTTTGATTTCCATGCCCTCTATTCGTCATCTTATTTGACATGCAGCAAATAACTTGCACAAATATATACATACGTGTGTGTGCATATTTTCAGCTTAAATGAGATGAAAATATTTGTCATTCAAAAGAGAAAATCAATGTTGTATTAGCCTGTGGACGCATATTCTGTCGTCATTTTTAAGACTTCCTATGTTGTGTGAAATTGCATGCATATTTTGATTTATGAATAACTGCTTTTTTTAATCGTGATTGAACTGTGTTCTTGTTTGAAGTTCAAGAATTTATATTTATATTTTCACAACATCCAAAAGTTTTTATATTATTGCATTAGTTTCATGTATTATTGATGATACATTAAAAAAAATCTAGACCAGGATAGAATTTTTTAATTCGATTATTTATTGCATTGTTTTCATGTATTATTATTTCAGCAATTTTTGAGCGATTGTTTGATAATCTAAAAAATGATTTAATTATTTATATTGGATAACCAGTGGATGGATTAAATTTGGAACAATATGTGTTAAAAAAAGGGAATCTATCCTTTGTGTTTCAACAAATTATGTGAAAATAAATGTGTATAAAATTTTGGTACAGCAACTTGGATGTGATGGTTACGAGAAATTTAATCATATTTAGATTTTTCGTCAAAAATACTATATAAGAAGAAAGATATGTGGATGAAGGATTATAAGAAAATGATAAAATTTCAAAGAAAACTGAACTTCGCCAAAACTACCAAACAGAAAAATTTTATTTTAATATATTTAACCATGAATAAGATAAAATGATTAATAATCAAAGGATATTAATCAAATCATAATATATAATAAAGATAGATACCTGTATATATGTGTGCATGTCTGGGTATATCTGTGTGTGCAGTCTGTTGCGGGAAATCTAAGAGTCGTACAGCCATAAAATTTGGTACGCTGGTACTTCAGAACACGAATAAGGGCCAAATCCACGTAATTTGTTTTTAAGTTAAAATTATATATATATATATATATATATATATATATATATATATATATATATATATATATATATATATATATATATATATATATATATATATATATATATATATATATATATATATATATATATATATATTAGAAAGATGTATTAACCAAATCAAGTAATAACGAAATATTAAAATCTACAAAACAGTTAAACCACTGCCACAATGCCGAAAAAAGAAATATTCAGCACTGGCTTAATTTTTTCAAGATTAATTAGAATAGACTCATTTTAAAGTCCATGCAACTAGATCTAATTAACCCAGGCACATGCTTGTGTCAGAATTGTCAATAGTAAGTTAGTATAAATACCAATGCAATGGACTACAAGCATTCAAAGAGGAATATGTGAAAAAAATAAAAATGAAAATTAAGAATTACTATTATCATGAGGCAGGAATTCTAAACTGCACTTGAAGTGCGAGCAGAACTGGAATGAAGATGGTCGAGAAGTGTCCAGAACAAGTATGACGAATAAGATCAAAGGCGTGGGGGGAGAAACGGTCGGTTACAGTGACATTTCCTAAAACCCATCCAGTGAGTTACGGGACAGAACAATTTACCATATAAGTAAAGCAGGATAAACAGACAAGTGATTCTTAGAAGAAATGAATAAACGAGTATTCCACAATCGCCATTATATAAGGGGCTCAAATTGTAGTATCAAATTGGCAAATGTTACATATTTTTAGCGAAAATAATTTTCAAAATATTAAATATTCATTTATTTTATTTTCAAATTTATTGTTTTTCAATTTTTTATTTGAGTTTATTATTTATTTTACATTTTTGTATAATCATATAATTAAGAAATTATAATATTTTTTTTACCAAATTAGCCGCCATAATTGGGAAGTCTTGAAGGTTATCGAGTGGTAGTTGATGCACTGATTTTATAATTTTAATTCCGAAATTAGGAGGATATGCATTATTGGCTGCAGTATTTAATAATTCTAAAAAATGTGTTAATTTATATTTGTCATCACAAATTTTAATTATTCTGAGAACCTGATTTCATATATTTCTAAATACTGATATATGCAAACAAGAGTTAAAGTGTTGCATGTTTGATTTATTAAATCTAAAATCTTGTCTTTTATCATATAAGTTTATAGCCAGATTACAATTTTGTAAATCTAAATTTAAGTCTGAAAAGTTTGCAACATTAGAGCCGTTATCACTTGCATTTAATTGTAAATTATTAGGATAAAAGTTAGATACTATAGGGATATTATTATGGGATACACATAGTATGTCATCTAAATATCTAAACATGTGCATATTTAACTATAGAAATATTAAATAATTGTATATATATATATATTTGTCTCCATATTATTAGCCACTATAATTGGGAAAGTTGTATTGGTCAGATATATAGTTGTTTATAGCCAGATTACAATTTTGTAAATCTAAATTTAAATCTAAAAAGTTTGCAACATTAGAGTCATCATTACTTGCATTTAATTATAAATTATTAGGATAAAAGTTAAATACTATAGGGATGTTATTATGGGATACACATAATATGCCATCTAAATATCTAAGTATGTGAATATTTAATTATAGAATTATTAAATAATTATATATACATATATATATTTTTGTCTCCATATTATTAGCCACTATAATTGGGAAAGTTGTCTTGGATGTTATCGAGTGGAAGTTGATACACTGGGTTGATAATTTCAATAACGAATGTGGGAGGATATGCGTTATTAGTCGCTGTTTTCAATAATTCCATAAAATGTGCTAATTTATAATTTTCATCATATATTTTATTGATTTTAAAAACCTGGTTTATTATAATATTTCTAAAAACTCATATATACAAGCAAGAGTCAAAGAGTTGAATTTTAGAGGTATTAAAGTCTAGTCTTTTATCATATAAGTTTATAGCCAGATTACAATTTTTTAAATTTAAATTTCAGTCTAAAAAGTTTGCAGCATTAGAGTCATTATTACTAGGATAAAAGTTTAAGACAAAATATTTATTATTATGGGTTACACATAATATATCTTCTAAATATCTATACATATGCGAATTGTGTGACACTAGATTATAGATTTTCTCATAGTAGTATAAATATAGATTAGCCAATAATGATGAAGCACACACCCCTTTTAGTATACCAAACTGTTGCTTAAAAATAGAGTCACCATGTTGAATATAATTCTCATAGCAACTGAAATTAAATAATTTTTTAAAAAAGGAATATTGAATATTTTAAGTTAGTATTATATTTTTCAAAATTTTGTAGAATAATTCTAAAGAGATAATCTATATCAATATTATTGAACAAATCCTTAAAATCAAAGGTATGAATACCATGGATTTTAGTTAGAGTTTTTAATTCCTTAACTAAAACAAAACTGTTTTTTACAATATGAATATTATTAGAGATATCATCTGACAAAGAGATTTCATTTAAATTTTTTGTAATAATTTGCCAGCATTAGCAATGTAAGAATTATGTCCAACAGTAATAGTTCGAAAAATAATAGGGGATTTATGAAATTTGGGTAGCAAAACTAGATATGGAATATTATTACTATATTAAGATGGACTTGCTTATATTTTGCGGATATTTTATTAGATAAGATTTTAATATTATGTAAATTATAATTAGAATTATTAAGAATGAGTGACTGAAGGGTACTTATATAGTAATATTTAGAGATGATAGAGCAGTTACTAATAGCCTTATCGACATAAGCAATATACAGGGTCTTTATAATTAAAGTTCCACTTTGAAAAGGCTATAAAAGGAAAACTACTGGACAGAATGTTATCAAACTTGGTAATAGTTTACAGAAGGTGATGGAATTTTATTTTCCGCTTAAAAAAAAAAAAAAAAAAAAAGTTCAAAAACTCACCGTCAGCGGGGAATGGCGCTGTATGCAATATCGTTAAACGAAATAAGACATGAAAACATCGGTTTAAAAAGTTTTTAATCATTTCTAAAACGTGTTACAAATCATGTTCAATGTGGCTTCCACCATTTTCTGAAAGCAAGTTAAATCGCATTACTGCGTTCTCAAGAGTAGATCTTAGCATATCAGGTGGAATGTTACGGACATGTCGGTGTATCACATTTTTTAATTCCGTCAAATTGTTTATGTTATCACCATAAACAGTGCCTTTGAGGTAACCACCTAGCAAGAGGTCACAGGGGTTGAGGTTTGGTGACCGGGGTGGCCAAGAAATGGGGAAGTGTCGGCTTACAATCCGGTCATCCGTGAAATGTTACTTAAGTAACTGTTTGACACATGTACCAATGTGAGGTGGAACCCCGTCCTGCACAAAAATCGTGGTATCTAAGCCACTGTTTATGGTGATAACATAAACAATTTGGCGGAATTGAAAAATGTGATACACTGACATGTCCGTAACATTCCTCCTGATATGCTAAGAGCTACTGTTGAGAACGCAGTAATGCGATTTAACTTGCTTTCAGAAAATGGTGGAAGCCACATTGAACATGATTTGTAACACGTTTTAGAAACGATTAAAAACTTTTTGAACCGATGTCTTCATGTCGTATTTCGTTTAAAAATATTGCCTACAGCGCCATTCCCGCTGACGGTGAGTTTTTGAACTTTTTTTTTGGGAAATAAAATCCCATGACCTCCTGTAAACTATTACCAAGTTTGATAACATTCTGTCCAGTAATTTTCCTTTTATGGCCATTTCAAAGTGGAACTTTAATTATAAAGATCCTGTACATATAGCAATATACAATATACATATTTTTAAATTTCTTTAATATCCTTTTTAATTGAATTAAATTTATATGATTTATTAATTTCCTGAATATGTTTATAGTGATTTAAACATTGCTCTATTAGGACTCTCCAGGGTTTAAAGGCTTCAGGAATTTTATATTTATAGCTGATTTTATAAATAAACTGATATAAATCAACTATTAATTATTTATAAATTAATTCATGCCTAAATTTAGAAGGTAGAAGGTATTTAGTGCCCAGTAACATAAGTGATCGCAGTATATCATAATTAATAACATTTAGATTTCCCGTTATAATATGCCCATGGTGTACATCAATGTAATCTTTGTTTTTATCTAATTTACAGTGGCAGAGAGAATCTTTATCCAAATCATAATTTTCATTAATATCTATTAATTTGGCTATTTGATTGTAATTTAAAATATAACGTCTTAGCGGTTTATCATATTTAAATGCAATTTTGGGATTTACATGTTTAACTGCAAAGAAATTGGATACTGAAAATATTATTAACCTTCAGATTATTAATAACTGGATAAGTGAAATTAAAGGTACAATTTTCGTTTATTGTAGTATATTGTTTAGATTCGTCAATTAAGTTTAAGTCAGTGACGAATAAATAGACATTAAGAATATTACTTCTGGTGAAAAGTAATAACAGAATAAATGTTCATAATGGATGTTTTCAAAAGTGGTAGTAATAAAAAGGTTATATATATATAAAATTTATTTGCTGTTTTTTAATAGCGAAAATCCAGTTATTGTCTTGTTTCCAATCATAAGTTATTTTGAAAGTTATATGTTGCTGTATTGCTGTAGGAGGGTATTTTTTAGATCTGAAATTGAAGGCAATTTTTCATTATATGTATTTGCTCTTTTAGTTCGTTTCGATTTATTGTGAGATAGGTTATAGAAATTATATTCATTAAGGTCATTCTGGAGATAATCAAAGAATGTTTAATATATATATATATATATATATATATATATATATATATCATATATGCATAATATATATATATTACATGTATATATATATATATACATAATATATATATATATATATATATATATATATATATATATATATGATTTTATTTACCATAAATATCAATACTATTTCTACGTGTGAGCGTGCCTGGTCCTATTTAGAAATATATGCATCTAATGTGTTGGACGATTATAAACATTCTCTATTTATTGTTAAAACAGGTCAATTAAAATGGTTTCTATAATTACACATTAACAAATAGCGCATAACTCCAATAAATTATTTACAACATTGTCTATTGTAGAATAAATACCAAACTTTATAAAAAAAAATCTAGCAAAGTAAGAAAATTTCGATTTAACGACATTTGTATTTGTATTAAGACTACGCCAATCCCAACCTCATTTGTTCCAAACACAAATTCACGAAAGTTGTAATTTATTTGGACCCTCTATGGCTGTTTATATAGAAGAGGACATTTGTCATTTATGTTGCAGTATTTAATCAAATAATCGCATTCAAAAGAAATATGAATGTTATCAAAACCCATTTCTATTGCCTTGCATTTACAAAAAAAATATATATATTTTACTGTATCATAAATCGTTTATTCTTTATTACTGTATCATAAATCGTTTCTGATTAAATGTGCTGTACCTCGAGCTATGTACCTTGATTCAAATAAGGTCCTTAGTTTACAAATTATTTTATTAATTATTTTTATTAATCACACTAGAAAATGTGCCCACCGTTTCCTGGCAAGTAAAGCAGGGATAAATTGAATTTATTAATCTGAAGAAATAGCAAAAAATATAAATAAATAAATTCCATTCATATAAATAACAGTGATAATTACACGCAATGGGTAAATAGTTTGCTTGCGAAAACTCTTTGTGATTCCATGCGTGGAGTAGTCTCGATAGGTAGAAAAGTTCCTTCCCCTCGTGCTTGGAGTAGCTTTGGAGTAGCCTTGGAGTAGCCTTGGAGTAGCTCCAGAAATCATCTGCTCTCTGTTGGAAGAACGCTAAGTTCTTTGCAAAAATGTAAGATATAATTCGGTTATAAAATTTACGATTAATCAATGGATAGGTTTAAGTATTTCTTTTCTGGAGTAATCTGTGATATATTTATCAGCTGCTGCTAAATTATGAACGTTCGATGGCACGTCAATTTTTGTATATCGTAATATAAAAATAGGTAAGGTTTAAAATGAAAGAAAAGTATATATGACTTATAAAATCACGAAAAAGCCACTAGTAATTGTATAGATTCCATTTAAACATTTTTTGGAAGATGCATTTTAGATCTTTCCAGTGGTGTCAAAATAGAAACTATGTGATAATATGTTAGGTCACTAAGGAATCGATTTGCGTGAATATCACCCAAAGTCAGGTTAAAACATAATATAGAGATTTTACCTTCTTTTATTTTTTCTATATAGAACCAGGTACGCTCACAAGTAAAAATAGTATTGAAATTTAAAATGTGCGAGTTTGTACGTCTATTAGTCAATTTTTGTATAGAAAATAAAATAAAAATGTGAATAAAATCATAAAATATTTTCCAATTATATGAGAAATTTTATCTTCTTTTATTTTTTCTTGCTCTTAAACTGATAAAATATTTAACCCCTTTTTATGTCGTAACCTATTTTCTCAAGAACGCCATTTCTGAATACCTAGGAGATGTTGCGTTCCTTTTAAGGAGCTCCATCTCTCTCCCCTACCCCCTTTCCTCCCGTTTATCAACGTCAACGTAGGGATCAAGCAAAGAAATGATGTTTCTGCTTTTTTATAATAGATGGCGCTCGCTGTGTTAGTACCGCCCGCTTTGACAGCCTCCACTTCTGTAAACGGCACGTAGTTGAAGAGGAAGGGTAACACTGGGGAGGAGGGGTGTGACAAGACAAAAAATCCTTTGAGTAAATTTTGGGCGGTACCAATTGTTTTCGCATTGATGGAGTACCTCAAGATAAAGTTAAAGAATGTCTTACTAAGTCTTGACAAAAGAAGTGTTTTATAATCGCGTGTCTCTCCGCCTATGTTTATAATATTGATGTAATATCTATAACCGACCCTTTGACTGCTGAAATGTTTATATTTTAATTTACATTTTTAAAACTAATATATATATATATATATAACACGCACACATATATGGTATGTGTGTGTGTGTGTGCAGAGCGTTAAATCCATCCGAATTTTAACCGCTTTATCAATCACCAAACTACCTTTTATTTTGATAGGGGATGAGATGTAAGTCCCGGATGCTTTCATTATTATTTTATACTGAAGGTTTCAAAAATGCTTGAACTATTAATATTTTAATTATATTCATTGATGAAAAATGCAAGTATGTTCTTTTATGCGGTTCATAGTTATAGTCATTATCATATAAAAGAAAATTTTACAGCATGAATTATTGTGTAAGTAAAGCTATACATCGTCTAATGTGTCTGTATCATTCCAGACACTTCAAATGACCCCTTCCCCCCACGATGCTGAATCTTTACTCACTTATATTAACGACCTCGGGACAGAATCTAATGTAGTCAGATTTTCGACATCTTTCAAGAGGAGCAGACAAAACTGAGGTCGAAAAATATTTCTGGGACCCCAAACATCTAACGTGGATCCAAAAGGCTGAAATTCAGATTGGCTGAAGACTGGAATTCTTATAGTATAAACCATTGGCCAGAATCTTACCGAGGAAATATCCGATTAAGAATAGTGTTTCCAAAGCCAAGAGCCACACAGTGTTAAATATAATAAAACAATAAACAAAGTAATAATGCAGCATGCATTACTGTGTTATTTGCGCTTACAAATGGTGTCCGGTCAAGACTGCATAAACTCTGTAGAGCGAGAACATCCTCTCGGAGTGCATAAAAAATGACCCAAGAACCATATCTCTACGACCCATAGTTTTTAAGAAAAATGCGAAGAAAAATTATGACGTCACATCTGGTGCACGGAAAATAAGCTTTATATGAAACATGAACATCGGTACTTGCATATGACATTATGTTTACATAGGAAGATACTCAAAATGACCACTGCGTATATCGAGGCATGCATGCACACACCGTAGAATGACTGTCTGTACACGATGCAGATCGTGTTGTCACAAAGGTCTTCATGCTACGTTCACTTTTGTGGACAACACGATCTGCAGCGTGTGCAGGCATCCATTCTACGGCGCGTATGCATGCCTCGAAATGCTCGGTGGTTATTTTGAGCATGTTCCTATGTAAGCATAATGTCGTATGCAAGTACCGATGTTTCTGTTTCCAATAAAGCTTATTTTCCGTGCACCGGAAATGACGTCATACTTTTTCTTTCGCATTTTTCTCGAAAACGATGGGTCATAGAGATAAGATTTTTGAGTCATTTTTTGCATACGAGGATTCTCGCTTTACAGAGTTTATGCGATCTGGACGGGATACCCTGTAAACGTTGCTCTCGTTTTTTTTACCTTCGCACGAAGCGTATTTTATTTATTGGCTTGAAAACCAATTCAAAATCACAAGACTCTGCTAGAAAGTGACTTACCCCAAAATAAGGAAGACAGGCTGAAGACTATTGCAGATAACAATGTCCATTTACCGGTTTTTCGCTTATTATGAGTACATGAAATAACCGTTGATTGCAATGGCAGTAAGGAAACTTGTTATTTGCTAGAAATTTGCGAACTTCAGTGGGAACAGACACTTACAGTATTTCAAATTATTTACAATTGCAGTAGCCGGCAAAAAATTAGGGGCTCTTGTGATTTTGAACTTGGCCTTTTACATTACGTGTAGTCCGAACTAATATGTTAACGAAAGTTTCGATGCTAAAAAGAGCAGATATGGGTATGAGATGTTATAAAACATGAAAAGGGGGTTTAAATTATCTTTATTCTGTACAAAAAGTGCATGGGCAGTAATTGTAATCTATGATAACTTCATTTGTCCACTTTTATTGATTAATGACGATTTTTTTCAAAACTACTTAGTACTCTCCATATTTTTCATAACATTATATCAAATGTAATGCGAAAACGTTTAGAAAAATTGAATCTTATCAATATTTTTTCGTAATCTGCACGAAAAGTTTCCATGCATTTCTGTTAAAACATTACATAATGCAAAGAAAATACAATGCATTTTTAAATAATATTTTGCCAACATTCACTATAAAATTCCACGTAAAAATGCTTCGTTAATTTGCAATAAAATGTTTATAGTGATTACTATATGAAATGCAATAGAATACTTTATAAAATCTGCACAAATATTTGAAGTTTTTAGAAGATCCGTTTGATATCCAAATTCTCATAGTGCAAATATATGAATGTGTTTGTTTAACTTTTCTCGATCAACAAGTCCCTAACAAAATGCAAAAAAAAAATAAAACTATAGAATTTCACTAGGTTTTGAACTGTACATATAGTATTAAAAAATTGTATTCATTTCAAATGAATCTCAAATGGATGATAATTATCCAATTTAAAACAATTGAGTTTAAAATAATTGTTAAATTATAGTTCATATAATATAGTTCATGTGAAAAAATAATTTTATAACAATAAAAGCATTATTTATTAACTTCCGAACGAATTTATTGCATTTTATAGCAGTTTTTGAAATGTAATTCTTCAAATCAATACCTCTCACTTCAGTCATGCATAATTCATTAATAATAGAAGCTATGTATAGCAGCAAATTATGAGTAATCAATACTGAAGTTACTCATGTTGTATTATAGTTAAATGCAATTATTTTGCTCTAAATGGGTATGCTGTTCCGGTTTTAGTCCTTTATTTGCTTTGGGTAATTAGTGAGCTTTTGATTTCAAATGTACAGAATTTGCAAACCAGTGAAATAGATTCAAATAGTAGAACACTGAAATTACATGAAATCTGAAGCAATATACAGTTTTGAATAAATTATTTAGTCTGCTATATTGAGTTACATTTTATTTTATTGTAAATGTATACTCATAAAATGCGCAGGTTTTATGAGTACCTACTACTTCCATTAAATAATGGGTTCCATTAAATAATGGGAGGGTCTAAAATTTTATACAATCCCTTGAGCATCAGTTGAGCAGAGTTCAATTAAAAAATATTGCCTTGTATAGTAACAAGCCAAAGAAAAAGTTATGAAATTACATAGAAATATACTTACAATTTAAATCACGTATGAAGCTAGCAAACTAGGCTAAAATTGCAAAATTGGTATTGAGTTATCGTGTTGTAGGGGCTAACTGCAAATTGAAACCATATATCCATAAATCGTGTTTATGTAATTTAATTGCAGCTGACTTAGGATTTGTAAAGGAAAAAATTCCCGGCATTTTAACAAGCGATTCGTCGAATATTGTAGATAATTGCCACGGTTTCAGATTAATAAGTATACACCGCAATATTTTTAAATCAAAAAGTGATGTAAAAATTTAGACCACCAATTTTAATGAAAGTACCATCCTCCTAAAGATATGTGAAATAAATTATCACTTAATTGTAATAAACTTTGGAATGGAAAAATCACAAAATCTTTAATAAAAGCGATAATTCGTCAAAAATGGCAGGAAATTGAACCAGATATTTCCTTTAGACTAATAATTGCACGATACAACTTTTTTTTAATTGCACATGTTTTGTTCAAGAGGCCGTAAAAAAATGCAGACCAAATATTTTAATGAACATACCATTCACTCAAGAAATATATGAAATACTTTCGCATTTTATTGCAACAGACTTTCAAATAGGAAATATGTGTTCAAATTCAATACCTGAAACTCAAAAAGAGAGGTCCACTATGTTGAAATACGATGCATGAAACAATTATAAAGATTATTTGACAATAGTCAGTGTATTCAATATTTTAGAATTTTTTTATTTCAGATCAAAACATGCCATAACTCGGAAACAGTATGTGTAAGAGTTCTATAAATTCAATTTGTTTTTAAATTGTTTCTAAAAAATACTATTTTTTTAAACATTTAACATAAAGTGTTTTTGAAAATCTATGCCTGATCAATTGAGATCTGATCTGATCTCAATCTGATACACAGATATCACTAAAATGGTGTATTTGTATTCAAGAAAATATATCATTAAATAAAAAGACGAGAGGCAGGACGTTTTGCTCCATAATAATATCCTTTGACATAGATTGTGTTTTGTATTAAAAATCACTTTTAAAATAAAAATAAATCAATTTATCAGATTAAATCAACCTTTCGCATTTTATTGCAACAGACTTTCAAATAGGAAATATGTGTTCAAATCCAATACCTGAAACTCAAAAAGAGAGGTCCACTATGTTGAAATCATATATATATATATATATATATATATATATATATATATATATATATATATATATATATATATATATATATATATATATATATATATACATATATATATATATATATATATATATACATATATATATATATACATATATATATATATACATATATATATATATATATACATATATATATATATACTATTTTTTGAAAACAATTATATAATCAAACACAAATGTATATTCCCTTATGGTCTGAATCAACTTCTTTTTAACCAAAATATTGTTAAAAAAACATTTGCAGACTACACACCACAACTTTTATCAATATACAACCTCATCAAAACTTCAAACAATGTTAATCATTCTCAAAATTCCAAACGCACTAACAGAGGTAGTAAAGTCAATAAACCTACTAGCAATAATTCAAACTTTCTCTACATTAAAACTAAAATCATTAGGCTTTTAAATCTATATGAAACTTCCTACAATATGACTGAATGTAAAACCTGGATTTTGCTATTAAGAAAAAGCTTCTTAACACTGTTTATAATGTCTTCATTAATTTAAATTTGTCAAGCTCTCACTTCTCCCACTTATTCTTTGACTTAATTGTCACTCGTGCGCATTACATCAAACGTAGCTTAATGCCTGCTAATGTTCAACCAGGTATCCCTCCCTCTAACTCTTATTGTGTTATTAACTTTTCAAACCGAATCATTGATTCCTTCAACCTCACCAAACTTTTCCATCACCTATCACTTGAATTTCCAATAAAAAACATCAATATTGTTAAATCATATAAATATAATATCCCATTCGGTAGACTTATTTTTAACTATAACCAGATTTCAAAATCTACCGATCCATCGTCCTCCACTCCGATAGATAAAAATAATCTTTGTAATTGTCATTCACCTGCATTGAAACCTTTTATAAATACCCATTTTGGTCATGTACTAACGGGTAACTTAGATATAATCACCGACCCTTCCTTAAAACTCATTATGTCATATGGAACAAAATATAGACTACCTTCTAAAAATCATCCTTATTCTATCCTTAACACTCTCTCTCTTGATATTGATAAATTCATATATAAAATGTCCATTACACATTCTCTACCAATGGAAGTCTTTTGTATCTGGAAATCTAAAATTTTATCCCATGTTCAATTTAAGCTATCACATTCGAATATTCCACAGTCTAATTTCCAATTATCAAAACTAAAGCAAAGTATTACACATATGCAGAAATTCCTAGTTTTTACGTATGTAGACAAAGCTTCATCAAACTATGCTATTTTCTGCAAATTTTTCTACATTAAAACATTATTATCCAATTTAAATCAAATTAATACCTTCAAATTGCAAAAAACAACCATACATGATTTAAAACGCAAACTTATTTCCAAGTATAAACAATTTTTTGATACTCATCAAAATTTAAACCTTCCATATTTAGTAATCATACCAAAATTTCACAAGGACCCAGTAAAATTTAGAACCGTTACCAGTGGACACAACTCTTATGCATCAAAAGCTAATAAAAAACTTCTCAAAGTCTTAAATATTCTTTTTCATGCTATTTCCCTTGAGCCACATTGCATTATCCGAAATAGCTATGAACTTATTCAAAAACTGAAATCCTATTCTGCCATTGATTCATTCCAAACATTAGATTTTAAAGATCTTTTTAATAACATCGACATCAAAGATTTATTTTCTGTCATTAAACAACTCTTCGATCAATTCAAATTAAATACTCTTACTAAATATGACTCGTCCACCTTCAATAATTTATTGCATTTTGTGCTTTTTCACAACTATCTTGTACATGGCAATGCTGTATACCTCCAAACGATTGGAGTACCGCAAGGATCCACTAGTAGCTCCATGCTCGCCAATATTTATCTTTACTTCTACGAAAGAAAATCCACTCTGTTCACTCGTAACATTTCTATTTTTCGATACATTGATGATGTTTTTCTTTGTTTTCATACTGCACACGATTCTTTACCCACACTTAATATATATCCATCCAATCTTGAATTAATACCGAATGAATCCCACCCTTCCAAATCTGTAAATTATCTTGACATCACCATTGATATACATTGTAACTCTTTCACTACTACTATTTATGATAAGAGACATCAATTTAAATTTAATGTAAAATTCTTCCCACATTTCTCTTCTTGCCTTAGCAACCAAGTTTTTAGAAATCTAATCACTAGCTATCTGCTCCGCATTAAACGCCTGGATAGTAATAAGTGTACACTAACACACATTAATCGTCTCAAAAATCTTTGCTTTATGTACAATTTCCCCCCCTTATTTGTAGATCGCAGTATAAGTACAGTATTCTAAAGTCGTGGAAACACCATAAAATAAACACCGCCCCGGCGGGCAAAAATAAAAATGTAAAAATATTAAAAATCAGTAATTTCGATTACACTAAAAACAAAAAAATTTAAAAAAAACCGCCTCGGCGGGTAAAGAAAAAAGTTTAAAACACTCTTAAAACCGTTAAGGCGGATATCTAAAAAGCTAATAAAACAAAAAACAGGCTACGGCTCCAAAAAACAGTGTTATCCATTCTTTCAAAGTTTTCGATAATCGTGGTCACATCTCGGTCAGTTTCTAAACTCTTGGGTTTATCTCTCCGAAAGTATGTACTGCCACTTCCACTTCCTCTGGTCTGGATTATTCCCACGTGGTAGTAAGCGAGGTAAGCGTTCAAATTGTAGCATGTGGTGGACTCATTTGAAGATTTTTCATGGTGACGACCTTTCGACATGTGAGTTGCTCTTTTTTGCAAATTCGTATATTTGTGCGCTATATTTTTCATGTACATGTCTATGTGGTATTTTATATTTCATGTTTATGTGGTATTTTATATTCTATTATTGAATTTTATCCTATTTGTTTTTTTTCTGTTATTCCGTTGTTGGGCACAGATTGCATAATATTTTAACCACGTGTTTTTATGCAATCATAGAAACAACGGATTTTAGTATATCTGTCTAGAATGTGCCCCTGAAGACGTTTCTGGCA